>CM037879.1:228368284-229568284 GCA_021292165.1 Shinisaurus crocodilurus
TTTTTAAATTTTTTCAGCACTGTGGATGGGGAGGAAGTTCAGCCCTTGGGGGGTGGAGGTGCAGCCTGTGGGGGAGGTGCAGCGGTCAAAACTGGCCCACGGACCTCCCAAGGTTGCCCATCCCTATTTAAGACTCATGAGGGGAAAATTGAGTACCTTAACTTTCAGGGGCAGGGACCTCAGAGTGCAAAAAAAATGAACAGAGATGCAGGGAAAGGAAAGGTTAAACATCCCCTCCCCAGCATTCCTTCCATCCAACTAGCAGGCTCCTATAGCTGTTTTTCATTGTAAAGACACAAACCAATGAGGAGACTTATTTTATTTATATGTGATACTAGATATAATAAAATCCCTAAGCAGTTTACATATGTTACACACATCTATTGTGTAATGTATACTTTATCCCTTGTGCCATATCTCTGCTGTGCACCACCGACAAGCTTTCATCTGAGAATCTCAGATTAAATATCAGTTTTCAACTAGAAGTTAATTCACCCACACATAAAAGATTAAGGTAAATTGCAGAATACACAGGAACATAACTACTAATGTGTGGAGTCACCTGATTCTGGATTTTATAATCTAAACATCACATGGTAGCTGGATTGTCTCAACCTACCACCAAAAGGTACCTAACATGGAGACCACCTGGTATCAAAAGGCTTTATCCAGTGTGATGTGGTGTCAGACTGGGTGCCTTTAGCACAGTCACCATCTCTCATCCTAACCTATGGCACAGGCTGGTTGTGAGAGTAAAATGGGGGCAAAAAAGAACTATGTACACTCTAAGCCCCTTGGAGGAAGGGGTAGGATGAAAACACCAGTGTGGTGTAGTGGTGAGAGTGTTGGACTGGGACTCCCAGTCCAGGTTCTAGTCCCCGCTCAGACATGAAACTCACTGGGTGACTTTGGGCCAGTCACTGCCTCTCAGCCTAACCTATCTCACAGGGTTGTTGTGAGGATAAAAGGGAGAGGAGAAGGAGGATTATGTAAGCCGCCTTGAGTTCCTTGCAGGAAAAAAGGTGGGGTATAAATGTAATAAATAAATAAATTAATAAATAAATAAATAAAAAGGGGGCATGTATGCAATCATGTGTACATCTTACACTTTGCTTCCAGGTTTTGCTGCACCATTTCCTTCAGATGAAAAGACAAACTGCTTTTTAAATTAACAGTGACATGTCTTTTCATCACTGGAACTAAAGAACACAACCAGCAAACAAATCTCTAGCTGCCCCTGTAATCTCTCCCATCCTTACAAGGCCTTCATATCATATCCCTTTTTTAGGAGCAAGCAGTCAAAGTCATTTGGGAGTGAAACATACGGAAGATCTACGGAAATTGGATTTGAATAGGTCATGGTAATCCACAACATCCTGACCTTAAGCTTACTTACTTGTGTGCAAGTATCTTAAATTCTAGAAACAGCAAAATCACCCAGGTAATTAGTGGTCTAATGCCTGCATTATTTTAAAACAAACAACTGTATCTGAAAACCAGGCTTAGTGGAGAGTCACATTGGCTATGTTTAACAATTTGACTCAATTTCTGTTGACACTGTTTATTATGTTAATAGGAGAAAACTGAGGCTATGGTGCAAAAAAACAAACAAACAAAAAACAACAACAAAAGAACCAACCCCTTCACCAAAAACAACAACAACTGGATTAGGCTCCAGATTCTCCATAACAATCATCTCAAACCGCAGAGCATAATTGCTGAGTACACTCTTCAGGGGGGTGGGCAACATGTGGTCCTCCAGATGTTTTGGCCTACCACTCCCATCAGCTCTCACCATTGGCTATGCTGGCTTGGGCAGATGGGAGTGGTAGGCCAAAACATCTGGAGGGTCATAGGTTACCCACTCCTGTGTCTAGTTTTTATACAAAATATCTATGAAGTATGAAGGCCAGTAGCAATACATCTAATGTAGAAATAGAAAAGGGAGTGGGGGAAGCACTCCAAAATTGTTTTCTGTAAGTAAGAACTCATTTAAACCAATTTGGGTGGGCTTTTTAGGTAGGATCCAGGCTTCAAAACTAGCAGTTCTCTTTGTGGTCCATAATCATGCACGCTTACTAGAAGAAACAATAAGTTCCTTCATTACTAGCTCTCCCTACTTTCAATATAATGTAGTGTCCTCTTCTGTGGATTCCACCAGTGGATTCCACTGCTTCAGCTTGGATAATGAATTTTTAAAAAAAATTGGCAAAGGCATTTTCAATTCAAACCTACTTTCATGTAAAGAGACAGACATCTAATGAAACAGTTAAATCATGGACTTTTATGGCTAGACTTTTTTACTTCAAGTTTTGGAAATATTTTAGTCTTAACATTAAAATCTTTATAGTCTGCATTTGCTAGTGCAGATGCATCACTCTAGTAAAGTGAATAAAAGGGAATGTGGCGTAATGCAATTTTAAAAAAGAATATAAATGACCTGCAGGAACACTTCTGTATAATACAAGCGTAGTGTGAGAAGTTAAAACTATGGGCACATTCCAGTCATCATTGTTATCCATGGACTGGATAACATTCTAATGATAGCTAGTTGAAAAAGGCAAGATGATGATGCCAAAAGAGCTTCATCTTGTCTTTTTTCAGAGGTTCTGAAGAGTCTTGCACTGCTGTAGGGCTAACGACAGCATTCAAGCTGTCTACACTCTTTAAACTTGAACATTAAATTTTAAAAAAACCACACACAACCATGTGGGACATGATGGCAGACATCACTATATGAAAATAATTTCAATACAAATCTCCTGGGACTCTAAATCCCTCTATGCTAATATGATGAAGCAGTGGACTCACAAAGAAAAGAAATGTGTGAAGAAAAATCTGAGTATATTTGCATTTGATTATTTACTATAGAAATATTTGCCTTTGCCTTCCAGCTAAATATTATAATGTTTAGATTCATTAGATGCTAAAGCAAAACTTCATAATGGAAGCTGGATGAGTTGTACTTAATGAAAAATGTTCTTTCTGAAATGAACTCAGGAGCTTTTCTAGACGAGGCTGTTTAACCTGCTGCTTCTGCTTCCAGATTATTTGCAGAATTAAATTCAGATTTCTACACAATTTTTTTTTCCTTTCCTGCCTTTCTGTACTTTCTGCTACAGAACCTCTAGGTGGTGCTGTGGTTTAGCAGAATAACACAACCTCACTGGTGGAGAGTTGTGATTTCACAATGCCAAAAAATGCTGGATATTCCCTGCCCCTAAAAACCCTGCAAAAGTGATTGGAAAACACAGGAGTGAAATTGAAGGATGACGATGTTGTCTAAAGCACCCATAAACAACCATGAATGAGGAATGGCAAGTGCACAATTAAGGCTTCATCTAGAAAAGCTCAAAGTATATTTATTTCAGTTTGGGTTACTAGTTACTAAAAGTATAGCACTGTGTTATGTAGCAAGACAGAGGCCAAGTTTCACAAAGTGTTTCTTAAACTATACAGTTACATGTCAAGTAAAGAATCTTCAAGCTGACATTTTAGAGTATTTTCAGTGGCCATGTTCAGATGGTAACCATAGTTTAGGATGACAAAAATGAGCATCAGTGAGCCCCCTTCCCTCTCCTCCTCCAGTGTGGCTGTGAGCAGATCGGAAGCTTCACTTCTGATTTCCATTAACCATAGTTTAGCGTGTCATCAACACCTAAACTGTGGTTAATGTTAATTTATTTTGAAATAAAAAGATGTATAAGCCACCTTTAAGGGTAAACCAAGGTTGTGTACAGCAAAATTTAAAACCGCAGAACAGAATAAAACAGCCTTTGCCAACCTTGTGTCCTCCAGATATGTTGGACTTTAAGTCCCATAATTCACAGCCATGTTCAGTAAGGCTGATTAATTCAATAACAATAATATAAATAATAAATACTTTTTAAAAAAAAACAAGCCAGCTTCATAACCCTTGCTTTGAAATTGGCTTGTTTCAAACAAACCATAGTTAAGATTAACCACAATCTGTCAGGTTCAGACAATGCAACAAGCTGGAAGTGAAAGCTTCCAAACCCCTCCTCATAGCCTATGCTTGGAGCACCTAAGGGGCTCACTGTGACTGGTTCTCATCACATCTCATGAATGGTTCTGCACACAATGCAGCCAATGTGTATTCATAATTTTCACGTGTGTCACAGCTTTTAATGAGGCATTCTATACCACTGTCTCACACAGCATTGTTTCCTTTTCTATTCCTTTATAATTTTGCAAGCATGTAGTGCTGGTGAAATAAATGAGGAAAACTAAATTGCTGAAGGGAAATCCTCAGGTTTAGTCAGCTTCAGTGTGTATCCCTAACCTATCAGGAATAAATATGCATGCTTTGTATTTTCAAGTAGATTCAATCTGGAATATTCTATAGCATTAAATAATCAAACATAAAAAACCCTACCACTGCGTGCAGTAGTATAAACAAGTAGATACACAACTTTAATCACAATCCTAGCTTTTTTTTGTCCCCTGATCATTCCCTTGTCTGTGATTAATCCTTGTTTTATGTAAGTGCTTTAGAGAAATAATTGGGCCTTATCTAGGTCTTGTAAAGCCATTCACATACTTTAGTGCTAAATAAATAGCACTCAGTGGCCCTAACTCACGCAATAAGTAGAAAAGATTGTGACAGATCCAAGATATGTTTTATAGAGCAAATAAATCTTGGTAGGATGAGGACCACAAAGCAGTGGCAAGAGGCAGTACACCTGAGAGCTATTACCCTTTTTGGATAGGTTATAAGGATCCAGGAACAGACAGAACGTTCTCAAGATGGGTCAGTGTGAATGAATGGATTTGTAATGCTGAAAATGAAGTGTTGGGTTTGAAAGAGGTAAGAACACTGAAATGAACAAGTGAAGCTGATGTTTGATCCTAACTGATTAAGGAAAAAAACTTTTTGTAATCAAATTGCTTTTACTGGAGTTTCTCCCTTGGTCAGCAATTGCTATACCAGATTAAGTCAGTTGAGAACAGCACCCGGAATGTGAGAAATGTTTCATTGCCCTTCTCATGTGCTGTCCACTATTACTCTATTGTCCTACAGGATCTAATCTATCAGTAACACTGCAATACACACACTGCATGCTAGTTTTCAAGACAAATAACACACCATAAAAAATCTTAGCTTAATTTGAGCTATCGTCCTATTTCTGAGAAGAAATTGAGAAAGCACGAAAACTCAAAGGGAAGAAGCTAGCAAGAGAGCAATATTTCTAGCATTTCTTTTTTACCAGCACAGAGAGCAGTACTTGTCCTATTTTCCCCCTTTGCAGCTGCATCAAGTGCTTATGCATCTGTTGTAATTCAGAGGAGGACAGATCATCACCGATATAGCTGCTTCATTGACACTAATATCAGCCTTGGTTTCAAGATAAATTCCACTTCTATATCTAGGGACTCATTCTCAACCCTTCTGTATTGTTCCTCCTTATCCATCCTTTTTTTTTCTTCTCGGCAGGCAGGCAACTAAGCAGAAGTAGTCCTAGCAGAACAAATGGGGATCATGAGAGTGATAGCAACAGTTGACGGCACCAGATGATTACATTAATCTTACCAATTATCATAGTCTCTGTAATCGCCTTTTTTGGGATACATCAGTTCAGAACTATTTTGGCAATTGGTGCAGTCAAATTTCCTTGCAGTCACAGTTCAGGTACACACAGAGAGCTCTACTTTCATTGTCTAATCTCCTTCAGCTATTGGATCAAGGCCAGGTATCACATTAAATCTCCTGGCTCTATCTGTTGGCTTCATATCAATATACCAAAGGTTTTAGAATAGATGAGCTGGAGCAGATGAATGACAAGCAATGTTCTTTAGCATGTGAAAAGAGCTTGGGTATCTTCAGAAAACTAGTTTCCCTACCACCCCACCCCAGACTACAGTGACTTTTGGAATCATATAGTAGTTTGATATCTCAAGCTGGCTGCTAAAAGGTCAGAATGTAGGATGAACTCTGTGGTCCTCACACTATATGCATTGGATTCTTTCTGTAAACCCAGCTGTGCATGGAACCAACTATGTGGTGCTTGTGGAAGTCACCATGCAATGTGGAGTGGGGGTAGGATAATAATATGAAATTACTCACTGAGAAAAGCACCTTTGTTCCTGCAATGCAGGGGTTTTCCCATGGACGAAAATTCCATTGCTCAGCGGTATAGTACCACTTTGCATTTTGATACTTCTAGCTGTGATCCTGGCATTTTCAGATAAAGAACCCCATCTTTGAACCTCTTAGAAATCTGCTGTAAATCAGGGCAGAAAGTACTGGGCTCTCCATGTGTTATGAATGATTTTCCTACATGAAACCATTTCCATCTTATAAAATGTATGAAATTCACATGTACATTGTCATATGCAATTATTCTACATTCATGTATTTTATTATATCTATGTGTACTAGGAAACAACAAGCTATCATGACAATCTGCTCATGGGTTTCACATGCTTGGCTACACTGATATGGTTCCCAGCTTCTTTTTTTGACAGAAAGGCAGGATATAAATAAATTAAAATAAATAAACTGATACAATTTAGGGATGTATTGTCCATGCACGAACTGCATGCTTACTCTTGGGCTTAATTCCTTCTTCTACCACTGCCATGGGCTTAATGTGTGTTAGGGATTCAGCCCTTGAATCAACCTATTTTGTTATTTTTAAGTTAATACCTGGATTGATCTCCAGAATTTGTGAACTAATATTAAACAACAGAATGTCTCTAAGGATGTGCAGAGTACTGGGTTTAATTTCAATCAGGTTGCCATCAAGGCTTAGAATGGGAACCTGAATTCAGTTCTTCCTTTGTTCCTCTTCCCCAGCAAAAAGCATATATGTGGAATTTTAAGCTTTTTCAAAAGAGCTCCATGCATGCAGCTTTGAATCAGGATTAATAATAGTAGTAGTAATAATGGTGATGGGTTGATCCACTGAAATAAATGGGATTAAGTCCCATTGATTTCAATGAGTCTACTCTAGGTATGGTTAAGTCTGGAGCCAACCCAATATTTTCATTATCTGATTGTGTATTTCAGTTCCATATTTATGAACCGCCCTGCTGGATCAAACCAAAGATCCACTGAGTCCAGCATTCTGTTTCTAAAAGCTGCCAGCCAGATTTCATGTGAATACAATACTTACCCTTGTTGTTTTCACTTTATTCCCAGAAGAACAACTCCATCCTTTTCGATCTGGAAGAACTTTGCATTCCTCCCCTGCAAGACATGGTTGCATGTGGCACCACCATTTTTGTTCCACAATCGAAGCTAGAGGAGGGGAAGACATACATATCATTTTTATTGACAATACTTTTTGTTTACTTATTCCATAGAAATATTATCAAAATGAATAGCAGCAAAGCTATAAATGCTTGCCATAATTTGCCTATGTTTTTTAAAAAATATATCTACATCATAAGATCAAGAAGACAATTACATCTATAAGGTCATACATCTATAAGGGGACAGACCACTGCCCCACCCAGGTCTGTGAAACTTTCAATTTATTTTCAAACATGTGTGTCTCTATCTCTTTTAGACTACTTAAGGTGCAAACTTGTATGTGTTTAAACAGAAAAAAAGTCCTATAACTCCCAGCATGCCCCAGCCAGTCATGCTGGCTAGGGCATGCTAGGAGTTATAGGACTTTTTTTCTGCCTGAACACACATAGGATTGTGCCTTTAAAAGTCTTTCAGAAGCAATATTGCATGTCTTAGTCACCTAGTTCCTTTGTCCTGGTTTATTTTAAAAGTTTAATTTCCCCCTGCCCCACTTCCAGTTAGCCTCTGTTTATTAACTATTGAAGATTCTAGGATCTCTGAAGCTGATATACTTACTGTTTCTGTGCTAGATGATGATGTAACAGTAAGAGGAAAGAGTTCACAAGCTCTTCACGGGAACTGTGGCATGTAGCTTTATTTAATTGTAAAAATAAAATGTGAAGAGTTTGTTCAGGGGGCGAGTGTTTGAGCCAGATTGGGACTGTGGTGCTCTTCCCCCATTCCTGATTGGTGGGGCCGGCATCAGGGGTCGGCATGGTTGGGCACCTGCTGAGGACCCACATCCCAGCAGAGGCCCACTGACAAGAGCCCCCTGAAGTTGCTCCTCCTCCTCCTCTTCACCATTGCAAGCTGCTTGTTCACCTGCCCCTTGCTCTGACCCAGACAATGGTGGTGGAGAGAAGGGAGGGCAGATGCCACTGCCAACTTGCTCACCGGCTCTCTGCCTGCCAAGCAAGCAAGAGGTAGCAATTATGAGAGAGAAGGTGGGGAGCTATAGCAGCTGATGACAAAGGCAGTGAGAAGGTAGACATTAAGGGAGGGGGCTCATTGAAGGTGGGTTACCCAAGGGCCCTCAAAAACCCGGAGCTGGCCCTGCTGATTGGAATTCTGCCCTCATACCACACCTGTTGTTTGCAATGAGAGGAAAGCTGCTGTGGCTTTATCAGCAATATTAAAATGAATGAACTTAATACAACACTCTGGGTGTTAAGATTTTTAACATCCTGTTATGCTTCTTCAGAGGTTCCTTTTACAGCCAGGCTTGGTAATTCATTTTAAAATCTTCAGCTATCATTCATCCTGGGTATACTTTCAAAGAACTCTCAACATCCTCCTTGTCATTATAAACATTGGCAGCAGGCATAAATGAAAGACAATCATTCAAAGAACTCAGGAGAGAACGACACGAGAGGGAAGAGCAAACCACAGAATATGTCGCACCATCGACACAAGAAGGAGCTGCTCGAGTGGTACCTGCTACCTGCCCAGGAAAGCAGGAGCACTTCACTGTCTGTGATCTTTCTTCTATCTTGTTCTTATTACAACACCGGTGGAGAGCCACAACTTCACAAGTCCCAGTTTTAACATGATGAGCTGCAGAAACAAAATGTTGACAGCAGTGATGACATTAATTAGTATACGATGTAGCACAATTCTTTTAAGGCAAGAAATGAAAAAGCTGAAGATCCTCTGCACTGCAGATGTCATCAGAAAGTTCTTCTGTGCTGAGAGTGGGGCTTAACCTGTTCCCTAGACTGGGATACTTTATCATTCTTGTATCTCAAACATAGCAGCTATCTTCAGGCAAGTATGCCTGGCTCTGTGTGGCTGGCTGCAGGCAGAGAAGAGAATGTGATCAGAAAGGTACAGGAAACCAGAATTAGTTTGACATGTGCTCCTCATTTCCTATGATTGAGAAATGCATACAGCTTTACGAAAAGAACAAATGGGACCTGCTGCAGTGTAGAGTACTCCTGTTTATTTATTTGATTTGTACCCCACTTTTCTACCAAAAATGGCACTCAAGGTAGCTTACAATCACTAATAAAACTAGATTTAAAAAATAAGCAAATACATTAAAACACAATTAAAACAACAACATCATCAACATCAACAACATAATAAAAACTGCATTCAGCTCAACAGACCTGCATACATGTCAAGAGCCCACTTGAATAAAGCGGTCTTTGCTTGCTGGCAGAGAGGGACCGAACCTAGCCTCCTTTGGCAGGGAGTTCCACAGCCAGGAAGGGGCCACCGAGAAGGTCCTCTTTTATTTATTTATTATATTTATACCCCACCTTTTTTCCTTCAAGGAACCCAAGGCGGCTTACATAATCCTCCTCCTCTCCATTTTATCCTCACAACAACCCTGTAAGGTAGGTTAGGCTGAGAGTCAGTGACTGGCCCAAAGTCACCCAGCGAAGTCACTCTTTTGCGTTGCCAGCAAACGCATCTCTGAAGGTGGTGGTCTCAAATGACGGGCCTCTCCCGAAGATCTTAAGCACTGGGCAGGCTCATATGGGAGAAGGTAATCTCTCAGGTAGCCTGGTCCCAAGCCATATAGGGCTATATAGCTTATAACCAACACTTTGAATTCTGCCCAGAAACATGTGCTCCTTGTAACCAACCCAGGTCAACAGACTGGCTGCAGCATTCTGAACCAGTTCAAGTTTCTGAATAGCTTCGAAGGAGATCCCATGTAGAGCATGTTAATTAATCCAGCCGGGATGTAACTAAGGCATGTGTGACCATGGCCAGATCAGACCATGATCTGAACAGACACAGTTGGCACACTAGCCTCAGCTGTGCAAATACACACCTAGCCACCACTGAAAGCTGGGCATCCAGATTCAAGGCAGAGGCCCAAAGTATACCCAAACTGTGAGCCTGAGTCTTCAGGGGGCGTGTAACTGCATCCAGCACAGGTTGAATCCCTATTCCCTGATCTGCCTTTTGACTAAGCAGGAGTACCTCTGTCTTGGCTGGATTAAATTTAAATTTGTTTGCCCTCATCCAGTCCATTATTGTCATCAGACGTTGATTTAGAACTAGAACAGCTTCCTTGGATTTGGATGGAAAGATGAGAAAGAGTTGGGTGTCATCAACATACTGGTGGCACTGAACCCCAAAACACTGGACAATCTGTCCCAACCATTTCATGTATATGTTAAATAGCATGGGGGATAAGATGGAACCCTGAGGGGCACCCCCAGTCAACAGCCACCGAGTCACAGGATTCCCCTAGCATCGCCTTCTGAATTTGCCCCTCCAAGAAGGACCAGAGCCACCATATAACAGTGCCTCCCAGTCTCATCTCAGACAGATGCCTCAAAAGGATACCATGGTTGATGGTAATGAAAGCCACTGAGAGGTCCAGCAAAAACAACATGGACACACTCTCTCTGTCCAGTTCTTGGCATAGATCATCCACCAAAGTGACCAAAGCAGTCTCTGTCCCATAACCAGGCCTGCAACCATACTGAAATGGATCTAGATAATCATTCTGCATCATCCAGAAATTCCTAGAGCTGAATCCTATTCAGTGCTCCAGCGAGCCCTCATCCAGGCTATTCCATTCTATCTGCCCCCTTTTCTCTCCCTTCCTGCAAAAGAGACATTCTGCATTCTTTGGTCAATTAACATGCTTAGTTCTCATTGGGTTGTGTTTGTATTTCTGAAAACCTTGGAGTTCTCCCAAGTATGCCAATATCTCCGTCTTGTTTCTCAGTGGCCCAATTTTGGCTACAAACCTCTTGGAACTTATTAGCTAAGTTTGCTATTAGTGTATATGATGTTTATTGCTAGCTTAAGAACTAGTGTTATTCTAAACATAGGTTATTGGGCGGCCTACATAAATATAGTTAATAAGAATAATATCACAGAGAAGATCAAGAATACATTTGCACATGTATTATTACTATTTTTTTACAGAAAAGTAACAGTGTGACAGGTTGAAAAGAAACATTTAATTTCTTGCAATATTATCCCTTCCTAAATGCTAAAGCCAAGGTGATTAACAATAAACACATTACAATAAAAGCACAGTAAAACAGCATATCACAGACTACAAAAAAGGAGGGGGGGAAACAGCAGCCAACTAAAACTAAAAACCACAAGGCAATAACAAAACAACAGTCAGCCTAGCAAGCCAAAAGCCTTCTGGAATAGGAAGAAAGGCCCATAGTGAGATGGCTAGACAGGCCTCCTTGGACAGGGAGTTCTGAAACCTGAGATGGCCCTCTATGTTTACATGTTTTCCATCTTTCATTTGCAATTGTATCCTGTGCGTGTCACACTGAACCTCGAGTTTTGGGAAATGAAAAAGGCAGTTCAAACTTTGCACAGTAAACTCCTTGCTAGAGAGATGCAAAACCTCCAACTTTACTACTCATCAATCAAAGATTTTTATTCTAACAGTTTTTGAAACATTTTGTTGTAGATACTTTGCTATGCCACGTATCCTTTTGTTCTGTGTTAGACTTATTAAGGGATGAACATTCAATATGATGAACAATGCTAAGAGTGGAAAATCAAACATATTCAGACAGTATCAATATTCTTTCTAGTTCAAGGTGAATGTTAATGGCACTTGCAGAGAATTTCATGATGCAACAATTGAAAACAATAGCTAGTTTACTGGAAGAAGCCTCCAGTTCAGGAAACTTGTACTTCTGTGAAATAAAAAACAAAGATGCTGACTTTTCTTTTTAAAAATTAGAAAGGAGCAGGTAACATTTATGAGGGAATCACTATAAAATTTACCATTGGAATGTTCTGATTCACAGCCTGAGCACTTTATTGTTCCTAACAAAAGATGACAGAGAAGGAATAAAGATGGAATGTTTACTTCAGGAAAATGAGGGAAAGTGTGATAGCAGAAGTAATAATATGAAATCTGGTAGGTGAAGTAACCACTAGCTCTTAAAATGTTGATCTCATCCTGGTGGATTAGGACAGGAGTGGGGTCCCAATCTGACCCTCCTGCGGTTTTCTTCAAGAGCACTTGCCCAGTGAGAGATGGAATATCTCAAGCGAATATGGGAATATGTTGTCTCATGCAAGTCAGTGTTATGTCTGAAATGACACCATCAAATCACAGTTTATTCTATTGTGATTCTCCTCAATGCATTTGTTTACTCTCCTCTGTTATTAAAAATAGAACAGAAGCAGAAGTATCTGGCAATTGGTTAAAACCAGATTTTGGGGTTGGGGTGTAATACAGCATCATTCTAATACGTGAACAGGATCAGTCGTCTTCATGTGTGATGGATGTATAACATCTTAGGACTCAAGGTGGGCCACCACTATGGAAGGTAGTGATGGACCATGACTATGGAAGAAACTGATTGTTTCTTCAAACTTACAGGTTGTTAGTGTCCTCCAGGACTGTAGCTTTCTGTTTGATATCTCAGAGCAAAACTTGGCAGATTGAGGGATTATGGCCATTTGACTGCCATTGGCTTAGTTGCTCTGGTGATACAGAAAAACAGAGAAGCTTAGGACTAGATATCTACTTGCTTAGATAGACTTGGGCAACCTTAGAACTGGAATTCTAACTGACAACCTTGTAACATAACTCTTACTAATATATCACATGTTTTCAAAAGACAGCTTGGTCATGTAAATGAACTGAGCTGCTTTGGAATTTTCAGTGGATTGCCATTTGCCACAAATATGCACCAATACATGCTATGTGATTAGTATATTTAAAAAAAACACATGTTATTTTTAAATTCTGAATTCAGGTTCTTTTTTCTTTGCATCATTCCAAATAAATTTATCAATTATCTTCCATATTGTATCCATTCATAAATAAATATATTAACAAAGAAGACTTATAAACATAATCAAACTCATTCCAGTCAAATAGTCAATGCAGCCTTATTTACTATTAGCGAATCTTTAACTTTCTCATTCCAATATAAAATAAAAGGAGTCAATTTTTCTACAAAAATTATTTACAAAATGCCCTACTCTGATTCTTATTATATTAGTTAATTTCATCATAGAGGGCATGACCTCATACAGAAATCATCAACTGCTGAAGGGTTAACTCTCTTCCACCTATAGCTTATTGCCATATTGGCAGCTGTCAGTAAATGAATAATCATTTCCACATCATCAATTGGGGCCATATCCTTTATATATCCAAAGAGAAATACCAATGGGTCTAAACATTTGCTACAGAAACTCCAGGCAAATTGTAATTTTGCTCATCTGGGAGGCAGAAGTACAACAAGCATGTCCTAATTTACCACTAAAGCAGGAATATGGACCCCCTGGTCCACAGACTGGAAGCATACCCATCTGTCCTGCCAAGGCACCTCCCTGTCTATGAAGCCCTACCATGTCATTGAAAAGTGAGGGAAACTAGGTCTGTCAGGAGTGGCCGTTCCCAAAGGCTGCCCTTGACCAAATCCAGCAGGAGCCACCGCCTCAAGTCTCCTCGAAAAGGTGGTTCCTGAAGCAGCACTGTTCTCTTTGCCACTGCTCATCTGTTTCCCAATCAACTGAGCAGTGGCTGGGGAAGTGGTAGAGATTACAGGGAGGGAAAGTTGATCACGGGGAGGGTGTTTACACTGTATGTGGGGCGTGTGCGTGCATGTGCCTATGGTGTATGTTGTATGGATGCTATATATTTGGGTATGTGTATGGCTAGATGTTTGGTGGGGGATTGTCTGGGCGGGGTGAGTGAGTGGGGAATGAGTGGGAGCTGTGTGAATGGGGTGAATGGTGTGCGTGTGTGGTTTGGCCTCACCCATTTTGGACTTTGCCTTGTCTATCACCAGCATGCAGTGCCCAACCACTTTTCCCCAAGGGAATGTGGCTCTTGGAAGGAGGAAGCTCCCCCCACCCCCACACAGAGAAAGCTGGAAGGGACAGCCATTGATTTGGATGTCTGCTTTCATATTTCAATTATGAACAGGTGTGGTTCCTTAACCTCCGTTTTTTGTTTTTGTTTTTTTATGTCGATCAGGCAGTGTTTTATGTCACGAGGGCTGATCAGTATCTATATATCACTTTGAGCAAGATCTGTGATTACTTACGCGGCACAAGCTACTGACTATTTGGAATGGGCTGCAGTGGTGAAACATCACGTTTTATGCACTGAAGGTCCTGGGTTCAATCCCCCCTATCTCCACTTAAAACAGGACCACAGGAAGTAGGGCTGGAAGTGGAAACATCTCTAACTGAATTCTTGGACAGCAACTGCCAGTTCAAGAAGATAGTATTGGAACTGATGGACCAAGAGTTAGACTCAGTATAAGGAACTCATGTGTTCACAGGCACAAATAGAAGCAAATGCAGCCACCACATGCAGGATGGCCAATCATGTGTATTAGCTCACAAACCTGGTCAGTTCTGTTGTCAAAACACAAACAGGACAATAAGGAAATAACAGAAGTGTAAAATTAGTAGTTTTACCCCTGCTTACTCTCCTCTCTGAAGTTCTTATTTGTATTCCGAGTTGTCTCATTGATTCTTAGATTTTGTTTGTCTCCACACATTCCTATTTAATAGTTTTTACACAGCACAACTAGCTCCCCAGAGATGCCACATTATACCTGCTAAGCAGAAATCAAGCATCACCAACATGCACCAATAGTCATCTGAAATGCAAGCTATTTAACAGATTTAGTTTGTTGTAAAGCACTTTGAAAATAAATTAGTGTTGAAACAAAAACTTTTCAAGGCAGCAAATTTCTCAGTCTTTACCTATTAGTGAGAAAGAATGGGACACTTTTAGGTTTTTATGCCAATATAATCAAATTAAATGGGATGACCATTCAAATGTATGAATGATATAGAAATAGTGGATGATGTGCAGAGTAGATGAGACCTGCCAATAACTGTGCAGAAAATAAATATAACTTTTGTTCAATTTTTAATGAAAACAACTTTCCATATAAGAGTTTGCTGGCATTTCAGTGCAATAAAAAATATGGGCAAAGGGTTTCTGCTTTCTATCTATATTATGTGACTTTAAAAAAAAAAAAAAAGTGTGTGCATGATTAATTGCTACCTTTGCACATAGCAAACTATTAACAACAAAAAGCAAAGATAACCATGCTGGACATAAGAAAAATTCCAAAATCCATTATTAGTGTAATAGCTTTATTGGGCCAACAAAAGTGATCACGAAAAACATGCAAGCTTTTGAGATCTCCAAATCTCTTCATTAGGCAAGATGTTACAAAAAGCGGGATTGGGGAGCAGGGGGGAAAGCTGATTTGATGATGATGAGATAGGAATGGGGGAAGATGGGTCTGCAGACATTCAAATAAGGTTGTAGCAGATGATGTGATAGTTTCAGGTCTCACCTGGAGTTGCTGATATTTCACCATCTGTCCCACTCTCTGCTTGTAAGGTGGCAAGTGGGTCTTAGTAGTTTCTGCCTATACACATCCTCCAGATTAGATCATAGTTCAGCAAACTAAGCTATAGTTTCACTGTATGTCTGTAATCTTAATAAGGTTTAACAATCAATCCTACACATGTCTACTCAGAAGTAACTTCCATTAGGTTCAATAGGACAATCAGTGTGACAAAATGTGCTTGGCGCTCACCATGGTTAAGCATTGCTTGCAGTGAGCAAATGCAGTATGGCAGAAAACACTGAAGCCTATGCAGACATACCAAACATGCCTCATGCAGTAACTAGGATCATCTTCATAATACAAGTGACATATATCTTCAACCCAATACCAGAAGGACCCTCTACACCTCTCAAACATTTTCATTTTACATATGGGATTTATGAGGATGGAAGGGACTTCAGGTGCATTTTAAAGATAAGGAGAAACACTGGGATAGCTTACAAAGATTAAAATATGGTATTCTGGAAATTTCCTGGACTTCAAACTATAAACTGTTAGGATAATATGAAGCCTACTGAGTCACTAATATGCAGGCAGTTATAGGCTTGGATCCAATGGTGCCCAGCATGAGCAGAAAGGCATTTCCACTCACATTTCCATACACTCCAGGGCAGGGCTTTTTTTCTCAGAGAAAAGGTGGTGGAACTCACCCCCCCTCCCCTGGCCACGCCCCTACCCACCCCTAGGACCGCCCCCTAAAACCGCCCCTTTAGAGAACAGGGATGCAAGTAAAATTTGGGGGGGGGCTATAAAAGTAACCCTAACCTCCCCTTGTCTCCCACCAGAAGTACCTCGGCCTTGTCGGGGTTCAGCCTCAGCATGTTCCTTCTCATCTAGTGGGCTACTAATTTTGAGCTCATGCTACTGTGGTTAGGTGGCTGGGACAGTGTAGGGGATTCTGTTGGTGCACCAGTTACCTGCTGCTCAACAGTTTCTCTTGCTGAGCTAGACAGGGGGATCTTGGGCTGCTGTTGGATCCCCCCCCCCAGGCTTCATTTACTAGCAAACGTCAGTGTGCATCCTGAGGTTCCTCAGCCAGGGATGCTGGGAGCTGTAGTCCCTTAGAACAGCCTCCCCCAACCCGGCGCCCTCCAGTTGGGTTGGGCCACAGCTTCCGGGCTGCCTGGGGATGATGGGGGTTGCAGTCCCACGCAGCCGAGGGGCACCAGGTCGGGGAAGGCCAGGCCAGGAGGTCCCTGAAGGCCTCGCCCTCCCTCGGCTGCCGCAGGAACGCCGCCCCGGGCTGGGACCTGAAAGGCCAGGCCCCTTCCCACCGCCCGACGGAGGAGCTGCGAGGCCTCTACCTGGCGGCCCCAAGGCAAGCGACTCGGGACTCGGGGCTTGGTCAGCCAAGCAGACTGTCAGGCGCCTCCGCACGCCCTGGGGCTGCCGCCCCCGGCCTGGGCCTGAGTGCGACCGCCGCACCGGGTGCGGAGGCGGGCAGCAGGGGCGATGCGGCCACCAGCGTGGCCTCTCCCGGGGCCGCCTGCAGCCCGTCCCGCCGCTCAGGGGAGCAGCGCTCTGACGATATCTCCTGAATCCGGGCGGGCGCGGGGCAGGGGCTGGGCGCGGGCACCCTGGGGAGACGATGCTTCCCTCCCTCCTACCTGGAGGCCCAGAGAGGTCTCACGGCCTGATCGCCCCGTCCGATCCAGGCCAGCGGCGAGAAGAGGCGAGGCGATTCCAGCAGCCGGAGAGGGGAGGAGGTGCCTCAAGGAAGCGGTGTAGTCGCCCGGTGGAGGGGGAGGGGGCGAAGAATCGCGGGATCGTTTCTGCGCCCCCTGCGATCTCCTGCACAGCACTGAGTAATTACGGACACTGACTGAAAATAGGTGGCGGAACGCCGTTCCGGTGCGTTCCGCCAGGAAAAAAGCCCTGCTCCAGGGGCTGTGTGTCCCATGGTGCTTGCCAATTCAGCCTTCCTATTGCAGCCACCCACATCACATCGTATGCTGTTCTGGAGAGTTCCCCAAGCCTCAGGAGCATATCTGAGGAGGCAAAAAAGTCCCATTCTGTAACCGCTGCTCATGGAAGTTAGGATCTAAAACCAAGATTTTTGCTCATAAAGCCATTAGGCTTTATTAGACATATATTTCCCCAACCTGCACATCCGAGAATTCCTTACTATTAATTTAGCTTCACCCATAAGAAAACTTCTGAACTATTCTCTCCCCCCACCAGAACAATCATTAACTAATGATAATAACATTAACTAATGATTATTATTAACTGTATGAAGGCAGTAAAAGCCATACTTACTTGTAAAACGTTGACTTTAATGCATTTTGGAGGATCAGTACATAATACTTAACATCGGTCCACACATGTTTAAGCTGATGCTATGGTGGTACCAAATTCTACATCCTTTAATGATAAGATTTCATGGTTGTCCATCTCCATCAGACTTAATATGGTTTTCCTAATGTATCTATTCAATATTCTGTACCCATAAAACATTTTTAAAAAACACTGACATTTTATGGACGGCAACTAAGTAAACAAAAATCATAGTGTGACTAAAACATCTTTCAACTCAGGCCCCAAATCAGCATGTTATTATTCTATGACCACAGATCATGGCAAGGTGGGGTTTCCCCCCTCCGCAATACAATGAATATTTTCTTGGTTATACTGATTGACAAGGAAAGCAAATGTAGCTTATCTTTCCTCCACACTTCAGCAGTCTTGATATGTCACATCAGTCTCAATGTATCACTCCAGAAAGCAAGAACATGAACAGTCTTGCATTTTAAAGCCTTGGTGCATACTCTTTAGATGCTTGTGGTTTTTCTAGTGGATTGCAAGATCCAATTGAAGTAGGTACTCAAGACAAGGCTTTAAACTAAGCTTCCTTTGGTAAATGTCAAGTAAAAAAATTGCCAAATATATAATTGAAGGGTGTGGTATGCATTTTAGAAATGTGTATGTATGTGTGTGTATATATACATTACATGTGTACATACATGGGTATGTATATGTACATGTATATGTACATAGAACCACACACATCTTTTGTTAGTTAGACTCATATTGCTATAGTTGCTTCCTATAATCAATGATCATACACTTTTTATTCAAGACTAGTTGGGGCCAAAGTATCTTCCCAAAGGATTTTTGCTTGTAATCATCATCAGATCTATAAAGATGTATGCTCTCTAATTTTCCAAATCTTTTGAAGCCCTGTAATATATTTATCATTCAAACTTATCAAAATTAAAATGACCACTTACAAAGCAAGCCTACCCCCCAGATCTGCTGGTTGGGAGGGATTAGGATAGCTTGGGGAGCCCTCCTGCCAATGGAGAGGATCTCCACCAGCGAGGATGCTCCATCTGCCCCAGCAGCCCAGTTCCACCTGTGGAAAAATCACAGGCAGCTGAAGCTGTTTTTGGTAGGAATAGCAAGCATAAGGCTCCGAATGGGGGCATAAGGCTCCAAACCAAGACATGCCAAGGAAGATCAGAATCAGCTGTGGATCTGCTGGCTCCAAAGCTGCTCTGTTCCCCCAAGAGTGGCCTTGATGGGCTCCTTAGCTATGCAAGCCTAGAGCTGGCATTGCTAATTCCATCTCATTGCTTCCATTGGCCAGGCGGGGGAGGGATTTAAAATAAAAAGATCCATGGGTCAAAAAGCTTGGCAAGACCAGCTTCTCAAACTTCCTGTGCTGGCTGGCATGAGCTGGCCCTGGCAGTGCTTGAGATGAAACAGTAGATCCACCACTTTGCTCCTAGATTGCAGTGTTAAGCTATTTCAAAATTGAATGGTTTCCCATTAGAAACCTGCTACTTTACAATTCAGACCTAAGTAAAGATGGTGAGCACTGTTATTTGGAAGTTTGTTCTATTGTAATCAGTGAACCTTACTACCAACTAACCAGGTTCAACTTGGAAATGTCTGTCAGCTACAACCTTATTTTCTATTCATAACTACAGCCTTGATCACCTCCTCCTGTTGTGTTTCATCCATGTCTTTTGCTCACAATTACCGTAAATCTTCAGTCGACATTCTTTTCTCTTTCCCAGACTATGCAACCCAATCCTTGGTGAAACTGAATGATGCTTTTCATGTTATGCAATAATACTCAGAAATTCCTCTTTATAATACATTGATGTGAACTTTCATCCACAAATATATATCACGAAGTTATCACAACCATACAATTTTGTTAGTAACCACAAAAATAGATACTCTAGTTCAGTATGTTTAAATCTGCAATTATTTCCCAAAATTACTTCAAGGGTGCAATCCTATGGTCCTCCGACATTGTCAGGGGGGGGCATAAGATGGGGGCATAGTCACAGCTGAAACCTGGGAAATCCCTTCCGAGGTTGCAACGCTGTGGAGTTTCTGCCCCCCTCCACCTTATAGCCAATATGGTTCCTTCCACGCTGGCTGGGAACTGAACATGGAAGTCTGTCTTCAGTTCCCCCGGGGGGGGGGCATTCCCAGGGAGGGGAGGAGCAAGGCATCATGGCTTCTGTAGAATCCAGGTGGTGCCTCAGCCTCTCCTCCTCATGAGGAGGTGTGAAACGTCTGGGTGGCCAATGTTTTTGAAGGCAATGGGAGTGCAGTGGATAACCTATCCACCGCGCTCCTCCTGCCCTTAATAGGATGCCTGTAATCCTTCCAGTTCGGAGGATTATGGGCAGCCCCATAGGATGGGTCTGCCCATGTATTTTTAAGTGTAGAAATGGCTAACATCCAAACAAGTTGTCATAATTTGTCACACATTCTGTTTGAAGCAAAAATACCAAGAAGTTACAAAGGAATTCTGGATTCTGTAACTTAAGTTCATTGGCTTCTGCAAGCTGCAGACATGTTCCAAATAGGGGCCCACAAATTTTGGTATCCAGCCAAAATATGTGCTTGCCATTAACCTGGGGTAGGAAAGGGTCTTGCCTTTGATCCTGCACAGCAATTTGGAGGCATTTCAAGTACCTCTGAATTCCAGTGCAATTGCAGCAGGGAAAAGACCCCACTCTCCTCCTGTCACTCCTATAATGCTCAGTTTTATACTGCATGAAAGAGGAGGGAGCACTCACCATAGCAATGGTAATACATTAATTTTTAGGACCTTGCCAAAAAAATAAAAATCACCTACCGGTATGTAATAACAGGAGCATCTATATGTCACACTCTGTGAACAAATCCTTCCAAATTTTAGAAGTCTTCCAAAATTGTTTTGGTGGCCACTTCATCAGTTTTTGTTCTTCAGGGCTCACCACAAGACTGAAAATCCCTAAATTAGTTGTTGTCCTTGACCTGCCATTACAGCTTCTGGTGCCATTGCTGTTATTATTGCTTTGCTAGCTTCCAGACTTGGCTGTACATAATCATCATGCACAATGGTAATCATAATGGCAAGATGGTACTTCTATTGGTAAGAGTAGTTTTGAAATAGATTGAAAATAACCAATGCTAGTTGAGGGATGGGAAACAGCTAAAAAGAAATGAAAATGTAAGGGTAGCTTCAGCAGAGCCTTAGGGCTCATCAGTGGTATAGTGGAGCCAGGGGTAACAGGGTTGAAGCAACAGGACTTTTTTATTAGCAGGGTTAATGACATCATTTGCCAGCTCCCTCAGAATTGCCTGTTCCATCTGAGCTGAGGTGCTATCCTACAGTAGCTGGATGGAAATGGATTTTCTCAGGAACAAATTTTATATCTAGATCTATATATCCAGTTCTAGTTCAAGAGAGAGAGAGAGAGAGCGAAAGAGAGGAGGACTGGTTTGCAACAACAGCCCATGGGTTATTTGAGGGTTGTTTGCCTTCAAACAAGCCAAGCTGCCAGGTTCAGATGACACAACAAGCCATGGCTGGACAGGTGAAAATGCAAATCAAGCCCGGCATATGCAGTGGCAAGCCACTGTGCCCACAATGCTTGTCTGAACCAAGTCAGAGAGCGAGAGATGGATCAACACAGCTGCCTGCATTTTTGGACTCTCCATGGGGGCTTGGGTATAGGGACTGCCATGATGAGTACCTGCACTTCAAATTTTACCACTGAAGCTCATCCATACATTATGGACCCCAAATGTAAACCACTTGAAATAGCCTCTGTGTGCCAGCCATAACATGCAGAATTCCCTTCGCACCCCACGCTCCTGTGGGGGGGGGAGGATTTTGCGAGGGAGGGGGAAGGGAGAGCGAGGGCTAGAATGAGGTGATTTCCCCTCCAATCAGGGCTCGGGCAAATTGTTTGCCCGATGGGGTGAGGCACAAGGGGTGGGGCCCTGAGGCAGTATTTATGCACAGGAGACCCCACCCCAAGCCTCCTTCTTTGCAGCTCCCTCCCTCCACTCCCGATGAAGCAGTGTGGGCTCCTCTGGTCGCCTTTTATGGGGCCGAGTAGGAATTTTGGCTCGTTGTCCTAATTGGCTCGGGGCAACGTGCGTGTTTCGCCTACTCCATACTGTGGACTCGGCGGTGGGTTTATTATTTTGGGTTACTTGTTAATTCGGTCACATTGGCCTTAGGTTAGGCGGTAAGTGCGGTGAATAGGCAGTGGGGGTTAGGGTTACGGTGTGCATCCCATGGCACCTTTTAAGGTGATTGGCGAGAACCCGAGCCTCACAAATGTCGATGCCTTGTGGCTCAATTTGTGAGAGGTAGGGTCGCCTTTGGGGTCTACCCATCTCACCCTCCTCGGTTGTCCCGTGGCGCCAGGGGACGGTGATCCTGTGTAGATCCCCCAGCACTCCGAGTGCAGGATTCGAGGGTGGCGAGTCACCGCGCCGCCCTCGAGTTCGGGATGCTTTCGCCCAGGCATGCTCCACTGGCCTTCGGGCCGGCCTTAGTTAATCCCGCACTTCTCCCTTCGCAGACCTTCGATTCAATAAATGTGGCCCTGATTTCATACCATAACTGTTGTCTCGTCTCTTCATTTCCCCCTTTACCCACGCAATGGCTTACCATATGAGTGGAAATAATCCACACCACAGCTTCCAAGTAGCTTCCAAGGATCACTTGAAATGATACAGGAATTCTTAATGTGATAATAGTGATCCATACAACAATTATCCATAGAGCAGCCACTACAAGAATGTCAGGATCCACTCCTCCAGGGTTGTGCTACAACTCCACCTGGTGGCAAAGATACCTCCTTGCAGGAGCAAGCCCAGGGTTTCTAGCTACTCGCAGAGTGTAGCCTCCTGCTCCTGGCTGCTCTCAGGTCAGCTAATGCGGCCCAGCTGAAAGCAGCCAGAAGGACCTATATAAGAACTGCAGTTTGCCTTCAACCCTTGCCACAGCAACACACAAGCCTCTGTGTTGTCTGCAGCTGGTTCCTGCTTCCAGCAACCAACCTTGATCCTGGCTTTGCCTAGCCTAGTGTTTGACCTGTGACCGCTCTTGAGCTATGTTTCTGCCTCTGGCCCTTGCTCTGCCTGGTATGTGCTTGGACTGTTTGCTCTTTGGACTTGTCTTTCTGCCTCTGACCCTTGCCTGGACTCTGCTTGCTTGTGGGACTTGCCTTCTGCCTCTGATGCTTGCCTGGACTCTGCTTGCTCGTGGGACTCGCCTTCTGCCTCTGGCCCCTGTTTGGACTCTGTTGCCCTGACCTGTGCTGGACCCTGTGCCTGCTCCCTGCCTTCTGCCTCTGGCCCCTGTTTGGACTCTGTTGCCCTGAACCTTGTTGTGATATGTATCACTTCACCAGCTGCAGAACATTGTTTACACATGGAAGGGACAGAATGGCTGTAAACAGGTTTGTTGTGTCTTTCTGGATTCTCGTGTTTTCGCATGGGAAACTAGACTGTGAGAGCAATATGAGCTGGTCACATGGTTTGTATGTTCTGATGACGTGCTAACTTGTTTTCTGTCTGAAGCCATCTTAGAGAGAAGCTGGACTGCTTTCTCTCTTCTTCTTCTTCTTGCTGGACTTTGTCACTGCAACAATGTAACTTCTTTGCTGAGGTGGAGTGAAGCTCAACTTACTCCACTGGATGTAATGCTTGCTATGCATTTATACTCTGCACATGGACTGTAACTAGGAAATGTATACTCTGTAGAACTTTACTTGCTAAGTGAATAAACAGGTAGAATTAGACCTGTGGTGTTACAGAGTGTTTCCTGACTCCATGGATTAATCTGCAACGGGGAAGCTGGAAGCAGTCTGACAACAGGGCAGACTGGGCTGGTCAAACTGGCACTGCACGCTGCGCGGGGGGAGAGGTGAGATCTGGAAGATCTGTGTGTGGAATTTCAAGCGTCTGCTAGCACACAGACAGAATTATAAATCTCCCACACTCTGCATACTCTCAAACACAAACAGGGTTATGGGTCCAGAACCAGAACCGGACCGGAACCAGAACCAGAGCGGGTCGGTACCAGAACCGGGACCTGTTTGGCAACAGCTTTGACTCCAGTGATTGCAGTGATTAATGGCAGAGGAAGAAGACATCAAGGAAGAAAAACTATCTCCTGGTCCTTCAAGCGGCTGCTGGTAAAGGTAGGGCGGAGCGGAAGAAAATGATTTGAAAATGAGTGGCGGAAAATGCCAGGGAGACGCGGCGCAGCCACTCGCTCTGCTGGCGCCTCGCGCTGTCATGCCGCTTCCCTGCCTGGGAGCCGGCATGGCAGTGCACGAGGCGCCAGCAGAGCGAGCGGCTGCTGGTAAAGGTAGGGCGGAGCGGAGGAAAATGATTTGAAAATGAGCAGAGGAAAATGCCAGGGAGACGCGGCGCAGCCACTCGCTCTGCTGGCGCCTCGCGCTGTCATGCCGCTTCCCTGCCCGGGAGCCGGCATGGCAGTGCACGAGGCACCAGCAGAGCAAGCGGCTGCTGGTAAAGGTAGGGCGGAGCGGAGGAAAATGATTTGAAAATGAGCGGAGGAAAATGCCAGGGAGACGCGGTGCAGCCACTCGCTCTGCTGGCGCCTCGCGCTGTCATGCCGCTTCCCTGCCCGGGAGCCGGCATGGCAGTGCACGAGGCACCAGCAGAGCAAGCGGCTGCTGGTAAAGGTAGGGCGGAGCGGAGGAAAATGATTTGAAAATGAGCGGAGGAAAATGCCAGGGAGACGCGGTGCAGCCACTCGCTCTGCTGGCGCCTCGCGCTGCCATGCCGCTTCCCTGCCCGGGAGCCTGCATGGCAGCGCGAGAGGCGCTAGCATGAGCGAGCAGCCGCTGGCAAAGGTAGGGAAAAGCGGAGCGAGGTGCGGCCGGGAGCTGGCACATCACAGTGAGTTTCCCCATTAGAAATAATGGGAACTCTGCTGATTCGTTCCACAACCATTTAATCGCTGCTTTGCCGGCTCCCTGCTAGGGAGCCGGCAAAGCAGTGATTAAATGGCTGTGGAACGAATCAGCGGAGTTCCCATTATTTCTAATGGGGAAACTCGCTTTGATGTACGAGTATTTTGGATTACGAGCATGGTTCCGGAATGGATTATGCTCTCAATCCAAGGCATGACTGTATTTCAACTCCTCCATGGATCAGCCACTACAAGAAGAGTATTTCCAGCAGCTTCTGTTTGGGGGCTTTAACACATATAGATAGACAAAATTCAGGACAGCTATTTATGGAAAGCAGTTTTAGAAGCCCCAAATATGTCTTACTAATAGTTAACCTCACAGATGGTAGTCCAGCTAGGTTT
Source organism: Shinisaurus crocodilurus (assembly GCA_021292165.1). Taxonomy (NCBI): domain Eukaryota; kingdom Metazoa; phylum Chordata; class Lepidosauria; order Squamata; family Shinisauridae; genus Shinisaurus; species Shinisaurus crocodilurus. The sequence goes on from CM037879.1 coordinate 228,393,534, forward strand.
CAAGAGCTGCCTCTGCAATGCAATTAACCTGCTTTGTCCAGGTGCATGAAAGATAGCAAAAAGAGTTCATATGACAACACATGGCTAAGAGTGCCTTTATAACCTTTTACAAAAACAGCTAATGAAAAGTTTGCCATGGTCGAGTTGCCAGATTTGCTGCATTGTGCCAGGAATAAATCTCATTCATCAACTTGTCTGCCAACCACTAGTTACTGCCATCTGTACAGGAAGACTTTTGCAGCCTTGGCAAAAACTCAAGGAAAATTGTATTGTATTTGCATTCTCAGGATGGTCTACGGAAAAGATATCCCAAATGTATCATCTAGATATAGAAATGGACTTCATATTAAGTTAACTCAGTTAAGTAGAAAGGAGGAAAATATGCTGGATTAATAGGGGGGGAAATGGCTCACATTCATCTGGACACACAAACTTTAGAAAACACAAATTCACCAGATGGAGGACTTTGTGTAGAATCTTTTGGACTGGGAGCATTTTCAGCCATCTGACTTTATCCTGTTGGGCTTAGCAAAGATAATTTCATTCACGCACTCTTTCGGTATTGGTGAGTGGATGTTGCTGGCATAAGTCTGTCACTTCTCCTGTGAAGGTTACAGCTATTTTTCAGGATGGAGGTTACAAATCAGAATTCACTGGCCAGTCTCTATAATTGGAGGTTTTGGAATTAAAACAAAACCAACATCCATAGTTTAGAGGAAACTGACTGTATCTTCCAAAAAGGCTGGTCAAAATATTAAGTTTCAGCTCTCCTGTCATATGAATATTACAATGTTGCCCTGTCTACAAACCTATGTTATGTATGTATTTTGCTTAGCAGCCACTTTTCTACTAAAAGTCTTCAAAGCAACATAAAAACATAAAACACAACCTACCTACATATCAATGAAAATTAAAAGACTTAAATATATATATATATATATATATATGTGTGTGTGTGTGTGTGTGTGAGCTAGTTTGACAATGTCCTCCATAAACAGGGTTGTCCTTTACACAATGCTCTGAACAGAACCTGTTTTCTAGGGGGAAATGGCTATGTGCAAGTGGCCAGGGAAATAATCCTTCCTCTTTTAAGATCAAGACTAAGTAATGAGGCTTCTATTCAGGCTCATCAGATTTTTCCAATACAAAGCAGATTTTCCCAGTTATTCCCAAATCCATTCCTTCCTAACAATTTCTGCACAGGTTAAAACTGAAATATACTACTAAAAGATCAATATAACATGTAGTTATTAAGGTTTTATTTTTATCTGAAATAGAATTTAAAATATTTTTAAATGTAACAGGAGGGTCCGGGCCAACATTCCTAAATCACAATATAAAGTAGATTGTGTCAGAGACAAAACAGACATGATACCAGAGATCTCTGATTAGATCTGCTGATTTTTAAATTTTATTTTACTTTGGAGCTACCAGGGGGGCACAATGATTTTAATTGGAGCAGTGGTACTGGGCAATAGGGCACTTAGCTCTTTTCCACTGTTATGTTTCTCAAGTCTAAATTGCTCTCACCTGCCCCCCAAGTTGATATTAGCCCAGTTGCGGAGGGCTAATACCTGTACTAAACCTGTATTTCTTTTCTTTTTTTTCTAGTGGGGCCAAAAGCAGTTTCAGAGGGTCTATTAGATCAGGAAATAACATTGGGCAGGCAGTTGTCAGGGCTGTGAGAGCAAAATTGCAGAAAATGTATTTCCCAAGTTGGGCCATTTTCCCATTCTTTCCCACAGAAATATCTTTCTCTCTCCCTGCCCAGGCTTGAAGGAAATCACAAGAATTGGAGCTCAAACAATATATAAATACCTCCCTGTTCTTCTAGCTATGGAGGGCAGAGGATTATGGGCATCCTATGGAAGGTGAAGGAGCGGGGAGGCGAAGGTTGTCTCCACACTCCTCCCACCCGGCAAAAGACTTAAGACAGATGAAATCAGCTGTCTAAGTCTTTTACCCCAGAGCGCAAGTAGGGGATGCTGAGGTGCCACCAGGATAATTTGTATGCTGGCGGAGCCTGACTCCTCCTCTCTCTGCCCCCCGGAACACCCACAGACCTCTGGCTCCAAGGTTGGTCTTCTGACCTCAGAGCTGCAGCCAGCGTGGTTCTTTCTGTGCCAGCTGTGAGGGAAGAGAGATCATGTTCTGAAGTCGGAGTCCCAGCTATGACCTCGGAGTGTGTTTCTGAGGTCAGAGTGGGGACTCCGACTTCTCCTATGGCCATCTAGACTCTGTCTAGCGGCCATAGGATTGTGTCCTTATTTACTGAATTTTTTGTTCATAATACTTATATTTATTTATTATATTTATACCCAACCTTTTTTCTGGCAAGGAACCCAAGGTGGCTTACATAATCCTCCTCCTCTCCATTTTATCCTCACAACAACCCTGTGAGGTAGGTTAGGCTGAGAGTCAGTGACTGGCCCAAAGTCACCCAGTGAGTTTCATGGCCGAGCGGGGAATAGAACCTGGAACTCCAGAGTCCCAGTCCAACACTCTCACCACTACGCCACACTGGCTCTCCAGTGTATGCATCTTGATATAACAAAATCTCCTAGCAGTTTACAAGCCAAAGTATTAAAAAAGATCACTATTAAAATGATCAATTAATAAACGATTAGCTACAAAGAACAAAGATAAATAAGTAACAGAAACATTTTAAACAATTAAAAAACAAGATAAAACAATCAAATGGAGTGTCATCATGATAATCAATTACAATCATAAGCTAGGGAAAGCTTATGTAAACAGGTACGTTTTCAGGAGGCACTTAAAACTCACCATATTTTCTGCCTCCCAAACTGCATAAGGGAGGAAGTTCCAGAGAGAGGGTGCCACTACTGAGAAGGCCTGCTTTTGAGATGTTACATGGCAACATTATGTTATGTTGGTCGCTGAATGACCAGTAATGTCTCCTATGGGAATCTTAATAGTCAGCTGGGTGTATATAGGGGAAGGTGGTCTGCTAGGTATTTTCTATGTCTTATTCACTTTAACATGCTTGTTCTGTTTTTCCAGGATTTTACATACCGTCTTGGCGGTTATAACTTATTATTAATTGATTTTATTGATTGTTGTGCATTATCTTCACCATGTTTTTTGTGGTGGTGGTGGTTTTTTGAGGAGGGCAAATGTAGTTAAAAACCTAACCATAGATAAAGTGATAGAGGAACAGTCACACCAGAGACACTGGGTGTCTTCTAATTACCATCTCAGCCCATGGTATCCACAGGGGGGGGGGGGGAAATCACTTGCCCTAACTTCTACTCACATGAGCCCATGGCAAGGCACTATGAACAGCTGCTAGACTTAACCAAACTAGCTCATCTGCAGTATTTGGCATGCTATCGCAAAACCTATATTTAAATTGGTTTGTAGTGGCATGCATGTCAAAATCAAAACCTTACTTACATAAATCAGTGGCCTGCAGCAGATGCCATATCTCCACAAGCTGACATGACAGCAAGTTAGCATACATTGGCTCTTTAGCTATGGTTACCACAGTCTGAGATAGTCAAGAATCAGACCCTGCATAAAAGAGTCTGTTGCTTCACAGAGTCCTGAGACATTACTGTTAGCCCCAGAAGCATATTACAGCATGAGCCAGATGGCTTCCAGGAGAAGGATTTTAGAATATGTGAGCAAGCAGCTGGTCTAGCATGCACATTCAGTTGTTTGTTCCTTTTCACATTTTCTTTGTTTTTTTCCAGATTTTCAGAACACACATCAGCTTTTACTGAGATGAAGTGAATCCCTGGTGGGGTCTTCTCAAACCATTCTGTTGTGTCAAAGTAAAAAAAAAAAAAAAGAGTGGGGGGGGGACAAAGTCTCCAAAACACAGAACTCCAGATTCCCAAGGGAACTAAGAAACAACCCTGTGAGGAAAAAATACAGCGCACGTGGGATCATGTCTGTTACACAGGGGTCCCCAACCTTTTGGACCAGTGGGTACATTTGGAATACTGAGAAGATGCTATAGACACTCTCACAAAATGGCTGCCATGGTGGGTATGGCCAGTTACAAAACATCCATATCCCAGGAAGAAAACCGGTAAGGCTAAAAGAAAAATAACTTGCACAAGAACCCCAGTATAAGGCAGATGTGGGGTCTGAGTTCCAAAGCACAAAACCATTCTTTTGAACCCATAGTTTTCTGCTCCAACACCCATTTTCCAGAAGACAAACTGATGTGGCTCAGAGACAAGTAATCTGGCCAGGAAACTGAGTACAAGGCAGAGGTGAGATCTGAGTCACAAATGCTGGATCACATATTTGTCCCCACTGTGACAAAATACCCATTTCACAGAAAGCAAACTAGTGATGCTCAGTGAAAAACACACAAATGAACAAAAAAAAACAACCCACCTATACCACCCCCCCACCCCCGAAGGCTAAATACACAACACACCAAAACAAACAAACCAGCTCACACATGCATCACATTAAAAATGTGGCATCCACATCCACAAATGCACAGGCAAAATAACTCCTGCTCCTTGCCACCCTTTTAGCCCTCCCCCTGGATGCTCCCTACCACCACCCAGCTTACATTTCTCTTTTTTCTGGGCAGCTGGACACACTTCAAAACAAAGCACTGGGCTGAAGCCACCCACCATTTTTATTTTCTTAGAATGCCTCTAGGAGCCACATTTCCTTATCCCAGTTCACGTTCCTATTAAACTCATTTGCCAAGTCCCTTTTTCTACCACCACCCCAGTTAGCTCTCCCAGAATGACTCAGAGGCCCAGATCTGAAGTTCCTCTGGTCAGGAAGTTGCTGGAAGTCTCCGGGGTTGAGCAAAGTCTCCCAGCTGTCTCTCACAATCAGGACCGGTGCAAGGCAGTTTGGTGCCCTAGGCAAGATCAGATATTTAGCGCCCCCCCTTCCCACTTGGGAGCACTGTATTTTTTTTTCAAGGCGTTTCTGGCACCCTCTTTAGCCCTGCACCCTAGGCAGCTGCCTAGTTGGCCTAATGGTAGCACCGGCCCTGCTCACAATGGACTACCAGCTTCTTGAGACATACAATGTTTAACTGGAAATCTGCTTCAGCTTTCCCTGAAGTCTTCTTTGAAGCCTTAATGACCAGGACACAGGAAATAAGAAATCAATCAGTTGCCTCCTCCAAAGACTTCTTGCTTCCTGAGGCCAAATGCCTTCTTGCTGTCATTCTGGCCTTAGGCTTGCCATCTTCATCTCCTTGTTAGCTCTCACAACTTCTACCTTCAGTAATTCCAGCCACTCTTCTTCAGCCTCTTGTGTAGGCTCTTAGATTCTGCTCTGCCTGAATTGACCGACTTGTTCCAAGTGACCCTGCACAGTGTTGGAACTGTCCTTTTATACCCTCTGTCAGTGATCTTCTTATACACTTAGCTGCCACTACGATATTTATGAATGAATGACAGTCAATAGAATGGTCATCAACTGTCCTATCACAAGCTAACCTTTTGATTCTCTTGTCCAGCATATAAATGGACAGAATTAACTGAACCACTAAGGTTCATAACTGCTTCCTTTGTAGCAACAGTAGCAGTTTTACTGGCAGTGGGCAGGTTGCTACCATAGGCCTCAAATACAAAGTAACTATTAGGGTTCATACATCAAAGTAAACTGCTGGTCCACAAGGGGAAAAAAATCTAAGATCAGCTGTTAGGCAATACTTCATGTTGTGATCTTATTCATTGTAAGCTTGGTTTGTGGGACAAATGTGCAGTGGGAAAGCAGCGTATAAATGCTGTAATTAATAAATAAATAATACTATGTTCTACTGAATTAACATTAAGTTTTTAAGGTATGTTGCTGCTACTTGTATGTATTATCACTCCAGGTTTTCCATTTATTCCTTATTAGATGGTCCAGACCTGTATCACATGTGTCGATATGTGCCATTGGTCTAGTGGTCTCTTTTGCTCCCATAATCTTCAAAGTGTGACTGGGGAGACTGACATTACAGTTTTCTGGCACATAATTTCACTAAAAGGGGCTGCAACTGCAGGAGCTGCCAAGCCATTTCTAGAGCCAAACTGTAAAGTAAATACAGCTTTTAAATGCATTTTCTTTCAGTAACCTGTCAATTAAACTAGAATAACCATGTCTCTCTATGTCTAAATACACCTCCCACTAAGTGCCAGCATGTATAAACAAACCTTTTAAAATAATGTGCTCATTTTTAATCACCCCTCATTGACTTTTCAGCATGATTTCAGACTTTTCACAAGGGTAGCCTACCTCATCTAGGGATGTACAGATTTTGTTAAATCTATTCTGTGTTTCACGGGTTTAAGAACATAAGAAAAGTCATACTGGATCAGACCAAGGATTCATCTAGTCCAGCATTCTGTTCACACAGTGGCCAACCAGCTGCCCACTGGAACCCACAACAAGGACATGAGTGCAATAGCACCCTGCACCTGCCCATGTTCCCTAGCAACTGATGTACATGCATACTACCTCTGATACTGGATGTAGCATATAGCCAATCAGGACTAGTAGCCATTGACAGCCTTCTCCTCCATGAATTTATCCAATCCTCTTTTAAAGCCCTCTAAATTGGTGGCCATCACTACATCTTGCGGAAGTGAATTCCATAGTTTTACTATGTGCTGTGTGAAGAAGTACTTCCTCTTATCTGTCCTGAATCTCCCACCCATAAGCTTCATAGGATGACCCCACTGGGTTCTAGTATTATGCGAGAGGGAGAAAAATGTCTCCCTATCCATTTTCTCCACACCATGCATTTCTCCACTGCTTGTCAGGTGCTTTGTTTCCCGCCACCCACTCATTGACAGAATTGGATTTTGTTTTACCAGAATTTAATTCTAATTGTGCTAATTTGCATAAGTGCAAGTGCACAGTAAGTAATTCACATCAGTGCATTTGTGCAAGTGCATATTAGCATCAATGTGCACTTTCAATAATGCGAATTAGCACAAATCCCTCCTCAAAAGTGAAAAACTCGTCTGCAAGTCCACAGAATCCACATGACTCAGAAAAAGCCACTGTGGAATCCACAGATCAGATTCACAGAAATCCAAACTCATTTGAATCCGTTGCAGATTTCTCCGACACCCCTAAGATTCCTCAACAGTATTATGAAGTAGCTTCACAGGGCTTCACAAAGCATCCCACAACTTGGCTTGCTTACTGAAAAAAAAGTCTTCATTTTTAAAGTTCAGCTCCATTCAGCAGGCTTCAGGCAAAGCTGTTTGATGAGCTTAGTCAGGGGAGTAAATCTGCTCAGACCTTCAGAAAAAAGGGGCTAACAAGACACACTGCTTGTCTTATGAAATCCTCTCTTTTAAAGTGAACTCCCTTGTTATAAGCGTCCCTTCATATTATTGATCCTATATAAATAGTGAGTCTCTGAGCCATAGGCCTGATGAATCAATAACATACCTAAACAAAGTCAAAGAACAAAATCAGGGGGTGGGGGTGGGAAATAAGCTTGCAAAAGGGGCCAAAAAAACCTTTGGATGTTGTCTGTGAACAATCTCCATCCTTACTCAAGAGCTCTGTTTTAAAAGGTTTCTAGCATTCTACTGAAGTTTCTACCAGGAGGAAATCCAATTACATTCTGATGTGTGCCTACTTCCTATAGTATGACTGGAGTACTGCCTCTCACACCTGTCTCTTTATGTACTTATTTCTGCTGCACAGTTCATGATATAGCTGTTCATGAACAGCTTTGGACCAGGTTACCTGACAGATCACCTTTCTGATATAGACCTGTACGATCGCTAATGTCATCAGAGAAGTCCTTGTTCTTTGTACAGCAACCTGCAGATTGCCATCTGGTGGCAATCCGGAAGCGGCCCTTCTCCATTGTGGTGGCCACCTTATGGAATGTCCTCCACCTTGGTATGAAGGATGTCCTCCATCCTGGTATACTGTTACTATGGTCTGTTTTAGGTGCCTGTTAAAGACCCATCTCTTTACCCAAGCCTCCTCTCAATGATTATGCTGCCCTGTTACTCTGCTTATTAATCGTTGTGCTTTTAGCTTTGGTTTTGAATATTTAAAATAATTTAATTCATTTGAACTGATGATTTTTGTATTTGTAATTACGTATTTTAATCTGTTTCTGTGAATCGCTTAGAGATCTCTTTTGATATGGTAAACAGTATATAAATTGGTTAAAATAAATAGATAAATAAATATAGACTTACTCTCCTTAGAGATGTCACCAAAGTTTGTAATTCACTGATATTGAATATGAATTTGCTCAGCTTGTAATGCTCAGCTATACGACAAATTTTATTTTATTAATTAAGGACACAATTCAATGCTTGTTTAGACAGAAACAAGTCCTACAATTCCCAGCATCCTCCAGCCAACATAGGATTGCAACGTAACTCATTATATTTTTACTCTACGCAATAACAAAAGTTATCTGGGTAGATTACATGATATTAAAAGAATAAAAACACCATGCATAATAAATAGCAACCAATAATAACAATAATCAGAACGGGGGGGGGGGGGGGGATACAATATAAACTATATAAAAGCAGGCACTTAAAAATGCTCAATCTAAACAGTAAAATCTAGAATCTAAGATATCTAAAATGCCTGGCAGAAGAAGAATGTCTTTGCCTAGCACCAAAAAGATAATAATGTGGGCACCAGGCGAGGCTCCTTGCGAAGAACATTCCATAAGCAGGGTGCCAAAACTGAGAAGAGCATCTCTCTTGTAGCCACCTGCCTAACTTCATTTGGTAGGGGCACCTAGAGGAGGGCCTGCAAAGATGGCCTAATGGTTCAGGTATGTACATATGGACAGCAATGTCCCTTTAGATAATCGCCCCCCTGAGTATTTTAGGGCTTTAAAGGTTAACACCAACACTTTGAATTGAGTCCAGAAACAGACTAGAAACCAGTGCAGCTGACAAAGCTCTGGCGTTACATAATCGGAATGACCATTCCCAGTTAATAGTTTAGCAGCTCTATTTTAGTCTAACTGAAGTTTCCGAACATTTTGAAAGGTAGCACCACGCAGAGCACATGGCAGTACTCTAACCAGGAGGTTACCAGAGCATAGGTTTCATAGATCATAGAGTTGGAACTGTCACCAAGCTATCTCTGTCCAAATAGGGTTGCAGCTGGTATTTCAGTCTAGGTGATAAAAGGTCCTCCTAGCCACTTAGGCTACATTTATCTCCTGTGAATTGAGTGGCAATTCTCCCCAAAATTCCTCTCTGGCTCAGAATGTAAAATGAGATTCTGTGAGGTTCTGTGCATGTGCTGTCAGTGTTCAAAAGGCCAGGCACACATAGCCAGTACTTTGTACACATACGTATGTGCATAAGTTTTAATGCAACCTTGTATTTAAGTACTCATCTGGTAGCCACAGGCAACAAGGAACTGCATGTAGGCAATTGCATGTAGGTGAATGAGTGGGCTGGTGGAAGAGGGATGGCATACTCCATTCATCCTCTGGGCCCAGCATAGAAACCAAATAAGCTACTAGAGAAGGGAAGCTCACACAGAAATACAACAGGCTGCCAGAGCAGGGGCAGAGCTCTCCATCTGCCAGCCCCAAGCAGGCTAGTAATTTTGTTGTTGTAGGTTAGTAACTTTTATGAGCTTATTCAGGAGGAAGTTTTAAGGTTAAATCCCTTACTCTTAATAAAGCTCTTATTGCTATGAACTACATAACCAGTTTATCCAACCAAGTAGCCTTCTGTTTGGTGAGTATCCTCCCAGCCAGTGTGGCGTAGTGGTGAGAGTGTTGGACTGGGACTCAGGAGATCCAGGTTATAGTCCCCGCTCGGCCATGAAACTCACTGAGTGACTTTGGGCCAGTCACTGACTCTCAGCCTAACCTACCTCACAGGGTTGTTGTGAGGATAAAATGGAGAGGAAGAGGAGGATTATGTAAGCCGCCTTGGGTTCCTTGCAAGAGGAAAAAAGGCGGGGTATAAATATATATAACTAAATATAATCCTTTCTTCTTCTGAGATGTGTCTGTTCTAGGAATGGGGAGATTAAATTTCCAAGTGGCCTCCACCATGGCTGGTGCTGGGAACTACAGTTCCCAGGCACACAAGATGCATGCAGGCAGCACCTTCAGTTCACATGGAACATTATGAGACAGGAGAAAAAACAAATGCAGGTGTGTGTTTTCTGAACATGCATGATAACGCTTATAATGACCAAGGCAATTCAGAATCAAACCAGGAGGAGTTCACCCATCACCAGTTCTCTTTCCAGAACCTATATCCCTTCTTACAGTTCCCTGCTTCATTCATGCCATATGCATGTCACAACTTTATGGCAGAAGGGAGGGAAGGCAACATCTGGTGGGCCCATCTGAATATGTGTGGCTACCCTATCTTTCTCCTCATTTTCCCCTGAAAAAAACTGGATACACAGCAGAAGGGAGGGGGGCTTTGAGACATGGATTCAGCTTCCAGACTATACATTGTGTCTTCTGCTTTGGATATTAAATGGAAGCAAGCAACAGAGGAAGCACGAGTAACTTGCACTTCCTTTCTCCATTCCCAACAGTTCTTGGTCTCAGGCAATGAAAGAGAAGGGTTGGGTGAGAATTTTGTTTCAGTTAATTTATTATAAGAATTTACCAAAATTCGCAAAGTTTATATTTGGGAAAGAAAAAACTTGAGATCATAGAATCATAGAAAAGTAGAGTTGGAAGGGGCCTACCAGGCCATCGAGTCCAACCCCCTGCCCTGCTCAATGCAGGAATCCAGGTCAAAGCATCCCTGACAGATGGCCATCCAGCTTCACCTTGAATGCCTCCAGCGTGGGAGAGCTCACCACCTCCCTAGGTAGTTGGTTCCATTGTCTTATTGCTCTAACAGTCAGGAATTTTTTTCTGATATTTAGGTGGAATCTGGGTTCCTGTAACTTGAGCCCATTATACCGTGTCCTGCAAACTGGGATGATCGAGAAGAGATCCTGGCCCTCCTCTTTGTGACCACCCTTTAAGTACTGGAAGAGTGCTATCATATCTCCCCTCAGTCTCTTCTTCTGAAGGCTAAACATGCCCAGTTCTTTCAGTCTCTCCTCATAGGGCCTTGTTTCCAGTGCCTTTATCATCCTTGTTGCCCTCCTCTGAACCCTCTCCAGTTTGTCTGAAGTACCTGGAAGCGGTTCCATGGCTCCACTGCTTCCACAGGCGCAGAATGTCTTCTAGTTCTGCTCCTAACAGTCACCCTTTTCCAGGGAGTTCCCCCTATGTTTACAATGCTCTTGAAAGTCTGGGTTTGAATCCCTGTGTTAGCACTTAATTAGGGTTGCAACCTCTTTTTTTCTGACAGACTCCTCATCCTTAACAGCTATGTGGCAGATACAATAAGGTCCTCTCCATTCTGGGAATAGCTGTACCTACTGAATTTGGCTGGTACATATGGGTGAGAATTTCAGTTCTGTTGATCTCCAATAAGAATTTACCAAAAATTCTCAAAGTTCATATCTGGGAGAGAAAGAACTTGAGATTTAAAATTTGGAATGTGGGAGAAAGTGAAACTGACAGATTTACTCATCCCCAGGAAAGAGGTGCATGTGTCTACTATGGGAGGTGCACTTTCTCTCAATATGCACATCCCCCTAAGGAAATTTAACTTTTTGTATCCGTCTGGATCACAGCCTTGTTATTACTTAAAAGTAAGCTGCTGTAACCTTCAGCTGTGAAGCAAAGTTTAAAAAAAAAAAAAAAGGTTGTAGCTACTCATGTAGCTCTGCTGAGACATTACAACAGAGCTTTGGAAAAGCACTGCTGATAGTCAAGAGCAAATTTATGGTTATTTTTTATCTCTCCCATTTGCCACCAGTCATGCTATCCTTAAGTGTGTATTTTCTTAGAAGCCTTACATGGGACTAACAAACATAAATCATGGCCTACCTAAATGTCAATAGACTTATTAGACTGGAGTTATAAGCCAAAAGGGAGCCAAGGCTTGGGTTTTGAGGTAAAGTTTTCTTTAACTGACATTTATGAAGTTCAGCATGATTCATGTTTTGCTACCATTGTCTGCTTTTAGCAACATTACTTGCACAGGTTGGTTCTGATGTTATTGTTGTTGCGATGATGATGATGATGATGATGATGATGATGATGATGTAGAAGTGTCACTCAGCAATCAAACAGGCCAGTCTCAACTTCTGAGTTGCCATCCTGGAGCTAGCCTGCTGCTCCTAGTGACTACCAACAGTCCAGTCTTGGCTATCATGTCAAAATGTAGGTTATATCATGCAAACAGAATAGCATACGTACCGGAAATGCTGATAACAGGTGGAAGAGAGGGAGTTAAAGACAGGCATAATATGAAAAGAAACTCAGTCTGTTCTTTAGCCACTCTGTGGGCCTGGCTTCTCAGTTGAAAAGACAGACATGTTTACCAGCAAATCGAATGCTGGTACTTGCCCTTCCTGCTCACTCATCTGGCTATTTCCTTCTATAGCCACCGTATTCTCTTTTCAGCTGAGAAAAGTTAGCAAACACTCTTCCACCAGATGCCTGAGCCAGAAGAAAGCTGCATCTCTCTAAGTAAGTAAGTAAGGGTTGCCCATATACACCCTTTCCTCTGCTGCATATTGTGGTTGGGCAGAGCAGGTGATTCTTTCACTTTGACTGATGCAGCCTTCTCCTGTTTCAGCTAAGTTGGGAAACTTTCTCTAGTCAAAGGAGAAGGATTTCATAGATTCTAGAGTTGGAAGGAGCCTACAAGGCTACCGAGTCCAACCCCCTGCTCAATGCAGGAAACTAGAGGAGGGGTCTCCCATCCAAGTAATAACCAGGCCTGACCCTGCTTAGCTTTCCACACTCAGACAAGCTGAGCCAGCGTGAGCCACAGGCTGGAGGAGGTAGCAGCAGCAGAAGCGTAAAGGGCAGGCAGGCAAGCAAGCAGGGAGGACATGCTTGACATAGCATGAGATTATTTTCTTTTGAACTGCCTATCCATAAGGAAGCCACTTGGAGCCTATCGTTATAGTACATCTATCTTCACCCTCAACTGACCAATCTAAATAATCTTTGTAGGTCTGATGGGGCCCACAAGCTATCTAACAGAAATAGGTCTTCAGTGTCTCTGCCAACCTTGCCAATTTTTGCATTATCTAGAAAAAAAATAGGAGTGAAAAAATAAGTTTTCTTCTGAGGCATTCTGAAAATGACTTGGGTTAGCTGGTGATATTTCATAAAAAGGAAAAGAAAGAAATCCAAGGTATTCAATAATACAAAACAGAAAATTTCTTCTGTGTTACTAATGAATGACTATTGAGGAAAACAGGCATCTGGAAAAGGGAAATGTTTGGATGCTTAATTGTATTACTCGCCCCAGAACATCTGCCAGATATATGAAAAGCAAAGGTAACAGCATCTGAGAGAATATATAAGATGAAATCAGCAGGGCACCATAGAAACACTGTGATGTGGACAATATAGTAGAGCATTGTGCACATTTGAGATGACAGCTGTTTGAAACCCCTAGGTTTGGATTCAGACAGGTTGGGTGAAATGAAACAGCAACCATCTGAGTGTACAGTATAAAAGGTGCCACTTTTCCAGTATGGATATGATGAATTCAGAGCCAAGTGTCAGGTGCTGATGAGTTCTATACTCATCCACATGGTTACAATGACTTTTTCTGCTCAGTGTGCCACCAGGTAGGGTCTACTACCAAAGGCATGAGCAGTACTATAAACCCTAGTCCCTGTAGTCCCTCTATTCCAAGACGTGCTGAGTCCATGGTCAGGGTCAGTGGTAGAATTCGAATTCAAGAAGAAATTAGGCCTCCACAGATGATATGAGGTCACTCTATCAATCTGCCATAATCCAGAGTAGTACAATGTGCCACAAGCCAGAACTTTCACATTTCATTTCATTGCCTGAACATTTTAACTGAAGCCTCAACTACTAATTTTGCCTTCCTCCCTGCAGAAACAGTAGTGTTCAGTATTCCTCTAATGCAGCGATGAGTGATCTGAAATGCAAACAAGTGATTTATTAGGGTAATAATGGGAAAGAGCCATACAAACTAGGAAAGTAAAAGCAAATGCTTTCAAAAACTAGGTGTGATCCTTAATCAGTCCTGATTTTGCCAGTTTAGTAAAGTGGCAGGCCTCCTCCTCACCCTGCAGATTGGACCTCCAGTCCAAGCTCTAGGGACTTTAAAGAAAAGTTGCATGTCTTCCTGGGATCAATGTTTCAAACCTCCTTCAATCCAGGCCTTCAAAACTCTAACTGGAGAGTTCAAAAGAGCAATAGGCTTCTTTGAGCCAAAGCCTTTTTCAATCCAAGCCGTGGAAAGGCATTTACTTCTCCAGCACTCCTACTCCAAAGCCAGGACTTCTGGGAAAGGGGAAGATTCCCAGCAGGACAGGCTAATGGGAAATGGAGTTCCTTACTCACACTTATATTACATTCCCCTTCCAACCTCTAGGAACAACAGTTATAATTAAAGATACTCACAAATTGTTCCCCTACCCCCAAGTATGTACCCTCGCTCCAACAGAGAAAGTACAGTCTAGATTTCAAAAGAATTTTTCTCAGGAATAAATATTGAGACCCTGACACAAGCAAAAGGTTAAACACTGAGTCGCCAAGATATTAATCACTAAGTAGAGCTTAAGTGGAGGCAAATGGCAAGTGCTCCTCCCAGGCAGTAGGTCCGCTATCACATCAGTTCTCCAGAGAGAGGTACTCTACACCTCAAGATATTTCCAGCCTTCAGCCAACTATCAGCTCTCTATTTGCTACTATCTCTATGCCTAAATTGTTCCTTTCCCCACCCCCTCCACAAACTCCCCAAGTTCTGATGGCTTTTCTATCCAATATACTCAAGGGACTGCATAAAAATAATAATAATAATCTCCTAACTACATCAACTGAGAAGCCTGGACTACTAACCAGTAATCTGCCTAACAAAAATCTGGTTGGAGAGCCACATAGCAATACTATGACTGGGTTCACATGACATGCTAACCCATCGTGGTTTATAAGCCATGGTGGGTTAGCATGTAAATGGGGACCTTCAATGGGTTGGTCAGGGTGGCTTAAGTTTGGGTTATAAGCCACCCTGACAATCCATGGCCTGTTGTTGGGGTTGTTTCTGTTGGGTTTTGCATAGGCAGAACGAGATTACCACCTGACATCAGGATTATCACCTGACATGGTGGGTGTCTCTTGAGTTCAAGTACACAAGGTCTCTAGTCACGAGACATAGTCTCAA
The DNA here is from genome assembly GCA_021292165.1 of Shinisaurus crocodilurus. Lineage (NCBI taxonomy): Eukaryota > Metazoa > Chordata > Lepidosauria > Squamata > Shinisauridae > Shinisaurus > Shinisaurus crocodilurus. The sequence goes on from CM037879.1 coordinate 228,408,728, forward strand.
GATGATATGACTCAGCAACCTTGGACAGATTTGGAATCAACATGTTGATGAATAGGTTATACAACTGGGGTGAGTAATATCCTATTTATAGGTGCAGGCAGGGTCTGTGGTATAAAGCTAACACACTTGTTGATAGCTTTCACTCTCTCTCCTTGCTGTCTCTCGTCTCGATTCGACATGTTTCTTGATCTGGACTTCACTTCATCTAGCCTTACCACTGGGGTATTGGATTTGTATCTGCAATGATGTAGTGAGTAATAGATGCATTGCTTGCCTTAATCCCATGTAATTGGGTCTTACAAATAAACTCTTTAATCTTTATTAACTGCTGTTATCTCTTCCTTCCGCCTGCGTGACTGGGACTGAGGGTCACTGGCTAGGGAAGCTTTTGAACCCGGGTCAGTCCAGCTCTCACATCTGGTGATGGGCCCAGATAACGATCTGATGGTTATCTCAGATGGGCAGATAAGCCACAGAGACGCAGTTCGGAGAAATTCAGCAGTTATAGAGTTAAGAGAAATGTTTACTATTTGTAAGAACGGTTTGTAAACAAACCGGGAAGGCAATGTTGCTAGAGCTGATAACAGCGGCTTGGAATGCAGCACAACTGAAGAATGCAGAAACAGAGAGACGGAGGATTTTTCGTTTTGAAAGCAGCTGGAACGGAGGTGCCAGGCTTGGCAAATCCAAGGCTACAGACTAGTGAAAAGAAGCTGGAACGGAGGTGCCGGTTCGGGCAGCTACTAGGCTGAAAAGTGAACAACGCTGGACACAAGGATTTCGTTTTCCACAGCTTGCTGGAGTGATTGTCAAGGAGCTGTATTGAGCAAGGAAATAATTTCCAGGAGGCTCTGTGTCTACTCATTTGAGTCAAGGCTACAGCAAGAGGATCATATTTCATTTACAGTTTGCTTCTTCACACAGCAGCGAATCAGCTATCTTTTGCATTGTATCAACAAGTGGCTTGGATTACAAATGCGTGGATTACGTCTGACGTGGGCAAAGCGTCTGGAGCGTCATGTCGCAGCAAAGTCACGTGTGACAGGAACGTATCTTGGGAAACCTGATACTACACGGAAGGCTGTATTAAACCAGCGGAGGCGTGGTTTTAAAACAGCAGGGGAAAAACAGCGCGGCAGTTTTGAACAGAGAAAGCTGTGCTTAAAATGAAAAGCTGTTCTTCAATTTCTTCATGTGGGATCACAGAAGAAGGAGCTTGAAATCAGCAGGGGTGCTGCTGATGGGAAAAACTTTGTGTTTTAACCCAAGACATAACAAAATGCACATTATTTTGTATGTGAGCAGAAACAGTGGATTGTTTAAACGAAGCTTTCTGTGTTGGACATAAATAAGCAGAAAGAGCACTATGCAAATGGTCAGAAGTTTAACAGTCATGTTTTTGAAACTGTATTTCTTGAAAGTTTGAATAACTTGGACTCAAGAAAGTGAATATGCTCTGAAATGTCAGGAAATGTACTGAATGTATATATGACTTGAATATATTGTGGATTTTTCTGTAGCAAAATGTAAAATACTGAATAATTATTAGGTATGTTTATATGGCAAAGCTAAGAGATGGATTATTTCTTTTATACTGTAATGATGTAAATAAAGAAATGGAAAGTTGTACTGATGCAACTATAAAAGGTTAAATGCTTATATGTATGACATGTACATGCATGCATATCACATGATGTTTGATCATTTAGATTCACAGGCTTGTGAAAGAAAATGCAAACTCTGGTGGGGAAAGCATTGGGAAATTGTAATTTTCACATGAAAGGTAATTTTGTGCACATAAACAAGGGATGCTAGCTTCAACAGGTAAACTGGAAGGCAAGCTGAAAAACCAGTTCATTTCATTCAATTTGTTCTTGGTGATCTTGTGGGTACTCTGATGGTTTTTAGAGGAAAGGCACGTTATTTCATGATGTTAATTGATCAATACACGAGGTACAGGTTGTGTACATGTTAGATAGAAAGCTGGAGTATTGAACAAAGTCAAGGTGTTTTGTGCTTCGATGGGAAACAAGCATATTACCCATGTTACCTATTTCTTTTGAGATGTGGGGAAGTTCAATTCAGTGCATGTTTTGATGCATTTCTAACAGGATGTGATATTGAACACATGGATTGTGTGGAAGAGTAAACAAACACTCAGAAGAGGTGATACTAATTTGGCTAATGAGGTTTGGGTAGAAGCTCTTAAATGTTTTGATTATGTACATGATAGAAGTCTTAGTTCTGTGATGAACTGTACACCTTATAGAAAGTAGTGTAGGAGTTAGAATCTTCTGGAGAAACATTTCAGGATCTTGGATCTGATATGTAGGTACATACACCTCAAAATTAGAAGAAATCTGTAAGAGAGCTTACATGAGATTTTTCTAGAAATGAGAATATTGTGTTTTACATGAACAACACTTGGATAGTGAGATTATCTAGAAGTGTTGAGTATAATGCTGAATGAAAAGGTGAGATCATTTTTCAAAATTAATTCTGTTAATGCAGGAGATGCATCAAGTTCAGAGTCAGAATAGAAAAGCATTTGCTGAAAGACAGTCAGGTAAATTTGACAAACTCTGATACACATTTGGTTTAGAGGAGGCTAGACAAATGATTGTTTATCATTGGTGCAAATTTATTGGAACAGGAACCTGATAACTGATGAGGTAAGGAACAGGTGAGTCAAACAACCTGTGAGATATCAGGATGAATTTGCAGGAAAAGCCATTTGAAACTTCAAAATTTCAAAGAGGTGAAAAATTGTCTGTTAAGAAAGCTGAACCATAGCTTCAGGCTATGCAAGCTGAGTTGAATTCTTTGGATAAAGAACAAAACATGGAAGCTGGGTGAAACAAACAGCAGTCCATGGAACTCATTGTTACCAGATAGATTTTTTAAGTGAAAACTAACCAGATTGGAAAATGTTATATGAAAAATAGCAAGATTGGTTGCTTGTGATTTTTGCTCAAGTTAAAAGGAGCAGGATAATCATGAGATGAGTGCAACAACAATTTGCTTTGGAAACAGTTAGACTGATGTTTAAGAATGTGAAGATGTATGAATATTTCACAGTTGGAAATATTGGAACATAAGCATTTTAAATTAGAGGAAGTCTTTGGAAAACTGTCTGAGATTTTCTTTAGGGAAAGCTAGAATCAGCTGGAGGCTGGAATTCTGTTTTGAACTCAAACATTGCTGAATTGAGATTTGCACAGAGAGGCAGATCAATGTTTGTTTGTTAAACAGGAGGAACAGGGACATAGACTGTATGTACTTTGTTTAGTTGGATGATCTATTGTTTTTTCTGGACAGATAAAAGCAATATGATATAATTGATCCAGGGTTTGTAATTTCATTGAATTGAAACTGCTTGGTGGTGGATCAACTGTTTATTTGTAAATAGAGGTTGAAAGAGAACCAAGAGGGCAGTATCTTACTGCAACAAACCAGAGAAATATCATGGATGTGATTGAGAATTTTGGAGATAGTTAACTCAGTGAGAGACTCCAAATAATTGAGGATTTTCAAGTGCATGCTGATGGAAAAGCAGTTTGAATGCTACACAGAAGCATTGGGCTGTTGAGCTTTACTGTACAAGCAACAAGGCCAGGTATTGCTGTCAGTGTGATAGGCAGACTGTTAGACCAACAGGACATGCTTGGAGAGCTCTGAAAAGGAGTTGAGTGTTATCTGGAGGGAACATCACACTTCAGACTAAGTTTTACAAGTCAGAGCACAGATGGCTTACAGATTCACAGAAATGCCAGTTGTGGTTGTGATAGTAAGAACAACAAGAACACACCTGAAGTTTGTTATTTTTATAACCATACTTTGTTTGATTGATTTTGTTAGAAACAATCAGCTAGAAGTTAGAGTTCAACTGAAGCTGAACTGAATGCATTGTATTATGTATTGTGCTATTATGCTATTGTAAAGCTTGAATAGTTATTGCATTTGTTTAAATAGTTTAAATTGTTAAAAATGTTTAAATGATGCTGGGATTGATGTGAAAAACCTATTACAGTTTTTTCAGGAAACCAAGGCAGGATTGCTATGCTGCAGGCAGATAGTAATACACAACGTTTTGAGTTTGCAAATAAAACTGTGTCATGAGGAGGGATACATCAGAAGTGATTTGATGGTGGTTCAAATTTCTGACAGATAAAGTCATCCCTGCAGAAGTTTTTTTTATCAAAGTCCATAGATAAAAGAACAGCATCAGATGTCAACAAAGCTGTTGCTGTTGTATGAGGTAAATAACCACGTTCTGCGACAAATGCAAAAGCAGGGGGATGTTGGGTTTTGCATAGGCAGAACGAGATTACCACCTGACATCAGGATTATCACCTGACATGGTGGGTGTCTCTTGAGTTCAAGTACACAAGGTCTCTAGTCACGAGACATAGTCTCAAGATGATATGACTCAGCAACCTTGGAATCAACATGTTGATGAATAGGTTATACAACTGGGGTGAGTAATATCCTATTTATAGGTGCAGGCAGAGTCTGTGGTATAAAGCTAACACACTTGTTGATAGCTTTCACTCTCTCTCCTTGCTGTCTCTCGTCTCGACTCGACATGTTTCTTGATCTGGACTTCACTTCATCTAGCCTTACCACTGGGGTATTGGATTTGTATCTGCAATGATGTAGTGAGTAATAGATGCATTGCTTGCCTTAATCCCATGTAATTGGGTCTTACAAATAAACTCTTTAATCTTTATTAACTGCTGTTATCTCTTCCTTCCGCCTGCGTGACTGGGACTGAGGGTCACTGGCTAGGGAAGCTTTTGAACCCGGGTCAGTCCAGCTCTCACAGTTTCACCCACGTTGGGTTCTCGTGTTGTCCGAACTTGGACAACACGACCCATTATGGGTCAACCCCGACTACAAGTGGGCCACTTTGCAAGAGTGGCAAAATCCCTTGACAGTCAGCTGGACTGACTGGGCCTCGTTTGCCCTGTGCCACACTGCCTCCAGGCTGAAAGGTCTTACATCGACAACATGGGGCAGAGATCACTCCAGCTGACTTAACAGCCAGCTGGAATGGTCCCTGCTCCCCCATTCCTCCACTTCTCGCTGCCACTGAAAGCCCTTTTGGTCCCCCCACAGCAGCAGGGAGTGGGGGAAGCCTAGGAGCTCCCACAGGGTCCCCTGGGATACCCGTGGGAGGACTGAGGGGGGAGGAAGTGGGCAAGGATTGTCTGTTGGGCACATTGTGGACCCTCAGGCAGACAACCCACACTGCATGGCTTGTGCCACAGTGTGGGTTGTCATGTTGTGCCAACCTTACCCACCCTATGTCTGTTGTTTGTTGCTGTTGTTGTTTAATATTTATATCCCTGTCTTCTACCAATAAGTACCCAGAGCTTACGAAAAACAAACCCAATAATATATTAAAGAATAAAAATACAATATTTTATAAAAAGCCCACATAATTAAAAGAAACCAACCATGAAAAGATGCAGTAAAAATAATTAAAAATAGCAGAACTAGGTATTTAAATAAAACGATGTTCAGTTTCTGCATGAGACAACTATGAGCTGACTGAGATGATACAGATAATGTCAGGACTGCAATGGACACTGGATTGTAAGTCTGTGGGTGGGGCCATGTATCTTTTTTGGGGGGGAGTACGGTGCCTAGCATTAAGATATGTGTGGTCTCTGAGTAATAAAGGGTGATGATTAAGAGGCTTCTGCCAGAAGCGGCAGCCCTATATGTCTCAGTAACATCTAGTAAATCTCAATGTGTGATACATGACACCATCGGACTGAGAGTTCCCCCTCCACTTCACTTCATTGGCCATGTTGAGATGTACTAGATGTTACCAGGATAGCAGAAATGCAAGCTTTTGGTGGCAGCTGCATGTTTTCCGTATCATCTACTTCTGCTTAAGAAGAAATTTGTGTTAGGGAGGTGAAAGGCAACTGTGTACTATGCATTGATCCTTGTGTGCAGGATTCTGAGTAGCTCTGTAGAGGAGAGATCTTATGACATAATGGCATCTAGGCTACACTGCACCAAATACTAGGCCATGTTCCAAATGGTTCTCTAAGATTTCATTAATTTCGTGCTCACAGGTCCCATTAGTTCAGGATGTTGGGATAGGTGCCAACTATATGAATCTACTTCTTGGAGTGACAGAATTCAAAAAATAGGTCTTACTCCTATATTATGGAATGCCTAAGTGCTTGCTTAATCTATAGGAAAATAATCAGCTGAGTAAGCATGATATCTGCTTCTTAAATCCAAGCATTTAGAAAAGTCTAAGTCTGGTCCAAAACGTTTGGAGGGCACAAGGTTGGGGAAGGATGCCTTAATGACATGGTTGCTCTAAGGAGGTTTTAGGGTCTGACTGTGGTGTTCTATACATGGAAAACTGATGTAAATTTTATCTGAGTAAGGTCCAATTGACATAGTGTGTAGGTTTTATATGTGATGAGTCATGATAGTAAATGCTGGACTTTCATACTTTTCCCCATTGCATGTAGAAACTTCAGTGTGAACATCTACGTGAGCAGGACCCAAGGGTGCAGGCAGATTGGTATGTGGAGTCCTGCTCAAATCAGTCCTGGTTCACACTGAAGGTTCTATGCATGGTGGAACTATCAGGGTAAGCCTGAGACTTGCTTCTGCACCCCAATACATGTAATATCTACAGGCCACTTTGGGTATAAGTGAATTAAATAATAAATAAACACTGGGGCAATGTGTGAATCTTTTAAAAAAATACTGGGCAGTATCCAGTGCTGTCACAGCACCAGCTTAAACCAATGCTAGTGCAACATCATTAGTGCTTGCTAGGAAAAGGAAAAAAGCATTGATTTGATGCCAAATTTTGGCAGCAAATTGCTGCTTCTTCCCTTTGCTTAGCAAGCACTAATGAAGTTGCACTAGTGTTGCTTTACACTAGCGCTGTGACAGTATTGGATACTGCACTGTATCAAGGAATACTATTTCTTCTTGCTGTTCTTTTTTTTTTTTTACTTAAAATGAGGAAAGGACTTCAAGTAAGTATAAATGAGCATTTTCTTTAAATCACCTTGTAAAGAAAAACACTTTTATGACAGCTATATCTGATGATGCTGTATTGCAGCTATATACAATCACATTAGCTGTTATCAAGTAAAGAACAGGGCTACAAACCAGAAAAACAACTATAACACCACTTCTCGTTTTGTCTGAAAGCAAGTCCTGGTAATATATTCTAATAATATGATTAAAGCTGTAAGAGGAAAGTATTTTCCCCCTGCAGTTGTAGAAACACAGCAGAGTTGTGAAGCTGGCAAGTATTATCTACTAAACAGTAAAGTCCAACAGCGTTTGTTCAGAAAAACGGCATATGGGACAAATTATATTTTCATATACTGAAATGGTCTTTATCACAAAATGAGGCAGACTTGTATGCAATTATTGCCTTGTTCTTTCTTTAACCACGTGGCAAAAAATAATGTGAGAAGTGGCCCCACACGACTTTTTACTGAAAATTTTCTGTTGGCCATTGCCATGGAAAATATTGGAGTTTCTTGAACCCACAAGTGCTACCCAGGGTTCTAGGTTATATTAAATCTAAATGTAGGATCGCAAGAATAATTTACTTATCTTATTTTTCATAGCCTGTTCGTACAATCCTTTGAGTCTATGGCAGCCATGAATTTTCATCAGGCCTTGCTGACTTTAAGCAATGCTACTTTGTCCTCAGCTGGTCATATTAGTCTGCTGACACAACACATGCTGAACTCGGCGTACATCAGCTTCTGACATTCAGTCACAAGAGCTTTTCAAGTAGCACACAAACACACCTTCTCCTTTGCAAATTTTAAGTTCAATGGTGACCAACATTTTTTACATGTGTGCAAGAAGTCACATCCAAAGTATGAGAGTGCACCAGTCAGGTGCACATTACACAGTTAAATCCTTCGCTCTCCACTGGAGCAGGCAGCAGCACAATATGGAAGAAAAAGGCAAGGGGGCAGGTCTAACCCTTTATCACAGCCAAGTTTACACACCCTTCTGCTCCTGTCCAGAAGTGCTTGGGGCAGCCAGTGAAGGTTTTTCTGCCCTATGAAAGCCTATGGCAGCAACTGCTGCCAAAGTTGGGCATGCTCAGTTTCACTGAAGCTAGAATGCTGCCAGTACACTCCTGTTTTGAATTCCACTGTTCCTGTCAGCATTCTGACAGTGAGGGAGGGGTAGCAGGGAACTGTCAACTGAGAGAAGAGTGAGGTAATTCTGACAGCTGAGAGAATCACTCTCACTGATGAAGAAAGGGACAAATGCTGGAATCCTGTGTGGGCTTACTCAGAAGTAAGCTATTCTGAACATGTGGGGACATATCTATTTATTTGTACACATCTACACAGTTAATGACTTGTTTGAATTTTTGTTTTTTTCCAGAACTCTGTAATGATAAATTTTCTTTTTTAAAAACCAAGGAAATTCAACAATCAAAAAACCTGACAGTTTAAGACCAGACTTAAGGTTTAGACCAGACTTAAGGTTATCTCATGTTGGCTCAAGCTCCACAAAGCCAGGAAATTAGAAGCTTAGACTGATGCCTTGACAAGCCCTGTGATCAGTAACGATGTTGTGTAATGTCACAAATTGTACTTGCTTGCAAGCAACAAACAGGCATGGGTCAACTCACAGGAGGATTCCTCTAGCAATATGGTAAGGTTCGGCTGCTTCATAAAGCAATACAGGGACAGGACAATGTAGGACGTATTTGCTGGTTGCAGGCACTCCATCCTCCCCATCTCGATTTGGGCCTGAACCAGGAAAAGGTTTGGGTGCATGGAAGGTAAGTTGTAAGCAAGCACAATTTGTGGGTCCATGGGGGATATAGCTCAGCCCCATGGATTCTCCAAGCTTGGTATTGTCCCCCATGCTACTTAACATGGTGCAGTCCATCTGGAGTTTTGGAGTGTGTTGCCATAGGTATGTTGATGACATGGAGCACTATTTCTCCTTTTCATCTTCATCAACTGAGACTGTGGATGTGCTGGATCAGTGCCTGGTTGCAACAATGGACTGGATATGAGCTAATAAACTGAAGCTCAATCCAGACAAGACTGAGATGCTGCTAGTGGGTGGTTCTTCTGACTGGATGGAGGGTGCTCCGCCTGTTCTGGATGGGGTTGCGCTCCCCCGAAGGAGCAGGCTTGTAGCTTGGGGGTTCTTCTGGAGCCATCTTTGTCTCTAGAGGCGTATGTGGCCTCAGTGGCACAGAATGCCTTCTATCAGTTTTGGTTGGTGGCCCAGCTATGCCCTTATTTGGTTGGTGGCCCAGCTATGCCCTTATCTGGATAACCTGGCTTCAGTAGACTATGCTCTGGTAATGCCAAGTTAGATTACTGCAATGTACTTTACATAGGGCTGCCTTTTAAGATTGTTCAGAAGCTGCAGCTTTTTTCAAAATGAGGCAGCCAGACTGATAATGAGGACCAAAAGGGCTGAACATATAACAATGATTCTTGCCCACTTGCACTGGCTGCCTGAACATTTCTGAGCCTGATTCAAGGTGCTGGTTTTAACTTAGAAAGTCTTATACTGCTTGGGACTGCAATACCTAATGCAGCCCTTCCCTGGCATGAACCTACCCTGGAGCGGGCCTTCTCAATGGTAGCCCCGATTATGGAACAATCTCCCCAATAAGGCCTACCTGGTGCCAACACTAATTATGTTTTGTGCCAAGTTAAGACCCCCCTCTACTCTCAGGCATTTGACAGCATATGACGGGTCCTCGGATTTCTTATTATTGATTGTAAAAAGTGTGTACATATGTGTATGTGTGTGTGTGTTCATGTTTGTTTGTAGCTTTGGCTATTGGGCGGTATAGAAATGTAATAAATGAACGAAGTGAAATAGAGTGTGAGGACCTGCTATTAGGGGAAAGAAGCAGGGCCACTGCACTTGCTAAGCCCATGAAGACCTCTATAGGGGCTTGTTGGATCCAGGCCAATATGATAACCAATGGGTGATTAAAATCTGCATTTTGAGCAGAGCAAAATGAGGAAGAGCATACCAGCAAATACATGCTAGCTTAGAGACATCTGTAAAATATCACTTGGATGGTATTATCTGTTTAGGCTACAATTACTGTATAGGGTTGTATGCAATGGTGTCATTACACTAGCACAAAGCTTCTACTGCGTGAGGATACCCCATTTTGATCCATGTGCAAGTATCAATCCAATACTTTGATTCCGCTTGCACAAGCCATTGCACAAGTCGTTCCACGAATCATTCCGCAAGGTGTTGCACAAGCTGTTTCACAAGGCATTCTTCAAGGAGTTGCACAGCTCATTATTACTTTATTAAGTGAGGTGTTGCATCTGTTAGTTGTTCTGCTAGTGGGTGGGCAGTCGTTAATGGAACAATGGCAACTCTTGTAATGTTTCTGCTAACAGAGAGATGAATATAACCCATCTTAGACAATAATTCAGTTATTTGCAAAATACCTTGATATTTTAAATTTTTGAGCATTTTATGTATTTTGAAGAGGAATTGCTCCAGAAGTCTAATAATTTTGAATAAGCATGTATTTGACATTTTACTAGCAACATTGTAAAACATACTTTAAATTACAAAGGTGCAATAATTTGTTTTAGCCTCCAACTAGACAAAATACAAAAAATCTGTGATCGGATTTCCCAGCAGTTTCTTTCGTACTTACAAGTAGCCACAAGGGCCCAATATGAATGGAGGCCACAGTGCTAGGGGTACCAGTATGTTTTCTGCAATGCGTCAAATATTTTATTTATTTACTTATTTATTACATATCTATACCACCCAATAACTGAAGTTCTCTTAGTGATTCCAAGATCTGCTAGTTAGATCAGGAAAAAAGCAGCAGGGTGTGTATGGAATAATTTAAAAACTCATTCCCCAGCAATACAACTCTAATCATAGAATCATAGAAAAGTAGAGTTGGAAGGGGCCTACAAGGCCATCGAGTCCAACCCCCTGCTCAATGCAGGAATAAATTGCCTTCTCCCCCTGCACTTCAGCAATTACTTTTAAGAAAAACAGAAACAGTAGATTTGATCATGTGTTTTCCATATCTCATCTTGTTTTGTCCTTATTCATGCCAAATCCTTCCTCCTCTTTTATTTGCAGTACTGTTAACTAAATCACTGTGGTTTCTGCAATCAAATTTTCAAAGCCCGAGTAGAAGAACGTACAGACTCCACAAAGTAAGAAATAAACTTGTACAGCAAAAACTATGACTAGCATTGCTAGCATCTTTTGATTAGGGCAAAACTGGTGAGCTTCTGCCTATTAATCCATAAATCAAGGGATACTGTTCCCTGGAGTAGGGCTCCTAGTCATAAAAGTAAAAAAAGGAGAGAGAGAGAGAGAGAAAGAATGAACTCTCTCTAGAGTAGAACCTGTCAAACTTTAAACCTAATTCTGTAGTGCCAGTTGAAGACGTGTATTGCCAGAAAGGGAAAAGCCTTGTATCTGTAGACACCAGAGGGGAAAAAATTCTTAGGTTTTACTGAGAAAACAGACAAAACTACTGAGCATGCCCACACACTCTGTTCACACAGTTCATCTGCACAGATAATTGTGATGCTACAGCAGCACACATGTTACTGAGAAATGTTTTTTATGGGGCTCATTTCAGGAACTCATTTGTAGCATTTCCATGTACTCTCTGATGAATCTTTTTTATGAGAAGCAATTTTATTATAACCTTACTCAATTTCTCAAGTTTAACATCTTCAGATAACAAAACAGAAAATGTGGTGATACAGAAAAAAGAAATTCATTAAAGAGCATGTGCACAGCATGACATTTCTTTAGAAATAATTTATACGAAACTGGAGTAACATTACTTATAGGAAACTTTTCTCAACACTGATTTCTACATTGATCAAACCATAAGAAGCTAATGAACAAATAACAATCGCATCATTTTATGTTATTTTTAAAAAATGCTTTTAAGTTAGATCACCTTGTCTTAAGAAGTCTGAAAATTGATGTCATATGAGTACAATACATCCAATGCAGGGAGTTTCTTACCTTTGTGATGGTTTGCCCCAGATGCTATTTTCCCCCACAGTGTTACAACAAATATTATTATTAGCAGTTTCCCTTTTGTTGCTTTCTGCAAGTATCTTTTATTCATCCTAGGGGGGGAAATAAAATACAGAACATGAAAAATGTTCAGAAGTATTTAATTCATTACTTTGCCAACTTTATAAAAGCAGTTAAAATGCATTATGAAGATAGGCGGCAGATATCCCTGTATCAGCCACCGAGCATGGATGGCAGAATGTTAGTCCATCTGCCCTAGTAGAGAGTTAGACAAACATACTTCATTTGCTTAGGCTGGTCACTTAGCCCAAACGGAAAATGCTGCAACATGTGTTCTCTACATGTTTCAGCTGTGTAGGCTGAGCTTTCTGACAAGCAAAGGAAGTGACTTTCCCCTTGATGCTTCCAAGGTACTAGCCCAAAAGATGTAGCTTTTTAATTATACCAACATAACAAGGAGGGGGCTACTATGTGGGGAAAAGCCTATTAGGGCGCAGCGCTACGCATTTTTAGACATAAAAAGTCCTGGAACTCCCACCATTCCCCAACCAGCATGGGGAATGCACCCTTTTAATTCCTCATTGCAGTCTCTTCCCCTAGATCAGGGATGGGAAACCTGTTGCTGAACTACAACTCCCATAATCCCTGACCATTGTCCATTCTGGCTGGGGCTGTTGGGAGTAGCCCAGCAACATCTGGAGGGCCACAGATTCCCCAGCCCTGCCCTAGATGCATACAAATCAAAGGAGTGTTGAAATGGACAGTTCCAAAACTGCCCCAGTCATGGGGAGCGGGAATGTGTAACTCATAATCATAAACACTAACAGGTGCCTGTAACAATTAAATCAAGGAGTACACACATCTATTGCAGTAAGGGTGGTTGCACTGATGAGAACTAGCTTGAAGCACTAGAAACTTCCAAAATCAATTTTGCCAGAAACTATAGTGGAACGGGGGGTGGGGATGAATGACCGCTCTACAGTACCACCTACAAAAAGCTACTGTATCTACACAGTCTTTCTCTATAATATCACCCCAAATGAACCTTGTTCCAGTGCCCACAAAGTCTAGTGTAAACCAACAATGCATACTATAGTACACAATTACAGGATTGACCGTTGATATAGTGCATCTGAAAAAAGAGGCAGGGAACTTCTGCCCCATAAGTCCACATGGCTGTCACCTATCAAAGATAAGCATGGGCTTTCAGCCACATGTGTAACTTTCTGTATTAATGTTAACATACCTGTCTTCCCAGGACACTTCTCACAATTTGTAGTTTCATGCTAGAGTACTAAACAGCAAACACATGAATACTCATTCAGATGATTCTAGTTTTTAGTCTAAGCTGCAATCCTAAATATACTTGCTACTGAATAAGTGGGACTAAGTGGTGGGACTAAGAACACATTCACAGGACCAGTCTGTAAATCAGCGGTACACAACCTTTATGGCCCCAAGGGCCGCATGTAATGTTGGCTTGGACGTCGAGGCAATGCACACACACACACACGCACATATACACATATACACACATGTACACACACATGCATATACACATCCCAGCTTGCTCTGTCCTTGCTAATAGCAGTGACAGGGAAAGAGTGATCTATATCTCTATGAGATGATGAAGTGGAGTGCCTTCTCTCCAAACCCTCTCTAGTGAATCTGATACAGATTGCTTTTTCTGTCCAGCTAGCAACAGCGGGGGACGGGGGACGGACCCATTCTGCATGAAGAAATCAGTAGGAGGGAATTTAGCCAGGCTTGTGTGTGTCACAATTAAGGCGCTGGAGTTGTGCACCCTTGCTGTAAATCTAGAAAATATTTTGCAACAGATGATGACTTTTCCATGAATGTCCTGTTTGCTAATACTTCCCTCAACATAACATGACGACCAGTATACACGTAATATAAAAGCAACGAAGGCAAAAAATTTAATGAATCACCCCTATCCTTTGCCCCTTTCTGCTGTTTCCCATCCCTGCTCTAAGCCATAACTTACATTTAAGCAGTCCTATAATGTGATTGGGAATAAAGACTTTGGCTAGTAAACTGAGTTAGCAAGGAAAACAGCTTTGTTTCCATAGAATAGTGGTAGTGCATAGGTGTTTGAGTCAGAAGTTCCCAGATTCAGTCCCAAACATTTCCATTTTTAAGAGGATCCCAGGTAGAAGGGCTGGGAAAGATCCTCCTCTTCTTGAGACCCTAGAGCAGTGTTCTCCAACCTTGGGTCCCCAGATGTTTTTGGCCAACTCAGTTTACTAGCATAGCTGGCTGGGGCATGCTGGGAGTTGTAGGCCAAAAACATCTGGGGACCCAAGGTTGGAGAATACTGCCCTAGAGAGCCATTGCCAGTCAGAGTAGACAGTACTGTGCTAGGTGGATCAACAGCCTGACTTTATAAGGCAGCTTCATATATTCAGGTCATACAGTCAATAGAGATAGCAGTTTTCAAGCAGCAAACCTACTACTTGGTAACCTCACCTCTATATTTAGTATACATTGGGAGGAAAACAAAAAAACCCTCTATCTGTTCTACCTGATGATCTTTGCTTCCCCCCCGTTCTCCTATAAGTAATAATTTTATACATTATCGCATGTGTTGCCATTAACATCCATAGCAAAAAATAAAAAGAAATGATGAATGAGTCAGCTGTAGTTTGGCTGCTGTAAACATCTTCCTCTGCTATATTATATACTGACAAATCCAGGCATTATTAAATTATAGGCATGAAGAAAACATTCTACCATCACGTAACAGTGATACTATTCAATGAAATCTAGCTATAAAGTCATTTCAAAAGAGCTGTAAAGCCAGTATACTCAAACAGAGGGGCGGGGGGAGAAAAGAAAACCCAAACAGTTCACATTTCATCACTGCAAAACTGATGATAGGCAGGATAGTAAGTGTACCATGAGCCAGAAGAACATATTCCAATGCCTATCAAAATCAGGAGGGAGAAAAGTGTTTTAAAAGAAAAGGGTAGCTGACTCTTATTTTAATTTTAAGGATGTTCTAATATCTACCAACCCAGCTACAAAATTCTGACCTCTGTCTCCTCTCAGAGAGAGAGTAGAAAGTGAGGCAGAGAAGAGCAGGGGTAGGCAATCTGGAGTCCTCCTGATGTTTTTGACTACAATTCCCATAATCCATGACCACTGCCCTTCCTGGCTGGGACTGATGGGAGTTGTAGTCCAAAACATTTAGAGGGCACCAGGTTACCTACCCTGGCATTAGAGAAACATGCACAGAAAAGGTGGAACTGGTAGAAAGAAGGGCATTTGAAGGAAAGAGTGGCCAAAGGGTAAACTGGGCTAGAGCAAGACCTCCCTAGAGCCCAGTGATGAGAGAGACTGGATTCAGACAACACGACAACCCACACTCAACGGTTTAGTATGAGTTGAGTGTGGGTTGTTGTTGAAATGTGGGTTATCGTGTTGTCTGAACCCAGTTGCACTAACAAGCCATGGGTTGTTAACCACGAACAACCCATGAAGAGAACCCATGGTTTGTTGTTGGGTTGTGAACTGTGGGTTGTTCACCATGGTTTGTTATCTCGGCTGGGTTTGGACAACATGATAACTCATGTTTCAACAACAACCTATGGTTGAATGACAACCCACACTCAACCCTTGAATGTGGGTTATCGTATTGTCTGAACCCAGTCAGAGTGAAGGGAAGTTATGGCAGGAAGCTGGGATAGTGTGCATCAGGGAGCTTAAAAGGCATAGGGTCACCAGACCCACTCTTTGAGGATCTCCTGCAGCTTTAAAGTGTTTCATAGAAGGTGAAATTATTCCAGACTGCAGTACTGTGATGCGGAAACCCTGGTATGAAACCTTCTATGAGACAGAGGTAGAAGGCTCTCAGGGTCTGAACCTAGAAATTATTTTGAGCTACAGAGTCCAAGAACCAGAGAGCAGAGATCTGGATTTAACAAATTAATTTAAACTAGCCAGTCACTGCAGAGGATGAGAAGGAAGACAACTCTAAGTGGGTTTCTTCAAGCAGGGCTGCTCAGGGAAACATACATATGACATGGGAATGGTGGGCAGCAGTAGGGTACACCCAATGTCACCCCTCTGTGCTCCCGTCAAGCTCTGCCTCTGGAAAACTATAGCTAAAAACAGTGGATGAAATGGATCAAAATAGACATTACATTAAATCTGTATCTAGCTGCTTCATCCTTTCCCCCTCTCTACAGTATGTGCAGGGCCCCCAATCCGGATCTTAGCATGGGGGTATGGGGCTTTTGAGATCCAGATTGGGGACCCTGCACCTACTCTAGAGTAAAAATGAAGGGGGGGGAGATGTAGCTACTAGATACAGATTTAAAGTAATGTCTGTTTTTGCCCCATGCATGGCACAGGCTTCACCTTGCTCCTTGAGAACTATAACCCACAGGTGGGCTTCAATGATAGCCTTCTCTAGTCATCTTGCACTGCAAAGGTAAATCCTAGCCAGAATGTACATTCTATTTAAAAATGGGTGCATTTATGCTTCTTGTTCTGTATTCACACACACAGCACAAATTGCCCAAGAAAAGCTCAAAGGCTCTTTTTAGTGTTATGTAAAGTGCTACTAGTTCTTGAGAATAGTTGGACGCATTTAGATAGTAATCTGACCACACAGTGAGACCTTTATGTGAAAACTCAGCCATGGAAGAATGACAGAGAAGCCTTGCTGACTGTATAAACACATTTTGATTGTGTCAACTCAACCTGTAACACAGCTGTGAAAGGATGGCCCTTTACTGAAAAAGGCATATTTAACAGCCCAGAAAAGACATGTTAGAAGCATTTATATCCTACTTAAATATATGTAAAATATGCAAGAATGTTTTCCAAGTCGGATCACCTTTAATTATTTAGTAGGTTGTACTCACTGAAAAGCTGAAGATAGTAAATAATGCTATTCTATATACTGTAGGTGCTTAGATTGATTAAACTGTGTTTTGCCTAAACCTATGGAACACAAAGCTGGTGTTAGTATGTTTTAAATTAAATCCCTTTGGGAAATATTTCTTCTTTCTGACAAAATATAGTTGGCACACAGTTTCATGCTGGGAGTTGTAGGCCAAAAACATCTGGGGACCCAAGGTTGGAGAACACTGTGCTAGAGCATGCAATGCTCAATGGGAAGACTGCTGAGCTATGGCACTTGAATAATTGCTGTAGCTATAAATGGATGCAAGATAGGGTTGCCAGTTCCAGACCTTGAGATGATTTCTTGAATTTTAAGACACACACACGCGCGCACACGTGCACACACACACGGTCCTAGGCTCAATTTCTGGTGTGGATATTTTATTTTATTTTTGTTTTAGTACAGGGTATTGAAAAACCAATTGTGGCCTAGACAAGATTAAGGTCTGATCAGGGTTTCAAATCGCAGTGTCCTGAAGCTTTGAAGAACCCATAGGAGCAAGCAAATTCATTCTATTTAGAATTTTTTAGAATCCAAATTATGTCTTCAGATCTTGTAAAATGCCAAACTATAAGTATACCATGGACCATCTAAGCTGGAATCCTTCCATAATAATTCATGAAAACTATATTAGGTGCTCCTAGGAGCATATCATATTTATTAATGAGATCAGAAACAAGAATCTTACCAATTGAAATTAGGATTCATTTAGATATATATTCAGCTACTGGAATGCTCTGGCAAATAATATTATTTGCCAGAGGAGAGAAAGACTTCCTAAGATTTTTTTAATTAAACAGCTACAATTAAACTCTGTTACACAGATCTTTTGGTTATCAAAAACTGCTTCTATCATTTGACTCAAGGTTTCTCTCCTAATTACTTTCTGGGCATTAAAATTTACCTGCTAAAACTGAGTTCAATAAAAGACTAAATGTTATATTTATTCACTGTGGCTCATCTGCATTGTCAAATGCAAGAGTGGCTCCTTGGTATGTGATGACAAGATTTCTCAACACAGCTCTGAAAAGTATTTTAAATCCTCTGTGCAAATTTCCACTGAGGAAAAGCATTCACATTTCTTAGTTTTCAGCGAATATTATAATACCTAACAATAATACCTAACATTTATGTGTTCAAAGTGCTTCACATATGTTCATGTCATAATCCTTACAGGAAACCTTTGAAGAAAGTTGGGCCTGTTATTATCCCTCTTGTGCAGGTGGGGTGCTGGGACTGGAACTTAGTGAATGGCTTGCAACCAAGTGAATTCAGACTAGGGGTGAGGTTTGAACCGAGGACTTCCTGAGGCTCAGTCTCGGGCAGAGCAATCCTTTGGCCCCTAGAGAGCATCCAAAGGGCCATAGGATTTTGCGGAGTCCCAGCTCCACCGCTGGAATACAGCTCTGACCTTGGAGCTGGGACTCTGTGCTCAGAGTGCCCCCTACCCCTCACAGCCAGTGCGGAAAGGTATCCTGGTGGTGCCTCAGCCTCCTTCCCTCCTGCATCGCAGTTAGACAGCTGAAATCAACCATCCAGCTTCTTTGCAGGGCCAGAGGAGCGCAGAGACAACCTTCGCCTCTGCGTTCTTTCCGCCCTGCATAGGATGCCCATAGTCCTCTGGGTTTGGAGGGTTATGGGCATCCCCATAGGATTGCTCCCTTAGTCACTATGCTACACTGGTGACTGCCCTCAGCAATATTACATAAATAATATCTTATCTTTTCAGTGCCACATTAAGACTTTTCTCTACTCTCAGGCATTTGGCAGCATGTGATAAGGTGTTTAATCGGGTCCTGGGATTTGTTATTGTTGATTGTTAAAACTGCTTGTGTGTGTGTGTGTGTGTGTGTGTATGAATGCATGTGTGTGTGTTGCTTGTTCATGTTTGTATTATGAACAATATTGTATTTTTAAGGCTTGTAAACTGCCCAGAGAGCTTTGGCTATTGGGTGGTATAGAAATGTAATAAATGAAATTTAACAGATAGAAGATATGGAAATATCCCTTTTAACTTGTGTCATTATTCTATCTGAGGAGAAAGGCTGAAAAGAGGCCATTCTTTCCACACTATATATTTTGTTGCCCCATTTCTGAAAATGTGAGGAGCACTATTTTCTCCCTGTTACTAAAAGTGACACAAGCACTGGTCCAACCAGCAAAAAAATTAATTAATTAATCACCACTGAAGTCTTGTTTTTGAATGATAACAAAGGGCCTGACACCAAAACTGGCCTCCTTTGTTCTAGCAGTAGCAAAATGATGTCAAGTTACTATGATACATATATGTCAAATTGTTGCCATGGACAAATTACATTGTATTCTGTGTATGACTGCCGATCTACTGGGATAATCAAAGTATAATTGTTGGCTTATTTTATCCAATACGTTTATTTTTACCTTGTTATGGCCATAGGCCATATGACTTGAGCTGAAATGATTAGCTGTACCAGAGGCAGCTTTACCAGGTGTAGTTTCCCACTGCAATACTGCAGTGATTGGAGAAATTTTACCTGGTGGAATATTCCCTTCTAACATTAAAATGTACAGGCGCCCACTGTCCCTCTTGCATGTGTATTTTGCAATCCTAGTGTAACCATAATGCCTGAATTAAATTGCCTTGGAGCTCCTTGTATATATTGTAAATCGATAATAGTCTACCTTTCTTTCAGACTTTAGAATTATTTTGGAGAGCTCCCCTATCTTTCAATTCTAATGGATGAACAAGTTATGATTGACATAATTAAGCTGATCAGCAATTTCAAATAGGCTTTGTGTTGCCTTTACACTCATGCTCTATGCAACGAAAATATAATTTACAAGCTATTTTAACTGAATTCTATGAGTTTCATATAAGTTAAGATATTTGACATTAGGCACAAGGCTGTTAGAGACTCCATACAGCTTTGTTTCAAACAAAGCGAACTGTGTCAAGTACATGTTATATGAGGGATTAGAAAGAATTATTTTTCAGTTCTTCATTTAATACAATTAATTGGCAAACTCTGGGCTCTAAGCCAGCTATTTTATTTTCACTAAGAATTGAAATTTGGCTGCATATGAGAGTCCTAGAGCTTAACTGAATGCTTTACAGCTGTCTTAAAAATACAGAGCAATACCTATTTTACAAATATACTTTAGAGTGCATTTCAATGAGAATTCTAATTAGTTAATATGATTGACAGCAAAGCATATTAAAGTTATAATTGCCAAGATATTTGTGTAGATAGGCAGTAGACAAGTATGAAACACATAGTATTGTTATTCTGAAAACTCAGATTTCAATTTAACAAGCAGAATGTTAATCTAATAGGGGAACAGGAAAACATAATATTGTAATTAATTCCAGAGGGGTAGCCATGATGTTAGTCTGTTGTTGTAAAAGCCAGTCTGTAGCACCTTGAAGACAAATGAATTGTGGCATAAATACTCATGGGCTAGAACAAAATCAAATGCATGTACTGAGTCACCTCTTTTCAAAATAGCGAAACACTTATACAGGACCACAGTGTATGTACGAAATGAACATTCAACACAGAGTATTTCCAAGAGGCTTATGGATAGTTTGGTTTTCTGTTTGCAAGTCACTCTGGAGTCTAAATAAGCCCTGTGGATAATCTTGAACTGAATTAATTTTAATCTTATATCCAACTTTTCTTATCAGTATTTGTGGAGGAAGGGGGGGCTGGCTGGCCCGCCACACCCCCACCCTTTCCTACTTCAAAGGAACCAAGACCCCCAGAGATCTCAAGGTACCAGATTGCCAGCCTCAGCTGTCTGCAATCCTACTTGGATCTCTGTTGAGGGACTCGCCTTTAATTCTGTAACCTGGATTTAGATACTGAAGCCACAGAGTACTACAAAACCCATGTGGGGTAAAACCAGGACAAGGTTTATTCTGGTAGCATTTAAACAACAAGATTAGGGAAATGAGAGAAGCACACAAAATAAAGAGAGAGACACTTTAGTACACAGTAAAGCTGCAAAACAATAAAACCTGATTCCTTAATATCTCTCAGGCATACACCTATGTTA
This sequence comes from Shinisaurus crocodilurus, assembly GCA_021292165.1. Taxonomy (NCBI): domain Eukaryota; kingdom Metazoa; phylum Chordata; class Lepidosauria; order Squamata; family Shinisauridae; genus Shinisaurus; species Shinisaurus crocodilurus. The sequence goes on from CM037879.1 coordinate 228,429,744, forward strand.
CCTGAGGGTATTCTCTTCAAGGGTTAAATCCAGCACAGCCTTGCCGCCCGAGGAGAACTACTCCATCTACCCGCAGGTCTGAGATGGGTAAAACTCCCACAAGGCTTGCCTTCACTAGAGCCCTCATCCAGCTCATTTCACCAGGAGCTAACTGGGGTCGGATCCTGATGCCCCCCCAAAGGCTTGGGGCCTCTCTTTGGCTTGCTGCCATCCCCAATAGCCAGGGTAGCCAGTAGCCACGCGATCCAGGACAAAGACCAAAAACCACGCTTTGGGAAATATACCTTTTTCCCCCCTCCCCTCCTCTGCTGCCTCTTAGCCAATCACCATGCACCTCACCTGGCCAGGCAGGGGGAAGGGAACTCATGACTTGAACTATTTACATATGAAAGCCCTAGGCATCTAGGCACCGAGGCTTTCGTTTCCTCCCAGCCCCCTCAACTGGCCCCACTTGGTTTACACATGAGGAGGTGTGTGTGTGTGTGTGTGTGTGCATGTGCATGCATGCAGGAACCCCCAAAGGCCCCTTTCTCCACACGCTAACTATGCACACCCCACCCCCAGCCTTTAGCCGGTTCACACATGAGGGTGTGTGTGTGTGTGTGTGTGTGTGTGTGTGTGTGTGTGTGTGAGAACCCGCAAAGGCTCTTTTTCTCCACAGTATTACTTTCTTCTATTGTTTTAATTGAATCACTTTATTTTTCTTACTCCTGCTTTTTTGGAATGCTAATTTATTACCTAAAAAGGGACAACTATTGTCAGTGGTAGGAAACATATTCAATCATAACTGAGTCTGAATTCAATAGAACAGAATCTGCTAATGAACTGTAGCACAGCAGCTTGCAGCTTCATACAGGAACCTCCCTGTAACATCCTTTTATTAGAAGAATGGTGACTTTGTGGTCAGCAAAATGTCCTGGGAGACTAAAATGCTTTCCAGCCGGTTTCTGTATGTTGCCATTTTTTATAGTTTTTCTCTATCTATTCTCTTGTACAGAGACAGATTGGCTTGTCCTTGTCTTATATTAACACAAAAGGACCCAGGGATGTTGAAGAGTCCTTGGTTTCAAGTCACGAGTTGAGTCACGAGTCTCAACTTTGGACCCGAGTCTCGAGTCCGAGTCCAAGTCCTTGGTCCAAAATGGTGACTCACGAGTCACTCCCAAAGCTGACTCCACGAGTCCCCATTAAAATCAATGGGGGTTTTTCCCAACAAAATAAGGCTATTTCAGATGTGTGGCTTAAATAAATTCTAGGCACAAGTGTGCCTTTTTATTTCAGAACTCTGCCACTGATTTTGGCAAGAACAGACCAGGCAGACAAACCCAAAATAACCAGGCAGGCAGAGGAGGCAGGGAACCTCAAAGCAGGCAGGCAGAGGCCTTCATCTTGGACAGTTCAACTGTTGACCTGGTCAAGAAGAGACCAGGCAGGCAGAGGAGGCAGGGAACCCCAAACAGGCAGGCAGAGGCAGCCAAACCCAAAATGTCTGAAAGGTTGCATTTTAGGAAAATGATTTTAAAAAATAAACTTGCTGTACTTCCTAAAACCTATCCATGTTGCATTTGAGGAACACGATTTTGGAACACTGAGTCCTTGGTCTCGAGTCCCAAGTCGAGTCTCGAGTCCCATTAAAAATATTGGGACTCGAGTCTGACTCGAGTCAGAGGGGGGACTCAGTCCGACTCACGAGTCGAGTCCTGGAGTCCGAGTCCCCATCCCTGGAAGGATCTGGTGGCAGGTGCTGGCATATATCACATTGGAGGATATGTTGGTGAATAAGCTATACCAGCTACTGTGGTATAGCTGGTGTTATTTGGTCTTTCTATAATGGCGCCTCCTCAATAGAAAAGGGGAGACTGTTGGAAACGCAGTTAGTTGAAAGGCCTACTCCCTGGATATGTGTCTCTGTTAGGTGGCTTGTTCTTGCTTGCAAATAGTTGTTCTAGCATAATTTATTTATTTATTTATTTATTATATTTATCAATCGCCCATCTGGCCGGTCACCCGGCCACCCTGGGCGATGTACAATTAAAATACAATAAAACACAATAAAACATAATAATTAAAACAATATAAAAAATTCTCATTAAAAACCTAACCCACCCCATAAGGGGCTTTCTATTCTAGTTCCATAGTACCAGACATTTTCATCAGTTTTCAATGGGATAAACATATAGTACTGGTTGCCAGATTCTTTTTAAAAAAATCTGTTTGCCATTCTATCGTTATATAATGCTTATTCAAGCTGTTTGTTTTGTCTTGGGAGTAAGTCTGGTCTGGTTTTATTGGATGAATTTCAGTTCTTGAGGCCCGAGGATGCAGACAAGGTGCTTGGTCAAGTCCGGTCGACCAACTGTGTGTTTGACCCTTGCCCATTATGGCTTATTACATCAAATAAGGACGGGATAGCCGGCTGGGTCCAGGAGGTTGTAAATGCCTCCTTGAGAGAGAGAGTGGTGCCGGTCTCTTTGAAAGAGGCAGTGATCAGGCCACTTCTTAAAAAGCCTAACCTGGACCCGGATGATGTTAATAACTACAGGCCGGTAGCTAATATCCCATTCCTGGGCAATGTGCTTGAGCGGGTGGTTGCTGGTCAACTCCAGGCACTCTTGGATGAAATGGACTATCTAGATCCATTTCAATCTGGATTCAGGCCTGGTTTTGGAACAGAAACTGCCTTGGTCACCCTATGGGATGACCTCTGCCAGGAGAGGGATGGGGGGAGTGCGACCCTGTTGATTCTCTTGGACCTCTCAGCGGCTTTCGATACCATCGACCATGGTATCCTTCTGGATAGGTTGTCTGGGTTGGGAGTTGGAGGCACTGCGCTCCAGTGGTTCCGATCCTACTTGGGTGTCCGATTCCAGAAGGTGGTGCTGGGGGATTACTGCTCTGTCCCTTGGCAGTTATGCCATGGGGTGCCACAGGGCTCTATTTCATCCCCTATGCTCTTTAACATCTACATGAAACCACTGGGAGAGGTTATCCGGAGGTGTGGGCTGAGGTGTCATCAATATGCAGATGACACCCAGCTCTATCTCTCCTTTTCATCAAATCCAGGTGAGGCAGTGGCTGTTCTGAATCAGTGCCTGGACACAGTAATGGACTGGATGAGGGCTACTAAACTGAGACTCAATCCAGATAAGACGGAGGTACTGTTAGTGGGTGGTTCATCTGCCCAGCTAAGTGATATTCAACCAGTTCTGGATGGGGATGCACTCCCCCTGAAGGATCAGGTTCGTAGTTTGGGGGTGCTCTTCGATCAACAACTGTCACTCGAGGCACAGGTCAACTCGGTGGCACGGAGCACCTTTTATCAGCTTAGACTGATATACCAACTACGTCCTTATCTGGACAGAGATAGCCTAGCTACAGTTATCCATGCTCTGGTAACCTCTCGTTTGGATTACTGCAATGTGTTATACGTGGGGCTGCCTTTGAAAACGGTCTGGAAACTTCAGCTGGTCCAAAATAGGGCAGCGAGATTATTAACCGGGACTGGCCGACGAGAACATATTATGCCAGTGCTTTCTCATCTGCACTGGCTGCCAGTCTGTTTCCGGGCCTGATTCAAAGTGCTGGTGCTAACATTTAAAGCCCTAAACATTTAAAGCCCTAAACGGATCGTCTCCTCCCATATGTACCTGCCTGGACACTAAGATCTACACATCAGCGGTCCTTCTCTGAGAGCCCCTGCCAAAGGAAGTGAGGCAGGTGCCTACCAGGAGGAGGGCCTTTTCTGCTGTGGCAGCCCGGTTATGGAATGAGCTCCCCAAAGAGGTTCGCCTGGTGCCTACTTTGTATTCTTTCTGGCGCCAGGTGAAGACCTTTCTGTTCTCCCAGGCATTTAAATCATTTTAATCATCTTAATCATTTTAATATTGTAGTTGTTTTTAATTCCGTTATTGTAACTGCTGCTGCTAGCTCTGCTGTTTGCTTTTAATCTGTGGTTTTAAATTTTATATTTTATATTGTATTTTATGATTTTAACTGTTGTAAACCACCCAGAGAGCTTCGGCTATTGGGCGGTATAAAAATGTATTAAATAAATAAATAAATAAATAAGTGTGAATCACATAGAAACAGTAATAAAGAAATGAATGGGCAACCAAAGGACCTCCTCAACCACACTGACGCAGAATTTTCTCCCATATCACTTTACTCAAAACCAGTTTCATCGGGACTAGTGCCAGACTCCAGAGTGCCCCGGCACAGTGCTGCCGATGGGCCCTGTGCTGAAGCTGCCTGCAGCTGAAGCACCTCCCCAGCCTACTGCCAAAGCCCCCACCCACCTGCCACTGCCAAAACACACCCAAGCTGTCTGCCACCACTGAACCCCCCCCACTGCCCACCCAAGCAAGTCATCTGCCACTGCTGATGCACCCCTGCTGGAAACCCAAGCCATCCACTGCTGCCAAAGCCCACCTACTGCCACACACTGACCCACCTACTAAAGCACGGCTCTCCAACCTTGGGTCCCCAGATGTTGCTGGTCTACAGCTCCCAGCATACCCAGCCAGCATGGCTAATGCAAGGGATTCTGGGAGCTGTAGTCCAGCAACATCTGGGGACCCAAAGTTGGAGAGCTCTACACTAAAGTAAGCCACCTACCTCCAAAGCCCCCACTACCACCACCTACTCAAGCAAGCCACCTACTCAAGCAAGCCACCTGTTGCCCTGCCAACCCAGTCCCTCAAGGATTGTTTTACTTGGCAGCACAGTGGCAGAGGCTCCTTCTCTTCCTCTTCCTTCTCACCTAGCTTGCCCCACTGGTAAAGTGCCAGCCTGCAGTGTACAATTTTAAAAGATTTTAAATTTAAAGAAATTTGATCTGGATTTTGAAATAGCCCCCCCACCCCCACCCCAACAGACACATGTCCTTAAATCCAGTGGCTAGATCTGGTAATTCCAGAATTTGGTGCCAACTCTAGTGTCTATATAATCACAAAAGGATCAATTCAAAGACTATACTGCTTCAGGTAGTGTGTACTATTTTACTCCCAGTGCTACATTAACAAAAGCTAAAAGTAAATGTGGCAATCTTTCATGAGACAATCATGAAAAAATGGTATCTTGCTATACTGAGTCACAAGCAATAATTTTGTGTGCAATGCAAAATGTAAAGGACGGAGCACCTCTCCCAACATAAACCTACCCAGACACTACAATCAACATCTGAGGCCTTCCTCCGAGTGTCAGCTCCAAGTGTCACCTTGGAAGTTAGCAACAAAGGAGAGGACCTTCTCAGTGATGGACCCCCAATTATGGAATGATCTCCCCACTGAGGCCCGCCTGGTACCAACACTGTCATCTTTTTGGTGCCAGGTTAAGACTTCCCGCTAATCCCAGGCATTTAATGGAATATGATAGTGCATTTATGTGAGCTATTTTTAACAGATCAAGTATGTTATTGATTTTTTTCCCAGCTGTTTAAAAATTGTTTTAAATTTTGTAGGTTAACACTTTTGTACTATGTTTTATTATCTTGTATCTGTGACTTGTAATTTTTGTGAATTGTTGTGAACCAGCCAGAGAGCTTCAGCTATCGGGCAGTATAAGATGATGATGATGATGATGATGATGATGATGATGATGATGATGATGATGATAAATAATATTCTATTGATCTTGGACCATAGCAAGTTTGTATATATGCTAGTTTCACATAGACCAAATATTGGTTACAATATTCATAAGCAAAAGCTGAGCAGCACCTAAGGTATGAGGAATTTACATAGTGATAGCCAGTAGATGATGTACAGTTGCAAATTTGAGTTATCTTACATCGCCCTGAACAGCTGATACCTTGATACATATTGATATACTAGCTTATTTACCCAGCATTGCCTGGGTCGTCATTTTCTTATAGGTACTATTTGTTTGAAATTCCTTAAGGTAGCTGACCACTTTTTGGATAGGCTCCATAGCAAAACGAAACGAAAAATTCACACCTTTCAATCATTTGTTTTTAAAAAGTTTTCTTAGAAAGCCGTCACAACACAATTTCCTGTTTTTCTGAAATCCCAGCTCCCCCAGGACTACACAACAATGAAATCCCAGCTCCCCCAGGACTACACAATGAAATCCCTGTTCCCCCAGGACTACACAATGAAATCCCTGTTCCCCCAGGACTACACAATGAAATCCCTGCTCCTCCGGGACTACACAATGAAATCCCTGCTCCCCCGGGACTACACAATGAAATCCCTGCTCCCCCGGGACTACACAATGAAATCCCTGCTCCCCCGGGACTACACAATGAAATCCCTGCTCCCCCGGGACTACACAATGAAATCCCTGCTCCCCCGGGACTACACAATGAAATCCCTGCTCCCCCGGGAATACACAATGAAATCCCTGTCTCCCCCCCCCCCCCCGCCGGGACTACACAATGAAATCCCAGCTTCCCCAGGGACTACACAATGAAATCCCAGCTCCCCCAGGACTACACAACAATGAAATCCCTGTTCCCCCAGGACTACACAACAATGAAATCCCTGTTCCCCCAGGACTACACAATGAAATCCCTGTTCCCCCAGGACTACACAATGAAATCCCTGCTCCTCCGGGACTACACAATGAAATCCCTGCTCCCCCGGGACTACACAATGAAATCCCTGCTCCCCCGGGACTACACAATGAAATCCCTGCTCCCCCGGGACTACACAATGAAATCCCTGCTCCCCCGGGACTACACAATGAAATCCCTGCTCCCCGGGACTACACAATGAAATCCCTGCTCCCCCGGGACTACACAATGAAATCCCGTCTCCCCCCCCCCCCGCCGGGACTACACAATGAAATCCCTGCTCCCCCGGGACTACACAATGAAATCCCTGTCTCCCCCCCCCCCCCGCCGGGACTACACAATGAAATCCCAGCTCCCCCAGGGACTACAGAATGAAATCCCAGCTCCCCCAGGGACTACACAATGAAATCCCAGCTCCCCCGGGACTACAGAATGAAATCCCAGCTCCCCCGGGACTACACAATGAAATCCCTACTCCCCCCCCCCGGGACTACACAACAATGAAATCCCTGCTCCCCTGGGGCTACACAGGCTCACAGCAATGAAATCCCAGCTCCCCCATGTAGGCCCCTGCAGCAATTCATACAAACATTCTAAATGACGTAGGAGTGATTAGCATAACCATTTCTAGGTCATTTTGCCTATTAGCTATCTGAGAGTGAGCCATACAGGTGCAGTGATTGTTTTTCGGAGTTTTAACCCCACCAGTATTTGTCCTTGGATGATGAAGAGTATGTGTGCCAAGTCTGGGGTAGATCCGTCCAGCTGTGTAGGAGCCTATGCGACACACGCAAACAAACAAACAAACTTACAAACACAAACTTCCACATTTATATAGTAGATAAGAGGTAGCAATTACAGTATACAAGAAAAGGATGCAATGCCCTCTCTTATCCATAAACAGCTGTGTTGCCACTCAAAGTGATGATATTTGTCATCTTTTCACCCATTTAAAAAGGGTAGAAGACAACAGTGCTACAGTATATTTGTAGTGAAGCAGTAATAGTGGAAAGATTTAACCAACTACTGTGAACTTAACAAAAAGCCACAGCCATGGTGTCTCCCAGTGTATTCTCACGCCTCTGGGATATATTGATCAAAAGCTAGTGCTGATACACCTTTTACGAAGATTGAAAGATGACATTTCTGAGGCAAGTGTTGACTGCAGTATAAGTGCTGCTAATATGGTTAGACATTCTGAGTTTACAGAAAAATACCATCCTGTGTTCAACTGCAAAAATGAAGTTTAAAAATGTTAGTGAGAAGGATGTTCCATCCTTTAATGCAGGGATAGGCAGAAGGTATATCAAGATCTACTGGTAGATCTGTGGGTGAATTGCTGTAGATTGGCAAGGGTCTCCAGTTGTAGTGAAAAAAGCCAGAAGACCATTGTGGGCCACATTTATTGATATTCAGGGACTTGCAAACGGATGGAGTGTGGATTATCCTAATCCAGCCCCTCTGGCCGGTAGTGCCGTGCATTGGGCGATGCATCCAAAATCAGAAGGGTGGCGCTGCATTTTGCCACTGCCCCATTTTACACCATCGCAGTGTTAGGAGGTCTTTGCAGTGTCACCTCCTCTCGGAGTCTCATGACAACAAGCTGGCGAGTAACAAAGGCCTCACAGGCAATCCTGATCTCCAACAGACCAAGTCTAAGGACCCAGACTTAGAAATTGCCTGTTACCGAAATGGTGCCAGGGATGCTCACCGAACCCTATCTACGGTATTCCTTAACTCGTATTTACACACCACAGAGAGGGACGAGCGTCAGCTCAGTCACCTCTCCCCCACCTGCCCAGAACGAGTTCCAGCAGGGCCCTTTGCAGGTTATTGAAGAATAAATCATTGCTTGCACCATGCCGCCCCGCCCATTATACCTGTGTTGGCCCCTAAGTGGTCAGGTGAGTCTCTCCTCATTCCTCCCACTCGCAAAATTCTCCCCAACCACAGCTGCACATGTTTCAGGGGAAGAGGCTTGTTGGCTAATGCCTATATAATACAGATCTGGTCTTCAATGAGCTGGGATTGGCTGTCACTACTCAATGACAAACTGAAACCTGCCTTTGTTTGGAGAGGATAAAACATTGTATAGTTCTTAGAGTAAGAATATTGTATAATTCTTAGAGTAACCAGTCTTTTTCATGTGTTGTATGTTAGCCATACAACATAACCTCTAACACTCATTCCTTTTTCAAAGGAAGTCTGCTAAATTGTATGGAAATTTTCCAATTTTACAAATTGTGTTACACTTTGATGAATAAAAAATGGACCATCAAATGCTCAGAGCAAGCATGCAGATTTAAGAGATCAATCAATGCTGAGCAAAATATGGAACACCACGGGAATTAGGTTTAATTTTTACTACTGTTGTGGGGGAGGGAAGCATAATTTCAAAGCTATCACCCCAAAATAGTTGCTCAAGAACATCTACCAAGAAATCAAGGTATATTTAAAAAATAGCAATACTTCAAAATCTCAGTCCCATAAATGCTCTTGGTATTCAAAACAGCTGTCTGTATACTAGTGCATCAGACATACTCCCAACATAAAGTTCATTAAAATTTTACCAATCAGAATGCCACCATTACCCAAGAACCAAGGAAATTAGTCATCTGCCTGTTATGAGTTTAAGGGGGTAATCCCTATACTGAAAATTCACCAGGTGAGCAGCTATAGAATATGGAAGAAGCCCCACTATGCTGGCACAACACCAGATATGCTACTGCTATGACAGATGCATCAGCACAACTCCCTGGATATGCTGGAACGTTCCACCACTGCATCTGCTGTGCTGGCTGAATGGCCAATACAGAACAGAGTTGTGGGCAGAATGGCAGCATCATAGGGGACGAGTACAGTTACACACTGTATCCTATATTGCCTTGAACCCTGACCATTGAAGTAGGGAAATAATTAAACCATAACTGCCTTTGTGATGACTATCCCAACCACTTTTCCACAGCAGGGTACAGGATATGGCAAAAATACCACCCAATCACAGCACACCATCACTAGTATATACCCCAGAGCCCAGACAGAGAGCTCAAAACACAGATGATAAGGCATGCAGCATAGGGCTATGGCTCTTTAGAGCTTTGACAACTCTATGATAATAGAGTTATGCAACAGGTGAATGTGTTCCTAGCATTGAGTGGGTGCCATGAGAAACACTACATTTGCTTCCTTGCTGTTTGTCGAGCAACTGTTCAAGGCACAGGAGCCATGCTAGAGTGAATGCTTGGCAACACAGAACATGTGGCTTTTCCTTTAAGGACCTTGACCATGCCAGATACTGTTCAAAAAAGACTCTGACTTTGCCACATGTGTTGTTATTTTGTTGCTAGGGACTTGGAGATGGGAATCCCTTTCCTTCCCCCAGTATGATCTGGCTTCAGCTGCGGGGTGGACAACCTTGATTGCTCTTAGGGCTCAGACCAGTGGCCCCTCCACTTTCTGCTCAGTCAGGCACCCTGTACTGTGAGGAAGCTAGATACATGAGTAGGATTGGCTGCTACTGCCATGGGATATTATTAACTGTTGTTGTTGTGTGCTATTGCTATGGGGTATTATTATTATTATTATTATTATTATTATTATTATTATTACATTAATAATAATTTTATATCCTGCCTTTCTGCCCAAAATGAATATGAGGCAGTCATTTCGGGGTGGGGGCAGTGGACAATGTTTGGGGGAAAGGATGGGGGTGGAGATAAGGGGAAAGGCCCATCCAATGACCAGCAGTAGCATAGTGCTTGTATCTCTCCACCCCCAGCAAAATTGGTGTATATGACTGCTTGGCCCAATGACACACCATCTGACATAGCAATTCTGATTCTTAAAATATTAGTTCCTATAATGGGAATATTTTAGCTTAAAAGCATTATATATGTTTACAAATCAATCTATTCTCTGTCTCTAAAGGTGCAATCCAATCTGAATGCCCATAGCCCTCTGAACTTGGAAGATTATGGGCATTCTATGCAGGCAGGAGGAGTGGGGAAGTGAGGGTCACTTCTGTGCTCCTCCCACCCTGCAAAACACGTAGACAACCTATTTTGGCCATCTAAGTGTAGTGCTTCGGAGAGGGAAGGAAGGAGGCGAGGCGCCACCAGGATACCTTGTATCTTGGTGGCGCCAGTCTCCTCCCTTTCCTACCTCTCAGAATGCCCACAAAACCTCTTCTCCGAGGTCACATTTGTGACCTTGGAGAAGCAGCCAGCGCTGTTCTTTCTGTGCTGGCTGCGAGTTGGGTAAAAAGAAGGCACTCTGAATTCCAGCTCCAACCTCAGAGCGAGTTTCCAAGGTTGGAGCTGGGACTCTGAAAAATCCTATGGCCATCTAGACGCTGTCTAGTGGCCATAGGATTGTGCTGTTAATTAAGTACTTTCCACACTTCCTCCCTCTTCCCTCCCCCTGCCCCACAGTAAAAGTGTGCCTAGAGAAGTCACAGCAAATATTATTTTCTTTTAATCTTACAAAGCTATTATGCTAAAGTACAAGAAACCAAAAGGATTTTCTTTCACCATGAAGTTCATCAGGGAACTTTCACAAGATACAGTTCTGTACATATCTCACCACATGAATAACAGAAATGATTACTTCATTGTAGGAACAAAATGATTGGATGACTCTTTGACAAAACCATGTAGGTTATCCCACCACTGCCACTACACATGACAGAACAATGTAGGTTATTCCACCTACGTTCTTTTTAAAACTTTAAAGTTGGATCCCTGCCACAATTGTTAATAAATTCCTAAATTAAACTTCACAGTTAGGATATGATGTCTCAACTATAAAACCTTCAACTGCTTCCACCAAAATAAACCTCCTGTATCACATGAAAAGTCAATAGCCTGGTTGTTATGGTGTAGGCATGGGACTGACACCACCACTAGAGACAACCTTACAACATGAATAAAATTATTACTAAGGGAATAAACATTCACTCTTCAAATAATGGATTGCTTAAATGTACTTAGATTAAATATTCTTGCTTACTATTTCCTAATATGCAAGAGAGTCTTCCCCAGCCAAATAAGTTCTCAATAACTTTTCTCTCAGACCAGTTCTCCTTACTCCACCCAGCCAGTCCCTCACAACCAGAAATAGATTCTGTACAGCTGGTGTACTATGTCTCCAGCTCTTTCTGCTGCTTCTGGGTTCTAGGTTAATTCAGTTTCAAGGACTCTTGCTAAAATTTCCTTTGGTCAGACCTTCTGCTGCCGGGCTCAGCTGCCTGCTTGAAGCTTTACCACAAACTCACAGCATGGCTTCTCACTCCCCATAGCAACTCACATAGTATCGTGGTGCAGACAGACTGCCCATTTTGTCCTACACAACTTCTTCTTAAAGTATTCTAGGTGCAGCAAATGTAGAAGATACTGGGTATTTCACTAGTTGCCCTTAATGACTGTCAGAAGCTCTTCTGAAATCTTCAGAATACTAAGAACCATACAAAATGATAGTGCATGAAAGGGGTCAATTCAGATGAATAGTTTTTCACAACATGGGAGCCATATTTGAGTGTTCAACCCCCACCCCATTCCTCCTGCCTGATGTGGAAAGCAGGGATCTGCCCCCTTTGTCATGTTCCCAATGACCCGACCCGACCACCTTCTATGTATTAGAGGGGGATGGTCTGAAACATGTAGGATTTCCCGCATAATTTAGAACCATAATCATGCAGACTTCTAAGCTGTGTAGGGGTCTATGTGTGTAGAGCAGGCTCCCCATTTCAGACCTGCCCCCTCCAATATGTGGAAGATAGCAGGGGCAGACTGTTAAGATACAACAGAGAGGTTGGAGCCAGTTAGCACAGTTCTGCTCTTCCACTCAGGTGATAGGAAACATGTGGGGATTAAACAGCCAAGTAGGGCTGAGATGACTTTTGAGAGATACCATGTGTTCAACTGCACAGTGTCAAAAAGGGCTTGGACATGATACACCCTGCAGCCAAAGATCATTTAAAAAGTTATAAAAATATGCTGTATAGCAGGTTGTTGTGGGAGTTCAGCGTGTATTAGGACCCCTTCCAATGAAGTTTTGCTTGATTCTCAAAGCAAGGACAGCTGCAAAAGTCAATGCATATTTGAGCGAGGGGAATTCTGCATCTGAAGTGTAAAGTGATGTCCACAGGAGCAAGAAATCCTAATTTCACATATATGCTGATGGGGTCTGAACTGGCAGTGACTAGCCAAGAAAGGGATCTGGGGTTGTGATGGATAGTGTGATTAAAACATTGATCCAGTGCATGGCTGCTGTGAAAAAGGCAAATATCATGTTGAATTGAAAATAAAACTGCCGAGATCATATTTATACAAATCTATGGTGAGACTACGCTGTTTACAGTTCTGCACCTTAAAAAAGATATTAAAGAGCTGGACAAAGTGTAGCTCTTGGAGAAGGGCAACCAAAATGATCAAGGGGCTGGAGGAACTCCCCTATAAGGAAAGATTACAACTTTTGGGGCTTTTAGCTCAAAAAAGTAAAGGAGGATATGATACAGGTGTATAAAAGTCATGATGCTATATATTATGTCCACATCAGAGGCAGTATGCCTCTGAATACCAGTTGATGGAGAACATGAGTGGAAGGATGCTACTGCACTCATGTCCTGCTTATGGGCTTCCCATGAGTTTCTGGTTGGCCACTGGTGGAACAGAATTTTGGACTAGATAGGCTTTTGGTTTGATTCAGCAGGACTCTTCTTATGTTCTTATCCAAACTGAGTAGCTAAGATTTAGGACTACTGTGGTCCATTTTGTCCCTCAATGACACAAATAAGCTGATAGTGTTCCACACAGGGTGGCCACGTGTCCTACTTTACAGAGTAAATTACAGAGGGTAGTCTATTTGATGGGCTGGCAGAAGACAGTCATTTGAAAGCCTTCTCTAGTTGAAGGGCTGTTTAGTCCAAGCCCCATTTGTTGTCCACCAATAATTAACACTTGGACCACAGACTGAGCATGCATACAGGTCGTCACCAGATCACAATCTTCCCCACAATTGTGAGATGTACTGTTTTTCTATTTAAATTACAACAATCATTTCTAAATTCACATCAGAACATATAAATTAGCATCTGCAAACATTGTGCAAGTTGATTCCTCTTTTGATGAGTTAAGTAGCCACCCAAGTTCCATATTTGTATGAAGTACAGTTCTGCCTACACAGAAATCTAATTACCATTGTATAGCAGCCTGTTGCTATCTCTCATGCCTTAATTAGGCTAAAAAACTTTGGAATCATACATGCATCCTAAAGCAGCAGTCTGCATGTGCTACTACAATAATATAATTTCATTTTCTCAGTGACAAAGGCTTCTTACTTCTAACATTGTTAGCAGCATAGTATTATTCAGCAAGATCATACTGTCCCCAAGACTCATTCTACTTTTCTGTAATAGATTTTATTAATTCTTACCAAGCTTTATACAAAATAGGAGAACACATGAATACAGTGTATTATTTTATGGAATGGTAATGATGCACTATTAAATAGATAAGCTTTGACATTCTACAATAATTTCCCAAAATGCAGTGAAAAGACACTTCATGAGAAAGAAAAAAGTAACCCATTTCCCTTGAAATGTGTATTTTGTTCTTTTGTAACATAAATCTGATTAATTAAAACTCAATTTATGCTATTCTGGAAACAGCATACTTGGGTTTTACCGAAGAATGTGGGAATAACATGCTTTTCAGCCCTGAGATAATCAACAAGTTAGCTATTAGAGAGAGGGCTTGCTTGCAAGCCTTCTAGTACAATGTAAAGCCTATCACACCTTTTACATCTGAATGCATTGTTTAAAAAAAAAAACCAACCCCCCAAAAAACAAGAACCTGTCCTCTGCTGGATTTGACTGACTGGAACTGAACATGGTGGGAATAGACTGAGCATTCAGCTTCAAAGGCAGAAGAAAAGGCACTCATTTAAATGATTTGCTGATATGACTTAAAACAATTTATTTAATCTTTACCTTTTTTATGTAAATATCCTTCAACTAAGGATTTAAAAAGTATAATTTAGAACAGATTTTAGAAAGTATAATTAGATGCCCTGTCAGATGGGAAGACAAATTAAAAGTGCAATTCACACTGCTACAGCAGCCTTGCCACCAAGGCGCTACTAATCTTTTGCACAATACTCACAGCAGAATCTACTCGAGTCTCTGTAGGGCACGTGATTATAGACTTGCAGGGAAACTGGGATTTAAATTATTCATCAGCGCAGATTTTCTTTTGCAGAAAAAATTAGCGTGCCATATAAATAGCAAAAACTGTTAATTCATGGCCTTTTACAAATTAACTGCCTGGTAATGGCATCAGTTATTACTCGTTATTTTTACTAGCACTTACAGTACCAAGATGCTATCAAAGAGACAGCTGTGTGCTTAAAAAAAAATATGCTAAAGACAGAATGCAACATCCATGCAGCCAATTAATTTTTCAGAATGCATACTCTCATGTAAATGTAAATCACTGTGCAGAAGCCTGTCAAAGGATCTGATTAATGCAAGTTTACTGCTAAAACCATACATTTTTGGAGGAAGAACACAGCTAACATGTCAAAATCCAGAATACTGAAATGCAGTAGAAGTAAATATATATAGCCATCAAAACTCTCAGATTTGAATTACAGGTTTATCTGTCCTGCATCCAAAAAGCATTCTTAGGATGACTTTACAAAATCATTTTTTACAAGGAATCTCACTACAGGTAAGAAATTGATGTAATTTTTTCTATGTATACTTGGGTCCTATAGGGTGGAATGTGGATGGGAATTGAATATGAGCAATTGAACTGGGTCTGACTGGGCATGCCATTGAAGTAACACAGTACAGATGTATGGGTATCAAAATGTGTGTATCCACATCCACATCCTTCTAAAGCTAGTCACAAATATATAAACAAATGTGACTAGAGCAGGATCAAGGCAAAAGTACTGGCAGTGGCAGGCAATGGAAACCCCAACGTAGTAGAGCTAGATAGGAAGCCACAGCCTAGGTGCCTCATCAGCTCCTCTTCTATTCAAATTTCATCTGCTTCTCTTCCATCTAAAGTGAGGACAATGCAATGGCATTCAACCCCTCAATAATGTCACCACATAGCCATATTTGATCGGCTACCTGGTGCGATGATGTCATCATGTTCCCTAAAAATCATTGATTAGATGGCATTCTGCAGTGAAGAAAAAAGATGCACTAAAGATAGTGCTGAAGCAGAAACATAGTGGGCTGGCGAACAGGTGAGAAAACACACACAAAAGAAGACAATTATGTTGGAGGCATGGGATAAGTGCCTTTTGCACCGTCCAAAATCCTTTTTTTTTTTAAAGCTTGAACATGTTTCAGTATAAAAATTTACTATAGCACTAGAAATAAATCTATCTGCCTGTCTTTTCCACAGTGGTATAAGGATGTACTGCTTCTGTCTTCCATGCTACTCTAAACTTGGCAAGTCTCCTGCCACCCCCAAAAGGCAAAAAGAAATCAGGACAAAGTGCTTTTCTCCACCTTCCAAGCTTCCAATCTGTGCTTGTGAAGAGGTGAACTAGGTCACAGCAAAAATTGAAAATTCACAAGCCGGAGGTCTCTGAATATTACCCTGCAGCAATATTGAAACAGTTACCGTATATACTCGACTTTAAGTCTAGTTTTTCAGCACATTTTTTGTGCTGAAAAATGCCCCCTAGACTTATACGTGGGTCAGCGGCCCCCCAGGACCCCCGCCGCCACCGCAAGGGACCGCCAGCCACCCCAGCCCTCCACCCCCAGGACCCCTGCCGCCACCCCCAGACACCCCACCCCCACCCCCGTACCTGCACCCGCCGCCGCTGAAGCCCCTCCCCCGTCGAAGCCGCGCCGCGCCGCAGCCCCCCCAGACACCCCCATGCCACCTCCACGCTACCCCAGACCCCCAGACACCCCCCGTCACCGTACCTGCTCCCGCCGCCGAAGCCCCACTTCGGAAGGGGAGGGGCGCGAGCGATCCTCCTCCCGCCCGAACCTACGTTTGAATCGCGGAGGCCCCTTGAGAAAGCGCCTTTTGTGGCTGGCCGGCCGGCCGGCCGGCCGAGCTGGCTGGCTGGCTGGCGGGGGCCAGCTCGGAGCGCGGTGCCATCGCGCTGGGGGAGGGCGCACGGAGGCCCCCTCTCCGCTGCTCTCCACCAGACACCAGATCCAGGGGCACGCCTGAAGTTTCCTTCCCCCCCCGCCTCTCTCTCTATTTTTCTTCCGGCGGGGGGCGGCGTTTGCTTTCCCTGGATCTAACGCCGTCCCCGCTTGCCCGGGCGCTGCTTGAGCGGAAGGGAGGAAGGGAGGAAGGACGAGCCCCGACCATCCGCCCCACCTCGCCTGGCTCCGCGGCTCGTCCTTCCAGCCGGGTCTGGATCCAACCCAGTGGACGAGCCGCGGAGCCAGGCGAGGCGGGACGGACGGTCGGGGCTCGTCCTTCCTCCCCCCAGCACCATCTTTTAAAGAGAATTTTAACATGACAGAAAGCTGACTGCTGAGGGCAGCAGCCTGCCCCTTTTCAGTCTAAAAGGGGGCGGGGAATAGAAACTACTCAGCCACCTCATGAAATTGAAAGTAAATACCCGCAAAAAATGTCTTACCCCTACCCCAAAAAATGTTTGCCTTTCTTTCTCAAACTTTGGGTGGATTTTCACCCTCCCTATAACCCACCTAAAGGTTGAAAAATTCAGCAAGGGCAGACATTCAGGTCAGCTCTACTTGTGACAATGCCAACCCCTGCAGATCAGGACAAAATTGTACCTTCATCACATCATTACTCACAGAAGGTGAGGAAACTAGAGGAGTGCTTCAATTTATGATGTCTAATTTGGCATATTTGACCTTGGTTTTCATGAAATGTGGGGTCCTGTTCAGGCATTCTGTTCCACACAATTATGATTCTGTGAAGTGGAAGAACAGGGCTGCACCCGCTGGCCAAACCTCACCATTGTGTCCACATTGGCTCCACCAGCCCCTCTTTGGGGCAAATGAACAAGGAAGCATGCCTCTATGTGTAGAGATGTGATGTTTCTTTAAATCTTATCCTACTTTGCAGTTTTACTTCCTGTTTTTTGTTTAACTCTCAGTTCAGTGAAATTAAGTTTACAATAGCTGTTGAACTCCTGTGAATTATTTTTATTGCTATGTACGGAATAGATAGAAGTGACTGACTCATACAACCAACCCTTTAAGGTAGGGGTCTTCAAACTACGGCCCACGGGCCGGATCCGGCCCAGTGTGCCCTTCCATCCGGCCCAGCTCCGTAGGCCCGAACTGGGCCCACCTGGGCTCTCAGCCGCCCGAACGGGCTTGCCATTTTCTTCGCTCTCCCCGGAGAGCTGGCTGCGCCGCCCGTGCTGGTCCCGTCGCGTCATTTCCGGCGCGGCGGAAGTGACGCGCGGGACCCTGCTCCGTCGCGCTGGACCCCTGCGCTCTGTTTTTGAACAGAGCGCGGGAGTCCAGCATGACGGAGCGCAGCAGAATGGCGTGGCTCCGGCGGTGGTGGTGGCAGTGGGGTGGGGGCGGCGGCAGCAGCAGCGACGATGATGGTGGGACTTTGGCGGCGGGGCGGGGCTTCGGCGGCAGCAACAGCAGTGGCGATGGGGCTTCGGCGGGGACGGCGGTGGCGGGGCTTCGGCAGGGACGGCGGCGACGGGGCTTCAGCAGCGGCGGTGGGTGCAGGTACGGCAGAGGGGGTGGCAGGGTGGGTCTGGCGGTGGCAGCGGGGGTCCTGGGGGGGCTTTGGCGGTAGGGGGGCGACGGCGCGGCGGGGCTTCGGCGGGGACGGCGGCGACGGGGCTTCAGCAGCGGCGGCGGGTGCAGGTACAGCGGAGGGGGTGGCGGGGTGGGTCTGGCGGTGGCAGCGGGGGTCCTGGGGGGGCTTTGGCGGCAGGGGGGTGATGGCGGGGCTTTGGCGGCGGTGGGTGCAGGTACGGCGGGGGGTTTGGCGGTGGCAGCGGGGGTCCTGGGGGAGCTTTGGTGGCAGGGGGGCGACGGCGTGGCAGGGCTTCGGCGGCGGCAGGTGCAGGTACGGCGGGAGGGTGGCGGGGGAGTCTGGCGGTGGCAGCGGGGGTCCTGGGGGGGGCTTTGGCGGCAGAGGGGCGACGGCGCGGCGGGGCTTTGGCGGCGGCGGGTGCAAGTACGGCGGCGGGGGTGGTGGTGGGGTGGGTCTGGCGGCAACGGGGGGGATCCTGGGGGGGCAGGGGGGCTTTGACGGCAGAGGGGCTATAGTCCGGCCCCCCAACAGTCTGAGGGACAATGAACCGGCCCCCTGTTAAAAAAGTTTGAAGACCCCTGCTTTAAGGGAACACATGTATTTCAAACTGCCAGGCCATCCTTGGAGCAGCAGCATCACTCTTCACTCTGGTAGTAACAGCTCTGCCCTTACTATTAAGCAAAGGCTGCAGCCCTGGGATAGGTTGCTGTGTGACATCTCCTTTTTCTTTTCCTGTGCCACCTTCTCCCCACTTTCTACAAGCATGTGATAAAAGGCAAGGGATAAGATGGTCTGATAACTTGTAAGATTATCAAAGCCTTGGTTACTTTGGTAGAGTACCTACACTGGAAAATGGACAGGGGGAGTTTGTCCCTGTTGGTTATGCTGAAGCTCTCAGTGACATTGGATACCTTTAATCATGGCCATCCTTCTGGAAATAACTACTCTGACTTCCAATTTGTTTCCAAGTCCAATACAAGGTGCTGGTTTTGACCCATAAATCCCTAAATGGCGTGGGGCCAGGGTATCTGAAAGACTGCTTCCTCCCATTCAACCCTGCCCATAATCTGTGATATTTATCAGAGGCCCTGTTGTGTGCCTCACCATCAAGAGAGCCTAGGCTAGTGGGTACACAAGACAGGGCATTTTCTGTAGCAGCACCTATGGAATTCCTTCCTCATGGAGGTCAGGTTGGCTACATCCTTACTGAGTTTTAGACAGGCAATAAAATTGTACTATTTTAATGGGCCTTTAATTGATTTTATTGTTTTGGCTTGTTTTAAAGAATGGTTTGTTTCTACTTTTATTCTGTTGTGATTTTCTTACATTACTGTATTAATATTTTAAATACTATAATGTTTTGAGGCCTGTTTTGGGGAGAGGGGGCAGAAAAGCTATTTATAAATACTATAAATGCAGATCTGTCACATTTTCAGAGTTGAGCAATGACATTGGCTTTCCTTGCAGGAAGGTAGTGCACCATTCAGCTCATGTGCAGAATGCTTCTTGCCAAATCCCTTTCTCTGGAAAACATTTTCACACAGAACAAAACACCACGCAGTGGCAGCATGAAGCTACACTCAATAAGGGAAAATATTTGTCAGCCCATGCGCTGAAGCTTGCATACCTCTGTCTTAGAGTCCACAAGGAACTTGGCTGGAAAACAAAGAAAATAAAACATTACAACTGTGTTCTGTCCCTATGGTTCCTCCTGTGAATTTCTTTTTACAGACTGCTCAGTAGGAGGCTGAGAAAGGCCTGGACCTAGGTAACCGTACTGTATTTTTAGTTAATAACTCCCACCTCACTACTAGTTCACACATAATTAAGTATTCAGCCAGTACACTGAAAGCAAACAATACCTACATTCAATCTGTGCAATATGGAAAACGCATTGCCTAACATACACTCCATTAACCGGAGTAAAATTGCTAAATGAATGCTGAACATGAACCCATAAAATGCTGCCAAATGTTATTTTGTTAAGGATGCATTTGTTTGCTCATCAGCAGGAGAAGTCATATGAAAAAAAATATTTGCCTAACGCTAAAAACATTCATTAGTGAAGCACTGAACAAATGTGTACCAACACCTTAATATCTTTGTGTAACCAACTCTGGGCAACAGTTCTTCACTGACTACCATCTTCTCTTGTTGTCATTTATTTTTGTGTACAGTGAACAAAGCACTTTGCCACAATGGAATATTTACAATGTAGCCTGAATATATGAATATGTTACTGAATAATAATAATAATAATAATAATAATAATAATAAGAGGAGGAACGCCATCATTATTCCTCTTAGCTCAGCCTTCCCCAACCTGGTGCCCTCCAGATCTGTTGGACTATAACTGCCAGCATCCCCCAGCCAACCATGCTGGCTAGGGGATGCTGGGAGTTGTAGTCCAACACATCTGGAGGCACTAGGTTGAGGAAGTCTGTCCTAGCTCTTTGGACTTAAATTGGTGGGTAATGATCAACAGTTGGGTCACACCAGTAGTATCATGAGTAATTTCTTTTTGTCAATCATAGTGGCATTTCAGACCTGGTATTCACCCCAGCTGCTTTCAACTCTCTAGCATAATGTATATAAACACCAGTTGATACTGTGGCATAGTGAGAGGCCATGGCCATGGCCCAAATCAACAGGGACACGGAAATTCACTATATGATGATGCCACAGCACATGTTGTTTGTTCTACATGTTACACAGAGTGATGGAAACCAATGATCAGAACACTGCTGGATTGTGGATAAATAAACATCTACACCAGCTCTCTCTTATTTAAAGAGATGTAATTTGAGGTGGGGGGAGAGAACATAGGAAGAACCATGCTGGATCAGACCAAGGTCCATCTAGTCCATCATTCTATTCACACAGTTGTCAACCAGCTGCCCATGGAAAACCCACAAGCAGGACTTGAGTGCAACAGCACCCTCCCACTCATGTTCCCCAGCAACTGGTGTGTACATAGGCATATTACCTCTTATACTGGATGTAGCATATAGCCATCAGGACTAGTGGCCATTGATAGACTTCTCCTCCAGGAATTTGGCCCATTCCCTTTTAAAGGCATCCAAAATGGTGACCATCACTACATCTTGTGGTGATTAATCTATACAGCGTTGCCCAACCTGGTGCCCAACAGACATTTTGGACTACAACTCCCAACATTCCTGGCCATTGGTCATGCTGGATGGGGCTGATGGGATTTGAAGTCCAAAACATCTGGGGGACACCAGGTTGGGGAAAGCTGATCTATACAGTAAAATATTAAAAGATCCCATGTTGTATGTTGTTCCCAGATCTGAAAAAGGTTGGAAACAACTGTCCTTACTCTTGTGGAATCAATAACATTCCTTACCAGGGCTACTTAATTCTTTTATACAGTAATTATGTTTGCTGAATGCTGGCTATTTTAAAGTCAAAATTTCATTGTCAGGATCTAGGTCTTTGCCTTGTTTCTTTTAAATTCAGGTAGATAACCATAAGCAACCATAAGAGAGCCATTGTGGTGTAGTGGTTAGAGTGTTGGACTCTGACTCAGGAGCTCTGGGTTAGGTCCCCACTCAATCATGAAACTCACTAGGTGCCTCTGAGCCAGTCACTGATTCTCAGCCTAACCTACCTACCTACCTACCTCATAGGGCTGTTCTGAGGATAAAATGGAGAGGAGAAGGATTATGTAAGCCATCTTGGGTTCTTTGCAAGCGGAAAAAAGGCAGGATATAAATGTAATAAATAAATAAGTATATTATCACATGGGATGTCACAAAAATTCAAACAACTGTGCTGAATGGACAGAGTATCAGTTTCTTGCCAGGGATCCTGGGACTTACAGAAAAAATCCCACTGTGGACTGGGAGAACCCACCACTGCTGCCTTGCCTTTGTCTACTCCAAGGTAGGATTTTGGGCCACTGGGACAGAGCAAGGCAGAGAAGGAGGAAGGGGCAGAGGGACCTTTTCAAGTGTTTGTTTTGAGCACTTGAAAAGCCTCAAGCCAAGCAGGAGGGCAATCATAGATCTCTAATTGTCCTTTAAAGGTACAATCCTATGCATGTTTAGACAGAAAAACATCCTACAACATGCTGGCTGGGGAATACTGGGAGTTGTAGGACTATTTACTGTCTAAACATGCACAGGATTGCACCCTAAATCTAAGTCCTGCTCTATCCCTGAGCCTATTCACTTGTTATTTGACACACTTGTTACTTGTTTGAACCTCAATGTGAAATCAGCAGTGGGCCTAAAGTTCATATGCTTCCTCCCACGTCCTTTCCTTCATTGGGGGTAGAAATGTAACAGGAGTTCCTCCATTTATTTGGCCAAGGCCTGCTCTTGATCTTATCCCATGTACAAGCTCAGGAGGCAAGTCTTATGTGAACTGGCATGAAGAATTCCTACCACGTATGTATGTATGTATGTTGTTGATAATTTTCATCCTTTCTACAATATGTTATAATGTCTGTTCCTTTTTCTGGCTTGGTATACCTGCTGGATCCTGTCCTGTCCTGAGTTTTATACCTTCTCTTACCTTAAACCTATATCCTGTGTGAAGAACCTGATTCTGTGCTCATGATAAGATGGGTTGAGACAAAGGTTTGGGGTTTTAATATTCTGTATGTTTGTATAACAAAAATCTTTCAATAGAATGTAATTTTTCTTAAAGGACTTTCACTGGGAACTCCTGACCTTAAAAGGATTGTGCAGGCAGTCATAGAAACATAGGAAGATGCCTTATAGTGAGTCAGACCATTGGTCCATCCTGCCCAGAACTGTTGACACTGACTGCTAACAGCTCTCCAGGGTTTAAGGCAGGATTCTTTCCTAGCCCTACCTGGAGAAGATGGGGATTGAACCTGGGGCCTTCTGCATGGAAAGCAGGTGCTCTACCAGTAAGCTACAACCCAAGCTCCTATGTAACTCAGATGGCCCCATGTTCAATTCTTGGACATGGTTTTAATGTGTGTGTTTAAACAGTCTTGTAGTTTGGACAACTGGACAGTTCTATGACTTAATTCTAGAAAATCCTAAACACCCATGTAACAATAGATATTGGACTTTCCTAACATGGCTCAACTGAACTTGCTACTTTCAAGAGGTTTTCAGTTTAGTACAATGAAATGGGTTGCCTCTTTCTATAATACTAATTTATAGTGTGGCAAAGCTTTATAATTAACACCTTACAGATGAACTTCTTGCTCTTCTCCAAAAACCCACTATCTGGTCTTACGGCCAAACTGGATATGACCTTATATTTTTTAGGTACTGAAGAAATAATAACAGCAGTAGCACTCAAGTACAACACAACCTCCAGCTAAAAAGGGAAACATTCAAAGAGCTGTGATTTCTATATGTGGTTATGCACTAGAGAATCAGAACATATGTGTACAAATGTCAGCAAAGAGGGAAATTTATTCAATGATTTTCTCAGGTAGCTGCTTGTGCAAATTCATTTAGTCAGTCTGACCATGGAAAACAATATGCACTACCTATGCCAAGTAGTTAGCCATTTTTCTCTAGTGAAAGGAATTGTCATTATTGATCAGATAAAATATAGATTTCATAGATCATAGAGTTGGAAGGAGCCTACAAGGCCATCGGGTCCAACCCCCTGCTCAATGCAGGAAACTAGAGGAGGGGTCTCCCATCCAAGTAACAACCAGGCTTGACACTGCTTAGCTTTCCACACTCAGACAAGCTGAGCCAGAGTGGAAAGCAACAGTAATATTGTGTCCTTTTATTTCTAACACAAGTAAAACAATGTACAGTGGGTCATCAAATTTCTACATATAGGCAAAGCAACCTTAAGTGGAGGCCAAATCAGGCAGTGGGACAAGGAGTCATAATTTTTCCTCCTCCAGCGGTTCTTCACCCCCACCTTTCCATTAGTTTCAAAGAGAGGAAAAATACCTACACCAGCTCCAGAGGTCCTGATCCTGGGGTTTCTCAGAAGAACAAAAGGACCTTGGATCATGGGAATCTAGTTCTGCCTCCATTTCAGGGCCTACCACCACTGGAAACACCAGCTGCAATAGATCTATGTTGGAAGAGCTTTCCACAGGTGTACCAGGGATCCTCTCTGCTAGTGGATTAATTATCGTTTTATTAGAAATTTATTTGTAAATATGTGTGGCAGCAATTTATGGGTATTTAATTTTCAATACACTTTTCAGTGTGTATTTTCAGCCAATGCTATTATGAATGGAGATGGTGCTAATAACAGACTTGGACGGCGGTAGCATAGGCTGGATTAACAGAGCCATCAACTCTAGGAACACTCTAGAAATAGAGAACAAAACCTGACATAGCAAGTTATCTAAATAATTTCATTGTTAATAAGAATTTTATTTCTTTTGCGCTATGCTAGCTCTGCACACACATTTATCATTGTTTGTCAAGTATTGCTTTATGAAATAGAACAATACACAGTACAGGATTAATTAGTTCTGTTTAGCTTTTTCCAGTGTCTGCTAGATTTAATTTAGGTATAATCATCTCCAGTATGCTAAATCAAAAACTTACATTGGTATTTTATTTTTCCTGCTTAAATAATTACATCAAAGAAGAGTTGTATTATGGCCTAGGCCCCAATCCACCCATATGGCCAAAATCATGGCAGATATAAAGATATTTAGATCTAATAATTTTCTGTTAGTAGGCCCCTAGTTTCAATATTCCAGGAGGCTCACACGAAGTAAAGATGACCCTCCCAAAACTATGTTGCATGCTTTCTGTACTTCAAAATCCAACTGGTAGAAGTATTTTTGGTAAATAAAGCCTATCTTTCTCTTAATTACTATTCCAAACACTTCAATTTGCTTAGGGTGCAATCCTGCATGTTTAGACAGAAAAAATGTCCTACAACTCCCACCATTCCCCAGCCAGCATGTGCCCTTACTCAGGGAAATGCATAGGCTGATTTCCAAGAAATGCGTAGAAATCTCAGTTCTGCTTACACCAATGGGAAATTCAGTGGTGTGTCAAAGCTACCTGGAGGGGATGCAACACTTCACTAAATTCAAAGGACCCTACATCCACCACCTGCCAAATGCAAGCACTGTAAAACCTATAGCTGCTGGTTTGCACTCAATTCTGTCTTACAGCCCAGCCCTGTGCATCTTTACTTGAAAGTAAGTTCCAATTAGTTCAGCAGGGCTTAGTTTTCAATATGTGACAGGATGACAGGCATAGGCTGCTTTAAAAATTGACAACTATGTAGGTTCCAGAATTGTGGTCACCAGTTCCACTAATAGGGATGTGCTGACACTGGGAAGTCCAGCTCACCTGAGCTCGACGGACTTCCTGCCTTGCTGAAGTGGGCAGAGTTGGGGGGGGGGGGGTTTGGCAGATTTCTGTCTCTAAGACAGTCGCAGGTTTGTGCATTTTAAAAAAACATTAACGAAATTTACACAAATTGTGCTATTTGATCAAATGGAGTACATTTAGGCAATTTGTGCAAATTTATGTGATTTGCGCAAATAGCACGATTTGCGCTATTTGTGCAAATTGGAAGCCAAAAACTACACAGTTCTAGCATGATTTGCGCAAATCACACTAGAACTGCATAGTTTTTGGCTTCCAATTTGCACAAATAGCAGATTTGCACAAATTTCCTTAGTGTTTTTTTTAAAGCACAAACTTCAGCCCGTCTTAGAGACGGACGGACATGAGCTGGCTTGACTCGCACAACAGTCAACAGGGCTAACGAACCAGAATCTGGGGGCTGAATCATGAAAAGATTTTCACTCCCCTATCAGATTCTTGACACATCCCGAAGTGAGTAAGAGCTTCCACCTTTCTCTGGAATATGGAAAAGAGTAGGGTGTCAAATATACCCACCCCATTAACACACCATTCTGCATACTCTGCTTTATACACTATTATCTGCTCCCAGGTAGGAGCGACCTGGGAAGGGTTTTGAAAAAGGTATATCCTGGTTCAGAGCCTCTGATTCTCCCAGTTTCTCCAGATTCAGGAGTCTTCCTAACCTACCCACACCTCTTACCATCAGTCATAAATCAGAGCACTTAGGTGTGTGCAGTTGCTTTTGAGCATGCAAGACCATAGCTTCCAAAAAAGAAAAGTATTATTGTTGGTAAACCGAGAAAGAGATCAAAGAGGCACAAAAGAACACAGGCACTTGTAGTAAAGCAATTAAAAGGTAAAATCGAGATCACTTCTATATGCAGGCTTGCACTGGTGTTATTCACAAACCAGCCCTACATATTTAATTAGGGCAAAACTATATACGTAGTACATAATGCTAAATGAGTCACTGCCAGTTCCATGAATCTTCTTTTTCCTCTAAATAGCATGGGGGGGGGGGGAGGAACCAGAATCAGGAGTGGGGAGTGTGTTTAACAGTGTGTGGGGAGTGGGTTTAACTCCTATTTCCTGTCATGGGTGCAATAAAGATGCCCCCCACTAGGATCATCAACAGGAGTACAGACCACAAGGGAGTCCAGGGGGTGGGAAGTGGTCCCTAGACCCCCTGAAAGTTGCCCACCCACACTAGCCCCCTTCACACATTTCCCATGTGAAGAGGGCTCCAAGTGTAGAAGGGGCAGTAGAGCTCTGAGCAGGGAAGCCACTTATGCATCTCCCATGTGATGTGGAACCCCAATGCTCCTTCTACGCTTGAAGCCCCTCCCCCATTCACACAGATAACACATACAGGGGACTACAGTGTTTTGTGCATATGGCCATAATATATCCAAACATAGACACACATCTTTTAAAACACCTCTTCCAAATATAATTCCTGATAAAGCACCTAGCAACACTGTTCAGATCTTTGGCAAAATTTAATCTTGGGAGTAATGAATGTTTTTATTAAAATGACACAGTTTTGTTACTGTTTTCAGATAATGAAGCGTGACTCACATCAAGAAGAGGAAGAGGCTAATTTCTCTTCATTAACTGCTAGCTTTTATATAAAGAACTTTGAAAGCAGCCTATAAAGAAGTGCACTCTTATCCTCTATATAAAATATTTATGTATAATTACAGTAGTTAGAGTTGGAGGAAAATGCAAATGTCCCATGTTGCATCTACCAATTCGGAATTTATCTGATGAGTGTCATTCATGTGAAGAAGAAGAAAAATGTAATAGCAACAACATAAACACTGGTAGAGCTAGTCTGATGTCTAATGTACGAATATATTTTGAAGTTGCTGTCTGATTTATATGCCCGTGATACATCATATGATGGGGCAAAGTAGTAAGTGCTTTTGGTCAGCACATCACTAAGCATTGATCCTGGACACTGGAGTCTATAATTCTACCTGTCTTGTGAACTTACTATTATGGATTACTGCAGAGATGGGTAATTAAATTTCATGATCTGCAAAGATATTATAGGACCCATAACCCATTTGTTTTCCTACAAGTGCAAGTATTTTCCCTTGTGTTAGTGGAGTTGTTCATATAAAATGGACTAGACATTCTGAGCTGAAACACTAGATGACATATTTTCTTTTTTGCTTTACCCTTCAAAATGAAACCTCCCTTGATTAGAGACAAGAACGGACTACTATCTTCTAAGGATTACTGAATCAGAACTCTGTGAAGTCTAAGGGACAACACAGATATTACTTTAAGCTTGTATCAAGCACCTGCATCTTTTGTTCCTTTTTCCTCTAGAGTAGGTGCAGGGGCCCTATTCAGATCAGGACCCTAACATAAGGGCCTATTCTGAAGTAAAAATGAACAAAAGACGTAGCTGCTAGTCACAGATTTAAAGTAATGTTTGTTTTGGCCCTTAGTGACATCCAACTGGTACAAATCCATTTATTATTTACTTTGGGTTTGTTTATTTTTAACTAGTATCAATCTAGATGCTGACAGTTTAAAGCAACATTAACAACTGAATATTTAAAATACCAATATTCATAAATAAATAATTTTGAGAAGCCCACAGCTAATTGTGAAGGACACCAACCCTCCAGGGTAGGTCACAGCCCCAATGTTCTCTGGGCTGGCACCCACCCTCCCAGGGTCCCGTACACCAAACCGGTGTAGCAGCCCAACCTTTAGACAAAGAATACACGCCAAGCTTAAGATGGAGACTTTATTAAAAATAAAATGAAAAAGTTAAGCAGTGTAGGGTCTCCAATTGTCCAATACAAGTAAAACAATCCCTTATAAGAAAGGGCTAAAAGAGGGTAAGGGAAAGGGGGTGAGGTAGTTGTTGTGAGGAAAAGGGAATGGGAATAAAAAGGGACTCTAAAAGGATATAAAAACAAACCCCAAAAGGGCTGCAAAACAGAGTAAGTCAAACCAGGCCTAGCTTCTCCTAGCTATCCTGACAGAACGGCATACCTGCCCAGATGGAACTCCCACAGCATTCAAGCCCCAAGGAAGAACGCTGAAGCCTTCTTCCCTGGCTCCTTTATTTCCACCAGGGACCATTTTCCCACCCAGCTTTCACCAATCCTGTCTTCCTGACTGTTGAAGGAGGAGCCCCCGCCCTTTCTCAGCTGCGGACACTTCTCATGACTTCATCCCAATTAACGCCTGACCTTGCTTCTCAGCTCTGCAGACCATCCTTATCTCCCAGGTGCTCCCAGCCACCCTCCCAGTCCCAACACATTCCACAAAAGACTAAAGTAAAAATCCGTTAGCTAAACAGCAATGGGGGGGGGAGGGACTGGGACATCTAACATGTTTTCCACTACAAAACCCAACTACTACATGTCCCATCTTCACATCCCCCCTTTTAAGGAGATGAGACTGGGAGGGAATCCCTGCCAGACCTCATCTTCTACTCATTCTTCAGTATGGACCCGGGACAAACTATCAGCCAATACATTTTCTCTCCCCTTAATATGAACTACAGAAAACGTATAATCTTGTAAGGCCAAACTCCACCGTAACAATTTCCCATTAGAGTTTTTCATTTTGTTCAGCCAACACAAAGGGGAATGATCTGTTTGCAATTGGAACGGCCTCCCCCAAAGGTAAGGTCGCAACTTTACCAATGCCCACACAATGGCTAAACATTCTTTTTCGATGGTAGACAGATTCTTTTCTCGAGTAATCAGCTTCTTACTCAAATATGCCACCGGCAGCAGCTGACGATCCGGTCCCTCCTGTAACAAAACAGCCCCTACCCCAGTTGCAGAGGCATCAGTTTGTAACACAAAAGAAGAGGAAAAGTCAGGGGCTCTCAAAATAGGTGCTGCCATTAATTTGTCTTTAAGAAGGGCAAAAGCCTGTTGGCAACTTTCGGTCCAAACTACTCGCACCGGCTTTTTCTTTTGACACAAATCTGTCTCCCGAGGTGCTATAATGGGGTACAAATCTCCGGTAGTAGCCAGCTAGCCCCAGAAAAGATTGAACTTGTTTTTTAGTTTGGGGCACAGGCCAATCTCGGATGGCTTCCAACTTCGCTTCCAGAGGCTTGATACTTCCACTCCCCACCCTGTGGCCAAGGTACACCACCTCCCCCAAACCAAATTGACATTTTTGGGCTTTTATCGTTAACCCAGTTTCTGTAAGTCGCTCGAACACTTGTCGAAGATGATCCAGATATTCTTCCCAGGTCTGCGAAAAAACTGCTAAATCATCCAAATAAGCACAGGCAAAGGCCCCCAACCCATTCAGCAGTTTATCCATTAAACGCATGAAGGTTAAGGGTGCAGATGAAAGGCCAAACGGAAGGACGGTGAACTCAAATAACCCTTTATGGGTGACAAA
The DNA here is from genome assembly GCA_021292165.1 of Shinisaurus crocodilurus. Taxonomy (NCBI): domain Eukaryota; kingdom Metazoa; phylum Chordata; class Lepidosauria; order Squamata; family Shinisauridae; genus Shinisaurus; species Shinisaurus crocodilurus. Next base: position 228,459,719 of record CM037879.1, read on the forward strand.
AGCAGTTTTGGAGGCGTCCTCTTCTGTCAGAGGCACCTGCCAATATCCCTTAGTCAAGTCCAAAGTGGTAATGTACTTGGCGGTTCCCAATTGTTCTATCAAATGGTCTGCTCTGGGCATGGGGTAGGGGTCGAGATGTGTCAACTCATTAATTTTTCGAAAATCTATACAAAATCTCACTTCCTGGGACTGTTTCTTGCTCATCAACACAACAGGAGAGGACCACAGGCTCTGTGATGGTCTGATAACCCCCAAGTCTAACATAGACTGCAATTCTCGTTCAATAAGTTCTGCATGTCGGCCTGTAGCTCGATAGGGGTAAGAGCGCACGGGGGCATGTTCCCCTGTTGGGATGGCATGTTGCACTAACGACGTTCTCCCTGGAATGCTGGAAAACAAAGGAGCAAAATTTGCAATTAATTGCTGCAATCCTTGGCGTTGCTGTAGTGGCAAAGTCAACAGCCAGGATATTTCCTCAACCCCTCCTATCTGTTGGCATTCTTCTAACAGATCTAAAGGCTCATCCAGCTCTTCGGGCCCAGGCTGAAGGGGAAACACAAAATCTTTCCGGTCCACATACCGTTTAAGCATATTGACATGAAAAACGCGAGGCCTCTGCATACTGCAGCAGATAATTGACTTCCCCCAGCCGTTCTTTCACAATCAAAGGCCCTTCCCACTTAAGGGTTAACTTGTCTGGCTTAACTGGTTTGAGAACAAGAACCTGGTCTCCGGGTTGAAACACCCGAACTCGGGCAGTTTGATCATACCACGCCTTTTGCGTGTCTTGAGCTTGGGCTAAATGCTCTTGCGCCACCTGCTGTACTTCTCTCAAAGTATTCTGCAGCATTTGCATAAAACTTATAACATTCTGAGAGGAACTAGCCACCTTTTGTTCCCACTCTTCTCTAAGCATAGTCAGCGGGCCTCTCAGTTCCCGACCAAATATTAGCTCATTTGGAGAAAACCTCAAGCTTTCTTGAGGGGCATCCCGATACGCAAATAAGAGCAAGGAAGCCCTTGATCCCAGTCTTTAGGGTGGCTTATCACATAGGCTCGAATCATCTTTCCCAGGGTCTGATTGAACCTCTCCACTAGTCCATTTGTCTGGTGATGGTAGGGCACAGAGAAACATTGCTCTACCCCTCCCAGCTCCCACATCTTCTGCATTAATTGAGACACAAATCCGGGTCCCCGGTCTGACAAAACTGCTTTAGGCATACCCAGCCGGGCACAAATAGTCAATAAAGTCTTAGCTAAAGTAGAAGCAGTAATTGATGTTAACGGGACGGCTTCTGCATAGCGAGTTGCAAAATCCACAACAGTAAGAATGAATTTTTTGCCTGTCTTGGTGGGCGTCTGGAAAGGCCCCAATATATGCACAGTGATCTTTTCAAAGGGAGTCTCTATTCGGGGAAGGGGCTGTAAAGGGGCTTTAGGGTGATCTTTATTGAACCCCACTCTTTGGCAGGTGTCACAAGAACAATAGTTTTTCACAGCATCGGCCACCGAAGGCCAATAAAATTCATTAGACACCTTGTGCAGAGTCCGTTTTTTCCCCAAATGCCCCCCCCCCACGCAGTAGCATGAGCCAACTGTAGAACCGGTTCTCGAAACCCTTGCGGCACCACTAACTGGCAACAAATCTTCCATCTTTGAACAAATCCTTTTGGTGCAAACTCTCGGTATAAGACTCCCGCCTCCCAAAAGAACCGAACGGGATGTTGAGGCGTCACGGTGGCCACCTGGCTTTCAGCCGCCTCCCTGCACTCCTGCAAGGAAGGATCTTGGAGTTGAGCTTCTACAAAAGCAGTGGAACGAAGATTCCCTGAAAGGGTTTCTTCTCCCTCCACCGCATTCTCTTCGCCTGCCGGCAATAAATCTTTTTTCGGCTGTTTAGCTGACTCTGGCTCTGCTGGGTCTCCTTCCCCCTCCCTTGCCCGCCCGTCCGTCCGTAGCTGTTGTTTCTCCCTCAGCAGGGGGGCTAGATTCTACTGTCTGGGCAGGGAATATGGGGTCTGGGGAGGCCTGCTTCATCTTACGTGTTTGACTCCGAGTCACCGCTAAAACAGGGGTTTGGCTGGCCAAGAAAGCCAGATAATTTCCAATAAGAAACGTAGTAAATTCAGTCTCATGTACGAACAAGTCCAATTCTCCTTTCCAGTTTTTGTACTCTAACGGTATTCTAGCCAAAGGCATGGCAATGGGGAGAAAATTATAAGGAGTGATGGTGAAAAATTGTCCCTCTAACATTTGTACTGGCTTCACCAAACTCCGGTCAATAGCGGAAAGGGCGGCCCCACTGTCTCTCCAACCCTGTCCCCATCGCTCATTAATTTTAAGAGACTCACAGAATTGTAGCTGGCTCCACTTGACTTGTCCCGGTTGCACTAAAGCCATCGCTGGCTCCTTCCTCTTCCATGATGGCGAATGCCGGGCTGCTACTCCATTTCCCGGGCTACGCAGGGCTAGATCTTCTCCCTCCCCCTCGCTGGCCTCACTCCAGTCCGAGGCTTCTCCAGGGGAGTCCGCGCCAGGCATTAGTCTCACAGCACCCACTTTAGCAGCTGCTTCCTTTTGCAACTTGGCTTTTAATTTGGGGCAATCTCCACGCATATGACCTTCACCTTTACAATAAAAGCACCCGGTCGGGGTCGAAGTAGCCTTGGGCCCGATTCCTCCTCCTCCAGTTGGAGACAAAACCCTCACCGGGCTCAGCCTTGATTTCTCTGAAACGTTGCCGACACCTCTCAGCTGAAAGGCAAAAAGTTTGTCTGACTAGTTCTTTAAACTGTCCATAGTTATGCGTATCCTCTCGCGGGACGCTATACAACAGTTGAGCCAGACATCCAGAAGCTCGTGATCGTAGGGCAGACATCCAGCTGCCATGGGGAATACGCTCATCTTCACAGGCAATTTCAAACAAGCCCAAATATTCCAACGGATCCTGCCCCTCGTGAAAGCGAGGCAGATCTTTGAAGTTTGGCTTCTCAGGATAAGCACTTCCAGTGTGTTTTGCCAACTGGTTTTGCAAAAGGTCAACTTGCTTTTGTAATTCCCTTTCTCTGGATGTAGGCCTGGGGCGAGGCAGGTCTTTTTGTCTCTCTCTCTCTCCCTGGAAGTAGATCTGGGACGAGACAGATTAGGGATCCTCCGGGTCCGCCTGACCTTGCTTCTCAGCTCTGCAGACCATCCTTATCTCCCAGGTGCTCCCAGCCACCCTCCCAACACATTCCACAAAAGACTAAAGTAAAAATCCGTTAGCTAAACAGCAATGGGGGGGGGGAAGGGACAGGGACATCTAACATGTTTTCCACTACAAAACCCAACTACTACATGTCCCATCTTCACACTAATAATTAAAGAAACTCATTTAGATTACTACAATGTGCTCTATGTGGAGCTGCCTTTGAAAGGTGTTCAGAAACTGCAGGTAGTGTGAAATGCAGCAGCCAGATTGCTTTGTGATATGGACTTTGTACACCTGTCTTACCGCTTTGTACACCAACCTTATACCAACTACACTGGCCCTCAATTTGTTTCCAGCCCCAATTCAAGGTGTTGGTTCTTACCTTTAAGGGCCCTAAATGGTTTCGGGCCAGGATATCTAAAAGATTTAATTGAAAATAATAATAGCATATCTTTATGTTTGCTTTCAGCCCATGTCCCCAAAGCAGTGTACAACATATTAAAATAGAATAAAAACCATAAAACAATAATGCCGTCTCATAAAAAAATAGCAATATAATGACAGCAACAGCTATAATGTATATATAATGATATATAGTGGTCAATTACTTTCTAATTGCCTGTGTGTGTGTGTGTGTGTGTGTGTGTGTACATTTCAGCATTTCACTTTGTAATTTTGTATGTGGCAGCTTCTTTTATGAGAACTTAATAGAAAGAACACCAGCCAGCTATGACAAAGGTGTTTTATCTCTCATAAAGTAGAAATACTTTATGCTTTCAGTGCTGAATGCTTGCTGCAGTTCCTGTGGGAAAAGAACTTGAGCTCTCCACAATACAAATAGTACTCAAAGGTTGTTGCTCCATAGACTTCCTTTTTCACATAAGAGTATGAAACAGCATTCCCTGAATGTTGCACCTGCCGTACCTTTATCATAAAGTTAAAGGTTCATGTCATGGCACATTGTTTTCCTTCCTGATGACAAGGCTATGATAAGTGACTTCACTGATGTTTTGTAGTAGGTTGAATCACCCATTTTAAGTTATAAGAGACATACCTTATTTGGTGCTTAATGTTCCATGACCCCTAACCATTAAGGAACTGCTTATAAGTACTTTATCAGAAAAGGGTGGGGGGGGGGTTTATAGCAATCAATCATGCATAAGACTTTATCCTGCAATAAAACTGTATGGTTTTGTATCATTAACAAATTGTTATGGTGAGGCATCCCTTTTCGATACTTGCTCTTTTTGGACACTGTACCCTGAAGAATGACACTGGGATACCGGTAATTAGATCAGTGTTGTGTTCTGAAAGAGCACTGATGGCATGATGTATATAAGGTGGAAGCAAAGGCAACATATCTAGGATGTGGAAAGATTCTATAGGTCCCCCAGCCTGGATTTAATGGTTTCAGTGTATTCTCCATCTATAAGAGAATCCAGAGTACAGAGTGGCCAAGAATTTTTGCATTTATCCTCGGAGATTTCATTATACTGCTAGCTAATTTTGAAGACTTCACTGGCTGCTCTTCTGCACTCTAGTCAAAACATTATTTAGACTCAGGGCCAAAACAGACATTACCGGTACTTTGAATCCATATCTAGCAGCTTTTGTTGTGTTTTTTCCTCTAGAGTAGGTGCAGGGCACCCAGTCTGGATTGGGACCCTATCATGGGGATAGGGGGGCTTTTAAGATCCAGATCAGGGACCCTGCACCTACTCTAGAGTGAAAATGGGGAAAAAAACTAAATACATATTTAAAAATAAAGTCTATTTTGGCCCTCAAATAGGCTAGGAATAAACCACAGGTTTTAATTTCAAGTGAAATGTTTGCTTTCTCTTGGCCTAATCCTTGTGAAGATATTGGAAAGCCTCCCTTGTTTTTCTGTCAGTTTTCCCTACAGAAAACGTCCTGAAGTCAGCAGGAATTCTGCCAAGGAAGACTTGGATAAAAACTGAGTATGGATTCAGGCACTTGCTTTGGGGAAATATTTTAAAGGTTCCTTCTGACAGGAACAGAAATTCCTCTTGCACACAAAACCCCTCACTGTTTCTATGATTTATTTATTTATTACTTCAGTATTCTAAAAGAACTAGGTGCTGCAGAATGGAGACCTATGTTGCATGCCATGAACATTTGCCCTATTAACAAAAAGAAATGCCTTTTCTTGATTCAGAAACACATTTTATTACAATGGGGGAAAAACAATTCCTGGCCCATAGAGCATTAATGGCCCAATGGTGAAAGTTATGCATGTTCAGAATGGGAAGGCTAAGTTTATCTAAAGCTGCTATCAGGTAAGTTAAGCCTCTTACTGAGTGTGTCTATTTTATCAAGAAAAACCCATCAGTTTCAGTGGGTTAAATGCTCTCAATAGCTGTGAAAATGCTAACGTACTAAATTAGTCACTATTGTACTTTATGTGCAAATGTGAGATAAATCCACACCTAGTTGTGATTTATGATGTAGCTAGATACTGGATACTTACTAGAAATCAATACATATCCACCTGCATGGCTATCATGTAATATATTGATTTGCTAGGAATTCAGGAGATAATTGCTGCAGTGTTAAATGAACAATATTTTAATAACAATATGACAGAACAGAAACTAAGATAGTTATCATTATCAAAGGCCTATTTTTCAGTTTCCTATTACATAACAGCATTGCTAAAGCCAAGAGTAAAAACAAAAGCAATCTCCCAATAAAAGCAACTGTAATATGACATTTACCCATTGACTCATAATCATTAAAATAAGATTACAGACTTCTGTAAACCATAGCATATTAAACCAAGATAACTAGCTTCTTCTTTATTTCAGGACAAATAAATATCTAAATATGTGCAGATATAAATGCAAGTTACTGTGCTGCTGTCTGTGTAATGTCATTTTAGAGATATTTTTATATATCATAGAATCATATTAAAGTAGAGTTGGAAGGGGCCTACAAGGCCATCGAGTCCAACCCCCTGCTCAATGCAGGAATCCAGGTCAAAGCATCCCCGACAGATGGCTGTCCAGCTGCACCTTGAATGCCTCCAGATTGGGAGAGCCCACCACCTCTCTAGGTAGTTGATTCCATTGTCTTTTTTAAAAAATTATTTTATTTATTTTTCAAAACAAATTATAACAAAAAAATATATATAACAAAATACAAGAGTATCACACAAATATAACATAATCAACATACAATAAATCATGAAGTGCTCCCCCCTCCCTCCAAGGGACCAATTAATATACTTCTATCCTCTTGATCAAATAAATTCTAAATTCCAAAAATATAACATATCCTGACAAGGCATGTTACCCTTCCCCTTTATTAATACATAATCTAGTAATTGATTCCATATCTCCATAAAATTATTATTCTTTAGCAATCCTTTTTTGCATTTGATACTACTAGTTAGTTTATCATTTAGGGTTATGTCCCAAACTTCCTTATACCAGTCTGTTATTAGGAAAACATGTTGTACTTTCCAATTTCTTGCTATCATTAGCCTGGCCGCAGTTAACAAGTTTACAATTAACTCCTTCGTATTTTGATCACAAATAAGCTTCTCAGTTATTGATAACAATGCTAATTTTGGACAGACCTCTAAATTAGTACCAATAATTTTCGATATTTCTGTAAAAACCTCTCGCCAAAACACCAATACATTTTTACAACTCCACCACATATGAGCATATGTCCCTTTTTCCTGACATCCTCTCCAACATAATGCAGAACAATTATTATCTATTCTATTTAATCTTACTGGAGTTAAATACCATCTCTGTTGTGCCTCCAGTAGGTCAGACAGAGACCAGCCGTGTTGGAGTGTGTTTGGGGTGGGGTCAGGCTAACTGCAGCCTGACCCAGCTGGGCAGCCTTACCAATCAGCACCTGCTCAAAAGGCAGGTCCCAAACACACTCAGATGCTGGAAGCAATTGTTTGTTACAGCTACCACCAGACGCTCTTGATATTCCTGACCTCGGACCCCTGTACCTTTGATCTTCGGAACGACCCTGACTACGCTTGTGCCTGACCCCTAACTGGTTTACGTTTGCTCGGTTTTGGACTAATATATCTTGGCTTGGACACTCGGACTGTTATAACGAGAACGGCTTATCTTGACACTGGGCGGATTTACGACAGCTTGCTTCCAGCCACTTACCAAAATAAAAACGGAGAGGAGCAGCAGCAGCCGTCCCAGATGGAAAAGCTTGTTCAGGACAACCCAACTAGTTGCAGGTAACCCAACTCATAGCAGCCGTTCAGGCTTTGCAGGCCCAGCCGGCCCCTGCTGCCGCTGCCCCCGTCCCAGTGAGAAAGCAGAAATGCCCCTTAGCTGTGCCAGAGAAGTTTGATGGCACATCTGCTCAGCTCCCGGTGTTTTTGGCTCAGGGCCAGCTGTTCATGAGTTTGAAGGCCGAGGCTTTCCCCGATGATAAGACCAAGGTGGGGTTTCTTATCAGCCTGCTCACGGGCTCTGCGGCCAAATGGGCGACTCCCCTGCTGCTGGAACAGAGCCCGGTGTTGGGAGACTTGGCTGCTTTTACTCGGCAGCTCAAGGCCATGTATGAGGACCCTGTGAAGGCAGTCACTGCCAATCGACGCATCCGTGAGCTACGGCAAGGCCGGCGCCCCCTAGTGGACTATGTGACAGAATTCCGCCTGCTCCAGCAGGACTTGCAGTGGAATGAGGAGGCCTACATAGACCAATTCCAGGAGGGGCTGTCTGGGGAAATACTGGATGGGCTCACTTATGCGGACCGGCCTTCCACATTGCAGGACCTGATACACCTCTGCCTCAAGATAGAAGGGAGAGTGGAGAGCCGGCAGGCCCTTTCCCGCTCCAGACACAGCCTTGGGGGTCCCGCTCCCAGAAACCTGCTGGGAGAGGTACCCATTCCGAAACCCGCCTCACCCGAAGAACCCATGCAATTGGGGGGAGCTCGCCCCCGCTTGTCGCCCGAGGAGAAACAACGGCGTCGGCAACTCAGCCTCTGCCTCTACTGCGGGCAGAAGGGACATTTTGCCGCTCATTGCCCCGCCAAGGTCCGAGCCAGCACGCTTCCGGAAAACTGCCAGCCCCCGGCCCTGAAGGGCCCCTAGGCCGGGGTGAGACCAACTCCACAGAAGCCCAACGCCCACCAACCTCTCCCGCCAGCCATGTGACGGTGCCCATACTCCTGACAGTTCCAGGGCTAGGGATCCTGCAAGTCCAGGCCATGCTGGACTCGGGCGCTAGCAGCAACTTCATGGATGCCTCTTTCGCAGATCTGCACCGTGTCCCACGCCGACTCCTGGAGCACCCCGTCCTCGTGGAAACTATCGACAGGCGGCTGTTGTCCTCCGGACCGGTGGTTCAACAGACAGAACCCTTGACCATGGACTTGGAAGGGCACCGGGAAACCCTCCAGTTGTATCTGGCCGCCACTCCCCATTTTCTGGTGGTCCTTGGGTTGCCTTGGCTCCAGCGCCATGATCCTTTGATCCAGTGGTCAACAGGTCATATCACATTTCCCTCACACCATTGCCGAGACTGCTGCTTGACCCAGACAGTGCAGGCCTGCTCGTCCGTTGAAGGGGAAGGACTTCTGGAGGGACTACCCCTCAAGTATCAGGACTTCCGGGATGTCTTTGGGAAGAAGGAGGCCGACCAATTGCCACCCCATCGGCCCTATGACTGTCCCATTGACCTGGTTCCGGATGCCAAGATTCCGGTGGGTCGAATCTACTCCCTGTCGGAACCAGAGTTAGCAGCCCTGCGGGACTTCATCGAGAAGAACCTCCAGCGGGGGTTTATCCGACCCTCCACTTCACCAGCAGCTGCACCCGTCTTGTTCGTCAGGAAAAAATGTGGGGAGCTCCGCCTGTGCAATGACTACCGGGCCCTGAACCGCATCACTGTGCGGAATAGGTACCCTCTGCCCTTGATCCCCGAACTACTGGAACGGCTCCGTGCCACTCAAATCTTCACCAAGCTGGACCTCCGGGGAGCATATAATCTGGTCCGCATTCGAGCAGGGGACGAATGGAAGACCGCGTTCCGTACAAGGTACGGCCATTTTGAATATACCGTAATGCCGTTTGGGCTATGTAATGCGTCCGCGGTCTTCCAGCATCTGATGAACGACCTCTTCCGGGATTGTCTAGACCACTTCGTGATTGTCTACCTGGACGACATTTTAATTTACTCCCAAAACCCGCAGGAACATGTCCAGCATGTACGCACTGTCCTGCAGCGGCTGCGAGAGTCCCAGTTGTTCGCCAAGCTCGAGAAGTGCGAATTTGACCTCACCACCGTGGATTTCTTAGGCCACCGCATTTCCCCCTCGGGACTTCAGATGGATCCCGCCAAAGTACAGACCGTCCTACAGTGGCAGGCCCCAAGGAGTGTCAAGGACGTTCAACGTCTCCTGGGCTTCGCAAACTACTATCGCCGGTTCATCTCCCACTTTTCACAGCTCACTGTACCCATCTCGGACCTGCTCCACACCAAAGGGCCCTTCCAGTGGACGGAGGCTGCCCAACGGGCGTTCCAGCACCTGAAGTAGGCCTTCACGTCGGAGCCTATCTTACAGCAGCCCGATCCGGCCCGACCCTTCATCGTGGAAGCGGATGCGTCTGACAAAGCCGTGGCCGCTGTACTGTTGCAACCAGTAGAGGGGGACCAGACCCTTCTCCCATGTGCATTTCACTCCCGGAAACTCAACGACTCCGAGCAGAATTACACTGTGTGGGAGAAGGAGTTGCTGGCCATTAAAGTGGCCTTTGAGGTTTGGCGCCATCTACTGGAAGGGGCCCGATACCCAGTACAGGTGCGCATGGACCACCGGAACCTCGAACATCTGCAGACAGCCCGGCGCCTCAACCAGCGACAGGTCCGGTGGTCCATCTTCTTCTCCCAGTTCCAGTTCACCGTGACATACTTACCCGGGCGGCACAACAAACAGGCGGATGCGCTGTCCCAGAAGCCCGAGTACCTGGCAGGGAAAGACGAGACCCCTTTGCGTTCCATCCTACCTTCTGAGAACTTTGCTGCCACCCTACCGTCCCAGTCCTTGGCGGACCGAGCGCGTGTGCAACAACAGCAGGACTCGTTTGCTCAGAAGCACATCCTTGCCCTGCGTGCTGGGAACTCGGACTTAGACACTCCGTTCTCCTTGCTGGAGGGGCTCTTGTATCATCGGGACCGTCTCTACCTCCCCCCAGGTGCTCTCCGGGGTGAGGCGCTGCATCTATGCCACGACAGTCGGCCGGTGGGGCATTTTGGGACCTACAAGACCCTCCACCTGCTGCTACGGGACTTCTGGTGGCCACGACTTCAGGCGGATGCCAAGGCCTATGTGGCAGCCTGTGATACCTGCCGCCGGGCGAAGGCACACCCGGGGCGCCCACAGGGGCTCTTAGTCCCGCTCCCAACTCCCCAGGGACCTTGGCGGTCTGTGTCACTGGACTTTATCACTGACTTGCCCATGTCCCGGGGCCAGACTTCTGTGCTGGTAGTGGTGGACCTGTTCAGCAAGATGGCACACTTCCTCCCGTGTGCAGGACTCCCCTCAGCTCGAGAGACGGCTCAGCTGTTCATTGCCCAGATCTTTCGTCTCCACGGCCTTCCTGACTGCCTGATCTCGGATCGGGGCCCCCAATTTACTTCCCGGTTCTGGCACGCCTTGTTCCGGTCTTTGGATGTCGAAGTTCATCTATCATCGGCCCATCATCCCCAGTCTGATGGCCAGACAGAACGAACAAACGCGACACTGGAACAGTACTTGCGCTGCTACACCAGCTTCCAGCAGGATGATTGGGTGGATCTCCTACCCCTTGCGGAGTTCGCTAATAACAACTCGACGCATGTCTCCACGCGGCTGACTCCGTTCTTCGCCACGTATGGTTATCACCCCAGGTTCTTCCCTTCAGTCCTGCCCCCATCAGCAGTTCCTGCCGCGAATCTTGCTGCCCAGGAGTTGCATGCCGTACAGGCCGTTTTGAAAGATCAACTAGACCTGGCCAAGGAAGCGTATAAGAAGGTGGCTGACGCCACCGCCAGGAGGGTCCTCCCTTGCGAGTTGGGGACCGGGTCTGGCTATCTACAAGGTTCCTCCGCTCCCAGAGGCCATCCCAGAAATTGGATGCACGCCATGTCGGTCCCTTCACCATCTCCCGCCAGGTCAACCCCGTGGCATTCCAGTTGCAGCTCCCAGCGTCGCTCCATGTGCACCCTGTCTTCCACCGGTCGCTGTTGGTCCCTGCTGCTCCGCCGCACCCCTTGCGCACCCGCTCCAGGCCCCCACCGCCGATCGAGGTTGATGGGGAGGAGGAGTATGAAGTCGCCCAGGTTCTCGACTCCCGCAAGTTTCGGGGCCGGCTCCAGTACCTGATTGACTGGAGGGGGTATGCCCCAGAAGACCGCTCCTGAGAGGATGCATCCCAGGTGCATGCCCCACGTCTCATCCGCCGTTTCCATGCACACTACCCGACTAAGCCAGGTCCCTTGCCACCGCCTGCGGGTCCCACAGACAGCTCCTCTATGGAGTCCTCAGACGAAGAGGACGATTCGGAGTGGCCTGACCCAGATACCTCCGGGGAACTTCCAGCAGGGCAGTCTGGACCATCTTCCACCACCGAGCAGCCAGCGGACCCTACCCTGGGGGATCCTGTTCCACCCAGGGCTGTGCCGGACTCCCCTCCGCGTCCTGGGACATCTAGGCAACAGGACCCGGGCACGGTGGTGGTGCCCTCCACCGACCCAGCTCTCGATTTGGACTCTGAACCTCCTTTGCCCCCGCAGGACCGCCGGCGGTGGAAGCGGAAGATCCAGCAAGAGGCCACCCGGAGGAGTGTGCGGCTGCAACAAAGGTCTGTCCGGGAGGAGCTTGGGGGCCTTCGGAAGCTACCCCTTGGATTTCTCTCTGCTCCCCCAGCCAACGCCTGTCCCGGGGGAGAGGCCGGAGGGGGTCTGTCCTAGGGATGGGGGTAGTGTTGTGCCTCCAGTAGGTCAGACAGAGACCAGCCGTGCCGGAGTGTGTTTGGGGTGGGGTCAGGCTAACTGCAGCCTGACCCAGCTGGGCAGCCTTACCAATCAGCACCTGCTCAAAAGGCAGGTCCCAAACACACTCAGATGCTGGAAGCAATTGTTTGTTACAGCTACCACCAGACGCTCTTGATATTCCTGACCTCGGACCCCTGTACCTTTGATCTTCGGAACGACCCTGACTACGCTTGTGCCTGACCCCTAACTGGTTTACGTTTGCTCGGTTTTGGACTAATATATCTTGGCTTGGACACTCGGACTGTTATAACGAGAACGGCTTATCTTGACACTGGGCGGATTTACGACAATCTCCAAATTAGTTTATAAAAAATTTCCTTTATCCTAATTGACATCATTTTCACAATCCATCTATCCCATATATTGTTCCACCCCACCTTCGAGGTCACCTCTTCAAATTCATTATCCCATACTGCCTTAAGCTGATCCTCTTGTTCTTTTGCTTTTTGAATCAATCTATATAAATCCCTTGTTATACCTCTTGTTGATGCATTACCTGGTAGGCCATCTCTAGACATGACCATCTTTTCAAAATTAGTTAAATCTCTCTCATACTCAGTTTACCTTTTCCATTTCTTCGACCACTGTTCTAACTGTAATAAATTTAACCACAATAATCTTCTTCTCCCAACAATTTCCATTATTTGATCTCTAGTCCCCATCTTTTCCACCCAATCGGACAATCTAATAACCCTTTCTTCTCTTAGTTTACCCTCCAGCTCTGATCTTAAGTTTTCAGGAAAATCCTTAAGAGCTACCACCGGAGTTAATGGAGATATCCCTGGTATAAATATGCTCTTCATAGTACCCCAAATCATTAACAAATTTCTTAGAAAAGGGTTGTCTATATTTTTTATCAATTTATTATTATTTTTTTGAAAAAAAATATTCCCCAAAGTACTACGTAATTCACATGTTTCTAACTCCAACCACATTATTTCTTTAGGGCGTGCTATAATATCCACTATATGTCTTAATTGATTCGCTATGTAATACCATTTTAAATTCGGCAAACCCAAACCCCCTACTTTTTGTGCTTTATACCATCTTGTTTTAGTAATCCTAGATTTTTTTCCCTCCATTACAATATGTATTAATAATTGATTGCCAATCTTTAAGTTCCTTATCTGATATCGCACTTGGTATCATCCGAAATAAAAAATTTATCTTTGGCAAAATCTTCATTTTAATCAAAGCAATTCTACCAAACCAGGAAAGTCCAATTTTTTTATACTCCTCTATTTTATTCTTTACCTCATTCTTTAATTTCCTATAATTCTGGTCTCCCAATTTATCTACCGGTATATCTTTTGGAATTACAATTCCTAAATATTTAATTACATTATTAATCTTATAATTACTTTTTTTTTTTACACATTTCAATCTCTTCTCTTTTACTATAGTTAAACAACAAAAATTTAGATTTATCCCAATTAATCTGTAGCCCCGTTACTTCCCCGAACTCCTTTAAATGATTCTCCACTCTATCCATATTTTCCATAGGGTTTTCGATTGTCAAAAGAGTATCATCTGCAAAAAGATTTATTTTTATCTTCTCCCTAATCCCTATCCCACCTATATTTCTATCTTCTCTAAATACATTTGCTAAAATCTCCATTACCAATGCAAACAAAATAGGCGAAAGGGGATATCCTTGTCTAGTTCCTCGACCTAGGTAAATTTGCTCTGTTAAACCATCATTTACTACAACTGATGAAACATTTTTTGAATACAATTAATTAACTACTCCTCTAAATCTTTCTCCAAACCCCATAATTTTAATTAAACTTTTTAATGCTGGCCATTTCACGCAATCAAAGGCTTTGAAAATATCTAACGCTATTACCCCTGCTCTCAATTTATTTTTCTTTATTAAATATATTATATTTAAAACTCTTCTTGTTAAATCTGCCATTTGTCTTCCTTGCATAAAACCACATTGGTCTATCCCAACATATTTAGTAATAAACTTGTTCATCCTTCTCGCTAATATTGCTGTCATCAATTTTACATCTTGATTTATTAAGGAAATGGGTCTATTAGGAACCTGGCTCCGTTAAGTCCTTCTCTGGCTTCGGGATTAGAATAATCTTAGATTGCTTCCATGAAGAGTGGATCTCTCCCCCCTCCAAAAAAATATCATTAAATAACCTTTTTAGTCTTGGAACCAACATTTTCTTAAAAACCTTGTAGTATTCAGCCCCTAAACCATCTAGTCCAGGGTTCTTACCCTCTTTCAGTTTATTTATTGCATATTCTATTTCCAATTCTGAAAAAGGTTGTTCCATAATTTCTCTATCTTCATCCACTAGTCTAATTTTAAAATGCTTTCCTATATACTTATTAATCCTCTCTTCCGTACAGTCTCCAGCCTTATACAATTCTGAATAAAATTAATGAAATATTTTTAATTTATCCTTCATTAAATTATGTCCTTTCCCTTTTTTATCTTTAATTGCCCCAACTATACTTTTTTCTTTCTTTTTTTGTGTGGATCTTGCTAACATTTTCGATTTGTCTTATTGCTCTGACAGTCAGGAAATTTTTCCTGATGTTTAGGTGGAATCTAGATTCCTGTAACTTGAGCCCATTATTCCGTGTCCTGCAAACTGGGATGATCGAGAAGAGATCCTGGCCCTCCCCTGTGTGACATCCCTTCAAGTACTGGAAGAGTGCGATCATATCTCCACTCAGTCTCCTCTTCTGAAGGCTAAACATGCCCAGTTCTTTCAGTCTCTCCTCATAGGGCCTTGTTGCGTAGTTGAACCACCATTTCTTTCCTCTGTCTTTTACTGTGCATGTATCTGAAGAAAGCTTTCTTGTTGTTTTTAGCATTCCTCGCTAACCTTAGCTCATTCTCAGCTTTAGCCTTCCTGACACTATTCCTGCAGTTCTGTGCTACCTGCCTGTACTCTTCCCTTGTAGCCTGTCCTACCTTCCACTTCCTATACGTGTCCTTTTTTGTTTTCAGGTCATCTTTGAGTTTATTGTGAAGCCACATTGGCTTCTTCTGTTGCCCTCTGCCTTTTTTCTTTGTGGGAATTGTTTGCAATTGTGCCTTTAAAATTTCCTTTTTTAAAAACTCCCACCCATCCTGGGCTCCTTTTCTCATTAGAGTCGCTTGCCATGGGACCTTACTTATCATTGTTCTGAGTTTGTTAAAAAATGGCTTCCCTAAAATCCAGGGTACGTGGTTTGGCTACACTCAGCTTTTGCTCCCCTTAGAATCAAGAACTCAAGTATAACATGGTCACTTTCCCCCAGAGTTCCCAAAACTGCCACTTTATCCACTAACTTGTCTCTGTTGGTTAGAATCAGGTCAAGGATAGCCGATCCTCTAGTTCCTTCCTCCACTTTCTGTAGGAGGAAGTTATCAGCAGCACAACTCAGGAATTTCTTGGAGAGGCCATGTTTGGCTGAATAAGTCTCCCAACAGATATCAGGGAAATCGAAGTCACCCATTACTACCACATCATGCCTCCTCGAAACATTTGCAATTTGCTTTTCAAAAGTTTCATCCTCGTCTTCTCCTTGATTGGGTGGTCGGTAGTAGACTCCAACCGCCATGTTCATCTTATCCTTTGCCCCCTTTATTTTAACCCAGATGCTCTCAATGGGGCTGCCAAGCTCCTCTTCCTGTATCTCTGTGCAGAGATACGTATCTTTAACATACAGCGCAACTCCACCTCCCTTTCTGTTGCTTCTGTTCCTTTTGAACAAGTTATACCCTTCAATTGCTGTGTTACAGCCATGGGAGTCATCCCACCAGGTTTCAGTTATCCCTATCAAGTCGTATTTGCCCTCATGTATCAAGAGTTCAAATTCGTCCTGTTTGTTGCCCATACTCTGGACATTAGTATAGAGACATCGAAGACTATGTGCTTTATAGTCCGACTTTTTCCCTACATTTTGTGGTAGACTATCATTGGGCACCGCTGGAGCTGTTTTCTCCGTTGTGGCACAGAGGCCTTCTTCCATTGGTACCCCCCGAGTTTATGTCTCCCTCCCCTGTTGGATTCAGTTTAAAGCCCTCCTGATTAAGTTCCTCATGCTGTGGCCAAACGTATTCTTCCCAGTCCTTGTGAGGTGCAACCCATCCTTTGCCAGCAGTCCATCTTCCAGGAAGTGTAGCCCGTGGTCCCAGAATCCAAATCCCTCACGTCAGCACCACCTTCGTAGCCAGTCATTCACTCTGAGTATTTTTCTTTCCCTTTCTATGCCTCTTCCAAGTACTGGAAGGATGGATGAGAAAACTATCTGGGCCCCAAAGTTCTTGAGTTCCCTTCCCAACTCTTCAAAGTCTGCTGTGATTTCTTTGTAACTCCGCTTGGCAGTATCATTTGTACCCACGTGGAAGAGAAGAAACAGGTATGTGGTACCATTTATATGGTACCACATATACCACTTACCATATAGATGTGGTACCATTTATATGGTAAGTGGTATATAAATCTATTAAATAAATATTTAATAATAAATATTAAGTAAATATTAAATTTAAAAAATCTATTTTAAAAAATGAAGGTAGGGGCATGCTTGGTTCTCAATAGCTCCTGTGATGTTCTAGGACAAAATAACTGATCTGTAACCTAGGACAGTTGAGCAGTGGTAAAACCTGCCCCATCCCCAAGAGACTGGGGCTGCAGGGAGCAGATTTAAACCCAACTACAATGGTTTCCCTGAATACACCACTTTACTTCTTTACATATAAGTGGAATATTACCATTCTGCCTATAAGAAGCACCTCACATATGGACAGCAACACAGTGGGGGCAAAACCTTATCCTCTGCCCCCATGGATTGGGGCTCAACACCTACCAACTGGAGCAGGACACAGCTGAGAAGTGGCAAAACTGTGTAGGATCACTGCAAGATACAGGTCCTTTCTCCACACTGACATCACCCACCATAATGAAGATTTCATGAATATGTTGTTACATATGCCCCATTTCCCCAAAGGATGAGACGTCCCAGGGGCAGTGCTGTAGGGTTTAGTTTCTTTTGTATGAGGGAGCACTTATGATGTCTTTGTGATATTTTTATTGCAAATTTGTATGCAAAGTAAAGCGGAAGCAAGCACATTCCCGTAAGTACGCAGTAAATTTGCTAATCTTGCACACTGGATTCCTGAGGTGCTTCCAGGCAGAGGGCTCCTAGCACTATCATTCAAAAGACATTGTGCAGCTATTCCTTCTTTTCTTCCTTAATTGATGTTTTTGTGGAAAGAGAAAAGTCTAAACAAAGTGGGAAAACATGAGAGGGTTACAAATGGAAGAAAATGCCATAAAAATCCATGAATGAGGAAGGACAACTGCATGATAAAAACTTCATCTGCAGCCTGGAGAGACTCCTTCACCCCAAGGTGATTCACCCTCAGCTAACTCACAGTGTTCTTTAATTGTCTCATTGTTCTATCCAGCTCAATACTAGCTTCAAATGCCATTTATATTATTTTTTAACATTATTTTGTCCAGATCCTGGGTCCACTGGGGAATTATCCACTTAACAAAGCATCAATTAGAATATAACTAAAAGCCAGTTCCAGACCTGTTATTTGGTTCACACTGGGAGAGTGCAAACACCAGAACACTCAGTGTGGCAAAATGCCCTCCAGGACAGAGAGCCATGGAGAAAGACCCATTTCTCTGCCTTAGCAACATTCTGACTTGGCAAGGCCTCTTCCTCCCCACCCCACTCCCCAGAAGAGCAGGTGGATGGAGCCCTTGCCAACTCAGGCCTTGCTGGCCACTTGGTTTCTTCTCTAGCACTCTGACTTGGCAAGGCATAGAAAGACGAACCAGCCAAGCTGAAAGCAGTTCTGGCCTGACTGGCTTTATTCTCAAAGCAAATTCACTTGAGAAGTGGTGCCAACCAGGCCAAAATCAGCACAAGAGTGATTCCAACCTGGCCAGATCTCTAGGGCATGTGTTCACTTCATGCATCCACGCTTTTGGGTTCACCAAGCTCTCCCTTCCTCCACCGCTTTACTGCAAGTGAAGGGAAAACCATTTGGCAAGGCCTCCCATCCAGCTGCCCTGCCTGTCAAGCCTGATTGACCTTTTACTAACATATTATTTATAAACTTCATAAAATGCCCCCAAAGCATTTGGTCATTAGTATTAGTAGGAAGCTTGGAAGAAGGTTACACTTTCTACAAACTATATCTGTATTTCCCACACTGAATTCCAGACACTGCTTCATGGAATTGTTGGTAGCATGTGCTTGGATTATATACCTCATGGAATGTTCTACAATGAAAACAGCACAGGCAAATTTAGGGATTCAGAGTTCCCCCCAGCCATAATAAAATGTCACATCAGCCCTACATGGAATGGGAGTGGTGGAGAAAGCTCTAGAAAAAGGCATCAGCAAGTACAAATTCCTATATGCCCACATATAGCAACTGCTAATGGGAGCAGGAAATCCAGTATATATCCCTATTCATGCAGTGCAGAAAGCTGATCTCTATATGCCTTCCTTTCCCTGTGCAGATAGGTTCATTCAGTAGAATGAATGAAGATGCTCATTGTAGTGTATGGGTTATGGGTGCTGATTGATTGGCTTGCCTGCTATCCGTTGCTCCTGTTCGTTTGCACAGGGCTGCCACAGGCGGTTCCAGGCAAGCATTTGTTTTTTGTGATTGTTCAGTTCTGTTCTGGAAGCTTCCTATTAAAGATGTGTTATGAGGAACTCTAAGCTTGCCTCCAGTCCTCTATTTAGATAAATAGCGAGGACACCACAGTGGCAACGAGGATGGGAGGTTGGTGTGAAAGCCCTCAGGCCTGACCTCATCTCCAGAGAGAGAGCAGAGTTGCTACAAACAAACAAATACTGAGGAGGCCTGGTCACAATGAGTAAAACTCTAAAAAAGAAAGAAGAGGGCCACAGCAGGATGGCTGGTTGTATTGGACAGCTGGAGGTGTTTGATAGTACAACAGATGACTGGACATCATATACAGAGAGACTTGAGCAGTATTTTGAAACAAATGAGATAACTGCTGAAAAGCAAGTGCCAGTGTTACTGAGCATTATGGGTGACAAAGCATACCGCTTATTAAGGAGTTTAACTGTTCCACAAAAACCCTCCCAATTCAGCTTTGCAGAATTAGTACAAATAATGCAGGATCATGTGGCACTCAAACCATTAGATTGCAGAGTGCTTCAGATTCCATAAACGGAACCAGCAGGACGGAGAACCAATTGCAGCATATGTAGTTGAACTTAAAGGGTTAGCTGAGCAATCTTCCCATGGAGAGGCACAACACTCCTCCATTGGACAAACTGTACTAGCAAGAGACTATTGGGGAGAACAGAAGTGGATATCTGGAACAATTAAAGAACGGACTGGACCTCTCTCTTATACTGTAGAGATTGCTCCCAACAATATTTGGAGATGACACATTGATCACCTGAAGAGATCAGAAATACCAACCAAAGAAGTAGCACGGCACCAGCTGCGGCTGGAGCCTAAACAGAAATTTCGGAGTTACCACCACCACCACCTTCCCCAATGGTGGACAGTCCAGCAGTGGTTGCTCCGCAGTTACCCGTATCACCAGAGACACCGAGTGCTTTTGCCAATAGTGACAGATATTATTCCACTCAAATAAAGAAGTCACCACAGCGCCTCAATTTGTAGATATACTGTGGAATATATCTAGCAGGGAGGAGTATAGTGCATGGGTGATGGTTGCGGATTGTTTGGCTTGCCTGCTATCCGTTGCTCCTGTTCGCTTGCTTGGGGCTGCCACCGGTGGTTCCAGGCAAGCATTTGTTTTGTGTGATTGTTCAGTTCTGTTCTGGAAGCTTCCTATTAAAGATGTGTTATGAGGAACTCTAAGCTTGCCTCCAGTCCTCTATTTAGATAAATAGTGAGAACACCACACTCATATGCAAAGGAAGTCATGTGCCCATAAGACTGTAAACAAGACTCTGGATCAAACCACTAATATATAAGCAAGCTCACACAAATGATTTCAAACTTTTACAATCTCGTAATATAGTATAATTTAAATACTATACTGAACATCTTCCATTTTGTGCTGTGCTGGTTTCAAACAGAAAAGACACTACCTGATTATTGTTTTTCACAATAACATGTTATGGGGACAGGTGTTTTTCACAATAACATGCTATGAGGACAGGTGCATACCATAGAATTTATTCATTTTCTTCATGGCATTTTATTGTATACACACACACACACCTCCAAACAAGCCAACAAATATCACTACATTTTCTAAAAGCTCAAGATGATGTTGGGTTTAACTTGGAGTGTGTTTTGAAGCATGAAATTAAGTATCTTGCTCCTATACATTGCCAGAAAGAGGCTCATAAGGGAAACTCAGTGATTCAGTAGTGAAATGTGCTGGCCTTTTGCTATTGAGAACTTGTTTCAAATCAGAAATGAAGCTAAGCTTAGGGTTCTCATCTGACTAATCCAAAGGAAATTTGTGAGCTTCAAAAATTCCCATCAATTTGTCACAACTGACAGCATGTTCAACAGCAAATCAGTACTAGAATGGAGGGAGGTTATTCTATGCTGAGAGTGTCATGGTTACATGGGAAGCAACCCCTGCTAAGCCAGCCCCTACTAACTGCCATTCATCTCTACTTGTCATGTGTATGCAAGGCACTCTAATTAAAAGCAACAAAGAGAGCCATGTACGGCATGGCAAGCTGAGAGCAGTTAACACATTTAAAATATTATGTAGTTTTTCAGATTGCAAAACAAGTCATCCTGACCATGTTAGTCCCCATTTAGAGATATTCTGCGACTTTATTTAGCTAATTATGCTTTCTGCTATATGCATAGTAACAAAATGCTAATTTAAGTGCCTCATTCACAACAACAGCAGGATTTTGCTAGTCTATATTAAATAGACAAGATTTGGGGGGGAAGGCTGAGTGACAATAAGAACGTCAAGTAGTATTGCAGTTGTAAGAGGTTGAGGTCAGAGTGGAGATAATAATATAATTCCTCACCTTTGTATTCCATCCAAACTCAATTTTTAACATAAAAATATTCCCAAGTATCATTTCACTGGCTATGGATTTAAGATTTTTTAAAATTGGACATTGTATTTACTACAACATGCAACATCTACAGCGCAGAGATCTTTAAAAGATTGTTTGTAGTAACAGGAGCTTACTAATGTAAAATGGCAATTATTGCATGGTGCAAAATGCTTTTCTTCTACTCTCAGCTGGAGTTTAATTCTTAGACTACAGTAATACCTTGGATTGCAAGTAACTTGGTTTGAGAGCGTTTTGCAAGACAAGCAAATTTTTTAATATTTATTTAATTTTTGTTTACTTGATATACAAGCGATGTCTTGCAATACAAGTATTGTAGTACAGCTTAAATTAAAAATCTCTGTACAAATTTTTTTGGGGGGATTTCGTTTTGATACAAGAGTGTTTTGAATTACAAGCATGTTTCCGGAACGAATTATGCTCTCAATCCAAGGCATGACTGTACTTAAAATAGCTACTAAAGACACAGAGGTGAGCAAGACAAAAAAGACGGATAAGAGTTATGCTTTCAAGGACTTGACCATTGGCCAGATATAAAGGCACTCAGAAGCCAAGAGCTCCTACTGTTCTCAATAATGAATGAAAGCATGAGTGGCTAGTTACACAGTGCTTCTGAAAATCTCTCCTCTTCATTTGCACTCAAAATGGAAGCTGAAAATGGAAGCTGAAAGAAAAAATGCTCTCTTAATTTCAACATGAAATTTTCTTGCTATCAGGATTCAGGAGTGACCATTCTTCTTGTAGCTAGGCAAAACACTTCATACTAACTAACTATAGATAGATAGACAGACAGACAGATACACACACACGCATTTCAAATATGGATTTCCTCCTAAGTTTGAAGGGGCTTCATAGGAACAAGGAACATGAAAACTGAATCTCCAAAGTAGCTGCTTTTTACAGAAAAATTGCTTATATATACCGGTAGTTGCTCAATTCACTAATATGCTGCCTTCTCTACAATCATGTTTCTCCATGCTACATCAAAAATATTCCCATTGTAAGAAAAGGTTGCTTACCTGTAACTATGGTTCTTCGAGTGGTCATCTGTGCAGTCACACATATGACTCTGTACCTGCGTGGAGATGAATCGGGAAACTTCTAAAGCTGAGGAGAAATCGGGCGGGAACCCCTCCCCCACCGTCTCACTGTGCATGTCCATGAGGGTTCCCACCCGGTCCCACAGTTCCCTGTGACTGCCTATTGTGGCCTCAGAACCGAGAGATCTCTCAGTATGGAAGCATTGACACAAGGGATCGGTGTCGATACCAAGAGCGAACCGCTTCAAGTAGCCCCATCGACACCGAAGTGGGGGTGGTGGGTGGGTTGTGTGACTGCACAGATGACCTCTCGATGAACCACAGCAACCTGTTCTTTTTCTTCGTGGTCTCTGTGCATCACACATATGGGCGAATTACCAAACTGACTTACTGGTGGTGGGTCGGTGTTGTCACGGTACAATAGAAGAGAGCACTGCTCTGCCAAAGGTGCAGTCCACTCAAGCTCGTACATTCAGTCAATAATGCTGGATGAATGTAGATGGGAAAGACCACATTGCAGCTCTGCATAGGTCCAGCAAGGGAACCCCATGCCCAAATGCCAGAGAGGTGGAGACTCCCCTCATAGAGTGGGCACATACCTGGCCCGACAACTGGAGGCCAGCAAGATTGTAAGCCAGCCAGATGGAGTGAACAACCCAGGCTGCAAACCTTTGCGTCAAAATCAACAATCCAAGGCTCTTCTTCCCATAGCAAACGAACAGTTTATGGGACCGAAGGATGGACTCAGTCTGAGCCTTATAGAAGGCTAGTGTTCTCCTTACATCGAGAGCATGCATTGTCTACTCAAGCTGAGTCAAAGGTGAAGGGAAGAAGGCCGGGAGAACAATGTCCTGGTTCAGATGGAAAGAGGATACGCGACTTCAGGCAAGAAAGTGATGTTGGCTGCAGCACAACCTTGTCCCTATAGAATGTTAGATATGGTGGGTCGACCCGGAGGGCACAGAGTTCACTCGACAACTGAGCTGAGGTAACTGCCACCAGGAAGGCTGTCTTCCAGGTTACCAGTCGGAGGTCTGCCGTTGCCATCGGTTTGAAGGGTTGGATGCGAGAGCATGCAGAACAACTGGAAGGCTCCAGCTCAGAACCATAGAATGAACTGGAGAGATGAGGTTATGGAGACCTTTGAGGAACTGCTTGACCAGGGGATGAGAAAAAAGTGTCCTGCCCCTGATGGTAGGGCAATAGGCGGACAGCGCTGCCAGGTAGGCCCTGATCAAAGAAAGCTTCAGCCCCTTCGCCATCAAGGTATGGAGGAACCGCAGGACATCTGGAGAGAGCAAGAGACCAGATCCAAGGCTGAAGAAGTCACAAATTCTGTGAAGACCGACCACTTTGTGGCATAGGATCTGCGGGTCGCTAGCTTCCTAGCTGCTTCCAAGACAGCCTGCTCTTCTGCCGAAAAGCAATTGGGCACAGGAGTCAATGGATCCTCCATGCAGTGAGGCGAAGAGTGTCGAGATCTGGGTGGCAGATGCGACTTCAGTCCCTGGTCAAAAGCTGTGGAAACAGTGGAAGGTGACAATAATCCCCTTTGGTCAGATGTAGTAGAGGAGCAAACCACACTTGCCTCGGCCACCATGGGGCAATGTAGATGCAATTCATTGCGTCCAACTGGATTTTGGCCAGTACTTTCAACAGGATTTGGTATTTCATAGGTTCCCTTCCACAGATGTAGGAAGGCATCTCCCATGGAGCCCGGATCCTGACCTGCCCAGTTGCGAGAGAGAGTGGAAGCCATGTTCTCTGCTGTCGCGAACAAGTGTACAGCAGGGACACCCCAGTGATCGAAGAGGGAGCTCCTGATTCAAGGATGCAGCCTCCATTTGTGTGAAGTTAGAGTGGCCCGACTGAGTGCATCCGCAAGAATGTTATCCTTCCCAGTGATATGTATGGCTGTGAAAGACATCAGGCGAGGGATGGCCCAGTCGAAGATCTGAAGAGTTAAGCGGTTGAGCCTGGAGGAATGGGTGCCACCTTGCTTGTTTAAATATGCCACTACTGTTGTATTGTTCAAGACAATCTGTATTTTCTGTCCCCACAGATCTGGTTCGAGTGCTTGTAAGGCATACCAAACAGCCTGGAGTTGCAGCAGGTTGATGTGCTGCAACTTCTCCCAGTAAGACCAGAGACCTTCAACTGTCCTGTTCCTGCAGTGTGCTCCCCAGCCCAGTAGCGAGGCGTCCGAGGTTAGAGTTTTGGTCGGAGCCGGTGGGAGAAAAGGAAGGGCTGCGGTTAGGCTGCCTTCCAGCATCCACCATCGAAAGGGAGAGATGAATAGCAGGAGGTATAGACAGGTAAGTCCAGTGGGCATTCCCTTCGGGATCAAACAAGTGAAGGAACCAATTCTGTAGCTACCGCATGCGAAGACTACGACCGACACCATGGAAGCCATGAAACCGAGAAGACGCTGGATAGAGTGAGCAGTGGTTTGGCTTCCACTGGTAAAGTCTCTCTGTTAAGGTAAGTATCGTCTGCAATTGGTCCCAAGGCAGGAAGGCTCACCCCACAGAAGCGTTGATGATGGCTCCAATAAACTGAATCTTCCTTGCTGGCACCAGGACAGACCTCTCCCAATTCATATAGAACCCCAGCTCAGTCAGAAGATCGAGTGTCTTTAGAAGAGCTTGTTGCAGCCCACACTCCATCGAGTCCACCAGCAGCCAGTCATCGAGGTAGGTGAAGATCTGGATGCCCTGAGATCGAAGGTGGGCACATATTACCGCAACACACTTGGTGAAGACTCGAGAAGCAGTGGAAAGGCCGAAGGGGAGGACTGTGAATTGGAAGGCGTCTTGACCGATGCTGAAGCGGAGAAAACACTGGCTAACTGGTGAATGGCAACGTGAAAGTAGGCATCTTTCAGGTCGATGGATGCCAGCCAATTGCCCTTGGAAAGGAGCAGCAGGATAGACTGCAGCATAGTCATCTTGAACTTCTTCTGGGAGATGTATTGTTTGACTCCACACAAGTCCAGGATCGGTCAAAGCCCTCAGTCCTTCTTCGGCACCATGAAATACCTTGAGTAGAGGCCTTGCTGCCAAAGGTGAGTGGGAACTAGTTGGATCGCTCCCTTTTGTAGCAAGGAAGTGGCCTTGTCTCGCAGCAGGGTAGACGGCCGCGTGGTTCAGATTCTGAGAAAAAGAGGGAGAGCTTCGAATTCGATCCTGTACCTGTGCTGGATCGGTGAGTACTCAGCAGTCTGATGTTATCCGCTCCCATGATAGAAGGAAAGGAGCCAGTCTGTTGCCAATTTGGAAAATAGCTGGTGCAAGCGAGCAGATGAGAGAGTCAAAGTTGACGCTTTGAGAAATAGTCCCTCCTTTACGGGAGCCTCGGTACCGTGGCTGATTGTAAGGGCGTCTCGGTACCGAAGTCTGCTGTGTCTGAGGTTGACGATCCTGCTGCTGCTGCTGGCATTGAGGGAAGGGAAGGGAGACGAGTAAGAAGATGGTTGTTGGATGGAACCACCTCCTTTGGTGATATGGGTGTGAGAGAGGTGGTGCCCAAGTCCCATCTTCTTAGCTGTCATTTTAGCCTTCTGTATGGTGTCCAAAGACTCATCTGTTGAGGCACTGAAGAGCCCTTCGCCATTGAATGGCAGGTCCTCTTTGTGACTCCTGGTCTCCTGGGTGAGCGCAGCCAGGTGGAGTGCAGCCAGGTGTGACGGCGAAGAGCCATGGAGCCAATCATGGCATGACTGTGACAATCGGCCTGGTGCCAAGCTGTATGGATTTGTTGCCGTGCTAGTCTCGAGGCCTCGTCTTGGAATACCTGCGCCAGCTCCCTCTTGTCTTTGGGCAGGTAATTGCACAGGGAACCAACTTTTTCCCAGAGTAAAAGCTGGTACCTGGCCATCATCACCTGGTAGTTCACTACCCGAAGACCGGGGGAGGTGGACGAGTATATCCTGTGCCCGAAGAGGTCAAGATGACGACCCTCTTTGTGCACAGGTGTCGAGTGCTG
Organism: Shinisaurus crocodilurus; assembly: GCA_021292165.1. Taxonomy (NCBI): domain Eukaryota; kingdom Metazoa; phylum Chordata; class Lepidosauria; order Squamata; family Shinisauridae; genus Shinisaurus; species Shinisaurus crocodilurus. The sequence continues at coordinate 228,486,013 of CM037879.1, forward strand.
TTTGCCAGACCTGGTCTGAGAAGACTCTATGATTACAGAGTTCAGTACCAGGTGTGAGAATAAGAATTTCGCACTGTTCTCCTGGACTTTATACATGGCCTCGAGCGTCTAGGCAGTTGCTGGTGTTGACACAGGCGTGGATCAACTCTGTTGGGCCGTTTGCAGTAGGGTGGGGAGGAACGGGATTGAGGTCAGAGCCAACACCTCCGTGAAGACCACGTCAAATACTGGGTCTTGTACCCTCTGCTCTACTCGCCTTGTCTCGATCCTGAGAGACTGGGCCATTCATTGGACTCCATCCACGAAATGGCCCAGATCTTCTGAGGGAGAGTCCGCCTGTTTGGTACTGACAGCGGCATCCGATGAAGGTTACATCGGAGGGTACAATATGGAGGAGGCGGTGTCCGACCCATAATCTTCTTGGGAGGAGCTTGAGATCCTGGTCGATGATTCCTCGAGCTCCACAGGCAGCAACATAGGAGGCAATAACAGTTCTGAGGGCAAAGGCTGCTCGTGAGGATGCTCCTGTCAAGAAGGAGATGGTGAGCGGCTTGGTGGTCTCCCCATCAAAGCCGATGGAGGCTCGGAGGACAAGGTGGGAGGAATGGAGGGGGTCTCCCCGCATCCAAGAGAGTCGGTCTCGGGAGTGAAGGAAATCCCTTCCATCTCCTGGTGAATAGTCCCTGAAGGCTCATGCTGCCTCAGCTTGTCTGAGTGTGGAAAGCTAAGCAGGGTCAGGCCTGGTTATTATTTGGATGGGAGACCCCTCCTCTAGTTTCCTGCATTGAGCAGGGGGTTGGACTCAATGGCCTTGTAGACCCCTTCCAACTCTATGATCCTATGATCAAATAGTCCTATCCTAAGATCCTATGAGTCACACTTGTAGGATGTGTCGTAAGGGTGCTGAAAGGACCAGGCATCCCAATAATAATCCCACGGGGGGGGGGGGGAGACCACTCCAAGCAGCCTTCCCAGTCTGACATCGGCGAGCGAGAGTGGTGCCTTTGGTCCGAGTGATGTGTTTCCCTCGAGACCAACCTTCAATCCCGAAGGTAAAAGTCCTGAACCGGGGGAAGGCCGATAGGTTGGTGGATGTCTTGGGACCAAGGTCTGTCAGAGGGGGAGGAGATATCCACTATCTCCCCCTGAGAGACAGAAGCGACTGGTGGTTGCGCTGGTTGCCTCGGGATCAAGGACTCCTTCAGTACCAAGGGAGAAGACGGAGTCTGGGCAGACATAGTCTCTGTAACTGAGTGGTGGCTCCTTCAGGGGCTTTGGTGCCATTGTTGCCTTAGCTTTTTTAGCCTCCTTCTTATGTCTGTGGCATTTGGCATCCTCCTACTTGGAGTGAGCCTTCTTTGACATTTTTTTGGCAGAGGTGAAGGAAATGCTGCAGCCCGACGTCCACAAGGCCTCCACAGCCTGATGTTGGTGCGGTGGAGTGGCTGGAGGGTTGACCGGAGGTGGCATCACAGTCACCGAGGTCAGAGTGTCCACAGCTTCCAAGGCCTTATGCCAAAAGATCCCTTTGAGGCGGTAACAGAGACAGTATGCCTCTAAATACTACTTGCTATGGAACATACGTGAAAGAGTTCTAGAATCGTGCTAATGCTGTTTGTAGGCTTCCCATAAGCATCTGGTTGGCCACTGTGGGAATAGAATGCAGAACTAGATAGACCTTTAGTCTAATCCTTTGAGGATCTTCTTATATTCTGATGGTCTTTCTACCATTACCTTGATGCCGATGGAAGCATGGGTGCTACAGCCAGCAAAGCGCAAATGCAGTTACTTAGTTGATGGTTGCCCTGGTGATGTCAGTAATCCACACCAGAGTAACCATCCACATAGTAACTGTGCACTTGCATGGTGCTGGCTGCAGCATCTCAAGCTAACAGGAAAAGCTAACAGGATATAACAATCTCAAGCTAACAGGAAAAGGCTCGTAACTCTTCTATCACCATGTTGTGGAGACCAGTCATTTTGCCTAGTGCACTGTCTCACCAGTTGCCACAGTCAGGAACCCTGGGTCCATGATCACATGGAAAGACTTACCCGTATTTTTCCGTCTATAAGACGCCCCCATGTATAAGACGCCCCCCACTGGGCAGTTTCGCAACCGTGCAGTTCTCTCCTCGGCTTACTTCCGTGTATAAGACGACCCTCAATTTTTAGTCTAACAATTTTAGGAAAAAGTATAGTCTTATACATGGAAAAATACTGTAAATGCATGGGGGCGCTTTCAGAGAACAGAATGAATATATACAAGTTGAGCATGCACAATCCCTCTTCCCCATCCACATGTTCAATATAACAACACCTATGGTGTTCACAGTTAATGATAACTGGAGTGTATTATCTAGAGGTAAATATATGCATTACTATAATAAATGGTACAGAAAAACTAATTTTGTATGAGTATTTCATACATACTGAAATCAGAAATCCTCACTGGGGCTTTCATAACCCCAGAATTAGCTCAAATACCATTTCTACAGCAAAATCTGTTGTCCCTTAAGAATCAGACACAAGAAGAAAGTCATCTTGCAAAAGCTTTGATAGTACAGGATGTTGGTCAGGATGCAGCATAAAAACAACAACAGTGATTTCCATGCCACAGAAGATGGTACAAACCTTGTCTGGATGCTTTGGAAACAGACAGACATAAAAATCAATTTTCCAGGGGTTGTACAATGCTAAAGATAGAAATTTTATTGAACCTGACCTTTAGAGCGCAAATTCTCTTGTGTCTACTGTCTTTATTCATACCCAAAAAAAAGTTAATTAAATATTCTACCATAGCATCTGATCTTTATTATATGCTGCACGTACTTGAGTAATAATTTTGCTAATTCCCCATTGTCCTCACAAAACAGATAATCTTCTCTTGAAGCTCCAAGTAGTTAAAGAATAATTTCATGCTCGATAATTCCTTTCTGTGTCTCAATGCAAAAAACAACAACGCATTCTCTTATTGACATGTAAATTCTCAATGAATGAGATTTTCCAATCTGGGCTCCCTCCTGCCTTTTCCACACTTTCCCCCCTTCAATAATGCTGTATTGAAATTGAAGTTATTAGCATTAGTAGAAAAATGCTACACAATATTACTGCTTACAAGAACTTGACAAAGAGAAGTGTCACCAGGTATGAAGGTCAAAGGGAACAAAGAAGCCTCTTATAACATTAGATTCTAATAACAATTTGGTGTGCAAACTGCAACACAAACTAGCAGACCTGCAAAACCATATTCCACTGGAAACAGGGTGTGTGTCCCCCCCCCCAGTTAAGTTGTAGACTTCTCAAAATAAGCAAAACAAAACAAAATTTCCCACTCACCCAAAGCATATGAATCATGTCCTCAATAAATTGTGATTTTCTGCTAATGCACTGATTGCCTGGTTGGGATATAACAATCACTATGGTTTATTGTTGCATAAAAATGTTACTGGAACGAGCCTAGGACTGATAGGAAAGGATAAAGAATAGTGCGTAGGAAGGTGAACGGCAAGGTCTGCAGGGCTGTAGAAGGGACTGGGTTTTGTATACCCCATCCCACGATATCCTGGAGGGAGCTTTATCGGCCGGATGGTGTGCACCTATCCGATGTCGGTAATGATCTGTTCACTGAGGATCTGTGAAGGGCCCTGCCCCTGCTCGCTTTTTTATCGGGCAGGTGGGGGAGATTCGACTAAGAGAAAGCTTGTCTCTTCCTGTGGCGGGAAGTGCGGAATTAGGCAATGGGGCTTAGGGTTCTGGTGATCATCCAGTGGCACCTTTCAAGGTGACTGGCGGTTACCCGAGGCTTCCCTCGCTAATGTCTTGCAGCTTGGCAGGAGGGAGATTGGGCCGCCTTTGGGGTTCTACCTTTCTCACCTACATTGGCTGTCTCGTGGCGCCAATGGGAGGCGACACTGGTAAGGCCCTCCAGCTCCACATGGAGTGCAACTGGACAGTGGTGGGGCATCCCGCCTCCGATTTGGTTAGGATGCCTTCGCTCAAATCTTGGTTTTCCCTGGCCAATGGGCAGGAGTAGATTAGTACCGCACTTCGCCCTTCCCAGATCTTTAATTCAATAAATGTGGCCCTGATTTTAAACAATATATACTTGTGTCTGACTCTTCATTATCTCACCTATACATGCGCAAAAAGAGAGGTAGAAGGAATGCAATCCCCTTGGTAAGTGAAAGGATCCTGTAGACTGAGAATGCACTTTCATCATTACTTGTTTTTAAATGTATACAACACCTTTCAATTAAAATTTTACAAGGGAGCTTACACTATTTTACTGCACTGTCTGCACAGAAAGCTCTTCTTTATATTTATTTTCTAATGCAACACTGGGAGGGATTTGCTTTTGTGAAACTTTTGAATGCTGTATCGTATACCATTCCTCAAATGGTAATGTTATTGAACACAATAATTATTAAATGAAGTTTGCCAAGTAACATGCCACATATTTATTCCATAACATTGGAGAAATTGGTAAATTTGTGGGGCAGGGGGGAGTAGAAAACAAATGCTTCTGAATGTGTGCCTATGTTTTTTTTTAACATAGTGCCTTTGAGAGCTGTCAGTTCTTCTAAAGCTTTCAGTAAAAACTAGGGAGTTTTCAGAAACAGCTAGAATGATGTTGCAGTAGAGTTACCAACTTAACAAGTTTTTTTTCCTGACAGAGCTCTTGTACTTTTAGTAGGTGCATGACAAGCAGAAATTCAGTGGTGAACCTTTACCCATCTCTGCATCTGCATGCTAGGCAAATATTCACACGCTGGATTTCAGGCACCCAGGTGTCAAAGGCACAGGAGCCCTGGCAGAAAAAAAGATGGCACAACTGTATTCTGTAAACACAGTTTGTAGAACTGCTGTCCCCCCCCCCCCGGTTATATGAGGGTTTAGTTCTAATAATTCTGGCTAAATTTTATAATCAATGTCCATGTTAAAATCCAACTTCTCCTTCATTCAAACACAGCTTGTTGCATAAATCTCCAAGCTAACTTGAGCACATGTGAAAGAGTTCTCTCTTCTATTTGCTAAGGAGATTTTTAAAAATATATGTGTTTGCCACCATGAAATTTAGGAGACTTTTGTTATGGAACACTGCCAGTCAGGCTGCTAATTCTTTATGTTTGCTCTTAGTTTATTTGCAAGAAAACTGTCTGTGGTAACCAGTTGGATGTCAATATTTTATCTCTAGCATTATCTATTTCTGCATTCTTCTTATCAACTCTTTTCCATTAGACAGAGCAATTCTGTCAGTGAACTAGCTGTTTCCTGTATTCCATCTGTGCTTTCAAACCGTTACCCATCTGTGCAGTTTCAACTTTAAATAAACCTCTGACCAATCAGTGAGAGAGAGCCAGTGGATGAAAAATCATTCTGTGTGTATCTTTTGCTCTATAGCTCTTTTGCAGATTTAGGACAAGACAAGTAGAAATGATTGGCATTTGTTTAAATCACAATCTGACATGATTTTTAAGCAAAAAAAGTTTTTAATTTAGGTATGGCTGATTTTAGAAACTAATTATATTCGTCTTTACAAAAAAAGATTCAGTTAAATGGCTTTGGAACCCCCTGCCTTCCAGATCATCCTCATTTAAAACAGGCAGTTATCACTTCTTGCCACTATGTAAGAAAGAGACATGAGGCACAGCAGGTCTAAAGAGCTATGCATGACACCATTCAAAACACTGATTTGCTTCTGTTAAAGCGCACCCCTTTATCACAGAGCCAAACAACAGAAGCCTCAGAGCTGATAACATTTATGTGACTGCTTAATTTTAGGCATGTGTGCAGTCCCACTGAAGTTAAATCAATGTGAAGCTTTGCCATTGGTACACTGTCGCTTCAGGGAAATTTGTCTATGGATCAGAATGACAAATCTGTCTAAATAACATATTCCAGATTCTCATTAGCAGCAGGAATACAAACAAAACAAACCATACTGCAGAGCAACAAAGTGTAGGTTCACAACTATAAGCAGTGACCTGCAAAAATTCCAAGAACTTTCTCGTACTTCCTTTCACATGGACCCTTTCTTGCGCATTCCGATACACACTCACACATGCTGCCAGTGGCAGATGAGTACTGCAGCAGAGATTTGCAAGTTGCAGCAAAATTGTGCTCATTATTCATAATGCAACGCAATACTTCCTGAATTTAAGATGGCTTGTATTTTCTTCACAAGTTTAAAAACAGCTCAGCTTTCCTAGAGCTTTACAGAAAATAGGAAATGTCTACCTTAAAAAGTTTGCAAAACCTCCAAATTGCATACTCTTACACTAACAGAAATTGATATAAAAGGAAGTAGATATCACTTAATCTGGCCCTGTTTGTACAAATTCACATAGGAAGGTATAAAGGTTACCTTAAGCATTTGTTGCCATCTATGGCCAGTAGCTACCAGTTTTTGTCTCACATAAGCAGCTCTGTGTGACAAGAATGTCACACAAAAGTACGAACAGCCAGTCATTTGTACATCAAAGGCCCATGCATGAAGTCTGCCTTTATTTTAGATATTACTCCTGTGTTGTTTTTCTGTAACATCTTTTTTAAGGATAGACAAACCATGGAATATTTCTGCTCACCAGAATAATTTTTCTATAAAAATTATGGGCCTGGGTCACATGTGATTCTCATGTAAGGCACAAAATTTGACAGGTTTCAACGCTAGCATGAGGGAGGAACAAGAGCCTGTCCACTGCCACAATGCCAGCCCTTAATGTAGTCTTGCTCTTTTCTCCTGTCCTGGCATACCTGTGCAACACAGCACTGGTGAGGGGTAAGGAAGCATGGTGCCACGGATGGCCACCCAAGAATGAAAGGGAAAATAGCAAACTTGCAAAGGTCTTTCTTTCTTTCTAATAAGGCAGCTTTCCCAACCTTGTACCCTTCAAATGTGTTGGACTACATGGCTATGCTGGTTGGGGAATGATGGGAGTTGTGGTCCCACACATCTGGAGGGTGCCAGGTTGGGGTAGGCTGTAATAAGGACTCATAGTTAGGACTTTCTTTGGTAGGAGGAGGTAGAGCCAGCTGCTCTGCTCCATCTACCAAAGGATGCCATTTCAGCTGCAGCAACTCTCAAACCAGAGTTCATATGGCTGCAGGTAGTAAAAATTCATGCAATCAGCTGCCAAGTAGCTATCATAGGCATGCTTATTTGAAAGTGAGATTAATGGACATTCTGGACTATTGCAGAAACAGACTTCCACTGGCCCCTCATCTGGGGCTAGGGAGAAGATTTGCGAGTGGGGGAGGAAAGGGGAGTCAGGTAACAGGTCAGGTTGGTCACAGATACTGAGCCAATGGCTCAACTAGGGCGGGGACACAGGAAAGGGCTTATCTAGGCACCTGGGTTCCCGCCCACGGCCTCTTTTGGTGATCATCCAGTGGCACCTTTCAAGGTGACTGACGTTTACCCAAGGCTGCCCTTGCTAATGCCCTGAGGCTTGCCAGGAGGGAGATTGGGACGTCTTTGGGGTTTTGCCTTTCTCGCCTACATTGGGTGCCTGGAGGCGTCAAAGTAAGGCGACGATGGTAAAGCCCTCCAGCTCCACATGGAGGGCAACTGGCCGGGGGCGGACCAACCTGCCTCCGGTGCAGTGCAGATGTATTCGCCCAAATATTGGTTTTTTCCCGGCCAATGGCCGGGCTAGGTTAGTACCGCACTTCGCCCTTCACAGATCTTCAATTCAATAAATGTGGCCCTGATTTGAAACCATATACTCTGTGTCTGACTCTTCTTTATCTCACCCATACACTCGCAACAGACTTCCACTGGCCCCTCATCTGGGGCTAGGGAGAAGATTTGCGAGTGGGGGAGGAAAGGGGAGTCAGGTAACAGGTCAGGTTGGTCACAGATACTGAGCCAATGGCTCAACTAGGGCGGGGACACAGGAAAGGGCTTATCTAGGCACCTGGGTTCCCGCCCACGGCCTCTTTTGCTGCTGTTTTCCGGCTCCCTCCCATCCCGCCCTGTTAGCAGTGTAGGCTCCTCTGGTCGCCCATTAACGGGGGCCGAGTAGGAATTTTGGCTCATTGTCTCAATTGGCCGGGGCAATGGGCGGGTTTCGCCTACTCTACACTGTGAATCAGGGTAGGGAAATTTTTGAATTTGATCTTGATCCCACCAGGGGGATCATAGCTAAATTGGTCGCATTTGCGGGAAGTGCGGGATTAGGCAGTATGGCTTAAGCTTATGGTGATCATCCAGTGGCACCTTTCAAGGTGACTGACGTTTACCCAAGGCTGCCCTCGCTAATGCCCTGAGGCTTGCCAGGAGGGAGATTGGGACGTCTTTGGGGTTTTGCCTTTCTCGCCTACATTGGGTGCCTGGAGGCGTCAAAGTAAGGCGACGATGGTAAAGCCCTCCAGCTCCACATGGAGGGCAACTGGCCGGGGGCGGACCAACCTGCCTCCGGTGCAGTGCGGATGTATTCGCCCAAATATTGGTTTTTTCCCGGCCAATGGCCGGGCTAGGTTAGTACCGCACTTCGCCCTTCACAGATCTTCAATTCAATAAATGTGGCCCTGATTTGAAACCATATACTCTGTGTCTGACTCTTCTTTATCTCACCCATACACTCGCAAAGTGTTTTGTAGCCAGGTACCAGAATAAAATGAAATTGAGGGGGTGTTCGTACGTATGTTCCCTTTTAGAAATACTATTGGGTGGGGCAGGGAGAATATAGTACAGAGACATGTTGTGGCATTTGGTGCTGCCTCTCTGTGTGCGATGCTGTTTTCTGACTTTTTATAGATGTGTTATTAAAGGTGTCCTTTCCTTGGTCCCACCTCCATCAATCATCACTGCTTCAGTGTGGGACTTGTTGCTACTTTGAACAGGTACTGCTCAGGTCACTGGATAGCTGAATTCTAAAACAGACAAGAATGTTTCTATATTTACCCTGAAATAATGCAATAAGCTGACCCCGTCACACACAAAGGAACTTTGGAAAGGAGCAACGGAATGTTTGACCTTGGCAAACTACATTAGTCGGAGGAGCAGTGGATGATACAAAGCATTCCCATGCTACCTGGGAATGTGGGAACACAGCCCTGAGATGAAGAGGTGACAGCCTGGAGTATGCACTCTCTTTGCTTGCTCCCATCTTCATGGAAGTAGTGGATAATAACAAGACATCTTGCCTCACAATGGCCTTGATTCAGTTGGGTCAAGCATATGATATAATTAACTTACCAGCACAAATCTACAGGGACGAGTGACCTGCAGAATGCTTATCTGAAGCATGTAAAGGCATACTGACGCACTGAGATGTGTGATGGAAGCCAGAATATGGCTCAGGCAGGCGCATGTGCAAATCCATCGTTAGAAAATGGCTGCATTATTAAAACACCAAACACTTCCATTTGTTATACTTTTAACTAGGGACTCAAGCACTATATCACTGTTGAGATTAATGTGTTCGTAATATGCAAAAATATTATGCAAATGACATGCATGACACATGGTGTAATGGGAGGTCAAAACAACATTCCATTAGTATTGCATTAGCATTACTATAATTAGTGTATAATATTCTCTTCATACAACTGTGTAAATTAATGATATTATCCCCCTCACACCATACAGACATTTAATTTATTTCAGTTGGGTGTCCCCATGTAGATATACCTGCCACTTCACACGTCTAAGAAAATAGACTCTGGTCCATGAAAGCTTATGTCACAATACATGTATTTGTCTTTAAGTTGCCACAGGACTCTCTCTTGTTATTTCAGATATAGTGCAATGAAAGAAAATTAATTTGAGCCACCCACTTCAGTATATCAGTACTAAGGCATATGGAGCATCTCTAACTCTTCCACACTAACCCGTCTAAGATGCCAGAGATTGCAAATATCAAAAAGAACAATCTATCAGGAAGATGTCATGTGTAAGCCCTATCCCAGAGCATGGTACACATTTCTCAAGGGACACGCAAGTAAATATCATGAATATATCTGATTCACAATAAACATATTTAAGTCCTCCTGTCATTTTCTCTTTCTCCACTATATCTGGATTAATGCCATCTCTTATCACTCTTTTGGCATAGAAGTAGAGGGACCAGAAGCTCCTCTTCAACAGATAGATACCTGGTAATGAGTTTGCCATAGCTCTGTATTAGTCCATTAGGACTGAACTATACATGATTCTCAGTTGTATGCAGTTTGCTCATTTCTTTTACAAAAGGCAGTCATCAAGGATGCAATCTGCAGTGTAAGAGAGAGAGATTGGAAGCTTCTTCACTCTCATCTAATGGTTTCTCCACTAAAACTCCTCACAGACACATCCAAAGTGATGGCCACCAACTTCGATGGCATTAAAGGAGGATTAGACCAGTTCATGCTGGACAAGGCTAGCAGTGGGTACTAGTCATGATGGCTCATGTGCTACCCCCAGAATCAGAGGCAGTATGTCTATGTACTGTATACCAGTTGCTGGGGAACGAGTGAAAGTTGCCTTCATGTCCTATTTCTAGACTTCTCATTAGGGCATCTGGTTTGCTACTGTGGGAACCAAATGCTGGACTAAATCAATCTTCTTATATTCTCAAAGCTGCTTTTAACCCACAAGCAAAAGTATACAAGTAGATAGGCTGCTTCCCATCACAAAGTGCCAAGTCACATGGCTGAAGGCCAGGTCACCTTCCTTATTTCCCTCTTACTGGCTGTAGCAACTTAGAAAAATAAACCATAGCCATATCAGACATGAGACATCAATTGCATTGGAGGAATGATGGCTCCTATGCCAGAGTTGTTCCATTCACTAGCCAAGAAAGATGGCTGGCTGGAGACAATAAAGCAGAGTCCTACTGGATCAGACAAAGGGTCTATCTAGACCAGCATCCTGTTTCCCAGAGTGGTCAGCCAGATGCCACATGTGGAGCATGAAGGAAAAGCCCTCCACTTCTGTTGTCCCTCAGCAACTAGTATTTATTGCCTGATTTGAACATGAAGGCTCTATTCTCACAATGGAGGAATGCAAACAGTGGGGTCCCCCCAAGGATCTGTACTGAGACTGGTGTTTTTTAACTTGTTTATAAATGATATGGAGTTAGGGTTGGGCAGTGGGGTGGCCATGTTTGTTGAGAATAGCAAATTATTTAGGGTGGCCCAAACAAAAAGGCACAGTAAAAAGCTCCAAAAGGATCTCTCCAAACAGTGGAAATGGGCATTAAACTGGCCACTAAAGTTCAATGCAAACAACTGTAAAATGATGCACGTTGGGAGGAAAATCCTAACTTCACATACATGACAATGGGGGCTGAGCTGACAGTGACTGAAGATCAGGAAGGAGATCTTAGGGTTGTGGTGGATAGCTCAGTGAAAGCGCTGACCCAGTGTGTGGCTTCTGTGAAAAGGTAAATTCCATGTTGGAGATTGTTAAAAAAGAAAAAAGAAACTGAAAATAAAGCTTCCAATATCATAGTGCCTTTATACAAATCTAAGGTTCCAACCACACTTGGGATACTATGTACAATTCTGGTCACTATACCTCAAAAAAGGTGAAGAAAATATTTATATTTCTTAACCAGCTAGTCTCCTTCAGCAAAAACAAAAGAACAGGAAGATCCTACCCCAACAACCAAAAAAACACCTCCCAAAGTGATAAGGTAGATACTTTATTCCACTCAAATGTATTGAAATAACATTTTTTTTAAAGTAATATTCTTTTGAACCTTTAAATTAAAACTGCTTTCTGAAAGAATTGTATTAACTAAACAAGTCCAGAAAAATAATTTATATAGCAAGCCTAAGCTTGATCTCAGTAAATCATGTAGAGATCCATCATGCACAGCCCAAGAGCAGTGATACAGACATTAAATTAAATTATTCTGATGTTACTGTAGAAGTTAGCCTTGTGATCTCAAAAAATGTAATTCAACCTAATATACAGGATTTTATTTTATTGCTATTTTCTTTATAAAATGCAATGTATTTTTTATTTAAAATATTTTTATGGAAGCCTTCTCAGGGAAGTTTACCAATGAAATCCATTGGAAGTTTACCAATGAAACATTAAACATACAAAATCAATTGACTGAAACAGCATCATAAAACATTCAATTTCAATACAAACCAAAAATATATATCAGCAAAAGTTCAAGCTACAGCTTATGAACTGTAGACAAGAATCATTATTCAACTAAAATGGAACTGACTGGAACATCCAGGTCTTTAAGATCCATTTAAAGGCAGTCAGAGAGAGAGGGAGGGCACAGCTCCCATGGAAGGGCATAACATAAAAGATGGTGCCACTGCAGAAAAGGCCATATCTCCTGTGCCTACTAACCTGCAACAAACTGTTGAAGCTCTATGTTTCAGAAGACAACTGCCCTGTTGTATGTAGATTTAAAGCTGTTGCAAGGACCTATTGCTGACCAAATCCTGTTGCCACAAATGCTTGTTACATAAATCGGTATCTCCAAAATGTATTTTTCTCAACCCTAGCTGGAAATACATGCTCTGATTGAGCTTTCCATTCTTCTGCCTTGATGAAGGAAATCCACCACCACCCTGTCCCTATTATCATAGCCAGGATTTGCCTTAGTTCATTTCCTCCATCCAGATGTTGTAGACACCTAGGTTCTGCTGCCAGATTTATGGTCTTGTAAGGAGATTCAGCAGCTTTCTTTTAGTGGTAAATATATAAAAATGGGGGACATAGGAGCAATAGGTACAAGGTATACTAACACATTTCCAGTTCATGTTTGAATCCATAAAGTGGCTGTGGAAAAGAGGCAGAATCCAGGGACTCCAGCCAACACCTTTTCATGGCTATGTAACAAACTAAATGGCTTGTTATGTGGATGCATGATTATCACACTATTTACAGACTAAGATGTAGTGATCTATGCTCATTACCATTTTATCTCCACATTAATTTCACACACCCTACAAAACCCATGCATGGCCTCTCTGTGGCGAATGTTTTGATACAGGATAATACCTATAAGTGAATGGTAAGAATATTTAAAAGACCATGTCCTTCCACATGAACCTGCCTACTGACAGAGATTTACTTCAGAGGCCCATCTCCAGGTGACCCCTGTTCTGCGAGACTAGGCAGGTGGCTACTGGAGAGCACTTTTACTAGTGCTTGAGAGTGTTTGCCTTTTTGCTGCTTTTTATTGTTGCTTTATATGAATTTTTACTTGTTGGTTTTGTTTTATGTGTTGCTTTTATGGTCTATTTATTGTTGTAATTGTGTGTATAAGAGTAAGGCAGGATAAAATGATATAAATAAAATAAACAAAAAAGAAATTTTAATGAAGTAAATTAGGGAGAGCAGAAGGGAACAAAACAGAGAACATAAGGGAAATTAAATTAAAATAAGGTAAATTGGAAGGTATGAGAAAAAGAAGGATGTAACAGTAAGAACAAAAAGGAGAAATAGTAGTAGTGAGAACTGGCACTTCCAATGTTACATTTTATTGTCTCACCTTCTAAGACTCATGGATGAAGATGCATGTTAAGCCTAGGTACTTATATAATTCATCTGTTTGCAAACGTATTTGCTTACGTTAAATATCTGCAAGTAGCTAATGCGTGAAAAAGCCCTTGGACAGCACAGCCTGGTAACAGCAGTTGGGCAGAAAAATACTTATCAAATCCTATTATTCATATTATCAACAACCAATAATCTGCTAAAAAAAGGGGTGGCAAACCTGTGGCTCTCCACATGTTGTTCGACTCCAACCCCCATCATCCCTGACCATTGGCCGTGCTTGCTGGGGCTAATAGGAGTTGGAGCCCAAAACATCTGGAGGCCCACAGGTTCCTCACCCCTGTCCAAAAAGATCAAGTGGGATCAAGCACATCATTTCCCCTGTTGAACTTTATAGACTATTGAACAAGACTGCTAGCAAAGTGTCAGTAGTATAGTCAGATTGCAAGTCTGCCAGTCTTCTATCCAAGAATCTGCCACTGAGATACACCTGATAGTACACTACTAACATGCCATTATTCTGCAAGCACTTGGTATTCAGAGACATTCCACCTATCTACAGCTTAAGATGTGATACTGAATATGCTTTAGAAGTTATTACAATTATTTCAATTTATTTGGATTAAAACTTTGCTGCAATATTTTTAGCAATAAAGAACATATGGCAAGTGACATCACAGATTCAGACATAAACCCATCCTTGCCACATAATCAAAACAGTTTGTTAAACCTCAATTGCTGGGGTGGGGGGATGTAAATGGGAGGGGGAATACACCATGCCATTATATAGGATAAAATACAATTATATAGCGGGTGAAATACAGTCATAATGAAAATATTCTGTATATTGAATTCTGAAGTATTGGATTCTAACTATACTTCTAAGAGACAATAATTCAAATATAACAATTACACGAGTAGAATTACTACTTACACAGCCTTGATAGATTTCTGCTGGTGAGTTCATTGAAAACAATTGTTCCCTTGAGAACATTCTCTTAACAGTTGTCATTATTTTCAGACTAATGTCAGTTTTATCACATTGGCTGTGATAGTGTAAGTCTTCTAGGAATGTATACTTAGAAAAGGTTTCCACAGATTCAATACAGTGCATCAAATTCCTTTAGGGAACTTTCCCCTTGTTATTTACCTTTGTGTGCCTAAAAGTATTCCCATGGTCTATTTTTTCCCATTGCAAATTTAGCAGCAAGTTAAAAGCACAAACCAAAGAGTGCAGATGTCTCCCAGTTATTTTCATAACAGGTTTTTTTCCCCTTGAAAATGCTTTCAAGTATCAAATGTATTTATTTCAGCAGTGAAGAGCTCATTAAGGTGAGCACTTCATTCCCGATAAGAACCTGAAAACAAAGCATCAGTCAGCCCACTGTCAGTAAGAGTCTGCCTTGTGTGGATGAGAAAATAAAAATACAAATTATGTATTATGTAAATTATACAAATTATGCTGAAATTGTTTACAGCAAACAATTACTAATTATAGTAAGGTTGGCATTATTTCATAGATGCACAAGTAGGAGGAAGGGTACAGGACATTTCAGGAGGCAACTAATGAACAAATGCATCAAAGGCAACAGAAAGATCTATAAAAGCTGAATACTGGAGTGGGAGGCATGACAGAGTTCAAGTAAAAAAAGGACGAGGTCCTGTCCCAGTCAGGCAATTGGTACTATGGGAAATTCAAGATGGGGATGCAGGGAAGAAATGAAGCCAACTTTTGCAACTAGACTGGCGTACAGGACATATAGGGCTGAACACAGACATAAGGGACAACACTGCTTCCCAGTGTGACCAATCAGAACAAGGAGAAGCTAATCAAGGATCGTTGAGTAGACCCCTTTGTGAATCCAGATTAATTCATATTTATTACTGTCCATCTCAGGGCCCGTGGCATTTAAAGAAAAGCCATGCAAAATGAAACCCTACTTATATGCTGCAAATTCATAAGAAGACATGCACAAAAAACTATTGGAGTCCATATAAAATATATACAGGAATACCTTGGATTGCAAGTAACTTGGTTTGAGAGCGCTTTGCAAGACAAGCAAATTTTTAAATATTTATTTATTTATTTATTACTTGATATACAAGCGACGTCTTGCAATAAAAGTACTGTAGTACGGCTTAAATTAAAAATCTCTGTACAAATTTTTTTGGGGGGATTTCGTTTTGATATAAGAGTGTTTTGGATTACAAGCACATTTCCAGAACGAATTATGCTCTCAATCCAAGGCATGACTGTACATGCATTGTAAGTTAAGTCATGAATGCACATGCTATGCAAATAGATTGAAAAAATCAAGTCTGAGAAAATATTTTAAAGAAAACATTTCCATAGACCAGGGGTGGACAACTTGCAGCCCTTCAGATGCTTTGGCCTACAACTCCCATCAGCCCTAATCAACATAGCCAATGGGGAGATGTGATGGAAGTTGTAGGCAAAAACATCTGGAGGATCGCAAGTTGCCCATCCCTGTCATAGACCCTAACCTCAAAGCCATTATCTAATTGACTCTAGGTTTAGAGTTAGGGTGTCCTTTGTGACCTGCTGGTCCTGCTCGTTGATGTAACTCTATTGAAAAGCACTTTTCTGCATATAAACTTCTAAACAAATATCCAAGTGTTTCTTCAGGACCATTCAAAATGAGGTTCCAAGTGTACGCTTATGAGATACTGCTGTTGACACAGAGGAGGTCTTTCTCCAGAATAAACATTTCTAATGAACATGGTTTGAATGCATGGAGAAACATACCTCTTTTTAATACACCATGCACATTTCCAACACACAAACACAGGTAGCTCAGATTGTGAAAAATGGTTTATCTATTTCTTGCCTCATGTGAAATAGCCACATTATATATAGCTAACATCATTCTTTTTCCTTCCAGTCACAGATACTAAAATATATCTTACTGAAAGTATCTT
Source organism: Shinisaurus crocodilurus (assembly GCA_021292165.1). Classification (NCBI taxonomy): domain Eukaryota; kingdom Metazoa; phylum Chordata; class Lepidosauria; order Squamata; family Shinisauridae; genus Shinisaurus; species Shinisaurus crocodilurus. Next base: position 228,502,406 of record CM037879.1, read on the forward strand.
CTTGTCATTGGTAGAACAGGAGAAACTGTCCTTTTGAAAATGAATAGCCTTTTTTTGTCACAATATTTGAAATAGTAATACGACAGAAATAACCAAAGAATAATAATCTAGTTTTAGCAGCTAGTAAGCAAATAAAATTTTCATATGATGCAGATTGATTGACAAAACAATCCCAACACATCTCTACACAGACATAAGCTCCATTGAGTTCAATGGAGCTTAGTCCCAGGCAAGGGTGTGCAACTTGTTTTGGCCTACAACTCCCATGATCCCTCACCATTTGCTATGATGACTAGGACTGATGGGAGTTGTAGGTCAAGACATTTGGAGGGCCACCAGTTGTCCAGCCCTGGTGTATAAGATTGCTGTCTTAAGCTGCAATCCTATACCCACTTACCCAGGAGCATTCCCACTGAACTTAATAGGGCTTATTTCTGAGTACACATGCATAGGATTCTACTCTTAGCATCCCTAAAGAAACCACAAATGCCCACATTTAGTTAACAGAAATGTGGAACAATCAAATCATGCTTTAGATGTTTTCCTTTTCCTTCTTCTTACTTTTACACAATGCTGCATCACAGTTTTTTTTAAGCTTCTTTAATGCCTCTACCATGTAATGGCTTATACTTATCAACTGCTTAGCTTGCAACTATAAATAAATATTTTGGAGACAGCAATTTTAATGGATTCCTCCTCCACTATATATTTGTTCTTGACAGTACTTCTGCATATTTTTGCCTGGACAGCCTCTGATGCATTAAGCATTCTCATTGCTGTCAAATGTTTAGTATTTAAAGAATTATATTGTGACAATGTGCTTTATAAGTAACATTTGCCAGAAATGCTGAAATAATGTATGGAAACACTAACAGAACACCGAGAGCAGTTAAAATCTCTCACTACAGTCAGTGACAAAAATGCACAGCTACAACCTAAAGAGCCTTTATCTAATCTTAGGTATAAGTGCTACACAAACCACTGCCTTCCATAGGTTTGGATGATGTAGTTAAAACAACAGTAATACTAGCCCCTTTCACACATTGCATGCATGAAGGGATCCTCATGGAATTATCAGGAGTGGAGCCTACCACTAGCCCCACCCCCAAGGTTGTGCAGCCCTTCTCAGCCCCACTGCAATGTCGATGCTTTAGGTATGGGCCTAAAGGAGGAAAGCCAACACGCATAGAATTCACCAAGAGCAGGAACCTGCTTGATCAGTTTCCAGAGAACGCTTATATGCATAGGGGTTTACATGAACAGGTCCCCCCCATTCAGATGGGGGAAGCTGGGCAACATCAGGGATGGGGTGAACTGTCCCACTCCCTGGTAAGCAAGTGAGACAGGGGGAGTGTGACCCTGTTGATACTCCTAGATCTCTTGGCAGCTTTCGATACCATCAACCATGGTATCCTTCTGGGATGACTGTCTGAGCTGGGGGGGTGGGTTACTGCATTGCAGTGATTCTGCTCCAACTTGGATGGCCGGCTCCAGAAGGTGGTGCTTGGGGAGTATTGCTCAGCCCTGTGGATTCCCCAACGTGGGATTAAGTCTGCCCTCTTCTCCCAGGCATTTATTGGCATTTAAGGGTATTTAATGACATGATGGGGAATTTATGTCAGCTGTTTTTACAGGTCTAGTTTGTACTAAAATGGTTTTAGCTGTAAAACTGTTTTTGAAATTTTGTTTATTTTGTATATTGTACATACGTTATTTATTGTTATCTGTGGTCTGTGTTTTTATGAATTGTTGTAAACCGCCCCGAGAGCTTCAGCTATTAGGTGATATAGAAATGAAATTAATAACAATAACAGTAACAGTAATAATAGAACTGAAATAAATGAATGTTTCTTTTGACTATCTGAGAAGGGTATGAATTACCCCAGACTGAAGAAGCAAATTGATCACTACAATAGAAGCTATTTAAAATGTGTGGTCTTCTTGCTAGGGAAACCTTTGTATTTTAAACTTTCCTATGTAGTGGTGACCTCAGGAAAGATATTAAATAGTAATATTGTAAAACTGATCATCTAAAGGTAGTCACAACCTATTGATCCTAGAGGTGATTTCTCCTCACCACCACTGCCGGGGAGAAGAGCAAGCCAGGCAGGTGGGTCCAGCTCTGCTGCTGCTGCTGCTGCTGCTGCCGCCGCCTGTGCGAGGCCAGCCCACCCCACCGCACCTGTGGGACTGCCGCCTGCCCCCTGCAGGCCCGGGCTCAGCCGGGAGCCGCCTTGCCCCACCTGCAGCTGCTTGGAAGGGGCCTATAAAGACCAGGCCCCAGCTGACCCGGGCATCTCCTCACCACCACTGCCGGGGAGAAGAGCAAGCCAGGCAGGTGGGTCCAGCTCTGCTGCTGCTGCTGCTGCTGCTGCCGCCGCCTGTGCGAGGCCAGCCCACCCCACCGCACCTGTGGGACTGCCGCCTGCCCCCTGCAGGCCCGGGCTCAGCCGGGAGCCGCCTTGCCCCACCTGCAGCTGCTTGGAAGGGTCCTATAAAGACCAGGCCCCAGCTGACCTGGGCATCTCCTCACCACCACTGCCGGGGAGAAGAGCAAGCCAGGCAGGTGGGTCCAGCTCTGCTGCTGCTGCCGCCGCCTGTGCGAGGCCAGCCCACCCCACCGCACCTGTGGGACTGCCGCCTGCCCCCTGCAGGCCCGGGCTCAGCCGGGAGCCGCCTTGCCCCACCTGCAGCTGCTTGGAAGGGGCCTATAAAGACCAGGCCCCAGCTGACCCGGGCATCTCCTCACCACCACTGCCGGGGAGAAGAGCAAACCAGGCAGGTGGGTCCAGCTCTGCTGCTGCTGCCGCTGCCTGTGCGAGGCCAGCCCACCCCACCGCACCTGTGGGACTGCCGCCTGCCCCCTGCAGGCCCGGGCTCAGCCGGGAGCCGCCTTGCCCCACCTGCAGCTGCTTGGAAGGGGCCTATAAAGACCAGGCCCCAGCTGACCCGGGCATCTCCTCACCACCACTGCCGGGGAGAAGAGCAAGCCAGGCAGGTGGGTCCAGCTCTGCTGCTGCTGCTGCTGCTGCTGCTGCTGCCGCCTGTGCGAGGCCAGCCCACCCCACCGCACCTGTGGGACTGCCGCCTGCCCCCTGCAGGCCCGGGCTCAGCCGAGAGCCGCCTTGCCCCACCTGCAGCTGCTTGGAAGGGGCCTATAAAGACCAGGCCCCAGCTGACCCGGGCATCTCCTCACCACCACTGCCGGGGAGAAGAGCAAGCCAGGCAGGTGGGTCCAGCTCTGCTGCTGCTGCTGCTGCTGCTGCTGCTGCCGCCGCCTGTGCGAGGCCAGCCCACCCCACCGCACCTGTGGGACTGCCGCCTGCCCCCTGCAGGCCCGGGCTCAGCCGGGAGCCGCCTTGCCCCACCTGCAGCTGCTTGGAAGGGGCCTATAAAGACCAGGCCCCAGCGGGGGCGGGTCCGCCGCCGGCGGGGTCGCCACCGAAGGGGCGACACCAAAGTGGGTTGCCCCTTTGGGGGAGCCACTTCGGGGGTGGCACGAGGGCGAGGGCCTGTCCCCCTGCTGTTGGGGATATAGGTGGGGCTGGGAGTTTTAAAGAGGCCCTTCCTTTTTGAAGGGCTGGGGTTTTTTAGGGGTTGATTTTAGGGGTGGGTCTCCCGCCTGACTGGCGGAAGCGAGGGGGCATGTGTCTCTCCAGGGAGATAGTGGGGGGAGTTCTGGGGGGCAAACGGTACCAACGTTGAGCGGCAGGCGCTGGCAGAGCGCTAGGGGCAGGCCACGCCGAGTAAGGGGAACAAGGGATCGATGCTTAATATCTATCCCTTGTTCCGGGCCTGCCCAGAGCCAAGGGATAACTGGGGGATGTGTTGCTCCTCCCCCCACCCTGCGTTTGCTGTTGTGCAATGCCAGGTCCGTTACCCAAAAAACATCTCTCATCCATGACTTGATCATGGATGAGGGTGCGGACCTGGCATGTGTTACGGAAACCTGGCTGGACGAGGCCGCTGCTCCAACTCTGGAGGCCTTCTGTCCGGCCGGTTTCTCGTATGCCCAGCAGCCAAGGGTTGGGGGACGGGGAGGGGGAGTGGCTGTTATCTACCGGGAGTCCTTGGTCCTCACCAGACTCCCTCTCCGGGAGACCAAGTTTATTGAGTGCATGTACTGGAGGTTGGGTCCAAAGGGCAGCCTGGGGATTCTGCTCGTGTACCGTCCACCCCGCTGCACGACAGACTCCCTGGCCGAGGTGCTGGAGGTGGTCTCCGATGTGCGTGTGTTGTCCCCCAGGCTAGTGGTGCTGGGGGACTTCAACGTGCATTCGGGGGCTTCCCTCACTGGGGCACCTCGGGACTTTATGGAGACCATGGCTTCCTGGGAGCTGCACCCTGTATTAACTGGACCTACCCATGTAGCCGGTCGTGCACTGGACTTGGTTTTTGTTTCCGGAGAGGGGGGAAATGATCTGGAGATCGGGGGTATATCCACCACCCCCTTGTCATGGTCAGATCACTATCTGGTGGGGTTGGATTTCTCGGTGCCACAACCCCTCTGCAGGGGTGAGGGACCTATTAGAATGGTCCGCCCCAGGCGTCTTATGGATCCGGATGGATTCCTGAACGCGCTTGGGGAATTGGAGCACACAAACGGTAGCTCGGTCGAGACCCTGGTGGATGACTGGAATGCTGCAATCACCAGGGCATTAGACCGAGTTGCCCCGAAGCGCCCTCTTCGCCTAAACAGAGCTCGTGCGGCGCCATGGTTCACTCCGTCGCTGCGAGCTCTGAAACAAGAGGTGAGAAGGCTAGAGCGCCGATGGCGAAATTCCCGCTCCGAAGACGATCGAACACGGGTTAGAGCTGCATCTTCAGCCTACCGGGTGGCGGTGAAGGCAGCAAAAAAGAATTTCTATGCTGCCTCCATTGCGTCTGCAGAGTGCTGCCCCAGGAGGCTGTTCCAAGTGGTCCGGAGTCTGGTCGGTCCAGTCGCTCCGGACCCACTGGAACAGTCAAAAGCCTCCTGTGAGGCTTTAGCGAAGCACTTCGCAGATAAAATCGATCGGATTAGGAGTGGGATATCGTACGTCGTGGACACAGGGAGTGAGCGGGAGGAGGCCAATGGCAGACCGGTTTTGTGGGATCGGTTTCGGCTTCTTCCTTCTGATGAAGTGGACAAGGTGCTTTCATCTGTGAGGCCGACCACCTGCTTGCTTGACCCTTGCCCATCCTGGCTCATCATGAGCTGCAGGGAGAGACTGGGTGAGGGGATCAAGGCGGTGGTGAATGCCTCCCTCGAGGAGGGAGTGATGCCATCAGCCCTCAAGGAGGCAGTAATAAGACCGCTTCTAAAGAAGCCCTCCTTGGATCCCCAGGATTTAAACAACTTTCGCCCAGTCTCCAATTTACCATTTCTGGGCAAGGTGATCGAGCGGGTGGTGGGTGCTCAGTTGAAGGCACACTTGGATGAAGCCGATTATTTGGATCCGTGCCAGTCGGGCTTCAGGTCTGGACATGGGACGGAGACGGCCTTGGTCGCCTTGGTGGATGATATGAGGAGGGCTTTGGATAGGGGCGAATGCTCCTTTCTAGTCCTCCTCGATCTCTCAGCGGCTTTTGATACCGTTGACCACGGTATCCTCCTGGACCGTCTGGAGGGGTTGGGCTTAGGAGGCACTGTATTGCAGTGGTTCCGGTCCTTCCTCTCTGGAAGGTATCAGAGGGTAGTTCTCGGGGAGGAGGCTTCGGACCCTCGGCTGCTCACTTGTGGAGTGCCGCAGGGTTCCATCCTCTCCCCGATGTTATTCAACATCTACCTCAAGCCGCTGGGAGCTATCATCAGGAGGTTTGGGGTGCAGTGTCATCAGTATGCGGATGACACGCAGCTCTACCTCTGTTTTAAGTCCTCACCGAGGTTGGCCGTTGAAACCCTGTCCAAGTGCCTGGAGTCAGTGGCTGGCTGGATGGGAAGGAATATGCTGAAGCTGAACCCCGACAAGACCGAGGTACTTCTGGTGGGGGACAAGGGAAGGTTAGGGGATGTTGACCTGGTGCTGAATGGGGTACATCTACCCCTGAAGGACCAGGTCCGCAGCTTGGGGGTCATTCTAGACTCCCAGCTGTCCATGGAGGCTCAGGTGGCAGCTGTGAGCCGGGCGGCGCTGTATCAACTCCATCTGATACGGCAGCTGCGCCCCTACCTTCCTAATCACCTGCTCCCATCAGTGGTTCATGCCTTGGTCTCCTCTCGCCTAGACTACTGTAATGCGCTCTACGTGGGGTTACCCTTGAAGACGGTCCGGAAGCTTCAGCTGGTACAGAACGCGGCGGCTCGCCTGATTAAGGGCAGCCGCCGGCGTGATCACATCACGCCAGTGCTTAAAGAGTTGCACTGGCTACCAGTTGCTTGCCGAGCCGAATTCAAGGTGTTGGTTTTGACCTTTAAAACCCTACACGGCTCCGGCCCAGCTTATCTCAAGGAGCGCCTCCAGCAACATCAAGTAGGCCGCTCAACAAGGTCTGCCACGGACGGCCTTCTCCTTATCCCATCAGCCAGAGCAGCCAGGCTGGTGGGGACTAGGAAGAGGGCCTTCTCTGTGGCGGCCCCCACATTATGGAACTCCCTCCCTAGTGACCTTCGCCATGCCCCCTCCGTGATGAGCTTCCGCCGTGCATTAAAAACATGGCTGTTCAGGCGGGAATATGGGGTGGGTTAGGTTTTTAATGAGAATTTTTTTATATTGTTTTAATTATTATATTTTATTGTGTTTTATTGTATTTTAATTGTACATCGCCCAGGGTGGCCGGGTGACCGGCCAGATGGGCGATTGATAAATGTAATAAATAATAATAATAAATTTGGTGTGATGTAAATGGAATATTAAAATATTGTAATACTCTCAGAATTTTATTGTTTATAGCCAATGGCCATCACAATACATATATACATGAAGTATGAAATAAAATAAAAACAGGTTGAACATTAAATATAATGAAACAAAATGTTGTAATACAGGAAAGGTCAGAATGTTGCTGCTGAACTCAGAATATGCAAGTCAAACATTCACGTCCATGCATGGCCTGAAAAGCCTCAAAAGCTGCTCATCAGAACTTGGAATATTACCATTCAAACTTGTTCAGGCGCAGGGCTGGTACCTAAACCAGAAGCAGTGGAAAGAGTTCCAGGAGCCATGAAAGGCACAGGGGGGGGGGGGGGACATTAGAAATATAGCTAGGTTGATTTAAAAACATCTTTAATATATCTTGTCACATTTCAAACACAAATATTTTTCGTGATCCAAGTTGGATCTGCTCACCAAGCCTTCCCCAACCTGGTGGATTTCCACTCCCGTTAGTCCCAGCCAGCATGGCCAATGGTCAAAAATAAAGTCCAAAACATCTAGAGGGCACAAGGCTGGGGAAGGCTGTCCTCCATTCAACAGTAATCTTACATTTCCACTCTTAGCAACTGAATGCAGTACAACTAGGAATGTGTGAAGAATCCAATCCAATGGATTCTCACAATTCGGCCCCCTGGATTCCGGTTCACCAACCCTGCACTGGCTCCAACTTGTTATGATGAGAGTCAAATCAGCTCGAGGACTTCTGTCTGTAAGACAGGCCGTGGCCTGTGCATTTTTTAAAAAAAAGCTAAGGAAATTTGCAACTGGTGCAATTTGTTTAACTTTATGCATATTACATTAATTGCAGTATTTTGCATGTTTTGTGCAAATTAGCACCTGAAAAGCACTTGGATCTAGTGTGATTTGTATAAAATCTGCCGGTTTGCATAAATTACGCTAGATTCACGTGCTTTGCACAAAACATGCAAAATACCACAATTTATGCAAATTGCACCATTTGCATAAATTTCTTTAGTTTTTTTTTTTAATGCACAAACCACAGCCTGACTGGGAGATGGAAGTTCGTGGAGGAAAACCCAACGTGGCCTGCTTCCGATCATTGGATCGGAAGCGGGCAGGAAGTCCATCAAGCTCAAACCAGCCGCACTTCCCAGTGTCAGCACATCCCTAAAGAAAACCATTTACTAACCTTTTCCATCCATACAGCTGCTGATAAAAATATGATCTGCTACATAAGAATCAGAAATGTTTCTCTAGCATGATTCCCATGAACATTTTTTCTCCCAAATCTGACAAATTTCCCCCAAATAATTACAGACTTGCTAGACATCCCACAAAAGTTGACACTTCTAAGTATTTTATAGTTAAACTTGTCATTTTTCATATGTTGCCAGGGCAGGAACATCACATGTTGAATGCATTCATATGGAAAGAAAGTCAGTGATCTTACATAGTAATAATGGGAATTAATTAAGTTCACTGCTAACTAACTAACATTCAAGTTCTGAAAATGTGTAAAAAGGGTAATATTATATTTGAGGCAATGTATTTTTTAGTTTTTGCAAGGCCTTTGGGGTATTTTTAAGAGTCAGTTGCAGTGGCTTCTCTTTGTTTTGTTTTTTACCAGGTTTTGCCAATGTGGGAAAACAGTAGCAGTAATCCTGCCCTGATCTGGGGCTATTCTTGCCCCACAAAACACAGCACAATGTCACAATGTAGATGCATTGTGGAGGCTAGAATGACACTTTGGTGTGACATTGCATCCTTCTTCAGGTGCACTGTGGAGTGAGAATAGCCCTGGATCAAGAGAGGATCACTGCTTCCGCTTTCTCATGGTGGCAAAACCTGTTTTTAAAAAGAAAGTTAAAAAGAAAGAGATGCTGCTGCAACTGACTGCTAAAAAATGTAAGTCCCCCATCCCCAAAAGTGCCTCTCAAAGTCTTAAGAATTTCTTCAGCCCACCCCCTGAATGTGCAGAAAGTATCTCCCCATCTTTGCAGCCTGGGAATGGGACAATGAAGGTAGGGACACACTTTCTGATATGCCCTCATCTTCCTATCCATTGCTTTCCCACCCTCCAAAATTGTGCTTGACCTAGATCTGAATGAGCACTGTAACACCAACTTAACATAACCGAATATAGCAGACACTAAACTCTGCTGAACTTTCTGGATTTTGTATGTCTCCATGGAGATATCCCAGCTGCTCTCTAATTGCCAAAGGAACAATTTTGTGTTTTTAATTCCTCCCCCCCCCCCCATGTTTTAATTCAGGAGAGGCCACATCCTCAGGAAGGCAAATTGGATATTTCTCTAAATGGCATTAATATAAGATGGCTTCCCTTCACACAACCAAAGACCTTGAAACTATCAGTTCATTTCATTTAAATACCCAGGTAAGTATTAGAGTACTTGCAAAAACTCTATTGAGTTCATGTTATAATATTCATGTGGTACCTATAGCTACAATTTGATAACGTGTGTGTGTATAAAAATGCAGCTACATACATACATACATGCAATCATGCTAACAAAGGAGGAAGGTGGTAAGCAGCAATGATCCATGGTGGCTCACCATATATTTCTTACGGCAGTCTGGGATTCAGTTCATGCTGATCTGGAAAATACCAAATCTTACCAGGTGAGGGAGCATTTACCCAAAATGTTCACTGTGCAAGACTGATTTACTCAAGAATGTTTATTTCAGTCCATAAACCATAAAAATAATACAGTTTAAGCACATCAAAACAAGCAAAGTAAAACTGAAACTCAAATAGTTGATTTGTTAAGTCACCTCTTGACAAGTAAGGACAGGTTGCTTACCTGTAACTGTAGTTCTTCAAGTGGTCATCTGTGCAGTCACACATATGGGCTCTGTGCCTGCGCTGAATTTGCTTCGGAAAATTCTTTAGCTGAGGTAAAATGGGTGGAAGCTCCTCCCCCTCACACGTGCTCCATTCCCTCAGTTTCTCTGAGACCTCCCCATGAACTGAGAGACACATATTGGTGCTATTATCCATTGTTGAATAACAACACTACACATTATCATTTATGAATGACATGAACTGGAGCAATACACCCAGTCTCCACCGGCAGGGCCATCGAAATTTATAATGACACCGAGCGGGGATGGATGGGTGGGTTGTGTGATTGCACAGATGACCACTCGAAGAACTACAGTTACAGGTAAGCAACCTGTTCTTCGTCGTCGTGGTCTCTGTGCATCACACATATGGGCAGAGTAACAAGCTGACTTACCGACGGTGGGTTGGCAGCATACGTCACTGCAACACCGAAGAGAGGACTGCCCTTCCAAAGGCATTCACTTCCTGAGCTCGAAGATCAAGTCTGTAATGCTTGATGAACGTTGATGGCGCGGCCCAGATCGCTGCTCTACAGAGCTCTGGTAAAGGGATGCCTTTCCCAAACGCCACGGGCGTTGACTGTGCTCGGGTAGAATGTGCCCTTACTGGCCCTGGCAATGGCTTGTGTGCAAGCTGGTATGCCAATTTAATGGTTTCCACAATTCAGTTGGCAAATCTCTGTCTTGACACAGGTAGGCCTGAAGATTTGCCACCATAACATATGAACAGATGTCTTGTTCGTCGAAAAGAAGCTGTTCTCTCTTTGTCGAATGCCAATTTGGGGGCGGACATCTAGAGTATGCATTCTCCATTCTAAATCAGAGGATGGATTTTGGAAAAATGCTGGCAACACTATGTCTTCCCTGTATGGAACTCCGTAACCACTTTCGGTAGTAAATTGTGGTCTGGTCGTATGATCACTTTGTCTTTATGAAACACCATATAAGGTGAGTCTACTCTGAGCGCACAGAGTTCGCCAGATCTTGCCGATGTTATGGCAGTCAGAAAAGCCGTCTTCCACATGAGAAGCCAGTGGTCAATGGTTGCTAGCGGTTCAAAAGGTCTTTGAGTCAGTGCGCGTAGCACCAGTGGCAGATCCCACCCCGGCACCAAATTCCTGATTGGGGAATGATGTTCTTCAATCCTTTCAAGAATTGTTTCACCAACGGGTGCATGGAGATTGAGCCTGAGGTGACATAGGGCCTATTGGCTGAAATTGCTGCCAAGTACACCCTTACAGAGAACAATTTTAAACCTCACACCATCAGGGCATGTATTCAAGAACAGCCCGGACCGTGCAGGTTTTAGGATCTTGTTTGCGTGCCGTAGTGAATTTGGTGAAATCTAGCCACTTCCTAGCATAAGATGCCCTTGTCGATGGTTTACGGGCAGCTTGTAGGATGTCGCATATTGCGGATGGTAAATCTTGCACTAGCAACAGCAGATGTGCCATGCCATCAATGCCAGGCTCTTCAAATCTGGGTGTTGGATGTTGCCTTGAGCCTGCGTCAGCTGCATTGGCATGATCGGTAGCGACCGATACTCCCCTCTGGAGAGGTGTAGAAGTTGAGGGAACCACAGCTGTCTTGGCCACCATGGTGCCACAAGAATACAGTTTGCTCTGTCATTCCAGATTTTTTAAATGACTCACGTCAACAGAGGAAGAGGCAGAAAGACGTAGAACAGATGACCTGACCACTGCATCATGAAGGCATCTGTAATGGAGTCGGGATCTGACGCTGCTCTGCTGCAAAAAAGGTGGCAAGCCGTGTTCTCGGAAGTGGCAAAGAGGTCTACTTCCGGTTGACCTCAGATCGAGAAAATCCAACTGCGAATCCCGGGATCCAATTGCCACTCGTGTGACTGCATTGAGACTCTGCTTAGAGTATCTGCCAGTGTGTTGTCTTTTCCTGCGATGTGAATTGCCACGAGCAATATGGATCTTTGAATTGTCCAGCTGAAAATTCTGAGAGTCAGTCTTGTCAGTCGCATTTACCTTGTTCCACCCTCTTTGTTGAGATAGGCAATGACAGTCGTGTTGTCTGATACAACTTGTATGTGCTGATCGTAAAGAAAAGACTCCAGTGCCTTCATGGCATTCCACGCTGCCATCAGCTCCAACATATTGATGTGCATCTTGCGCTCGACAGAGTTCCAAGTGCCCTGAGCTGTATGGCCTGCACAATGCGCTCCCCATCCCAGGAGGGAGGCGTCTGTTGTCAGAATTCTCGTTGGAGTCAGTGGACGAAAAGACACTCCTTTGATGAGATTTCTCTTGTCCATCCACCACAGTAAAGATGTTTTGATACTCCGTGGGATGGAGAAGCGAGTGGAGGGTGACTGTCTTTGCGGGTCGAATGAGCGGATGAGCCAGTTTTGAAGGGTTCTCATGTGAAGGTGGGCATAATGTACTACTTGTACGGTTGACGCTATATGGCCGAGAAGACGTTGGATCGACCTCACTGAGGACAAAGGAGCTTGGTACAGGCGTTTCGAGATGGTAAGTATTTTGTCTACTCTGTCGTGAGGTAGAAATGCCCGGCCTTGTGTCACATTGAGAACTGCTCCTTTAAATTTTATTTCTTTTGCAGGATTGAGGACTGACTTTTTGATGTTGAGACACAAGCACAAGGCCGTCAAGCATGGTCAGTGTTGTCCGAAGTGCAGACTGAAGGTGAAGTCTGGATGAATTGACGACTAGCCAGTCGTCGAGATAGGGAAAAATCCTGATCCCCTTGGCCAGGAGACTCGCGCAGACTACAGCTATGCATTTTGTAAACACTCTGGGTGCGGTGGAGAGCCCGAACGGGAGAACCACAAACTGGTAAGCATCATCTCCTATCTTGAATCTCAAATATTTTCGACTGTCTTTGTGAATGGAGATATGAAAATAAGCATCCTGCAGGTCGATGGATGCGAACCAATCGGTCCTGTGAAGTAGAGGCAGGATCGACTGGATGGTGACCATTCTGAATTTCTTCGTTGTAATGAAGTAACTGACTAGTCGAAGGTCCAGGATCAGCTGAAGTCCTCCATCCTTTTTTGGCACCGTGAAGTATCTGGAGTTATGTATCACTTTACCAGCTGCAGCACATTGTTTACACATGGAAGGGACAGAATGGCTGTAAACAGGTTTTGTTATGTCTTACTAGAATCCTTGATTCTGGACTGTGAGAACAACATGAGCTGGTCACATGGTTTGTATGTTCTGATGACGTGCTAATTTGTTTTCTGTCTGAAGCCATCTTAGAGAGAAGGTGGACTGCTTTCTCTCTTCTTCTGGTTCTTCTTGCTAGACTTTGTTCCTGCAACAATGTAACGTCTTTGCTGAGGTGGAGTGAAGCTCAACTTACTCCACTGGATGTAATGCTTGCTATGCATTTATACTCTGCACATGGACTGTAACTAGGAAATGTATACTCTGTAGAACTTTACTTGCTAAGTAAATAAACAGGTAAAAATAGACCTGTGGTGTTACAGAGTGTTTCCTGACTCCATGGATTAATCTGCAATGGGGAAGCTGGAAGCAAGTCTGATTACAGGTCAGACTGGGCTGGCCAAAACTGGCACCGACACACCACGCTGCACGCTGCGTAGGGAGGTGAGATCTGGAAGATCTGTGTGTGGAATTTCAGACGTCTGTTAGCACACAAATAGGATTATAAATCTCCCAACTCTGCTCACACGCCAACATAGAGCCCCTCCAGGAGATGACGTATGTGGACAGGCTGGATGGCGCCCTTCTGCAACAGAGTGTCCACCTCCTCTAACAGCGGTGGAGTGGGCTGCATTGTACGAATGCCAAGAAAAGGAGGGAGGACATCAAACTCAATCTGGTACCCGTACCGGGCGATGTTGAGAACACAGCAGTCCGTCGTGATGGATTGCCATGACGGAAGGTACCTGGACAGTCTGTCTGTGTAGGAGATCATGGGTGTCAAGTCTGATGCAGTTGTCAAGTCCAGTGTTTTTGTCAAGTCCGATATTTTTGTCATGTCTTGTGAAAAAGTCAAGTCCGGTGATTTTGTCGCAGTCAATAGGTAAAGACAGTCAAAGTCATCATTTGCCAAACACATTACCCTTCTTAGGGCCTTGGTACCTAGGCTGTTGGAAAGATTTCTTTTGTCCAGCAGGCTGACGGTCATGTGAATGCTGATCCTGGCCTCTTGGTTGAAAACGAGGCTGGAAGGGAGCTGTGGAAGATGGGAATCTAGTCCACTGCCGCGCTTTGTATTGCTTCTGACGCGGCAGGATACCGAGACCCATCTTCTGAGCACTGACCCTGGCCTTCTGGACGGCATCTAATGAATCATCAGTCTTGATGTTGAAAAGACCTTTCCCATCAAACAGGAGATTCTCAATGCGGGCTTTGACGTCTGTTGTTAGTGCTGTTGAATGAAGCCACGCATGACGCCTTAGCGAGCCGGCACTAATTAAAGATCTTGCATGACAATCTGTCTGGTGCCTGGCGTTATTCATTTACAGAGTTGAAATACTCATTGCCTCCGCCTGAAGCACTCTCACTAAGTCTCGTCTGTCTTCTGGCAAGTCATCACATAGATTTCCTAATTTCTCTATTAGAAAATGCTGGTATCTTGCCATAATAGCCTGATAATTGCTAACTTTTAGTCCTAATGAACTGAATGTGTATACTTGTCTGCCACATGAATCTGGCTTTTTACCCTCTTAGTCAGTTGGTGTAGTGTGTTGTTTACTAGTTATCTATTGTGCTGACTGCACGATGATTGAATTTGGTGCTGGGTGCAAAAAAAGAGGAATTCTGCCCCTTCCTGTTGCACTCGGTAAAGGGTTTCTACTAGTCTTTTTCCTGCTAGAGGGATAGAAGCCGGAGTTTTCCATGTATTCTTAACTGTTTCCAGCAGTGTTGGCAGATATGGAACCAGTGTGCATGACGTTTGCATGGTAAGGATGAGATTAAAAACTGGATCCTCTATTTCTGGCATTTCCACTTTGGTCTCTATGCCTAAGGCTGCCATTATGCGCATAACGTGATCTGAGAATGTTCCAAGGTCTTCTGTTGGTGATGTTGACCATTTAGACTCTACCTGAAGATCTGGAGATGAGTTTGGCAGTTCTGAGATCACAGAGTCGCTATTGGAATATGGTATGTCTGATGAAGACTCCCGATGTGTAATAGCATGCTGTGATCTTATGAGAGGCGTCTTGTCTTTAGTAGTATCAACAGTCGCATCTTGGCATCGAGATCGATGTTCGACGTCGATAGGTGATGCTCGGCGTCGAGTACAGGAGTCGACATCGAGTGGGCTGACACTAGGTGTTGAGTAGACGTCCACGGTCATCGTTCAGCGTCAAGAGCGATATTCAATATCGAGCGCAACAGCATCTCGTGGTGAGTCGCGGTCGAGAGATGGTCTTTGGCGTCGAAAGTGGGACTCGACATTGATTGGGCTTCGACATCAAGAACGTTGTTCGACATCGACCGAGTGCTGTCAAGATCAAGAGTGCTGTTTGACACTGACCATGTCTTCTCGGTGTTGTCGATACTCGATGTTGAGCGGGCTGCGATGCTGTCCTCTCATCTCGATGTCGCGCTGCCTGGGATCCCGTCGATATCGAGATGGAGATTGATATTGAGGATGACATACATCTTCTTGTCGGTAATAGTAGTCGTATCGGGATCGATAGGATCTTTCAGTCGAAGCCCGAGATCGAGAATGACTCCTAATTTGACATCGAGGAGAAGTGGAGAGGGAACGCTCCCTTTGCCTCGAGCTGTCTTGTTTCCCCACCAGTGAAACTGGCACAGCCGTCTTTGGAGAATCTACAATCTCTCTATCTGAAACAGAGGCTACTTGACAGTCTGATCCCTTTGATTTATTAGGGGTCGTGAGTGTAGCCAGCTGATCCTTTTTCAGAGAAAACGGTTCGATCCATGGCATTGAGATCGAAGCTGGACGCTCGACTTGGGCAGTCAACGTTGAAGCCACGAAACTCAGGGCCGAATGGGCAGGAGTTATGGGCTTGGAGGGAGACTGTTTATCCTTTGGCTTTTTCTTAGGTACAGTCTCCTTTTCCTTTTTCTCCTCCTTAGAGCATTTGTGTGCTTTTTTATCCTTTTTAGGTGGAACGGTCTCCGCTTGATCTGGCGTTACGATGGTATGAGAAGGAGTCGCACTTTGCTTGGCAGTTGTGGCCTGTGGTATAGAGGGACCCGTTGCTGATACAGTTTGCTGCCATAGAGCCATTTTTAACTTTAACGCTCGCTGCCTTTCTCGTTGGCTTGGTGAAGGCCTGGCAATAGTGGCAAGTCTCCACTACATGCCCTTGCCCCAAACATAGAAGGCACAATGAATGTCCATCAGCTGGGGGTAATGTAGTCCCACAGGGGACACACTTCCTAAAAGGAGCTTTTAGTGCCATTACTCTTTCAAGAGAAAAATGAAGATAGATAAAGAAAGATTTTTATTTTTATTTTTTGGGATTTTTTCAAGATAGACGAAGAAAGAAGGAAAAATGAGTAAGTTTATGAGAAGAAATATTATGAAAAATAAAGGTTTTTTGTACTCAGATGAGTTGTAAAGAGAAGAACCTCCGAGAACTACCAGTTGCAATGGTAGTCGAAGAGGAACTGAGGGAATGGGCGGGACCCGCACTAAGGAGCATGCACGAGGGGGAGGGGCTCCCGCCCATTTTACTTCCGCTAAATAATTTTCCGAAGCAAGCTCAGCACAGGCACAGAGCCCATAAGTGTGATGCACAGAGACCACGAAGCAGCAGTAACCATATCAAAAAGTAATGTTAGAATTGTAATGGGCCATTCTAAAAATAAAATTAAGAACTAAGGCAGAATCTTTTTTTAAAAAAATCCTGAAAAATAACCCACCTAAAATGGTACAAAATAGTTTTTCTTCAAAAATGAAAGTTTTTCTACCTGTCCTTTACCAATAGTCTTAACTTAATCATTTTTTCTAGCTTATGTATCTGAGTGGTAAGTCTTAAAAAGGATTCTCAGTTAATAACAGCAACGATGCAGATATATAAATTTTATGTCTAGGGATTGTACCCAGGTGTCTCTATCTGCTTACAGAAGGCTCTTTGCTCCATTCTGTGAATAGAAAAGGAAGGGAAGCAATTTTCACACATCCCCCATTTCCACTACAGTCCCCCTGCCCCCATGCTGTTCTAAAGGATCCCCCAACCCTCTGGGGCAGATTTGGGGGAGCCACAGGGGAGTGAAAAGGGAAGGAAGAATCACTGATAATTGCCTCCGCTCCTTCTGTTCATCCTGGATTGAAGAGTCCTCCATGAGCAGAGGAACACAACTGAATACAATACTAGGAAATTTGCAAATGACAATATTTTTTCTTAATTCTCTTAGTTGGAGGCACAAAAAATCAGGCAAAATTGCCACTTAATGATGGGACTCATTCATAAACCTACATTGTGAAATACTTCAGAAGCTGAGGTTAGAGCAATCTGTCGCGTCATCTCCATAGCTATCTTGCCTGCCTTCAGCTTTACACTCAGCAGCACAAAACTAGCAACAAACAACGTAAATGATTACTGGCAGGTAAAAATGTCAAAGAAACACATACAAAATCATTTTGGCTTTTTAACGGTGTGCTACACAGCATTCTGCACACAAGGACAGCAGAATAGACCTCAGTTTGAATGTGCTACTTTCCCCACATGTATGGATTTCCCTACTGGTGGACAACGCGAGTTCACCTGCGATCTGCCATGTAAATCTGAACAGATCTTTAACCGAAACATTTAACTGCACCTGATGTGTTTAAGGCGCCTGCTGAAGCTGGCCAATTGGCTTTAAATATTTTATTTGCAGTACTAAAACTATGGCTCTGTGAAAGAGACTGTACAGCTCACACTTCATTTGGATGACAACAGATGAACCATTTGCTTCCACTCTGATAATTTTTCTCAATAATATTGCTCTGAACTAAGGAGAGAATGCATGAGACTCAGATCAAATAAGGAAACTTGCACAACTCAGGTAGGGAGCTTTACACATCTGCAAGCAGTACCATTACTATTACTTACATTAAGTCCCCATGATTCCTCTACGCAATGAAGTGTCGGGGGCATGCTTGGAGCCTGCATTGGCAATGACAGCTCTGGAAACTATAGTTTTTCTGTTCTATATTTCTCTACTAACCTGTCAAAGGTTATTCTCCTATCTTGGCAGAGACTAACAGGTTTCTCATTAAACTGTAGGTTGTAGCCTCCATGTAACAAAGTACTAATTAATTAATTACAATATTTATATACTGCCAATAATGAATGTTCCCTGGGAGGCTTATAAGTAAAAATTAAAACCATAAGGTATACAAATAAAACATAAACATGAAATCTAATATAGAATACAGCTGCTTTTAATCGATCACAGCTTTCAGATGATTGTTCTATTATGCCGCTTTTGATTTGATTTATTTGATTTGATTTATATGGATTTGGATTTTACTTGTATTTTTATTGTACATCACCCTGAGAGCTATTAGCTAGAGGATGACTAATACAACTTAGAAATAAAATAATAAATAAAACCAGCAACAGAACAAAATCAAAGTAAAGCCAGCAACAGAGAATAACATCAGTCAAATTATTTAAAGATCACTAAAAGATCTTAAGATTTAAAAGCCTGCCTAGGAAAATAAAAGGGTTTTCAACTGTTGCTGAAAAGACAACAACATAGACATCAGGCAAGCCTCTCTGGAGAGGGAATTCCATAACCAGGGTGCCACCACTGAAAAGGGCCATTCTCTAATAGACACCTGTCATTTGGAGAAGGGCCTCAGAAGATTATCTTAAAATCTAGGTACGAATATATAGGAAGAGGCAATCCTTTGGGTAACCTGGCCTCCAAGCCATTTCAGTCATTAAAGGTTAGCACCAGTACTTTGATTTGGCCCCAGAAATGGACTGGAAGCCACTACAGACGGCAAAGTACTGTTGTAATATGATTGTATTAGCCAGCCCCAGTGAATAATTTTGCTACATTCTTTTGGACCAGCTAAAATTTCCAGACTGTCTTCAAAGTCTGCTCCAAGTATAATGCACTGCAGTAATCCAAATGAGAAGTTACCAGAGAACAGATAACTGTAGCAAGACTCTATCTGTCTAGTTCTATGGGGTCACAATTGGTATATCATCCTAAGCTGATAAAAGGCATTCTGTTCCACTGAGGCCACATGCCTCCAGAGACTGGACACAAGAGCACCTGATCGTTTAGGGGGAATGCAACACCCTCCAAAACAAATTGAACACCACTCAGCTTCTCAGGTGAACTATCTACTAACAGTACCTTTGTCTTGCTTGGATCAAGTCTCAGTTTATTGGCCCTCATCTAGTCCATTACCATGCACAAGCACAGATTCAGAACACCCACTACCTCACCTGGATTTGATTAAAAGGGAAGATAGGGCTGGGTGTCATCCTTGTACTGGTGTCACCTCAGTCCACTTCTCCCAGAAAATAATGGCTTGGGGTAAACATATACCTAGAAGAATTAAGCAACAGGGTACCTCTGAGCACATAGCTCAGACCAAGAATTTGTTTTCAGTACCCGAACTGAGCTTGCAATCCTTTCACAGAAAAATCCACTCCAGGGGCCCTACAAGCTTTCTTCATTTCAGCAGCCTAATTTAGAGAGAGGAGGAGAAAAATACATTTTGTTCTTGCTGTTGTTAAACATTCAGGAATCAGAAACCATTACTGATCTACTGCAAATCACCTGGAAATCTACGAGTAGATTCTGATCTACCTTCTGCCCACTTCTGCATTAAATAGCATGGTTAATAGAATAAGAGTCCTATGGCAGCCCATAGCATACAGTAAATTCCAAGAAGTAGAGCAGAAATCTCCCAGCACTACACCACCTCTCCTTGGAACTGACCATCCAAGTAGAAGAGAAACCGCTGTAAAACAGTAACTCTAATATCCAAAAGGATACTATGGGTGCATAGAACATACCCAGAAAGATAAATATAGGTGGTGCTATCGAAAATCACTGAGAGAATCACCAAGAGAATCAACAGGGTCACACTCCCCCTGTCCCTCTCTTGCCAAAGATCACCCCACAAGGTACCTAAGCCACTTTCCATTCCAAAACCAGGCCTCAAGCCCGATTGAAATGGATCAAGAAATCAGTTTCACCCAAGAGTGCCTGGAGCTGGCTGGTGACCACTCATTCTAACATCTTGCACAAGAACTGGACCTTTAACAACCGGCCTATAGCTGTCTATATCTTCTTAGTAAGATGACGTTTCTTCAGGGGTGGTCTAATTACCACCAGTTTTAAAGAGGCCAGTACCACCCACTCTCTCAAGGAGAATTTTATTTACAATCTCCTTGACCCAGTGGCCACTGAGACATCCCCTCCCTATTAGATGTAAGAAGTCAAGAAGAGAAAGGGTCAGTCACACAGGTGGTCAGCTGGACTTGGCCATGTGTCTTGTCTACATCTTCAAGGCTCAATAACTGAAAGGCATTTAAAAAATAGTCAGTGCTCTGAGAGCCTCTACTAATGGAACATACAGTCCAACTCTTGCTGGATGCAAGCAATTCTATCTTCAAATTGTCTTGCAGACTTGTCATAGCATGCTACAAAGGGTTCCATCATATCTTTCCCTAGGCCAGATTGCAACAGGCCATGAACCACCTGGATCACATTGAGAAGATGCAGCTTTAGAATTTCTTTATTTTTATCTTTTGTATTCCTTTAGATTATTAGCAGTGAAAAAGCATGATCTCAGTTCTGCACTGTTCTAGAACTCTTCAGGAACACTGGAGGAACAAAATTACCATGCAAAACATAAACTTATCCTGGTGGCTGCTTATCCACATTACAACAGATGAAGAAAGATTTTTTAAAAATGAAGTCAGTAAGATATTCACTTGCAACGTAAGCAAAGCATCTCAGTTTGCATGGCAGACATAATATCAGTGAATCAAACACTGGTTCTGTAATCAGACTTATTCTTCTCAAAGCTTCAGGCAAGTTGCTCGCTTCTTAAATTTGTAGAGTGCCATATTTATGTTTATCCTTTGCTTTATTTTATTTTTTAAGCAAACATTTATAATAGAGTGGGGCAGAATCAATTCATCATGGCACCATCAGATCGAATTTATATGCATATCTTCCCAATGCAAGCTCTACCATTGGTTGAAAACCTGCTAAACTATTGTTTATAAAGAACTCATCTCAGAACAGAAGAAATATTCTTTTTCTGGAGTCACAGAAGTATTTTAGTGCATACCCTCAGTCATTTTGATGTTGTCCAAGATAGTTTATATTTCCAGGAAATCTTTCATAGCAAAAGTATAAAGACGATGATATACATTTGCTATAAATTGCTCCATGTTTTAATCTGAATTAAACTCTGTAGGCTAATGTTCAGCAAACATAAATGGTAACTGCTTCATTTACTTCTCTATAGATGTAGTGGTGTACACTAGCTCAAAACCTGACAATCAGATTTTCCTAATTGTGCTTTTTTTTTTTTAAAGCAATTAACATACAAATTAATCAGGATGAGATTCTTTTACTTTGGAAATCAACACTGAGCTTGATAATTTAATTTATCAAAGCCCACAGTGAATCTAAAACATCATTGTAATGCCAATTTTCCTAATGGTTCTTCTCCCAAACTTAAATAGTTGAGGATATTTCTTCATAATTCTCTTCTTGTAATTCTATTTCACAGAGTGCTGACTTTAATTTGAAATTTATTTTCTCTACTGAATTTATGTAATCTATTTTTTTAAAAGTCATGTCCAAGGCTATCAAATCTTTCAGGGGAATGCATTTTAGAAGGCATTCTAGCACCCCCACCCCACCCCAATTTCTTTACCTTTCATACTCAATCATTCACATTTGAATATGAGTTGCTGCTTAGTGAAAATTATCAACTGTGCAAAAAAGAAATGAACACATTCACGCTATTCAGTATTTCCTTCACTAAGTTGACTTTAGAATTATAGTGGTAAGATATTGCTTCCATCTTTCAGGGTGCAATTTAAATTATTTTAAAATCCATCCCTGATTTAAAATTACTTATCTAACTCAAGTAAGAGGCTATAAAAATGGCTGAAGCTGGGGTATTGACCCAACGAAGCCATTTAACATTATAGGTTGTGTTTAATTAAATGCATTGATAACTTGTCATTTGCAAATCTCTACATGCATGGCTCAGCACTTTGGATTCAGTATTATCTGCTTTGCTTTAAAAGCACCCTTTTAGTTTCCTTTCTGTGTGCTTTGTACTTTAACAGCGAAAATTCACTCAACAAATCCCCTTTACATTTCTATGGCCCTTAGAAATGCCTGGGACCCCTGGGTATCATAGCTACAGGGGTTAAAGTGATTATTCTGAATGAATTGTAAAATTGCTTTTTGACACAGCCAAAGCATGCCACATTAAACATTCTGCTGTGTGCACAGTTAGCACACTGTCCAGGGAGTCTTTAGTTCTTTCCATTTTGACTGACACAGGCTTCTTGACGATGATGTCCAGAGAAATGCCCAAGTGCAATCTCATGGAAAACAGCAGATTCCCTGTTTGTTTGTTTTTTCAAGAAGTTGTCTTTTAACTCATAATGTTACAGCTCTCTTGTCAGGCTTATCCTTAACTAATAGCCATTATTAATGTATTAATTCATTCAAATACATGCACTTTTATAATTGCCCTTTGTGTGACCGGTAGACTCAGCTTAAGGGGGGGGGGGGGGAGGCAGACAGTTAATTAAAAAAAAATGCTGATCAGGCTAGTTTAAAATTGGTAGCAAATAGGGATTCACAAATATTGGGTTGGCATACTAGCCAGACTTGTCTCCAGCCCTTCCCTCTCCCCAAATTCTCTGGCAAGTGTGGGGAAAGAGAGGCAGATATTTTTCTCATTTATAATAATATTTCTTATTTATAAAGCTCTTGAAGAACTGGGCACTATACCACTCAAGTGAGGCCTCCTCCTGAAGGCTAGCAAGGTGAGGAATCCCCACTGTTATCTCTGATCACTGATTGGAGGTATCAGCTGAGATTCGTCTCCCTGCTAGCTTTGCCCACACCATGTCCTCCACAGCATCCCTGGTACTAGTAGGTGGAAATAAAAGAGTTAGTATCATCCATATACTGATGAGACTGTAACCCAAATCTCCAGATGCCTTTCCACAGTAGCTTCATGCAGGTGTTAAAACGCCGGGGGGGGGGCAGAATAGAACCTCTTGGCACCCCATTAGCCAAAGGCCATGAGTTGGAACACCACAACAAACAGAGAACATCCTACCAGCACAACACCATGCTGCCAGACAAGCCAGAAGGATACCACAGTCAGGGGTCAACAAATTTTGGCTGGGCTTACTGGCCAACAAAGATTGATTGGCACCACATCTTCCCTTCCCCCAAGGGGCAGAGTCTTGTCCCAAACCTCCTGCTATGTCTCAAATGCAGCATGAGGCCAGGGGGGGAAACGCTGCTCCTCTTTCCAGCTATAAGCTTGGAGCTAGAGGGGCAGAAAACAAGCCCCTGCCCGTCAGCAGTCCCAGAGATACAGAGGGGAGGTTTGCTCTGCTTTTACACCAAGGGTGGGCAGAAAATAGATGTCCAGATGCTTCGGACTTCAATTCCCAGCATTCCTGACTATTGACTATGTTGGCAGGGGCTTCTGGAAGTTGAAGTTCAAAACATCTGGAAATCTACCTTCTGCTCATCCCTGCACCCAATTAACACTCTGATCTCAGAGTGCCCTTCAGGTGCAGAGCAAGCTGAAGTGCCTCCCCTCCAGCTCGGAGCTAGAAGGCAGAGGCAGAAGCACATCAGCTTGCTCTACTTCTGCACCTGACAGGCACTCCAAACTAAAAGCATCCATCAGGCACAGCAGCAAGCCCACATACCCTCACCTTTCCCATCCAACTCTGAGCAGGGGCTTGTTATGGCTTCGTGCTTGTACTCAAGAAGTGCAGAGCTAAAACAACTCCCAGGCCTCAGCCAAACTTTGGGGCCGGGGAGGAGCAGAGTTCATCCTCTCTTTTCTTTAGCTCCAGGTTCAGAGCCTCAGGCACATCTTGCTCACTACAGCTTGGCTCTCCTCTCACCATGGCGAGGGTAGCAAGTGAGATTATTGATTCCAATCCTGACCATGGTCAGCGGTATTGAAGGCTGCTGAGAAGTCCAGTAGGACAAACAGGGTCGCACATACCCTACCCTATTCCCTAGCAAAGTCCAGGGTGACCAAGGCTGTTTCCATCCCATAACCAAACCAGACTGAAATGATTGGATCCAAATAGTCAATTTCATCCAAGAATGTCTGGAGTTAAGACACCAAGCATCAAGTCACAAAACGTATAACATGAGTAGCTATAGCATATTCTGAAAGAATTAAGCATCTGTAAATCATGTAAATTTTGCTAGAAAAATGTACCCATTTACACATGGGATACACTTGTAAAATTTAGTTTTCTAAAGATTCCTATTGTTTTCTGTTGACCTAGCAGAAGTAAAAAGTTAAATACCGGTAATAACTAGAAAATAACTAGGTTGGCTGGGCCTACCCCTTAAAAGTCTCCACCCCTGTATTACCATTAAGCTCCTATAAGACCATTAAGTCCGGAATATAAAATTACCTCACTGCACTACTGATTTGAAGCTGATTCTTTCCAGTCTAAGTCAAATACTCTTTCTAGCACATGACTCTATACATGCAACACACACATACACACTTTCCTAATAGTCATGAGAGCTGCAAGAACCAGAGAGAGGGAACATAGGAAAGATATAGCATAGCCAAATGAGGAAAAGGAAAACATATCTATGAAACTAAAATTAAGAACAGGACCAGAATCAGATTCAGGAGAATCTAACAAGCTTGGAGAGATCTGAAGCCTTCCCAGATCCAAAGAGTGAGATTACTAAGAAACATTATTATATATTTCTTCTCCCAGTTTCCTCCTATTAGATTTTCCTCCATGCTTGTCTGATCCTGAATAATACAAAAAGAAGACAAACCTTCCTCACTGGGGCTGGGGTCTTGGGACCACGAACACATCACCTGCCTTTGGATACTTGCCTTCCTGTTTTGGGCCCTGACCCTCAGTCTCTAACTTCAGCAGGCCCTGGTGGTCACTAAATTATTAGAACTGCAAAATACATGATTATAACTGTAATTGGCATGTCCCAAAGTGTATAACATGATGTTCTTCTTTCCGTAAACTTAACTATTGACCCAGGAACTGGAAGCAACAAAACATTGGACTGCTTCTGTCTTCCTCCTTTCTCAGATAACCGCTATGCCATCATTATGCTGAGTGAGTACAAACCATATAGACACTGCAATCTACCATATAATTTTGCACTGACGTAATGTGATCTGAACCATGTCGTGAAGCTCATTTAGTAAAAATCCTAATATATACTTTCGGTTTAAATATTATATAAAAGTCTAATTCACTTCTCAAAATATATTTGCTCTGTGGGAACAGATTTATGTACATACTTATCTGGCTATATATAAAAATACATAATGACACAAAGCATTCCTAGGAAGCCAGAAAGGTTGATATTCTCACAAAGTGGAGATTATCATAAACAGCATCCCATCTTAGATTCTAAATATATTTCCATCCAGGCTTTAATTAAAAAAATAATTCAAAAACATAAATAATCACACAATGTTCTGGAAAATATTATAAATGTGATTTTTCAGTGACTATCTTGAGTACTGTTTTTCTGACCGATTTAAAACATTATTTGCAGAAAAATATTTTAAAAGAAATATTTTTAAAAACCTGTAAGTACTACCAGTTTAGCAGTGTCAGCATATAGCAATTAAATTCCTGCTGATCCTGCACAAGAGGTTTATCCCATCACCAGCCTTCACCATAAACTTGAGCCAATAAACAGGCATGTCAGTTTTCTTGGAAAGATCTTGAGAGTTCCATATCCATGTTTATGCTTGTGCAAGCTAGCTAAGCTAGGACATACTGCTGGGAGCCAAAGGATAAAGGCCCCAAGAACCTTGTGATTGCAGCAAATATGTAAAAAACTAAATCTGGGGTGGAACGATGGTATTTAAGAATCTGCGCTTTCTACAAACAAATTCAGGTGGATGAAGTGTGAAGAAGAAGGAAGCCAACAGACTATGAATTTAACTGAAAGATTCTTCAACTTACAGAAAGATTTGAAGTTATCACAATATGATATTCTGTTCCTGCAAAAAGTCAAACACTATACTAGGTAGAACTGATAAATGGATATGTAAAAAAAATTGTTATCAATATTGTAACAGCTATAGCCAGGAAGGGAATTATTCCCTACATTTAAAAAAATGTGGTTTGGTGAGCTTTGATCTGTTAGAAAAGTAGACATAGTGTATTAACAATATGTAAGAATAAAGTTCCATTATACACATGCAATCAACAAGGCTGTATATAGTACACATTGTTAGATGGACTAATCTCTCTGCTCTCCCCCCTCCTGGCCTAACTAACTGACCTTGTCCATCTGCCTTTGCTATTTTAGCCAGGGAACCTTGAAGAATTGTGTTGCTTCTTTGTTTAATTGTATGCCTGGCGCCATCATATCTTCTCCTTGGCCGATATCTCATCCCTGATGTGTATTCTCAGGTGCCAACTCCAGATGTACTAATGAAAGGGGAGTTTCTTTGATTGATAAGGGGTGCCAAGAGTAGCAGATTCATGGGACGCCTGATATCTCAGGTGCCCTAGGAGTCATGGGAAGCATCAACCTAGCCAAAGGAGGAAGAGATAGATGGCCTTCTATGTAATTGAAGACTGATATGTTACCATGTTCAAAAAAATGTATCTGATTGGTTGTTACTATGTTCAAAGAAATGTATCTGATTGGTTAGCATGTTTAAGCGAACGCATTTGATTTGTTAAGAATGAATAAACCAATGATTGTAAGGGCATAAAAAGCCCTGCCTGTCCCTTCTCCCTTTGTTCAGCTTCTGATCCTGGCACAAGCCACAGAGCTGAGCCTTTTTGCGCAAAAATAAAACTTTGAAAACTCATTTCTGGTGTGCTGTTTCCCTTTCCTTGAGTATTGGCCCTCTGGGAAAGGACTCTGAGCATATTTTTGCAACAGATCCAAAGACACTAAAAATGAAATTTGAATACGGTAATCTGAACATACCACTAGTATAATGAGTTTGTGGCTTTGCTCCTTAGGTTCTTTGGGTGCATTCTGTCAATTAGCGAGTCACACAAAGACAAAAATGGACCTACAAATGCAAATAGTAGCATACTAATAAATGCATGCAACAGTAACCCAGTGGCTGGTTTCAGGGCCGGCGTTACCGCTAGGCAGACTAGGCGGCTGCCTATAGCGCGCGGCTAAAGGGGGCGCAGAAACGCTCTGCTCCTGCGCCTGCCTTCCTTCCTCCTCCCTCCCTCCCTTCCGCGGAGGCCGGTGGCAGCAGCAGCAGCAGGAGGAGGAGGAAGCTCGCTCGCTCGCTCGCTCGGCCGACTCTTCCTCGCCGCCGGGACTGCGGGGTGACAGGGACTGCTGGGCACAGGCAGTCGCGCCTGGAGCAGCAGCAGCCGCCAGAAGAGAAGCGTGGCAGGCAGCCGGCCCCTAGCTCCTCCCCGGCGGCAGCGCATCCCCCAGGAGCAAGTGGGCACCTGGGCTAGGCTAGATGCCCCCGGCCGTGCCCGCCTCCCCCCCCACCCGCGAGAGCCCAGCGCGCTCTCCGCAGCTCCACCGCCCCCTCTTAAATCTGTTTTAAGGCTCTACAAGTCCCCCCCAAAAAAATAATAACAAACAAAAATCTTACCAGCATTTGATTTTGCATTGGAGGACCAAAAGAGTTATTTCACAGTCAAAAAGTCTAATATTGCGTGCCTCCCCCACCCCAGCAAATGAAAACCTGTTTTTTTTTTAAATAGGAAGTCAGATCCCTCCCTTGGTTTAAATACTTTTGTTTGGTCAGGTAATTGGAAAGCCTGAAAAACAAAGTCTCTCTTGCAATACTACAAAGGTGTGTCCATCCGGTGAAGCGGCTCTCCTGCATTTGTCCCGGAGGATGCTGGTTTCTCGCCTCCAACGCTGTCCACGCCCTGCAGCGATTTCTCATTGGATGCCCACACAGCGCCCCCAATGCTTCCTCTCTTCTTCTTTTTTGTATGGTTCCTACAAATCTGAAAGCTTTCTGGAGTGAGGTAAAAAAGTTGGGCCCTCCCCCCTCCTAAAAACTTTCCCAAACTTGGCACCGCCTCCTCCAGGCCTGTGGACGGCTGCTGGCCCCGGTGGCGGGGCCAGGGCGGGGGGGCGCTGGGCGAGCAGGCATTTCCCGGCTGCTTTGCTCCGGAGCCCACCCCTGGAGGGAGGGAGGGCTCAAGTGGGAAGGGGGGGGCGCTAAATCTGATTTTGCCTAGGGCGCCAAACTGCCTTGCACCGGTCCTGGCTGATTTAAAGATCTTGTGAGAGCAATGAGGGTGGAAAAGTAGTAGAGGGAGATATGCTTAACTGTTTCTCTGTTTGCCATTTTCTCGCTCCCAGTAGCTTTTTTTGCTGTGGGATTTTAAATACCGTATGTGTTTTCATCTCCACAGTAGAAAATGTACTCAGGGGAGATTTGGTGCAGAGAAATTACAGACAGGGAAAAGGTTAAATGTTTCTCTCCTGTTGCTGGGGTAGCTTCTGCTAATCTAAATGAACCATCAGGCAATGGTTACACAAAATCTCAAGTAACATGAAGTCTGGGCCCTAGGTAACCTATGCAAGATATAATTCCTGCCTTTATATCATCTAGGCAAGTAATTACCTTGTAGTTTACACTTGCTACAGCAGCAAGGCATGATTACTAAACTTATGCCGCAGTAAATTAGTTTGTCTTTAAGATAGCAGAGGATTCTTTGGCTGTGAAGCAAAGAGATACTGAAGGTTCACCCAGTTGTTTGCATGGCCCAGTGGAATCTGGACCCTTCTTTGAACAGCAGAAATCCTCCCCATGGCATATTACAACCTCTTCTGAATTTCAAAAGCAAGGGGCAGAGCTGCTATGCAAGAAACACAATCCCAAATCCCTGGTGGACATGCAGAACTAGCTGTGTGGTTCTTTGAATCCTGGCCTGTGCCTTTTTTGCTGCAACAGACTAGGCTGCTTTTCCTAAATTACCGGTAACCAGTAAAGCGGCAAGTATATGAAGTCTTGAGAGTAGGGAGATCAGGTAAATGGTTTCTTTATTTGAAAAGGCAGAGATAAAGAATATACACAATTCTGAAAGATCCTTGTTTGTGTAACACTAATTGAACAGAGGACTTTCTCTGAAAAACAATCATTCAGCATACATACAAATGGCTGGATTTAGCAGCAATCCCTTAAGGCCAGTGTTAATTATTTGAGACTGGAGCCTAGAGACTGGAGAGAGCCAGCAAGGCGGAAACTTGACAAATGGTAAACGGCAACAACTTGTTCCACAAAACAATAAATACTGATTACGGTGATGATGCAGTGCTGAAAAGAGGCTTGACATGAAATGAAATTATTCAAAGTTAATGAAGAATAGAAAGCCTTCAAGGCTGTGAGCATCATAACAAGCAAAACAAAACAACACATTGTTGAATTTGAGCATGATCACTTGGCCTTCCCCCTTTCACTCATTGACTACTAATTTAACTGAACAGTATTTTTGCTCACCTGTGACACTATTGATTCAAACTTGGAACTGGTCAGACATTTGATATAAGAATCCACTGAGTCAAAACACATACAAAAACAGTAACAGTTGCTTATACAGCAAACTTGCAAATAGTTTTGTGAGGTCTCCTTTTCCTACTTTAGTCCACTCTGGGGATGCTTGCAACAGGGAAGAAAGCTCAGGGCAGCCCAGAAAGAGACAATGACCAGGCACAGCGGTGGAAATGTGAACTTCTCCAAGTAACACATGTAGACACAGTGCTTTCTCGGGGTCTTCCCCTGCCACAATATACATGCATGGCCAGTGGTTGCATTCACAAAATTTTAAAACAGTAAGACCCTTTCTCCCCAATGTCCTAACTTACTATTTGCAAGCATATTGGGGGGGGGGGGGCAAGATGGGCAAGCTCGCATCAGGAAAAATAAAATAGGGAGAATTGGATAATTTTTCTGAGCCAGCAGATGACTTGGAAAAGTGCCCCCACCCATCTAAAAGCCCTCCTCACTAACCCCACAAATACACTTCTCCTTTCCGTCCCTTATATAGGAATGGGAGAATCAGTGAGGTTCAAGCTCATAGAGATTCTCCTGTTTTCACCTCTGAGCTCAGTTCATCTTGTTCCTGTTCTGAACATGAGCTTTTTTTTTTTTCATTTCGAACCAAAAAAGTGTGCATTTCAGCGTGCATTTTTAAAGTGTGTACCCAAAAGTGCTTCATGCTTTAGCCTATGGCAGTAAGTGTGCTTTTTAAAAAATGCACTTTTGAGACACAACTGCAAGTTTGGGAACTTCCGAGCTTTTCCAGAAAATTGCACTCCCATTCGTGTTCGGGGTTGCAAAAGTGGCAAATTCAAAGTAAAAATGAACCCAAACGAAATTCTCATATATTGCTACATTTATCCCTTTCAAGTAGCAGCAAGAACATAAGAGTCAAGTGCCTGGGGAGAGGTAGAAGCCTTGTCCCTTCCTCCTTGGGAACGTAAGAAGAGCCATGCTGGATCAGACCAAAGGCCTATCTAGTCCAGCATTCTCTTCTCACGGTGGCCAACCAGCTGCCTGGGAGAAGCCCACAAGCAGGACATGAGTGCAGTAGCACCCTCCCACTCATGTTCTCCAGCAACTGGTATACACAGGCACACTGCCTCAAGCACTGGGGGTAACATATAGCCATCATGACTAGTAGCCATTGATAGCCTTATCCTTATCCTCCATGAATTTGTCTAATCCCCTTTTAAAGCCATCCAAATGTACCTGTCTTAAATCTCCCACCATTCAGTTTCATGGGATGACCTTGGGTTCTAATATTATGAGAAAAGAAGAAAAACTCCTCTCTATCTACTTTCTCCACACCATGCATAATTTTGTACACCTCTATTGTGACTCCCAGTACTCCTTTTTTCTAAGCTAAACCAGCCCAAACGTCATAGCCTTTCCTCATAAGTGACTTGCTCCTGCCCCTTGTTCATTTTGATTGCCCTTTTCTACACCTTTCCCATCAGCCTAACACACTGGGTGGCAGAACATCAGGGCACAAAGCCCTGGTGTCCAAACTACATCTTCCATGTTACCCAGCACATCAGTGCAACCAAGAAAGAGAGAGGGAAGTGAAAAGCCTCTTTCCTCTCTTCTTCCCATGTGCCCACCACCACTTCTTCCCCTGCTGCTGCTTGCAAGGGGTAAATGAAGGGAAGTGCAGGGGGGGTGTAGTCAGGGAGCGGGGTTGGTGGGTATGGCAAGGGACAGGCAGCAGAAGGCTGGGAATTCTTCTTCTGTTCTGATTTTGAGGCGAGCTGGATCTGAGGTGGGCTTTTACAGGCCCCTGAAGTTCATATCTGAGCCTAACCTGGGAGAATTTCACCAGCCTCTCCATATGTGAGTGAACATTCTAAAGTGGTTTCCTTCCTGTAGTCAGTAAGAATTTTAGTATAGTACCTAATCCAGGGCTTTTTTTCTGGTGGAACTCACCGGAACTGAGTTCCAGCACCTTTTCTTCTATTAATTGCATTACAATTTAATCGCCATCTACTCCAGAGGAAATGTAATCCAAGAGTTCCGGTACCTTTTTCTCCAGAAAAAAAGCACTGACCTAATCCCAACCTCAAGCTGCACGAAACTCTAGTGCAGAAATTATAAAGAATTACAACAAGAAAAATCTGGGCGGTATTCAGTGCTGGCGATCTGCTAGTGCTAAACACATTGCGCTAGCAGGAATGACCACTAGCACAACGGGAAGCTAGTGCTTGCTAGTGTAACCCAAGAAACTAGCCAAAACTTCCACTTTCAGAATGGGACAAATCAGCAGAGCTCCCTTTCACAAGCTCTGCTGACTTGTCCCATTCCGGAAGCTGTAGTTTTGGCTAGTTTCCAGTTGCAGTAGTGGCCATTCCCGCTAGCTGAGGAGTGGCACTGGATACTGCTCCAAGTGTTTTGATGGGGTCTCTCTCTTTTAAAAAAATGAAGTCCACACACAGCATCAGCTTTCGTATGGTCAGGCATGGCACCAGAAGCATAAACTAATAGCACTAGATATTTAGGTAAATATAAGATTAATGGACTGGATCCAGACTACATCTGAAACATTGGGTTGGATCTATGCTTTGCCATACTTAGAGTCAACCCACTGAAATCAATGGGAATCAAGTTGCTCATGACTAAATTGTGCCACTGATTTCAATGGGTCTACTCTAAACATGGCAGAGGCTAGATCCAACCCAATGTTTCAGATGTAGCTTTACAACAAATTATTTAAATTGATGAAGATTGATGGGACATGAAATGTTACATAGACAAGGTGGGGCGTATTTGGTTAAGGGCGCAATCCAATTCGGATGCCCGTAAACCTCTGAACTCGGAGGATTACAGGCATCTTATGCAGAGAGAGAGGAGTGGTGGAAGCAATCTTCACCTCCCCCACTCATAGAATCATAGAAAAGTAGAGTTGGAAGGGGCCTACAAGGCCATCAAGTCCAACCCCCTGCTCAATGCAGGAATCCAGGTCAAAGCATCCCTGACAGATGGCTGTCCAGCTGCACCTTGAATGCCTCCAGAGTGGGAGAGCCCACCACCTCCCTAGGTAGTTGGTTCCATTGTCTTATTGGTCTAACAGTCAGGGAATTTTTCCTGATGTTTAGGTGGAATCTGGGTTCCTGTAACTTGAGCCCATTATTCCGTGTCCTGCAAACTGGGATGATCGAGAAGAGATCCTGGCCCTCCTCTTTGTGACAACCCTTTAAGTACTGGAAGAGTGCGATCATATCTCCCCTCAGTCTCCTCTTCTGAAGGCTAAACATGCCCAGTTCTTTCAGTCTCTCCTCATAGGGCCTTGTTTCCAGTGCCTTTATCATCCTTGTTGCCCTCCTCTGAACCCTCTCCAGTTTGTCTACATCCTTCTATCTTCCAGAGTATTAGCGGTTCCACCCAATTTTGTGTCATCTGCAAATTTGATAAGCATTCCCTGCACCTCCTCATCCAAGTCATTAATAAAAATGTTGAAGAGCACTGGGCCCAGGACCGAGCCCTGTGGTACCCCGCTCGTTACCTTTCCCCAGTTTGAGAAGGTACCATTGATAAGCACTCTTTGAGTCCGATTCTATAGCCAATTGTGGATCCACCTGATAGCCCACTTTTAGCTAGCTTGCTAATCGGGATATCATGAGGCACTTTGTCAAAAGCTTTGCTGAAGTCCAGATATATTATGTCCACAGCATTCCCACAGTCCACAAGGGAGGTTACCCGATCAAAAAATGAGATCAGATTAGTCTGGCAGGATTTGTTCTTGACAAATCCATGCTAGCTTCTAGTAATCACTGTGTTGTTTTCAAGCTGCTTGCAGACTGACTTCTTTATAATCTGCTCCAAAAATTTCCTAGGGATTGATGTCAGACTGACTGGCCTATAGTTCCCAGGTTCCTCCTTCTTGCCCTTTTTGAAGATAGGAACAACATTTGCCCTCCTCCAGTCATCTGGCACTTCACCTGTCCACCATGATTTCTCAAAGATAATAGACAGTGGTTCTGAGAGTTCTTCTGCCAGTTCCTTTATTACTCTAGGATGCAGTTCATCAGGCCCTGGAGATTTAAACTCGTTCAAAGTAATCAGGTGCTCCTTGACCATTTGCCTATCAATCTCAAGCTGCAATCCTGCCCCTTCAGTCTGCACCAAGCTGCAATCCTGCCCCTTCAGGTTTGCCAGGGGGGACATAAACTCTCTTTCGGGAGAAGACCGAGCCGAAGTAGGAATGTATCTGAAGAAAGCTTTCTTGTTGTTTTTAGCATCCCTGGCTAGTCTCAGCTCATTCTCAGCTTTAGCCTTCCTGACACTGTTCCTGGAGTTCTGTGCTACCTGCCTGTACTCTTCACTTCTAGCCTGGCCTTCCTTCCACATCCTATATGTGTCCTTTTTTGTTTTCAGGTCATCTGAGTTTTTTGTGAAGCCACATTGGCTTCTTCTGTTGCCCTCTACTCCTCCCTCTCTGCATTTTTGCTAGACGACCGTTTTGGGCCATCTAGCTGGAGCACTTCGGAGTGGGAGGGAAGGAAACTGGAATGCCATCAGGATATGTCATATCCTGGCCACCCCAGTCCCCTTCCCTCCCTGCCCCCCGAAATGCCCCCTCTACGAGGTTGCTTTTCTAACCTCAGAGAATAGCCAGCACAGTTCTTTCCATGCTGGCTGTGCAAGGGGGTGGGGGAGGGAGATCAGAGCTCCGATACCCAGCTCTGAGATTGGAGGGCAGTCTCCAACCTTGGAGCCGGGAATCTGAACAATCCTATAGCCCTCCCAGACGATGTCTAGGAGCCAAAAGATTGCTCCCTAAGGATATAAATTTTATTTAGGTTTCAGTGTAAGGATTTAATTTGGAGATCCCTGACAAAGGTGGAAAATCAGTTGATGGAAAGTCTATATTCGTTCCTCACTTATTTCAGTAGATTAAGTGCACATAACGGAAGTCACTCTTTCAGAAGGTTTGTTTCTTTTTCCTGTTGCCAAGAAGTAGAGAGAGCACATTGAAAAGGTCTCAAGAGGGGTCTCATGTGAGCATGAAAGCTTCTCTAAATATAGTCCAGCCTCTTGTGAAATGGGAGATTATGGGACAAATAGTGTTTCTTTTCTTAAAAAAATAATAATAATAATTTAGAGGTTGGTGAGATTAGTCAAACCTTTCAGGCAATTCCCATATGAATATCTTCATGATTAAAATGACATTTGTGTTTACTAATTAATACTTTCTATTCCATTCCTTCTGGAGCAATCATTAGAGGAACAAATAGGTTATACCCATTATGCAACAGTGGGAAATTTCTAAACAAATGCATTTTGATTGACTATAATGCAACTATTTAGCAAAGCAATCTTTGGCACATTAACAGATTCATTATACTAACCAGTCAAGAAAAAGGGGTTTGCCCTCTTCCAGATTTGTTGCTATCTCTATGCCAAACGCTTCTCATAAAAAGCAATATTACTGGCAATTACTAATAATAAGACCATTATAAAGCCATCATTAGGGGGAGGGGGATTATTTGGAAAATAAATTTACACCGGGGTAAATTTCTTCAAATAGTAACAATTAGTTTCTCCATGGAGGGAAGTACAACCAAACACACTTGTTCAGAGTTCAGGCATACCTACAGTGAATCATTGGACATATTTCTTTGTAGGGAGAACCTGAGGATACTGCCGGTCCCCAGGAGCAGCACACACATGAAGACACTCCATACATCAGGTCCATGTGAACAGGATAAACCCAATTTTCCATTTGAGTCTGGGGGATTGGTTTGGGGATTGAATCAGCCTTAGTCATATTGTTTGAATTTTATTGTTATATTATACTGTTCAAGTTGCTATGTTCACCACTTTGATAATTTTCTTGTAAAGTGGTATATAAATTTGTGATATAATAAATAATAATTACAACGCAATGGGTTGAATTTAGTCATGTCTGTCTGTTAGTGGAATGGAAACTGTTGGCAGAATGAATTTCTCCTTCTCCCTCTGGAGCAGTTTTGGAGCAGTGAGCAGAGAGCTGGAGGGAGGAAGAGAGCAAGGGGAAGTCCCATTGCACAAGGGGAAGTCTGCTTGTGACACATTGGATTCAACCCATAGTTTTCTGCACCTGCTAACTGCCTATAGGGGGAAGGGCCACAGCTCAATAGTAGAACACATACTTTATATGCAGAAGATCCCAGGTTCAATCCCTAGCATCCTCAAGTAGGGCTTGGAAAGACACCCATTTGAAACCTTGCCAAGTCAGGTGGACAATACTAAGCTTGATGGACCAGTGGTCTGACTTAAAGTAAGGCAAATTCCAATATTTTATGTTTCTGTCTATTCTCCTGGTATGGCTTGCTGCCTTCTCCAACTTGGTGCGCTCCAGTTGTTTTAGAAATGTAACTCACATAGCCCCAGGCTCCAGCCAGCATGGCTAATGGTTATGAATGCTGAAAGTTGTAGTTCAAAACATCTGGAGTGCACCAGGTTAGGTAAGGCTATCTTAAAGTGTGCATAGGGTCTCTACAGCGAGCCTGAGACTAAGGGTAGAACTCCTGCCAGTTACTGGGGGTGTTTGTGTCATTACATATTATCCTTCGGTCAAGAAACACATTATTTTAAAAATGTAGCTACCAAAAGCGGTCTTTTTATCTTTTTACTCAAAGGTAGGTGCAGGGGATCTGATCCAGATTGGGACCCTAGCGTGGTGGTCTGGGGCTTTAACCCTTTCTGCCCAATCTGGATCAGAACCACAGCAGGGGGCAAAGGGTTAACGCCCCCCCCCCACTTCCCCTAATGCAGAAGGTCCCAATCTGGATTGTATTCCACTGCACTTACTTTCAAGGGAAAATGGAAAAAAGGTGTAGCTGCTAGCTACATCTTTAAAGTAATGTGTACCGGTAATTTGACACCTAGATGTTAATAGGGCAGTGGGTAGACAAGACTACTGCGGTGCTTGGCCTACTCCCTGCACAGCCTAAGTGAGTGAAGACTTCTAATAAAGATTGTTATGCCTCTACCTAGTCTTCATGCATAAGAATAGGTAGGATTTTCCTGTTCTTTACTAAAATAGTTCTATGTTGCTTTTTAAACAGCTTATTAAGAACAGTATTCCATATAAAAGCATATTAGCAATAACTTGAAATCAAGCTGTACACACTGGTTACATTTTTAGCCAAGGTTTCTATGTGTTATTTCTTTCAAATATTGCAACTATGCTTCAAGACAAGAGTAAGATTTGTTAAAAACATGACTTCCTGCAATTACTCTGACTCACTCTATGCAGATATAGATATAGATGGGGCAGATAGATATTAAATCTAAGTTCATTCCAGACGTGACAGTTTTTGTCTCATTGGTGAATTTTCTGTCACCTCTAATAATTTCCAGAGAGGAACATAAGCTTTTTCCTTCCTGTAGAGACATCTCATCTTGTCACTCACTGAATTTTGCACAGAGCATAGATCTTGCTTAAAGTGCTTTCTTTCCCTCTCAAAGAACTGAAATAAAATTTATGCAGGAAAAAATAAAGGAAATAACAGCGATAATTCTTGATGACAATTGGAATATAACCTGTTCTTTCTCAATGGGATTTACATAATTAGGTGCCCACGCTGAAAGCTAAAGGATATTGACATATTGAGAAATTAAAGAAGCTGGTATAATACTCTTCTGGGTTCAAATAACATCTGGCAAAATATTTCTTAAGTAAAAACTCAGATTAACAGACAGAAACAGTTTTCAATACCTATCAAACTGCTTAAATGCAATCAAATGCTACACGGTGAATTTTTGTTTTATCAAGCCCATAAGAAGGGTGAGAAGACAGGATACTTACATAATGTACATCGCCCAGGGTGGCCGGTTTGCTGGCCAGATGGGCGATAAATAAATGCAAATGCAAATGCAAATGCAAATAATAATAATAATAATAATAATAATAATAATGGCCCAGCAGTGATAACAGAGGGATGATGCATTTCAAATGTTGGAGAGGAACGGTAGAGGATGTGAACAGAACTTCTGTTTGGTCTGGCATTCATAAATATTTAACTAGGTTTGCAATGTAGTTGGTAAATGCCTTATACATGTCCCAATACACAGCATGGGTCTCCTTTACCAATAATAATAATAATAATAATAATAATAATAATAATATATCCTTTCTTTTAAAAAAGGCACAAGGTTGTCTTACAGCTGCATTTACTGCTGCATTTTACAGCATTGCTGTATGCATTACTTGTATGCATTAAATGCATTATTGCTGCATTTTACAGCAGAAATAATATGTCTGCATGGGAAACATAGCATTATGGAAGTGGATGTCTCCCTTTGTGTTAAAAGTGGGCCCAGAAAAGGTAAATGCAGAAGCTCACTATTTAAATTTAAAATTTCTTTATCAGTAGCAAATTTTCTTCTAAAAAACCCAATAAAGACTTGTAAGTTTTGTTTTCATTTAATCAGTGGTTCATGCCTTGGTCTCCTCTCGCCTAGACTACTGTAATGCGCTCTACGTGGGGTTACCCTTGAAGACGGTCCGGAAGCTTCAGCTGGTACAGAACGCGGCGGCTCGCCTGATTAAGGGCAGCCGCCGGCGTGATCACATCACGCCAGTGCTTAATGAGTTGCACTGGCTACCAGTTGCTTGCCGAGCCGAATTCAAGGTGTTGGTTTTGACCTTTAAAACCCTACACGGCTCCGGCCCAGCTTATCTCAAGGAGCGCCTCTAGCAACATCAAGTAGGCCGCTCAACAAGGTCTGCCACGGACGGCCTTCTCCTTATCCCATCAGCCAGAGCAGCCAGGCTGGTGGGGACTAGGAAGAGGGCCTTCTCTGTGGCGGCCCCCACATTATGGAACTCCCTCCCTAGTGACCTTCGCCATGCCCCCTCTGTGATGAGCTTCCGCTGTGCATTAAAAACATGGCTGTTCAGGCGGGAATATGGGGTGGGTTAGGTTTTTAATGAGAATTTTTTATATTGTTTTAATTATTATGTTTTATTGTGTTTTATTGTATTTTAATTGTACATCGCCCAGGGTGGCCGGGTGACCGGCCAGATGGGCGATTGATAAATATAATAAATAAATAAATAAATTTATATCTAGACACTAAACAAAACGGTTCTCTGGGTGCTAACTGCTCATGGGCAAATTCAAGGCCCGTTTCCCTTCTTACAATTATCTTTACATCAGACTTGGACTGGACAGCCCTTGAAATAGCAGATATCCTCAAATAGAGGACTGTCCCCAGATAGCCTTACACTTAGAAGACTGTTCTCTAGTAGGAAACATGGCCACACTAGGGCCAACTCTTCCCACATACAGCTTCCTGTGTCCTTAGGTCATTATCAGAGGCCCTGCTCCAAGTACCCCTACATCCTAGATTTGACAGGTAGCTGGACCTTTTCAGTGGTGACCCACCAGTTGAAGAATGCCCTCCCTAGAGAACTTTACTCGTTGATCCTTCAGGGCCAGGCAAAAGCCTTTTTATTCTCACAAATATTTTAACTCACTTTATGTTTGTATTGCCCAGTTATATTTGGTATTTTATATACTATGCTCCGAAGTTGTGTTTTGAGCTGTTTACTCCATGTCCATGATGGTTTTAGATTTATTTATTTATTTATTTGGTATTTTCTACCTTGCTACTGTTTTAATCCCTGTTCAGGGAGAAAAAAAAGAGTTTTTGTTGCTGCATTTTATTGTATTTTTTTTTAATTATTGATCTTGTTGATCTTACTTATTTGCTTTTACTGTGTACATTGCCTTGAAAACCTAGGCTATAGTATAGGGCAATTCATAAATTTAATAAATAAATACACAAATAATGAACATGGTTCCACTGACTTTAACATAAATATAAAGCCCAAAAAGTAAAGCAAAACCCCCCACAAAACCTGATATGGATCCCCCCCCCACTACCACGATTTTGTACAACAAAAGTACAGGGAGCTAAATTATGTTAAACTACATCACATTGCAAATCACTGGAACACTGCTTTATACTTCAGAATGTGTTAACTGAACACTGAGTACTTGACAAAGAGCAAAGAGATGAAATACAAAGGAGGTTGTTGAATATTTCTCTTGAAATGTACAATCATAACGGAATAGCAATCAGCTATAGAGCATGCAAAGGAAGACAAAACTTATTCTGCAGTTCTGGTGAAAATGTAATTTTAGGTGCTTCCAGACAAGGCTTTTAGTGTGTCATTTCCCTGCCTTATTCACAAAATTTTACAGGGCACACTCCACGTAGTCTTCCACTTGTAACCCTGCTTTCCCACTGCTTCTTCCTGCTTTTCGTTCCACAAAAAAATTATGTTAAGGGGGAAAATAAAGAGTAGTTGCACAACGTTGGTAGCACTAGGAGCCTGTTTCAGCAAGCCCACAAATCTTTAAAACATCTGACATAACAAAAGCCATTTTTGCTGGGGGGGGGGGGGGTTGTACACTATTCATTTTGCTTTCCCTCTTTGTCACCAATTGGGGCCGCAGTGGGTTGGAACAGGAGAGTTCTGTTGCATGAGTGGAAATCCAGTCATGCAACATTAACATTGGAAGTTGACCTAACACAGTTACCCTTCTGGAATTATTTACTAGGTTGTTTGCCCTTAACTACTTGGAATATAAGATAAAGACAAACCAAGTGTATGACCAAGACAAAATAATCCATGGATTAAGCATTATTTGTTTATTTACTGGATGCCTTTTAGGACATAGCACTCACAAGAGAGCAAAACAAATAAATGTGCTTATCAATGGTTCCTTCTCAAACTGGGGAGAGGTAACGAGCGGGGTACCACAGGGCTCGGTCCTGGGCCCAATGCTCTTCAACATTTTTATTAATGACTTGGATCAGGAGGTGCAGGGAATGCTTATCAAATTTGCAGATGACACAAAGTTGGGTGGAACAGCTAATACTCTGGAAAACAGAAACAAAATTCAAAGTGATCTTGATAGGCTGGAGCGCTGGGCCGAAAACAACAGAATGAAATTTAATAGGGATAAATGCCAAGTGCTGCACCTAGGGAAAGGAAACCAAATGCAGAGTTACAGAATGGGGGACACTTGGCTCAACAATACTACAAGTGAGAAGGATCTTGGAATTGTGGTAGATCACAAACTGAATATGAGCCAGCAATGTGATGTGGCTGCAAAGAAGGCAAATGCTATTTTGGGCTGCATTAATAGAAGTATAGCGTCCAAATTGCGTGAAGTGATAATTCCCCTCTACTCAGCACTGGTTAGGCCTCATCTTGAGTACTGCGTCCAGTTCTGGGCACCACACTTTAAGAAGGATGTAGACCAGTGCTTTTTTTCTAGAGAAAAGGGTACCGGAACTCTTGGCTTACATTTCCTCGGGAGTAGATGGCGATTAAATTGTAATGCAATTAATAGAAGAAAAGGTGCTGGAAATCAGTTCCGGTGAGTTCCACCAGAAAAAAAGCCCTGATGTAGACAAACTGGAGAGGGTTCAGACGAGGGCAACAAGGATGATAAAGGCACTGGAAACAAGGCCCTATGAGGAGAGACTGAAAGAACTGGGCATGTTTAGCCTTCAGAAGAGGAGACTGAGGGGAGATATGATCGCACTCTTCCAGTACTTAAAGGGTTGTCACAAAGAGGAGTGCCAGGATCTCTTCTCGATCATCCCAGTTTGCAGGACACGGAATAATGGGCTCAAGTTATAGGAACCCAGATTCCACCTAAACATCAGGAAAAAATTCCTGACTGTTAGAGCAATAAGACAATGGAACCAACTACCTAGGGAGGTGGTGGGCTCTCCCACTCTGGAGGCATTCAAGGTGCAGCTGGACAGCCATCTGTCAGGGATGCTTTGACCTGGATTCCTGCATTGAGCAGGGGGTTGGACTTGATGGCCTTGTAGGCCCCTTCCAACTCTACTTTTCTATGATTCTATGATTGTGAGCCACAACGAACAGAATTTCCATTGTGGAAAGATGGCATATCAATTAAAGGCTAAGCTAACATTGCTACTAGGCCACTATTAATTTAAACAGCTGACTCTCCAGCAGTGCACATCCAGATTCTTGCTTTGAGAACAGGACTTGGTCACATTTTAGGGTAAACAGTAAATTTTTCTCAGGTACTAAATATCAAGGGGTTTGGATGCCAAGTACATGCTATCAATACAGATACCACAGATATACAGATACCAAGCACATTATATGGGAGCATACAGGAATTTCTTTTGAACTTTCTTCCAAGTACCGAATATACAAAACTACCTTGAATGTTCCCAAAGGTCATGAAGAAATGTACTTAGTCCTTGAAGCATGCTGCAGTTAACACTACTAACTGCATGAAAGAAGTAGCAGAGATTTGTAATAAAAAAAAGTTTTCAATTACTGAAATTTGCCGGAAGCCTCTTGCAATGGTTATATGCTCAGTCAGGTTCCTCAAGGTGACTATCACCTCCTCGCATGAGGTATCACGAGAAAAATACAATAGCAAATAGGGTTTAAACTAGTGGATTTTCCAAAACATTCCAACTTCAATTTTAAAATATAAACATTAAATCAAAACAGGCTTACAGTGTGATTTTATACATATCTCCTCAGAATTAAATCCCATTGAGTTCAATGGAATTTACTCCCAGGTAAGTGGGTATAGGATTGCAGCCTGAGTCTT
Source organism: Shinisaurus crocodilurus (assembly GCA_021292165.1). Lineage (NCBI taxonomy): Eukaryota > Metazoa > Chordata > Lepidosauria > Squamata > Shinisauridae > Shinisaurus > Shinisaurus crocodilurus. Next base: position 228,544,377 of record CM037879.1, read on the forward strand.
GTTAGTAGACTCAGATTTTGTAAGCAGAACACCTATAGGTCATAGCAATTATAAATATGAGTAAATAAAAAGCTTGGGGGGGATGGCTTACCAAAACCACACCACAACATATCCTTCCAAGGCTAATGCTTTTGAGCAACTATCTGGGTGTTCTGTGCAGGCTTAATATGAAATCAGCACTGCCCACAAACCCAGTAATGCCTTTGTCATGATACAGTAAAAGGATTGTGTGAACATGTTTGAAGTTAAATTCTTGCCACGATCTCTTTCAGTCTTCTAATGCATTATATAAATAAAATATTTGTTAAGAGTGGAAGTTTTATTATGGAGACTCTGTAATATCTTCAGTCCTTTCTCTCTCTTTTTTTTCTTTCATCCATCATTTTTCTTCCTTGTTGACCTGTGTCCATAGCTTGTACAGATACTTGTACAGAAAAACCCAAAAGCAAAAGAAGCATAAGTAATACCTATTAGTAATACCAACTAAAATACACAAAATAATCTTTAAAGTTTTCCACCACTGAGGTCAGCACTATCCCCATTTCTCCCCAGCAGACTCAAAATTCTATATACAGTAATACCTTGGATTGAGAGTATAATTCATTCCAGAACCGTGCTTGTAATCCAAAACACTCTTATATCAAAGCAAATCTCTGGCGGGCGTGAGCGGGGCCAATTTCGGCCGGCTACACCCGCTCGAGGCGAGCGATTACATCCCTACACTACTTGTCTTGCAAGACGTCGCTTGTTTATCAAGTCAAATTTTTTAAAACATTTTTCCTTGTCTTGCAAAACGCTCTCAGACCAAGTTACTTGCAATCCAAGGTATTACTGTACTGGGATATCTGTCAACTGTAAAATCAATTACTCATTGTGAAATTTTAACAACCTCCAAAAGATAATTGCTTCTTCTTATCTATCCTGTTACAAGCAAGAGACTTAAATACACATGATACAATTTATTATTAAAATACACTGTGCTTCATACTCACTCCCATTTAGAAGTAATACTTTCTACAACTGCATCCCCCTGGTGTTATTGCAGACCACCAAACTGGAGTTCTCTCAGCACTTACACTGTGAGTTTGCCTATACAGCAGCCTATCATGGTAAAACAGATTGGCCCAGATTTATATCTATTTACTTCTAAAACTAAATTAAATATGGAGACTGCATTCCAATAGCAGTATGCTCTCCAGTGTTGAAAACAGTATCCCCAGACTTTGTGGGCATAATTTTCTGCCATCTGCTCATTGTTGGGACTTTTGCTTCTCTATCATTATGTTCACTCATGTTTTAACATTTAAGAAAAACACACAGGAACAGAATAAAAATGGACCTGTCTGGAACAAGGCAGAAAGTACATATGTGCTCGGGTGAAAAAAACAGAAGGGAAAAAATGAAAAATGCCAGCTCAACCAATTTTCTTCAAATATGATAGTCAAAAACCAGGTTAAATTTAGACAGCCACCTCCACGCATTTTTAAACACAGATGAAGTTCCACTCTCCTCCCCAGTCCCCACCTTTCTGCTATTGGCCAAGAACCAGATGATGATGGTAGACCTCATACAAGCACGTAGGAGTAACAAAGGGAAGAAAATAATCAGAGGGAAATCCTGACTGTGCATTTCATCAGAGATGCAATCTAAAGGAGCAGAGTGAGTGTGAAGCTACATCCACACAGGTATGGGAAGTGGGCAGGACTTCACCCAAGAACAATATAGAAGCAAAAAGGCAGACATCCACGGATATATTTCCAACAGGATAGGAGCAACTAGCACAGGCCCTTTAGCAGCACAGGGCTGTCCAACCTTGGGTTCCCAGATGTTGCTGGCCTACGGCTCCCAGCATACCCAGCCAGCATGGCTAATGGCAAGGGATTCTGGGAGCTGTTGTCCAGCAACATCTGGGGACCCAAGGTTGGAGAGCCCTGCTTTAGCAAGTATGGTGCTCAGCAGCAGACCGTACCATCCACAAGGTTCTCTTTTGTGCTGTGCTTTTGGAGAACATAAGAAACAGCAGGAATCTCTTCCAAGCAGTGGGAGAGAATCCTGCTGTTTCTTACCTTTTCCATATCCCAGCACAAATAAGAGACCCTACCTCTTTCCCAAGCCCAAGACAAAGGGAAGAATAGTGGGTAATTGTGCCAAGCCACCATTTGTCGGCCTCTGCAAATAGGTAATGCTTACTCGTGGCTGGTTAATTCAAGGAGCATATTGCACTGCACCAGGAGTGGGCAACTGCAAGAGGTCCGGGGGGGCATTTTTGTCCGCCTGGAAGCCCACCCCCACAGGACACGCACACACACACAGATGGCACCAGAAAAAAATAATTTAAAATGACGTCCACAGAGCACTGGAAAGGGTTGAAATTAGCTTGTGGCTATGGACTTTTGGTGCTCTGTAGCTGCTGCAGATGCCAATATTTATCAGAAAAAGTGTTATTAGTACTTTTACCAAGTTTGGAGGGCAGCAGGGACTGCACTAAACAAAGAAGCATCAGATTCTGTAGAGCACAATAGATGGGAGCGGTCCATATTTGCTGGTACTGAAATAAGACTGAGAAGCCATAGAGGCTATATGCTGAAATTTCAGTGAAGCCAAGAACAGTCAGTGCTACTAGTTCAAACTCCTGCACTGGAGCCTGAGGAAAATACTACCTGGGTCCACAAGTATAAGCTTCGAAGAGTGGGATGTGAGTTCTTTTCCCTGCCCTCAAAAGACTGGGAAACATAGCATAAGCAAGGAGAGAGGGAAGGGAACACGTCCAACAGCGCATCCCTCTCAACTTCCTATTCCAGAAGGCCCCTCATGTTATACGCAAGTTATATATCACAAATGGATTATGTGAAAACTTTAATGTAAGACAATCCCCACTCTAAAGGTGTTACATGTAATAAGAATACTTAACACTTATACAGTATAGTGCTTTTCAAGTGTTCAAAGTGCTTCATATACATAATATCAGTAATCCTTACCATGGCCCTTTAAATTAAGCCTGTTTTACTCTACCCATATTACAGATGGAAGGCTGAGATTGTTAAAATAATCACTTTCCTACGGTGATCTAATTAATTCATTGTCTGAGGTATAATGAATTGAAACTGGGGATTTCTTGGCTCAGCTCATACTCTAAGCTATTATGTTAGGTATTACCAAGAAGCCCCTTTTCATTTACAACTTGGCCTATACAGACACCAGTTCCACTGCTCACTACATTTCAACACAGATAATGCAAGTCAGCTGCTGAACACTTATCTGCAGCAGACTCATAATATAGCCAATCTCTGGGGCGCCTATGCATGCTATGCTGCCATATAGCATCATGTTTCAGTAATCATTATATTCCACATGACAGTCATGCTACAAGATTGTCGATTGTTTGGGGAATGTGAAGCAGAAATAATAAGGGGATATTGGGGATCTTTACATCCCAGCAACATTTTAATGACCTCAATTTTTAACAGATGATCAATCCAATTTACAGTTTAATTTATAGAGCAAGTCTTCCTAGTATGGATGCTGCACCTGCTTCATGATCTGAAAGGAAATCCTCTGAGGTTCTTAATAATGACACAAGAGGTTAAGGGAAAAAGAACTGCTGCAGTCAGTCAAACAGCTGCTGAAATTAAGTCCCTGGGAACACCCTATAGATAACAGAAAATTTGTCAGCTTTGGCACAGCAATGGCAGCATGTTTCAACAAAAAAGAAATCCAACAGAAGCTAGAGGAGAAACAAAGATTGGGTGAAAGATCTCTGCTGAGGAGGGATTCAAATCTCTCTAATGAGATTGGATGAACCACCTACAATACATCTTCTAATGGAATTTCTCCTAGGTAATTGAAGAACATATGTTGAAATGAAGCAAATCTGAGACAAAACATTTAAAAACCCACAAATCTCTGATCTCACTTTAGAGATAATATCCCAGAATAGGGGAAAGCATGGCCTCAAGATACCACTGTGCCATTAGCATAAGACTTACCTGCATCCTAGAATATATTATTTGGCTTGCCTGGGTTACTTAGATGGGATTCTTTATTTCACAGTTATGCTAAGTAGCTGAGTCCTTTTAAGAAAAATAATTCTCCCTTCTAAAGTAATCTCTCTCTTTTATATTAGGTATATCACAAGCTTCATCTATACTACAGGCTTTTCCCACATATAACCTTTTTTTTATTAAGTTAGTTAAAAAAAACTTGCCTCAAATGGATCTTACATGTACCGTAATTAAAGTCAAGATCTAAGCAGACACAGGGAACTTGGTCCTCAAAGCACACAAACTAGTATAAGTCCCCTTGATGTAAATTAGGCTGGGGGGGAAAGATGGGTGCTTTGAGAACAGAGCTGAAAATGAAATGGTGATGAATACCAGGCAGTCAAAGCAGCAGGATACAAAATATAGTATCTGATTTATTTTTCACAAGCATTCTTTGTAGAACATTTCTGCTGGGACGATGGAACCCCCTCTTTTCACACTGCAAGATGAGCAGAGCTCTTTCAACTAAGATTTTGTGGTCCAAGAGTTGATTAAAAGTGTGAAGAACCCATTTATTATGGATGATTATTAAATGTAAGGGGTCAGGTGTATAGAGTTATAAATGGTTATAAGTTTGGTAGTATGATTAAATACCTTACCTGGAAATATGAAACATGAGCTAAAAGATTACATCTTAAACCTCTGCAAAGGTTACAATGGAGCAACAGAGGCATTGAATACATTCACTAAGGAGGGCAGGGAAGCATCTTTTGGCAGTTAGCAGTACTGACAATGACTGTTCCTGCTATTTACAGTATATTGATCAGGGGCATCAGAAGAGACTAAACTGGCTGGTGTTCTGAGAGCCACTCCAAAAGAACTTCTTTTGGTCCTTTGGTGTAGACTGACTGAAGGGGGCCCTGCAAGATCACCATATGTTATTGGCCAGAGGCTGTGGCCAACAGAGTTTAAAGTGCCAGACACAGTACTGACTGGGGAGAGTTGGCAGATGGAGCTGGTGACAGGCAGAGAATAGCCTAGGAGAAGAATACAGAGGACAGAAGGCTGAAGTCAGAAGGAAGACTGGACAGGAAAAGAGAACAAGACTAGGATTGGGAGGAAAACAGTCTGAGCAGAGCCCAGAAAGGGAAGGGCTAGAAGGGCTGGATTTCATCAAAGGCCTGCTGTGAATTTGCTAGGCACTTTGAGAACAAAATCCCTTGTCTACATAGCAATCTGAACACCAATGTTGAAACAGGTCCTGTTGAGGTGTCCAGTACACCAACTTACCCAGTTTGCGGAATAAATTTCAGTTGAGACCTAATGATATGGACAAGACATTTGCAATGATGCAGCCAACCACATGCCCCTAAAAACCATCAGAGTATCCACAAGATTACCAAGAACAAATTTAATGAAATGAACTGTTTTTTCAGCTTGCCTTCCAGTTTACCTGTTGAAGCTAGCATCTCTTGTTTATGTGCACAAAATTCCTTTCATGTGAAAATTACAATTTCCCAATGCTTTCCCCAACACAGTTTGCATTTTCTTTCACAGGCCTGTGAATCTAAATGATCAAACATCATGTGATATGCATGCATGTACATGTCATACATATAAGCATTTAACCTTTTATAGTTGCAACAGTACAACTTTCCATTTCTTTATTACATCATTACAGTATAAAAGAAATAATCCATGTCTTAGCTTTGCCATATAAACATACCTACTAATTATTCAGTATTTTACATTTTGCTACAGAAAAATCCACAATATACTCAAGTCATATATACATTCAGTACATTTCCAGAGCATATATTACACTTTCTTGATTCCAAGTTATCAAACTTTCAAGAAATACAGTTTCAAAACACATGACTGTTAAACTCCTGACCATTTGCATAGTCCTCTTCCTGCTTATTTATGTCCAACACAGAAAGCTTTGTTTAAACAATCCACTGTTTTCTGCTCACACACAAAATAATGTCCATTTTGTTATGTCCTGGGTTAAAACACAAAGTTTTTCCCATCAGCAGCACCCCTGCTGATTTCAAGCTCCTTCTTCTGTGATCCCACATGAAGAAAATGAAGAACAGCTTCACATTTTAAGCACAGCTTTCTCTGTTCAAAACTGCCGCGCTGTTTTTCTCCTGCTGTTTTAAAACCACGCCTCCGCTGGTTTGATACAGCCTCCCGTGTAGTATCAGGTTTCCCAAGATACATTCCTGTCACACGTGACTTTGCTGCGACATGACGCTCCAGACGCTTTACCCACGTCAGACGTAATCCACGCATTTGTAATCCAAGCCACTTGTTGATACAATGCAAAAGATAGCTGATCCGCTGCTGTGTGAAGAAGCAAACTGTAAATGAAATATGATCCTCCTGCTGTAGCCTTGACTCAAATGAGTAGACACAGAGCCTCCTGAAGATTATTTCCTTGCCCGATACAGCTCCTTGACAATCACTCCAGCAAGCTGTGGAAAACGAAATCCTTGTGTCCAGCGTTATTCACTTTTCAGCCTAGTAGCTGCCCGAACCTCGGATTTTGCCAAGCCTGGCACCTCTGTTCCAGCTGCTTCCAAAACTGAAAAATCCTCCATCTCTCTGTCCTGCATTCTTCAGTTGTGCTGCATTCCAAGCCGCTGTTATCAGCTCTAGCTTTAGCAACACCGCATAGCCTTCCCGGTTTATTTACAAACCGTTCTTACAAATAGTAAACATTTCTCTTAACTCTATAACTGCCGAATTTCTCCGAACTGCGTCTCTGTGGCTTATCTGCCCATCTGAGATAACCATCAGATCCTAATCTCTGGGCCCATAACCAGATGTGAGAGCTGGACTGACCCGGGTTCAAAAGCTTCCCTAGCCAGTGACCCTCAGTCCCAGTCACGCAGGCGGAAGGAGGAGATAACAGCAGTTAATAAAGATTAAAGAGTTTATTTGTAAGACCCAATTACATGGGATTAAGGCAAGCAATGCATCTCTACTCACTACATCATTGCAGATACAAATCCAATACCCCAGTGGTAAGGCTAGATGAAGTGAAGTCCAAGAGACATGTCGAGTCGAGACGAGCAAGACAGCAAGTGGAAGAGAGAGAAGAATGAGTGAAGCTATCAGCAAGTGTGCTAGCTTTATACCACCTATAAATAGGATATTACTCACCCCAGTTGTATAACCTATTCATCAACATGTTGATCCCAAATCTGCTCCAAGGTTGCTGAGTCATATCACCTCGAGACTATGTCTCGTGACTAGAGACCTTGTATACTTGAACTCAAGAGACACCCACCAGGTCAGGTGATAATCTCGATGTCAGGTGGTAATCTCGTTCTGCCTATGCAAAACCCAACAGTTACCACCCCCTTTTGGGGCACTGTGCTCAAGAGGGTGGTGGCGGCGGCACAGCTGCAGAGGATCTTGGAGGATACAGAGTATCTGGACCTATTTTAATCTGGCTTCAGGTCTGCTTCTGGGATGGATGGAATTGGCCCTGGTCTCCCTTTGTTGGGAGAGAGACAGGGGGAGTGCGCCTCTGTTGCTTTTCCTTGATCTCTCAGTGGCTTTTGATACCATCAACCATGGTATTCTCCAAGACCAGCTCTGAGAGGTTGGATTGGGGGACACTGTATTGGAGTGGTTCTGTTCCAACCTGCAGGGTCAGTTCCAGAGAGTCACATTGGGGAATTGTGTCTCGGCCCCCTGGCAATTGTGCTGTGGGGTGCCATGGGGCACAATCCTGTCACCAATACTTTTTAACATCTATATGAAGCTTTTTAACATCTACATATGCGATCATTAGGGGATTTGTGGCAAGGTGTCATCAATATGCAGATGACACCCAGCTCTATTTCTGTTATATCTGAGTCAAGTGTGGCCACACACAACCTGGACGTTGATGCAGTGGTGGTCTGGGCCAACCAACTGATGAGGGCCAACCAACTGAAACTGAATCCTGGTAAGACGGAGGCTCTGTGGGTGGGCAGTTCCCAGGTCTAGAAGTTGGGTAACTTACCTATCCTGGATGGGGTTGCACTCCCCTTACAGGAAAAGGTCTGTAGTCCAGGGGTGCTCTTGGATTCATCTCTGTCACTTGAGGTCCAAGTGGCCTTGGTGGCAAAGAGCGCCTATTACCAGATTAGGCTAGAATGACAGCTACAACCATTCCTGGACAGGGATAGCCTGGCTGTGATCCATGCATTGGTAATCTCAAGACTGGACTGTTGTAATGCACTTTACTGCTGACCCCATCTCAAGGCTGCCCTTGTGATGATGGGGTCAGAAGCTGCAGTTAGTGCAGAATGCGGTGGCTAGATTGCTCAGTGAAGCTCAGTGGAGCTAATATGATTCCTGTGCCATAAGCTCTGCACTGGATGCCAATTAGCTAACAAGCCATGTTCAAGGTGTTGTTTCTGGTTTATAAAGCCCCAAACAGCTCAGGACCAGGTTATCTGAAAGACCACGTTCTTCCATATTGGCCATTCCAGTCTTTATGTTCTGAGGGAGAGAGCTTGCTGACCATACCATAGCCTACTAAAACTCATTTGGCTGTGGTGCAGAGACGGGCCTTCTCAACTGTGGTGCCCACCATGTGGAATTTTTTTTATAGTGACACATTATCTTAATAGAAAACTGTTTTGGTCACTCTTACAAAATGCTCTAGAATCTGCATTCCACTGCATTATTCACTAAGGCTCCAGTCTTATACCCACTTACAAGGGAGTAAGCCCCATTTAATTCAGTGGGGTTCACTACTGAGTAATCATGCATAGGTTTGCTATATACACCTATCAATGCCAGTCTCTCTTTCTAAATAAATTGGGGAAAGTCTACCTTACAGGTGAGCTATGCATATCTTGTAGTATTGTTTATTATTTTGATTTGATGTATATTCCACCCTTCCTCCTAAGGAGCCAAGGGCAACTATTATCCAGCAATGGGCAAGCTTTTGTGACATTTCATAACAACATTACAGATCATGGGACGCGTATGTTAAGGCATCAGCCTTAGTTCCAATTTCCTGGCTTTGTGGAGCTTGTGCCAACATGAAATAACCTTAACTCTGGTCTTATCTTTCAATATTTTTATCATTGAATATTTATTTCTCACTACCCCTGTGCAGGGTCATTGCCACTGGGTCCTATTTGCTCTTTTTTCTCACCCATGAGTGCCTTCTGCTATACCTGGCTGGAAAAGCCTCTACCTCTCTTTCTACTGAGGCTCCTTCCTCTCATTGTTCAAATCCTAACCAAGTACTACACAAGGTTAACTATGCTGATCTAGCATGCTGTATTATAAGGATGGGGGAGAAATTTGCTCAGTTTGCATTTTAATGCAAATATACCTAATTTCACACTGTAGAATCAGTATGAGAACTGAAACTCCATTTTATTTATTTATTTATTATATTTATACCCCGCCTTTTTTCCTGAAAGGAACCCAAGGCGGCTTACATAATCCTCCTCCTCTCCATTTTATCCTCACAACAACCCTGTGAGGTAGGTTAGGCTGAGAGTCAGTGACTGGCCCAAAGTTACCCAGTGAGTTTCATGGCCGAGCGGGGACTCGAACCCGGATCTCCCGAGTCCCAGTCCAACACTCTAACCACTACGCCACACTGGCTCTTCCTTCAAAATTCGCAGTTCTCTGAATTTTGCTATGGAGTTTTCCAGTCAATGAATGCATACATTATATTAAGGGAGGAACACCCAAAAATGCATATATATAATGTTAAAAAATGCATTATACTGTATTAGGGAAATTTTGCACACACAAAAAAGTACAAATGTACCATACAAAAAGGCATGTATTAGAACAAATGTGCACAAAAGTACACACACATTTTCATACTAACTTAAAAAAAATAATAATCACAGTTTGGGATGCACCAAATTTACTCTAGTGTGGTATCCCTGCTTCCCCACACCCTTGCCCCTCTTTTATTATACCCTGCCCCTTCTTTCACTACTGGTTGCAACAGGGAATATATAGACTTACATGTCAAACTCATATCTTGGACCATAGTCATTATAAGGTGGTTTTTTTAGCTATGGAGAATGTGGCAATACACAGGGGTGGGGGGATACTTTTATATACTGTGTAGATCACACTGTAACACACTGTGAAGCATGCTTTCATTCTGCCTTCTAAAAATATTTTGTCATATTTGTGGAATGAGAAAATCTATTCATTGAGATTTCTTTTGCTTTGTGCCATTTGTTGCAAAGGAAGTTAATCAAGCTATTATTCACAAAGTGGTCGTTTGAATTCCTACAACCATAATTAATATTTTTATGTGTTTCATCATTAATCAGAAAATTAGAAAACTGCATTATTCAATACTCACTAAGCATTTTGCATCTAATTATTTTCATACTGATGTTCTGCTAGCTCAATAATCCAGCAAATAATGTTACAGCAAACACACTGTACTAAGGAACAACAAACTTATGTTTAAATGTTCTGGAGTTAAAAGCAAGAGTACATTTTTCATCTTATTTCCTATGTTCTTTGGACAATTTTGGTAAAGCGTTTTATTCTATCCCAAATTCTGCACAAAGAAGTTACCAAAATAAAGAAAATGATTTTATGATACAAAGAACCGAAGATATGCTGCTATGATACGCTGCTACTACACTGGCTGTGTCCAATGCATACCCAACAGGGATGAGGGGAGGGGAAAACACACACAATCATGAAATACAAATGACAGACACATCCCACAGTTCAACAATCAAGGACTGTGCTGGTGATGACACGCACACACTTCCCACAAATAGAGACAGCAAGTGGACTCACAATGATGGAGACACATGGACACACACACACACACACACACACACACACCAGCACATATACTGCAGCACAGACACCATTCAAGACAGTGCGGCAATGTCCCCATTCCATCAGAACAAGTGGCACAGCCAGGAGTCGCCTTATGCTCCTCACAACCTGTTTTTTTATGATTGCAACATACACAACGGGGAGAAAGGAGGACACATGCCACAGTATCCACATAGCTCTCTGGACAGAATGCACACAGAGAACACACAAAGCCCCTCCTAGGCACACCCTCTACTATAATGCCTCGGCTGGTGGACCTTCAGTATAGGATGCTGCCGTCAACCTGTTCTGTCTCAGCTGGATGAGGGTCAAGCCAAAGCAGAGGGGTGGTAGGCACAAAATTTGAGGTCTAGCAAGGGAAGCAAGCCAAGGCCAGGCAAAAGCAGGAAAAGCAGAGCTCAGGTTCCATTAAAGTAAGGACAGATAAAGCAGGTAGCATCCTATATAGCTCCATGTGAAATTCAAGCTAGAGTTATACAAGCAGGCTCGCTTATTGCTTCAGCAGCAAGCAAAGCCAAACTGAGTATTGGAGCTGCAGCTCAGTCTAAGTTATTAGCTCCATCTCCAGTGAGCAAAGAGTCTTCAGTTAAGGGTTCTAGCCTGCTTCAGTAGTCAACTTCAACAGTGGAGGAGATGCTGTAATTCTTCTGAGGCTTTTGCACTGAAGTCTGAGGATGGCAACATGACCTCTTCAGGCTGGAGAGGTACTGGCAAAATAGGTTCTGCTTCTGCTGAAGCTTCTGGGGCAACAGGCACATCTGTGACCAGTTCTGAGGGCAGATTGCTGAACCCTTACCAATTTAGCAATATATACTTTGAAGAAAGAATGTAGCATATGAATGGTCTCAAACAGAAGTCGTTACCAGAAGGGAAGGACAGAAATCTCACTTAGGCATCAATACTATGGGCACTTACCTGAGAGTAAGCCCTATTGAAGATAGAGGGGATTGGTTCTGAATAAATGTGTATACGATTGTGCTGTTAATTACCAATGTACCACAGAATACATGTAAATATTGGCACAGTATTCCAAATAAGCACACTTTCTTGATTAGGCAATACTTCTGATGGTAGATGTGATATAATAGTTTGTTTTCATTTAGATTCCATTGCTGGTATTTTACATGATGATGCACTTCTGTTCTTAACAATGTAAAGATCCTTTGAGGTAGGCTGCACTGAGATATAGGGCCAGCCAAAGACATTTTGCTGCCTGAGGTGAAGAACAAAATCGTAGGGGGGCCCCATTTATTATTTATTTATTGTATTTATGAATACAGTACATTCCATGTATAAAAACTGACTGGACTGCTACTTGGCTCTTTCTTCAACACTGGTGATGGGATAGCATCCTCCACCACACCTGAAGGCAGCAGGCTAGCTTAGGGGGTTTAAGACATGCCACTTGGCCCACAGCTCTCTTCTCCAACACCTTGAGGCCACCTCCCAGCATCTGCCACTAGAGGTGACTGCCTCACTCTGCCTAATGGTAGGGCCAGCCCTGCTGAGAGATTGTGATGTAACCCACAGTATGTTTCGTAATTGATTGGCAATTTGATGTTCCTATGTCCAGCTCCAGACCTCAATGCACTATATCGCATTGCCCTTTCCACCTTTCCACTTTAGTCCTGCTCTACACTGGTCTCCTTTTAAAATGCTGGTAGGCTTAATTTATTTTTGCACAACCATAAGAATTTTCAGTGCTAAAAGGCTTTCATTTAAAAAATCATTTTTCTGCTGCTGAAACAACACAATACAAGAAAACTGCTGCCGCTAGTCATATTTTAATGGCTAATTTATCCATTCAAACACAAATTATTTCAGACTATTAAAGTAAAAAACAAAACAAAACAGTCATCTCAAGGTTAGAGGAGATGATGGTAAATATACAGCATGCTTCACTCCAGTTTTCAAAATGCCTAGCATTTGTAGAGAAGTACTAGCATGAATTATTGCTACAAAGCTTACAAGTACAGAAAAAGCTAAAGAATAGTTTTTCATCACTCTTCTAAGCCAATATCAGCCTGTCCAAATTTACACAGCTTTAACCAAACAGAATTCATATGGAGACATTTATGGAGAGCAAGGAATGCTTTTGCAGAGGACCAAAAATCCCTTCCTCTTGACAGATTTAGGCCATCTGAGCAGGTTTTCTGCTTCTTTCATCTCCTTAGGGGCTAAAATTGAAGGAGATTTGAAAACCTTGACTTTACAAAGAGGAAAGTCAAAAATAAAAGTCTGAGCGCTAACCATTATGAGATATGGGACTATTCTGACATACATCCTAACCTTAAAAGCAACATATGGAAATCGGTCCCATTGATTTCAATATAATGTGTAACATGTTAAGAATTATTGTGACACAATATCAAATATGAGGCATTGGGAATTCTAACTGATTATATATTTAATATAATCTTAAATATATTTAGATTATAAAACTGCACAGCAAGTGGTGTTTTTTTTAACATTCCATTTCCCCTTCCCTTGATAACTCACTTTCAGTTCATTACCAGAACAATCTCATATAGAGCATTTTAAAGAAACAGAATAGAGTATATTGACGCAGCTGTAATGGTAAAAGACTGAAGTCTGTTGACATTTTGAGATTTTTTTAAATTATTTTTTTTTAAGAGGGAGAGGGGGGGAAGTGCAGGCACCTTCCAGCTAAAGTTAAGCAGTTTAAAACCTCATCGATTTCCTCGGATCCTTGGCAATTGCGCTATGGGATTCTGTAGGGTACCATCTTGTCCCCAATGTTGTTTAACATTTATATGAAGCCGCTGGGAGCAGTCATTAGGGGATTCAGAGCCAAGTGCCATCATGTACGCTGATGACACACAGCTCTATATCCTTGTGACAACTGAATCAGGAGAGGCTGTGCAAGTCCTGGATCAGTGCCTGAACTTAGTGATGGGCTGGATGAGGGCCAATAAACTGAGGCTGAATCCTGGCAAGACGGAAGCCATGTGGATGAGTGGTTCCCGAGTCCGGGAGATAGGCTCATTGCCTGTTCTGGATGGAGTTGCACTCCCTTTGAAAGTTCAAGTTCGTAGTCTGGGGGTACTCCTAGATCCATCATTGTCGCTGGAGTCCCAAGTGACTGTGGCAGCTCAGAGTGCCTTTTACCATCTTCGACTGGTTCACCAGCTATGGCATCTCCAGGACAGGGATAGCTTGGCCACAGTGATACAGGCACTAGTAACCTCAAGACTGGATTACTGCAATACACTCTATGTGTGGCTGCCCTTAAGGCTGCTCCGGAAGCTGGAGCTTGTGCAGAATGCAGCAGCTCAGCTTTTGTCGGGAGCTGCCCCTTTTCAGCATGCAATTCCTTTGCTGAAGGAACTGCATTGGCTACCTATTTGCTAGGTTTATGGTTCTGGTACTTGGGTACAAAGCCCAAAACAACTTGGGACCAGGTTACCTGAGAGAGTGCCTCCTCCCATACCAACCTGCCCAGTCACTGAGGTCATCAGATGCCATGCTCCTGGTGCCTCCTCATGGACCTTTGGCCTGATTGGAGTCCACCAGGAGAAGGGCCTTCAGTGTGGCGGCTCCATTTCTGTGGAACTCCCTGCCTCTGGAGGTCAGGTAGGCTCCGACACTGTGCTGCTTTTGGTGCCTGCTGAAGACCTCCTTGTACCAGGAAGTCTTCTCTGCTCTTCAACCACCAGTTTAATTGTTCACTGCTCTGGAATCTGCTTGATGTGGAGCGGGATACAAATACTGTAGATGACGATGACAATGACGATGATGATGAGAATTAGCACACATTGAAATCACTGGGACTTAAAAATCATTAATTTTGACTGCATAGTGCTGGCCTGCAAATTCTCTCCATTATAGGAAGTAAGAAAGATTGACCTCCTCCCACTCTCTGATATTCTTCGGCTTTTGTTCAAGGAGATACAAAATAGGAAAGATTATCCCATTTACTTGGGCCCACTTCTGTTGGTGCAGGATTAACTATTTGAAACTTCTATGTCAAGCTGTATATTTCTTCCTTGCCTACTTGCACTGAAATTCACTGAAGTACAAATGACTTACATTCATTTATGAAGTGATACATCACAAGCAAGTCCAGATAAGGAGTAAGGAAAACAGCATGACAGTGCTAACAAGTGGTGTAGTGCAGTGTTCTGGCTGGGGCATGCTGGGAGCTGTAGGCCAAAAACATCTGGGGACCCAAGGTTGGAGAACACTGGTGCAGTGGGACCAAGGCTTGCAAGGACACAGTGCTGGCACTTTTTTTTTTATTAGCAGGGATGCTGATGTCATCTGCTGCCCCTCTCAGAATTCCCTGTTCCCTCTGAACTTGGCTGCAATTCTCACAGTGGCTGGGAGAAATGAATTTTCCAGCAACAATATATTGCTGTAATGCGAAGTATTTTTGTGTGGCTTGGTCTTGAATGTGCAATTAGCTTTTACAGAAGATCTACTCCTAGTGGAGATAAAACTACTAGAATGGTTTGTTGATATGGATCAACACACCTGCCTACATTTTCAGAATCTCCTTGCGGGTGTGACTGTGGGGACTGTGGTGATGAGCACCTGCACTTCAAAATTGAACACTACACCACTGGTGCTAAGTGCAAATATCTTTGACATTCGGACAGATTACACTGACACCTTTGACATTCAGAAAAATACAGAAAAAATAGTATAGAAAGAGCAAGTAGGTAAGGAGAAGAGGTACAACTTATAAGGTGTGGTGGATGGCATTCAAAGAAGAAAAAAGGAAGGTTTGCACAATCACAGAGGGAAAATAACCCACAGTGGCTTATTTTCCCTCCCCGCGCATGCTGGTTGCGAGCCACCTAATTAGCATAATTACCCTCACCGGGCGCAGGTTTTCTTGATATCCGAACCCAGCAAGTGTGGGTGGCCGGGGTGGTTTACAAAAAACCAGCCTGAAATTCTAGAACAAGTCATGCGGTTTCGGGGTGGTTTGTAAACCACCCCAGCCATCCACCCTCACCAGGTCCAGAATCAGACAACCCACACGCAGCGAGGATAATTATGATAATTAGGTGGCTCGCAACTGGCACATGCTGGTTACAGAATCCCTCTCAGAAAGGGTGAGTGCAAATGGTTTCTGCTTTGCCTGTACACTTGTGTCTGGACATGGTGGGGGGGGGCCCATAGCCAGGGGGGCTGGCCTCCCTAAATTTTCTCTGCCCCTACAATTTATTTTTACAAACAAATAATTATAAAACAGTTTACAATTTTGTCCTTAAAAGACCTGCAAACCAGATGAACTGCCCCCACTACGTTTTTGGTCCCCCCCCCAGAACTTTTAGGCTGGCTTACAGGCCTGGGTGGGTGGGGAATTTGTAAATATTAAGGCTTTCCAGACTACTGTACTTTTACACAAGGCATGCAAAGTTTGTCATTTCTCCCCTCGAGGCAATTCTTCAGCTATAAGGATACTGCACTAACACTCTGACAGCTCTCGTTCCCACAGATAGATTTCACTTCGACTGTGAGTACTGTGTATGTGCCTGACACTGGACAGTACCTGCATCATTACTATGCTCATGCAAGTTATGAAGTTAGGTTTTATTCTTTACCTCTCATCTTCTTACTTTATTGTTTACTACTCAAGCATAGCAGTCCTCACATACTTTTTTTTTTTAATGTGGAAAACATCAACAACTCTGCTCCTTTGCCTCACAATATCTGGAAGCAACACCTCCTAATCCCAGGTAGTAAAATAAGCTGTAGTTACCAAGCACTGTGGAAAGAACATTCTACACATGTCACATGATACAAGTCAAATCCCTGCATTGAAAGCAGCCCACCCATCAGAACAGTGGTAGGCCCTCACTCAAATTAAGCAACGTAAGTGGTAAGAAACTAAAGAAGTGCTGTTCAAAGAATTACACCGGAGCCCTACACTATGGCATACTCAGCAGAATGATAAATATTGCTTGTCAACAACCTTCTAACATTTTTCACTCTAAGACTAATGGTAAGGCTACAAGTCACTAAAGTTTCCACTACACCGTTATCAGTATTCATGTGCAAAAAATAAACAAAATATGGATGTATAAAACATGATTATTACGACTGAATTCTACACATGTGCATTCACCACTTGATAAGGCAACATTAACAGATGCCCTGGATGCGTGAAAGTACTGTTTGGGAAAGCAACTGCAGTGGTGCCTGACTAGTCATCACTGAGGGTGCGTGCTTTCGCAAACACAGTACTTTACAATGCAGGCAGTTCACATAAGTTCACATTGTGTGATTTTATATTGCTCTGCATTTTACTTTATGTTCTTTTTTTGTTTTTAAGTTAACTGTTTTTATCTGTTTCTTTTTGTAAACTGCCCAGGGAGCCTTTTGGCTGATGGGCGGTGAACATATATATATATATATATATATATATATATATATATATAAAGAACACAGGAACGTAAAAAGAGTCCTGCTGGATCAGACTAAGGCTCTACCTCGGGGTGGGGAATGTGCCCTAGGAAGCATAGCCAATGGTGAGGGATGATGGGAGTTGCAGTCCAACAAGATCTGGAGGGCCACACGTTCCCCACTCCTGCTCTACCTAGTGCAGCAGAAGCATGCTTCCCTCTGGGAAGCTTACAAATAGGGTGGGAAGGCAATAGCTCTTCCTTGCTCTTGCCCCCCAGAAACTGGCATTCATCAGCATCTTGCCTTTGAATACAAAGATTCCATTTACCCATTATGGCTAATAGCCACTGACAGACCTATGCTGCATGCATTCATCTAATCCGTTTTTAAAGCCATCTAATGGGTTATATGAAGAAGGGGGGGGGGGTTTCTTGTTTGTCCAATAGTCTAACTATTGCCATTTTTATTCAGTGACCCCATGTTCTAGTTCTAAGAGAGAGAAGAAAAAGTTCTCTCTACCCATTTTATCCACACCATGCATAATTTATAGGTCTCTACCATATCTCCCATTAGTCATCTTTAAAATAAAAAAAAAGTAAAAAGCTCCTAACGCTTTGGCCTTCCCTTGTAGGAAAAATGTTCCAACCTGCAGATGATTTTCATTGCCCTTTTCTGCATCTTTTCTAGCTCTACAATGTTCTTTTTGAGATGTGGTGACCAGAAATGTACACAGTTGCCCCAATGGAGCTGGACTACTGATTTATAGAAATGACATTGTGATATTGTATGCTTTATTTTCAATCCCCTTCCTAATCATTCCTACCATGGATTTGCCTTTTGCACTATCACTGCAAGTTGAGTTGACATTTTCATTGAAATATCTACCACAATCTCAAGAGCTTTTCCCTGGTTATTAATGCCCAGTTCAGAGCCCCTCGGTATTTATGAGGTTGGAGATTTTTGATACAATGAACATCACTTTACAGACACTTAACATTGAACTTCATCTGCCATTTTGTAGCCTAGTCACTCAATTTGGAGAAATTATTTTCAAGCTCTTCATAACTGGCTTTGATTCTCACGATGCTGAATAATTTGGTGTCATTGATTTGCAAAGTTGACCACAAAATTGCTTACCCCTATTCTGCTTGTTATTATCAATTGATATAGGATGTATTTGTATGAATCATCCCTAAGATTAAAAAGCAAATTCCAACTGGAAAAGACAGATTCAGATTTTACCAAGACACATAAGAAAGATGCAAAGATGCACGGTTTCTATGCTTACCGGGTCTTTCAAAGCCCATGTATTTCTTGCTCTGCAGTCACCAGAAAACAGACTCTGGCCCTCATATCATTCTCCCCACTCTGCCTGCACCTGTCATGATCTCCATAAATATACTCTCAATATGAAATCTACTAGAGAATGAAGTTAGCAAATAAAATATAGCCTTTGCTTATTATTTTAACAAGGAAAATATACACATAAAGCAGGAGATATGTATATAAAAACCTCCCTGCATATGTAAATATAGCATGTTCAGGGAAATGGTAGGCTAAAACTGACCCAGCAGCAGGGTGTTTTCTTTCTTTAACAAGGGGAAGCATTCAAACACGCAATTTCCTACCCATAGTTTGAAATGATACAGTCCAAGATGCACTATAGATGCATTATTATTATTTTCATGTTTGAGGGTCCAATCCTCTGGGTTACACCCTCGTTAGACGGAAGCCTCCAATCTTGGAGGCTTACGAGTATCCAATGCCTTGCCGGGCTGCTACAAGCAGGGTGGGAAGAGTGACAAAGGCAATTTTCACCTCCTTCCCCCCCTCCCTTTCCCCTAGACAAGCCTCGGAAACATCGTTTTCTGGCCTCTCGTCTCCCTTCCCTACTCACCAAAACATTCCCTTTGAGATCTTTCCAAAGGTCCTCTAAGGCCGCTTTTGCAACCTTGGAAATCAGACAGCCTGGTTCTTTCTGCAGGAGCTGGGGTGGGGGGGATCAGATTCCAGAACCTCTTTCCGAGGTTGTAGCAGTGTCTACTGCCTTGGAAGGGGGACACTGAAGAATCCTATGGTCCCTGAGATGCTCTCCCAGGACCACAGATTGCTCTCTGAATTAGAAAAGAAAAATAAGCATCTGTTTAAGAATAAAAATGTACATACTTACCGGTAAGTATGTTTAAAAAATAATTACTGTTCTGTACACAGTGCTACAAGACATTTTTATGTGCAAATGCTCAATAAAAGTACCAAGTAAATGAAACACATTTCTTTGTTTGCCTCCTGAATTAATGGTGCAGTAGAAACTTTCTGATTGGGTAAATTTACATCAGTAATGTGCAGTCTCAAATTACTGGTGTAAATCAGCTTCTTTAGGACACAATCCTATGCATGTTTAGACAAAAAAAAAGTCCTACAACTCCAAGCATTTCTAAACATACATAGGATTGCGCCTTTAACTCTCAAAAAATTTACAGAGCAATCCTATACATATCTACCCAGAAGAAAGTCCCACTGAACTTACTCCCAGTCCCAGGTAAGTGAGTATAGGATTGCAGCCTTAATATAGTAGCTGCCTTCTTATTATGAAATCCTTACTGCTTGTTAGAATGTTCTATGGGTGATGGAAGTTATTTAGCATTACACTTTGAAGAAGACTAGCAAAATTAAACTGCATTTATTAAAATAAAATGAATGTGCCCGGTTGTTAAGATCTTCACCAGAGGCCTGGCTCTGGGTATCCCCACTATCCGCAGCAATGTGAGTGGCTACCAGGGATAAGGCCTTTTTTGTGGTGGTGCCTCATTTATGGAACTCCTTCCTCATATCCATTTGCATGGTGCCCACTTTGATGGGACCAAGCTTCTAGCACCATGTAAGAAGTTGTGACTAATGGCTTTTGTTGATGTTTAAATCCGGACTGTTTCTCTGTTTTATTTTAGTAGTGATTGTTGTTTCTGTCATTAGGCTTTGCTTTTTTATAAACCACCTCAAGAGCTGTCACTAATAGGTAGGGATAAACATTTTAAATAAATAAGCAAACAAAACTGATGTGTGATGCACTATTATTGCGTTTTAAGCGCATAGGCTATGTACTATTCTGGAATAGTACTTGGGCTCATCCCTCTAGTACTGCCTCTGACTGCTGCCAGTGTCACATACTTGACATAAAGTAGAAAAATGTTCGTCATCAGACAGCTGTGGAGTAATTTGTCCAAAGGCAAGTTTCCACCTAGGAGTAATCAAAGGGCAGTTATTGCCCTATAGTCCAAAGAACAAAAGCAGATCCACCCTTCTAATGCTGGAAACTTGTGCTATTCTTAATTTTCCTGCCCATCAGTTATATATTTACCATTGGATTTCCCCACTTTTGCTAATTTGCATAATTCAGCCATTTGAACTCATCCTTTCAATTATTTTTGAATACCTTGCACTCAAATGATTCAGTTTTCAAAACAAGCTTTCCATGCTGTAGTTCACCCTCCTCAATGTTATTTAATGAGATGTTTTACGGAGAAAATTACATATTCATTAGTAGTAACAGGCTCATTTTTAAGGGTCAACAATAAGAGGTCATAAGTATCTAATGTGGAAAATTAACTATAAATACAGGAGAATTTGTAAGGTTGGATAACTTCGGAATACCAGTTTATCCCATTCCTCCACTCAAACATATATGACTAGCTTTATACTTCAACACATTAAAAAAATCTTGGATATGGATAGTGACAGCTCTTATGTCTAAGAGCTTTCCCTTATGTAAGGAACACAGAACCTAATATATGGGATAATTTCTATAGGCTGCATTATATTTGTTCAGAAATCTCACACTATAGTTGCAAAGAACTCAGGAGCACAACTCTTTCTTGACTACTTGTCTCCAATTTAGTCACATATACCAAGTACCATTTTCACAGCTACAGCAAACTAGTATCTTATTATTTTATCTCTCTTTCTGTAAAGTGTGTTTTTATTATTTTATCTGTCTGTAAAGTGTGTTTTCAAATCCACTATATGAAAGAAACAGCATAAAAGAACTTCCAATGGCCCCTACGTGGGAGCAGGGAGAAGGCTTGCGCGTGGGGGAGGAGAGAGGAGGCAGGCACCTGGTCAGGTGGGTCACGAGAAATGAGCCAATGGCTCAAAAGGGCGGGGACCCAGGTAAGAGCTTATTTAAGCTTTAGATCCCGCCAGGGGGATCTTAGCTAAATTGGTCGCATTGCGGGAAGTGCGGGTTTAGGCAGGAACAATTAAAGTTATGGTGATCATCCAGTGGCACCTTTCAAGGTGACTGACGTTTACCCAAGGCTGCCCTCGCCAATGCCATGAGGCTTGGCACAAGGGAGATTGGGACAGCTTTGGGGTTTTACCTTTCTCACCTACTTTGGGAGCCTGGAGGCGCCAAAGTAAGGTGACGATGGTAAGGCCCTCCAGCTCCACATGGAGGGCAACTGGGCGGTGGCGGGCCATCCCGCCTCCGGTTCAGTTAAGATGCATTCGCCAAATATTGGTCTTTTCTCCCGGCCAAGGGCCGGGCTAGGTTAGAACCGCACTTCACCCTTCACAGATCTTCAATTCAATAAATGTGGCCCTGATTTGAAACCATATACCCTGTGTCTGCCTCTTCTTTATCTCGCCTTTACACGCGCAAACCGACGTAATTGAATTGTATGACTATGGGAGTGTAAAGCTTTGCTCTACAGTCCTAGATGAGTATTTGAGGCTGACATGATTATTTTGCACTTCCTTTTGATAGGCAACTGGCAGTACACTCTTCGTTGGAAGTTGGATGGAGGTTGTTAACTGCAGAATTAGAGCACAGGAATCCTTGTATGGTATATCTACAATAGGAAGAAATAGGATGTAGGTTGATTCAATCTAAAAAATGATCAAAAGAAACTACAGTATTAGTGATAAGCTCTCGTGAAATGGACAGTGCACATGAAAACTTATGCCATAATAAATTTGTTAGTCTTTAAGGTTCAAGCTATTTGTTAGTCTTTAACAAACAAAACTCTTTGTTGTTTTTGCTGTAACAGACAAATACGGCTACCCCTCTGGACAGTATTAGTGATGTCATCAGATTTTCAGATGATAATGGCCTATGAAGATACTGCTCTTTCAAAATATGTTTATGTACCAGATGCCCATTTGAAATAATAGCTTATGTCTCTCTTGAAACACGTAATTTCCAGCCCAAGAAAACATGTTTTGTACCATTTTGTATATTAACATAGACTAGCATCTCATTTATTGGTCACAGGGCTTTAACATGTTGTATGCTTATGCATTGTGTTTGACTTAGTATACTGTTCAATGGCTTCATAATTCTGAATGTTTCTCTTTATACTGCTTACAGGGAACACAAACTGGTCATTATTTTTCTATGCTGGTGAAAATATTTTTTCTGTGCTTGCACTATTTTAGAAACATAATGATAACTGCATGATATACTAACAGTGCAATCCTATGCATGTTTAGGCAGTCCCATGACGTTTAATACAGCTTACACTCTAGTCAGTGGGTTTAGGATTGCAGCCTAAGAAATAATGGCAATATTAATAATGTGTGTGTGTGTTTAATCCCAGGATTATCGGATAGAAGATTTTGGCCATGACATCTTATTCATTGCACAACTTTTGTTCAGTTCATAAGGACTCCATGTTTTAAAGGAACTGAAAGGAATGAATTGTCAAAGCAATGCCAGTTTGAATAAAATTATACAGTGTTCCAAAGTCACTGTTATGCATAACAATACAGCTTTGTATTTTAAGGTGATATTTAAATCAGAAATTACAAACTTGAAAGAATATAAATGACAACACGTTTCAAAAGCTTAAGCTTTGTATCCCTACATATATTCACACAGTCATTTCTTTCTTTCTGCTCTGGTTGACGTCATGCATACATTGGTTGCACTGGATCTTGGAAGTTTTAAAATATACACTATAGTGTTCCTACATTAGCATTACTGGAAGGTGTACTTTTTCTGTAGTTTCTGTTATTTAATAAATAAAACACAGGTCCGTTGCTGGATAAAGTTCAGTATTTCTATTTAAAATTTGAATGAACAAACATGCTCTTATCCCATATACATTTACCTGGAAGTTATTCCCATTGAATTCAATGGAGTTTACTTGTGCATAGACATGCATAGGGTTGTTCTGCCAATGAAACATTTTAATAAAATGCTGAAGTTAAAATGGGGACACATTTCATTCATTAAAAGTTCTTTCATTTAAAATGGATTTCTAAGAAAAATGATTGTATTTCTGTACATTCATACTAAATGACATGACTTCCTTTCTTCTAAGTTAAAGAGGTACTTTAGGCTGTCTTTAATATTGCCAGAAGTGAGTAAATCATAGTATGTGGCCAGTACAATATGATCCCTATTTGTTATGCTTTCAAAATAACTAGCCAAACCCATAGCATTAAATATGGTGTTGAGATATTCAGATATTGACCCCATTTCTATGTGTGCCATTGTGCATTTAGAGGTGCCTTTTCTCAATAGGGCTCCTTCTATGAACTCTCATAGTCTTGAAAATTTTCTAGACAATACTGAACTAGAGAGACCAATTGGTTTGACTTAGTATAAGGCAGCTTCATATATTCACATGATTAACTTATTAAACTTTTGGGCTAGTAAATAGTGCTATGCAGCCTGGGGCAGACTTTCTTTTGAAAAGAAATCTTTATGAATCTTCTGACACAAGATTGCTTTTTTTTAATAAGTGAATCTCTAATGCAGTATCCATCGAAACACGCAGTTCGTAACACCACTCCACCTATCTGCTGCATTGTGTGTAACAATGCAATGCTGAAATCCCATGTTTTTCAGAAGTATACAGAAATGATACATCCTTCTCAGATTAACACACCATTTATTTGTGATATATCAGGATGTCCACTTGCACAACCCCTTTAAAATGTTCTTGCACAGTTCCCATTCACTTCACTGGGGCTGGAGCAGAAGAACTTCCTAGTGGATTATGCCCTATGAAAGGATTAGGAATCAAGATACTCTCAGCTAGACAGTGACAGCATATCAGTCATGTTTTCCAGTGGTCATGCTGTACTCACTCACAACTGTACTGCTATTTTATTGCTATTTTACGACTAGCAATTCTGTTCTAATACAAATTTGATTAGGCACAACCTCAACTTGGTATAAAAAATAGTTTACATACACACAAAATCAAGACATTCATTGATTAAAAAGCACTAATATTTGTGTGACTATCACTTATCTTTGTAACAGAAGTAAAGGTGGCTTACATTCTCTCTCTTAACTGCTATTACTCTGTCAGTTACAAAATCACTTTTGTAACTGGACATTTTGGCATCCTTATTTAAAAATTGTCTTAAAGATTGTTTCTCACTGACTGTGGTAGGTCACTTTACAAGCTGCTTATCAATGTGCTTTGATGCTCTGTCTAGGATTCTGGCAGCTCAACTCTAAATGTAAATGCAAATATGCTCTATTGAAAACAGTGTGCCTGTTAAAGTAAATATATAGAGGATTTTGGTGCTAATATATTTTTGTTTGTTTTTTTACTTTGTATTGACTAACAAAGTAGTTTTCAAAGAGGATGACATTTCAAATGTCAGTGCCTAAAGCCAGCTGATAAACCAGAGAGGAGGTAATTGAAATGAACCCTATGCTGCAAGTAGAACTTAAAACATTGAAATACTTCATCATGGTGGTAAAAAGTCTCTTTTCTGTTGTTTTAACAGTAAGGAACAAAAATGGGTAAAGAGAGACTCTTGTAACTACACATTGAACTTACAAAGTGCTCCAGGCCATTGTAAGCTTCAAAAAAGGATGAACAATACAGACAAGAAAGCAGGACAACTAAATATGCATCTTTAGAGTACTGAAAACAGCTGCCTCCTCTGCTTCCATAGCTGGACAAGAAATGAAGCAGGTATTTCAAAACTCTTGCTTTTACTAAGCTCTTTTGTTAAGGGAGGCAGTGGTATAGAGAAAGTCTCACTGCTGAATACAGGATGGTAACTCAGGCAAAATGGAAAACCACATTCATCTAATATATGGTAAATGGGTGGAAGCAAAACAGATGATTAAAAAAAAGTATCCTTTTATAAGCCACAACTTGGGGAGCATTTACACAGAAAGAAATGAAGTCATAAACCTCAGGCTTTATAAATGCTCTTTTTCCCCCAGAGATTCATAAAACAATTCCTCCACTCTTTAACCTCTCCCTCAAGTCATCCAATAAAGTGACTGGTCTGCAAACAGAATAAAAATCTCAGGATATATGAGGCTCTGGAAGTTACCAGCCTTGCTCTTTATGAAAGCAGTTAGGCAGAGAAATCAATAGTCTCTCACAGATGGCACTGCATCTCCTCCTGCAGATATACAGGGAGGGGGCAGGGGGAGGATTAAAATAATAAGAAACAGACACTGTGAGGATTTCAAAGAAGAGAGTTGACACATCCCATTGATCCACACAGGAGCATTAGTGCCGTTATAGACTACCAAAATGCCTTCTTATATGGAGAGAATGACTCTTATTTTATGGAAACAACCAACACTTATTTCTTAATATTATTGCTGCTTAAAATAGAATCGTGAGGGGTCTCTTCTTTCATACTATTCTAATCACACTACAGCAATATTTCCCGACATCTCTAGGAAAACAGAGATCCCAATTCTCAATACGTTTTTTCAAATACGTTATTTTTAATCTCCTTTCAAACCAAGCAGGAATCCTCTTGAAATTGGGTAGGGATAGGAGAGCAGTCCGTTTATCACCACTGGCTTTCCTGGAATCTTTTGAAGGGGGAAAGGAACCCCTTCAAGAACAAATATACACTGTACACAAATTCATCCCCCTGTTCTCTGTTAATCCAGACAACTAACACTAGATTTCCAATGTCTAAAAAGATACAATGTCCTTTTCTCCCATAATCTCACAGTGAGTGGGTAAGAAACATCTACCCTTGTCACCTCTTAGATTCTATGGAGCATAGTTCAAGAATGCTAAGGTATCAGTAATCAGTATTAACTCATCTCGTGTTTGCACCCAAATACTGAGACTACCTTCCTCTATAACTTCTCTCTCCTTCCTGCTTCCCCACAACTCTGGCCAGATCGCTTCCTCCTCCTATATATCCCAGTATAAGAACAGGAACAGAGCAGAGAGTACATCTATTGGGCTAGCAGAAAGGGATCCAGCTTCCACATCTCCTCGCTCACACCTCATGCCAGATGCCTATGCACCATAACATCATCCAGGACGGACACACAAGACACAACCATGTCCTTTTTACTTTGGGTTAAGCAATCCGGAATAACTACACCAACCTAATCATCACCAATAGCAATCAATCCCCACATCACCCAAGAGCATGAATGGACCAACGTCTACCCTTTTACCACCCTAGTGAAAGTAGAGGAGGGTGGTTATGGTTGCTGGGTGTTTAAAGGCGTAACTCGTGCCCTCTAAATAGGGAGCAAGAGCTTCTGCTGAGCCCAGCCCATGCAGAGAAGGAAGCCCCTGCGACGCCTTTTCTCACCTACCTGCAGGTCCGCTTCCTTAAGGAACCACCTAGCGATCCTCCTTCAGGTCCCGGAGGGAAACTCCAGCCTTATCGGACTTGCATCGCTTACAAATTCCAAATCCGCCTGCAGCATACAGTGGCATGGATGGGGGTGGGGAGATTGGTGCTTTTCCCCCTCGATGGCGGGCGACTTTAAATATATATATATATATTGCTAAATATTCGTGGGAGAGGAGTTTCCACTTCTCTCAGCTCGGAAATCAATCAAAGAGGCGAATCTGGGAGTGGGGGGTTGGGAAATAGGAACGGGACGTGTGTTGGATCTGTTTGCACGATTTCCAAATCGCAAATCACACAAAACGTGGAAGAGCGCGCGGCGGAGCGGGGGCAGGGAGGGATGAGAAACGCCGCTCGCTCGCTCTTCTCTCCCTCTGAAAAGACAAGTTAGTCCCGCAGTCGGGAGCGGCTTTCCGCCCTTTGACACCTCAGCGGCCGCCCCAATCCACCCAGAGACTGCAAGAACTCTGGAGTGGCGCAGAGAGATCGCCCCGCTCCGTTATTCCATCTGGGGCGAGTTCGCTTTGTTTTCAACACACGGGGACACTTTCGGCCACTTTGCCTCCCTCCATTCTCCCTCTTCCTCCCCAAGAAAAGACAACAGTCTGTAGAGATGGAAGAGAATGCCTCCTTCTTGGGCCAAGCCAGTCTGCCCGTACTTCTCCAGAGCGCTGGCTGGCTGTTTCGCTTCTTTAGAGAGACCGTTTCGACGGTATCTCGCCCTCTGCTCCCATCCAGGCGCGCGGGAGCATCTGCCTGGCCGGGGCTGAAGGGGAAAAAACACACACACAATCCAGGCAGCCCACGGCCTGACGAGGCGGCAGGTCGCGTGTCCTCTCAGGACGCTTATTCCGCCCCTCAGGATTCTCCTTCACACCCAGCCTCCGGCCCCTTCGTTGCCACACGACGTGCAAGATCCCAAGCGGAGCTGGCCGGCGTCGGATGCCCCCAGCTCAGCGCGGCGGCGGCGTTTTCCCGCTCGGCGCCTGTCCACTTCCAGGACCTCGGTCTACAGTCGAGAGCCCCTCACTCAGGCAGCCTCGCCCGAGCTCGCCCCGTGCGCGTTGTGGGCTGACTGGTAAGCGCCGCTGCCCCCCGCATCTCCCCCGCCGTCAAGAGCGCCGCGTCCCGCACTCTTCCAAACGGAGGAGAGCGCATCCAAGCAGCGACGTCCTCGGAAGCGGGGAGAAAGGGAAGGCGCCAAGTTCTTCGAGGGGCTTTGATCAAGCGCCAAGTGGCGCGGGGGAGGGAAGGGTGGAAAGAAGGAAGGCGTCACGTCGGGAGAGCGGCTCTCTCGCCACGCTCCTCCGAGGTGCGAGGTAGCGCCTCAAATGCCTCTCGCGGATGAGTTGCGTCTCCCTTTAGAGCGTTTCCAGCCTTTCTTGAGAGGAGCGCGGCTGGGTGGGTGGCAATCCTTCCCGAGGAGCCGAAATCTCATTCAGGAGGACGGGAGAAGCCCTGAGGCGGGCTGCTGGCTGAGCGGAGAGCGGGAAAAGAGTGCGCGCCAGGCTCAGGCTGGCTCGCGCCTTCTCCCCTCCTTTCCCTTCATGCCTTCCTTCTTAGGCTGAAGTGAGAGCGCCTGCTGGCTGCTGCGGCCGGAAAACCGGCTGAACCATGGCGCCGTTCAAAAGGCGGCCTCTGTCTCCCTCCAACGTTAGGAACGAGTCAGAAACAGCATTTCTAACGTACAACCAGGGCCGGTGCAAGGCAGTTTGGTGCCCTAGGCAAGATCAGATATTTAGCGCTCCCCCCTTCCCACTTGAGCCCTCCCTCCAGCCCCATGCCCATTATGAAATAAAAGTCAATTGGCAAAACCTAAAAAATTTATTATAATTTATTTATTTATTTATTTATTTATTATTTACATTTATTAATTGCCCATCTGGCTGGCAACCGGCCACCCTGGGCGATGTACATAGAATAAAAACAATAAAATACATTTAAAGCAGTATAAAAAATTTAAAATCTTAACCCACCCCATATTCCCGCCTGAACAGCCAGGTTTTTAATGAGCGGCGGAAGCTCAGCAGAGAGGGGGCATGGCAGAGGTCACTCGGGAGAGAGTTCCACAGTACGGGGACCGCCACAGAAAAGGCCCTCTTCCTTGTCCCCACCAGTCTAGCTGCTCTGGCTGAAGGGACAAGGAGAAGGCCGTCCGTGGCAGATCTTGTTGAGCGGCCCACTTGATGTTGCTGGAGACACTCCTTGAGATAGACTGGACCGGAGCCGTATAGGGTTTTAAAGGTCAAAACCAACACCTTGAATTCGGCTCGGCAAGCAACTGGTAGCCAGTGCAACTCCTTCAGCACTGGCGTGATGTGGTCCCGCCAGCGGCTGCCTTTAACCAGGCGAGCCGCCACGTTCTGTACCAGCTGTAGCTTCCGAACCGTCTTCAAGGGTAACCCCACGTAGAGCGCATTACAGTAGTCTAGGCGAGAGGGGACCAAGGCATGAACCACTGATGGAAGCAGATGATTAGAAAGGTAGGGGCGCAGCTGCCGTATCAGATGGAGTTGATACAGCGCCGCCCAGCTCACAGCAGACACTTGAGCCTCCATGCAGGACCGGTGCAGGGCAGTTTGGCGCCCTAGGCGAAATAAAATTTGCGCCCCCCCTCTCGTGCCGTGGGGGGGCTCCGGAGCAAAGCAGCCCTGCCCTGCAAAAAAAAAACAACCCCGCGCCGCCGCCACCGCCTACCTACCTACCTTCCCCCGCCCTGGCTGCCGCCGCCTCTGAAGAAGAAGTGATGCAACGGGACCCCCGCGCTCTGTTTTTTGCCGGGGGAGCGCGGCGGCGGCTTCGGCAGGCGGGCGGGGCGGCGGGGAAGGAGGTCCGGCGGGGGTGGTGCGGCGGCGGCAGCGAAGAGGAACACAGCGTTTCTGCACCCTCTTCAGCCATGCGCCTTAGGCAACCACCTAGTTTGCCTAGCGGTAGCGCCAGCCCTGCCTCCATGGACAGCTGGGAGTCAAGGATGACCCCGAAGCTGCGGACCTGGTCCTTCAGGGGCAGATGTACCCCATTCAGCACCAGGTCAACATCCCCTAACCTCCCCTTGTCCCCCACCAGAAGTACCTCGGTCTTGTCGGGGTTCAGCTTCAGCTTGTTCCTTCCCATCCAGCCAGCCACTGCCTCCAGGCACTTGGACAGGGTCTCAACGGCCAACCTCGGTGAGAACTTGAAACAGAGGTAGAGCTGCATGTCATCCGCATACTGATGACACCGCACCCCAAACCTCCTGATGATAGCTCCCAGCGGCTTGAGGTAGATATTGAAATTATTATCCTCCTCCTTAGCATATTTGATCACTGGGATTCTCTGGTCTGTCTTCCCTTGAGAAAGAAACAGGAGCGGCATTAGGCTCGGGCAAGCGGCAGCCGCAGCAGCAGCAGCAGCAGGACGACGGCGAAAAAAAGGAGAGAGCCGAAGTAGCCGCAGCAGGGAAAGAAAAGGAGGAGGGGGAGAGGGGGAGGAAGAAAGAAAGACAGAAAGAGAAAGCAAGCCTGGGGACAACAAAAACAGAAGAAGAACCAGCACACGGAGAGAGAAAGAAGCGAAGCGAAGGGGGAATAACCAGGGAGGCTTCTGATTTGGTTTGGTTTCTGCGGCCCATTTAGCCATGCACCCTAGGCAGCCGCCTAGTTGGCCTAATGGTAGCACCGGCCCTGCGTACAATGGTTTGAGAGTGCCAGCGGGATTGGGGGGATCTGGGCCCATCGTTTTTGTGTGGAAGATTTATTCAAATTTTCCTCATCCGAGGATCAGTTTCGGGGTGCCCAGGGACACCCCCCCTCCCTCCAAGCATCTACTGCAGAACCGCTGGGACTTGTTCTATCTAGACTAGGGTGGGTGGACACATGGAATTTTGAGAAGATGTTGTGGGCACTCTCACAAAACCGATGTGATAGTGGCCTTGCCCATTAATGAAATGGCTACCATGATGGTGGGCATGGCTGGTCACAAAACACTAATTTCCCAGAAGGCAAACTGGTGAGGCTAAAAGAAAACTAATTTGCCCAAGAACCTAAGTACAAGGCAGAGGTGCATGGCCTGAGCTCCAAAACAAACCACCACCCTTTGAATCCAAATAAAGATAGTGCTGGAGGTCAGCACTTCACTTTGCAGCATGCTAGCCTCCCAGTTTTTTGTTTAAATTTTAAAAAAATCAGGTGAAGCAGGGCCTGTCAGGTGCTAAGAGAGATGCACACTGGCACACAGGTGCCAATGGGCACCATATTGGAAACCCCAATCTAGGATGTGCACAAGTACTAGCCATGTCTTCAGCCCTCACTGTTGCCCACAGGAACTGTTACCAACCCACACAGTGCAGGGAACAGTGACACAAGTTGGAAAAAAAGAGATACCGGTACTTCTCCACTGCTGAGCTTCTCAACTGAGGAAACCCATGGCTCCCCAGCACACAGTGGGGAGTGCAGGAAATGCCCTGTAGCATGGGTGACAGACTTGCAGTTCAGGTACCACGAATGGTACAAGTAACAGGAGTTTGTGGCACACAAGCCAAGAAGGCCCACACTCAGCCTGTGCTCCTGCTTTCCTCTCCAGCATTATGTGGCTACCAGCTTTCCTGGCTCACTAGACAAGAAACAAAACCATCAACAAGGGTAAGGGTGCTATTGCAATGTATCTTGGAGTGAAAAATGCAGCAGCTAGACTGCTAACCAGTGCATAGTATCAGCAGGACCATATTACACCTGCCCTGAGAGACCTGCACTGGTAGCCAGTTGCTTTCTTGGCGCAATTCAAGGTGTTAGTTTAAACCTTTAAAGCTCTAAATGACTTAGGACCTGGCTATATAAAGGACCACCCACCTTACTATGGACCTGGCAGAGTATTAAGATCTGCAGGAGAGGCCCTTTTGAGTGTCCCATTACCTGCAGCAGAGGCCTGTTTGTTGGCATGCGTCAAAGGGCTTTCTCCTGTGTTGCCCCCAAACTGTGGAATGTGCTCCCTCAAGAACTACAATTGGCCCCAACACTCTTGGCCTTTTGAAAGGTTGTAAAAGATGCATGTTTTCAGTGTACCCTTTCAAAATGTGTATTTTAATTTTTTTTTACTGCTCTTGCTTCATTGCTTTAAGGTTTTATTTTTTTAAATTGTTGTACACAGCTTTGATGGCTTTTTAGCAGATAAGGCAGTATGTAAATGTTAAGAATAAATAAATAAAACAAACAGAAGTGTAGGACTTCCATCTTCAGTTGCTTTAGTTAAACGTTGCTTAGAATGGATGCAGATGACTGGGAATCATACAGTAGCAACAAAGGTTTACCACATGGAGTCTGAAACTGCACAATCTGCAGCACCAACAATGCAGTTAAGACCAGCTTTGCAGCTCCTCCGGGAAGAATGACCATCGGGGATGGAGTGGAAATCTGCCACAATACGAATCCAGGCTGGAATCATGGTTTCTAGTTAAAGCAGAAGCTTTTCCAAAACAGACCCACAGGATCCACTGCTTTCCAGTGGGTTCTATGCCCATTAAGGAAATACAGGAGAGGAAGGCACAGGGAGACAGCAATGTTACTTGAAACAGGTAAGAAGCCTAGCACAGCACAAGAGCATCCTTAGACCCCGCTAAGTCTTGCTTTGTCTGCTCTGAAGTGCGCCATGGGGAGGGGGGTGGCAATATCATAGCCACATAGCATTCTGGAGGCCTTAGAGAAGATGAGGGGTTAATTATGAAAACCTGGTCACCATGAGATGAGCTGTAGCTTGAATTTAAAGTTTTTCAAGATACCTTTATTATTAATAATTGTATTTATAATCCACCCTTCCACCAAAAGAAAAGAGTGGTACACATAGTTTTCTTTTTTTTTTTCCCGCCCCGCCCTTTATCCTCACGAGAACCCTGTGAGATAGGTTAGGCTGATAGTGACTCACTGGCCTAAAGTCCCCAGGGATGTTGAAGAGTCCTTGGTCTCGAGTCACGAGTTGAGTCACGAGTCTTTGGACCCGAGTCTCGAGTCCGAGTCCTTGGTCCAATATGGTGACTCACAAGTCACAAGTCACTCCCAAAGCTGACTCCACGAGTCCCTATTAAAATTCATGGGGGGTTTTCCCAACAAAATAAGGCTACTTCAGATGTGTGGTTTAAATAAATTCTAGGCACAAATGTGCCTTTTTATTTCAAAACTCTGCAACTGATTTTGGCAAGAAGAGACCAGGCAGAAAAACCCAAAATAACCAGGCAGGCAGAGGAGGCAGGGAACCCCAAAGCAGGCAGGCAGAGGCCTTTGTCTTGGACAATTCAACTGTTGAACTGGTCAAGAAGAGACCAGGCAGGCAGAGGAGGCTGGGAACCCCAGACAGGCAGGCAGAGGAGGCTGGGAACCCCAGACAGGCAGGCAGAGGCAGCCAAACCCAAAATGTCTGAAAGGTTGCATTTTAGAAAAATGATTTTAAAAAATAAACTTGCTGTACTTCCTAAAACTTATCCATGTTGCATTTGAGGAACATGATTTTTTCTAAATGTTTGGCCCCCGTTCTGGAACGGTGAGATCTCATCACAATTCCACCCGCACTGAACACCCGCTCCACTGGTGATGAACTTGCTGGAACCAGAAACACACTCAGAGCAGCCACACAGAGTAATCTCAGGTCCTTCTTCTGCCTCTCCCAAGTACGCAACACACCAATCAAAATAAATCTTGACACACTGTTGGGGCTGCACTCCTGGTAGCCGTCCATAGTGGCCGAGCAGCGGCACACCTCGCTTCCATGCGCTCTTCGCCAGCAATCACACTCCTCTCCACTCCTTCTGGCACAGCCCAGGGATGTTGAAGAGTCCTTGGTCTCGAGTCCCGAGTCGAATCTCGAGTCCCATTAAAAATATTGGGACTCGAGTCCGAGTTGAGTCAGAGGGGGGACTCAGTCCGACTCACGAGTCGAGTCCTCGAGTCCGAGTCCCCATCCCTGAAAGTCACCCAGTGAGCTTCATGGCTAAGCGGGGATCTGAGCCTGGATCATATCAATCTAATCTGACACTCCACCATTGCACTACACTGGCCCTCTTAAGATCTTGCAAAGTTCTCTTAACTTGAAAAGGGGCTACAAAGTTTACTCACTTTGCTTTGATCGAACAAGCTCAGCTCAGCACTTGGGCAATATTCCTAACTATCCAGCAAACCACAATGAATCTGAATCTAAGAATACATAGGGTGGGGGATAAATGTTCAAAGTGAGAGAAGGAAAAACTTCTTAAAAACTGGGAAGTTTCCACAGTGAAAATCAGCAAGTTGCTATTTAAATGTTACATGTCTTTTATTTAAGAAACAAACAGATGCAACCCCTGGGAGAATTAAAGGGACAACTCCCCTCCATTTTTCCAATGTCTCTTCAAATTTAGAATGGAAAAATCACCCACATATACATTTCAGTAGGTAGGCATAATTGTCTTGCTTGCCATACAATCTGTCCCTTCCTCCCTGCTCTCCCTTATGTCCTAGTTATAAACCAAGGGACTACAATCCCTTGACATATGTGAATGCTTGCAACTTGATAATAAATAATAGATCATTGGCTGATTCACACTTGCAATATGTCTTTGTGATTTCACACCTACAAAAGATGTAATAATGACTAAAATTGTGAAAGGACATGTATTTGTCTTATAATGGAGAACTTATAAAATTGTGAAAGGACATGTATTTGTCTCCCAGTGTGGGCATGGAATACGGTTGAGGTTTGTCTGCTCAATAGTTTGGAGACTGGATTCTGCTATATGGGGCTCAAAATCTCTACTACAGCTGGTCTGTAATACTTAGCCGTTGGTAAGAGATGGTCCATAGAGTGAGTTTCAAGAGCAGCCTAGAATTAAGATCTTCACAGCCACAAAATTCTGGCAGCTGTAGCAGTGGAGACCAGCTTGAGAAACAGTGTAACTAGGAGCAAGCTTAATAAATTTCCCACTGAAGGATTTTAGCCAGAGTTGCAATGCTGGCTTGTGATAGGTCTGTCAAATTCTCCTTATGGAGAAGACATCTTTTAAGAACTGTGTGTGAAGGAAAACTTTACCTGATCTCATACAAACACATTTTCAGTGGTGCAGTGGTCTAGCACGCAACCCTTCTTTTTCATGTGTGTATGTGCATGAATGCATGCATGCACACACAGTCCCTTAAAGGGATGAAAGGAGGGCATCTAGATCAACACACACACAGGTATTTGCAAATGCAAGATGCCTTTGGTGAAAAAAATACTGGTAAATTATAAATAGAGTTTATATAATGCTTTTCCTAGTGCTTTCCCACAGCTTTGCATGGTAGGACAGTGTTATCCCCATGTTTCAGATGGAAGGCTGCAGATGAGACACAGTGGCTCAACTAAATCCAACCAATCAGTTAATGGCTAAGGTCTTGGCCCATGACTTTCCAAATCATAGTTTATTTTCTCAAACACAACACTACAGCATGGCTAAAATTCAGAAGAATTAGAATGTGGTGATGGCAATGTGAACCAACAATTCACAGAAGAGAAATGAATTACATGTGTCTACAGATCTGGCTTTAGCATTGTTTAAATGCTATGTGGTTGGTTGCCCCAAGTTCTTGCAAAATAATAATTAAAAAGTCAGTTCTTCCCCCCATCCCCCGTTTGATATCTCTCCTAGTCTTCAGTTTATACTTTTCAAAAGAGAGGGGCTGCTTTCTTAATGCAACCCTCTGTAGAACATACACAATAGGTATAGCAACTTCTGATTATAACGAGTATTCACATCTGAGAACTACTCTGTAAATTTCACCTCAATCAGAAAAGGAAACAACAGGTTGCTTTAAAAAAAGAAAAGTACTAGGCTGCTTCTGCTACTATATTTGAGTCAATATCTTTTCCATTGTATACTCTGAGAGTTTTGATGCATTTCTTCAAAGGGGAACAAAAATAGATTGTCGTGGTAGACAATTCTCACCTTAATCATTTTCATAAGAAAAATGAAAGTGCGATGCAAGAGCAAATGGAATGAAAAGGATATGATGCATTCTCTCCAACACTAAAATATGGAGCTATTATTTCAGAAAAGAATATTACAATTCACCTGGAAGGTCTTTCTAGCACTAAAACAAAAACCTATCCTTTCCTGAAATAAAATATCAATTCACTTGTTCATACTAGTTTTAAGTACAGATTACATTTTTTTATTGATGGTTTGACACACCCTTATTATTTCTAAAGAGTCAGTTCAAATGTTACCACCACTTGGAGACTACTGGAAATGCTTCCGCATGATGACAGCTCAACTTACCACATGGATCTGCCTTATCACAGAAAGTTTCTTGAAACCAGTCTGAGCAGTCATGAGCAATGTGTGGTGCTGACATAAAGATGCTCGGGGATGAAATTCAGGATGGGATGAATTCATCATCTTGGAGGTCTCATTATGTAACCTTTTACTTGTGCTAGATCAGGGATCAGGGCCCAAGCCAGCCAATGGAGATTCCACATCTGACTTGGGCCCCACCCCTTCTCCAAGGGACTTGGGGAGGAGGTGGGGAGAAAGATCCCTGTTATCTCTGATTTGTGATTTCCCTGTGCACCATTTCGCTTCCCACTGGGGAAGATGCAGGGCAGGCAAAGCCAAGCCACTGGATGGATCATCTGCCTGCCACTTTGGCTGGGATGGTTGCAGTGTGCATGGGCATTCCCCTGACTGGCAGAAGCTCATGTGAAGCAAAGCTAGCTCCCTGGCCAAAGTGTCAGGTGGAAGATCCACCCAGCACATCGGCCAGCTCAGCTTTGCCTGCCTTGCATCCTCCCCAACGGGAAAAGACACTGGGCAAGTGGATGCGCTGGGTGGATCATCAACCTGGAACTTCAGCCATGATGGCTTTGCTGTGTGCGGGCCTTCCTCTGTCGGGGAAGCCCACATGCATTGAAGCCGGGTCCCTAGCTGGGGGCCATATGATGCCAGGGAGTCTGGTCCCACCCCGATGTCATCTAGCCCACAAAGAGCTGGGTGGGAGAGTCATCCAGCCTGCACAAGACTGGGGGTGGTGTCATCTTACCCCCATCCATAGCTACTTCTCCACTCCTGCACTTGGTCAACAGAAATATTTAGAAAATTACCACAACACTAAACAGATTAAAGCAGGCTCCAGATCACCTCTGATGTTTTGCTATAAGTTTGGCTCACCTCTCACCATGGTTGCTTAATGCTGAATGATGGCCCACAAAGAGCCACAATTTGACACACAATCAGCGGCACCTGATTAAATAAGCCATGGTGGGTAGCAGCGTGCTGGCTGCCATTGTGAATATTGAAGCCACGCTGGGCAGTCACTGCGACTTATCATGGTGTGCGAACCCAGGCAGGGGGGCTTGTTGCCATCATTAACAAGCCACCCCAGAACCCTACTACAGCCCATGGGGCAGTTCTGTGCAGTTCTGACCTTGTACTCCAATTGAGCCCCTTACAGCACAATCCTCAGTCTACTCAGTCAGAAGTATGTCTAATTTTCAATGCAGCCTTAAACTTGCTATAGAGGCAGAGCAGCTCATATCATCTCATAAAACGAGCATAAATGAGACTCTCAGTTGGATCCAGGATCTGCCTTCCTTTGATGGAAGGGGCTACCACCCAAGTTTGGGGGACCCTTCTCCCCCTCCTACATACACACACACACGCACACCACAGCTCACCCATTCAGTAGGGTCCCATGACGCTCTGTGTAGCATTTTCAGCGGGCTGGAGGAGGAGGGGGCAGGCAAGTCTACTTGCCATGCCCAGTTGCATGTGCCTAAATCTAGATCCAACCTTGTGCCTCCATGAGTACATTTCAATGTGTTTAATGTGTGTGTGTGTGCGTGTGTTTAATACTTCAAGGTATTATTAAGCAAAACAACTGTACACTGTCAATTTAAATTTAACTTTTAGATCCTGAAGTCTTCCTCACAAGAGAATTCTTAAAAGAAGCAATCTATTTAGTACATTTAATTTTGAATTACTTTGGCAGCGGCTGCATTTAAATTCTAACTATAATTAAGCAAACAAAGAAAAAAAGTCATCCTATGCTTGCAAGGTCTTAGACTAAGCAATTAAGAAGGTTAGCAGAAAGGAAAGGAGTGTATTTAGTTGTTTCTTAAGACTCTTTTCAGCGGGGGAAAAATTCTGTAAGAAGACATGATAACTAATCAGCAAGAAGGATTAGTCTTCACATTAGGGATTTATGGTACCATTTATTATCTCTCAAGATACCATTTTTGTAATCTGTTAAGTGTCATTTTAGACACAGGCTTCACAAATCCTGGTTTTAAAAAAAGTTTTCAGTTCTTATGAGCTGGGTAACTCCATCCCATTACGATGAGAGATAAATTTGGAATTCAAACAAAGAATAGTTCAAAAGGCTTCTAGCCCAATCCAGCTAAGGAAATCCATGCATATAAACAGATGTCTGTATACATATAACTTGCTGGATCAGTAAATTTGCACTGCACAGCTTTTAATAGTATGCACATTTATTTATTGTGTTTATTATATTATTTATTGTATTTCTACACTATATTTCTGAAACCAACCAAGGCACTTTACAAAAAATTCAAAAAATCAAAACAATAATCAAATGAAAATATAGTAAAACAACATAAGCACCATATCTGGAACTGAATGTTCATTTCCATCCACATTCTGGTATAACTAATCATGCCCAGACCCCTTTTGAAGCAGGGGAGTAAAACCTGTGGCCCTGCAGATGCTTTGGCCTACAATTCCCATCAGCTGAGGCTAGCATAGCTAATGGTGAGGGGTATGGGGAGTTGTAGAGCAAAACATCTGAAGGCCACAAGTTGCCCACCCCCTGTAAGCCATGGCTGAAGGTAGACTGGTTCATCCATTCTGATGCAGATATAATGAGACATTCCTATTAGTGCACTCCTATTAAATAGTTTCCTGCATTTATTTATTTACTTATTCACATTTTTCTCCTTCAGTAACATGAAGGTTCGGGGGGGCGGGTCACAACATTTAATATTTGTAATAGCCAGGGGTACAGTAAATAAGACAGAGAGGAGAAAAGAGAAGAGCAGAGCAGAAAATATTTTTGCTCTTAACCCTCTGTTTCAACACGGAATATAAATCAGAATAATACATATTTATGAACTCATATGTATATGAGGAAGCATTACCTGCTGCCTTAAAATGCTGTTATAAACATTATTACTGGTGTTCATGTTTGATGATGTTCTCAGAGTACCTGAGAAGCACAATAATGATAATTACAAATGGATGTACATATCGATGCTATCACTTCCCACTGAACCCAAAATAGTAATTGCAATCCGCACCTTTGGCTCAAAGGGTAGGATTTGAAATTATATTTAGCAAAGGTATTGTCTAGTATCCTCATCCCAAAGCATAATGGGGTTAAAGATATTAGCAGATATATTATCATCCTTAAATACTTCAAGCTGGACATTTCAAGAGAATTAGCAAAAGGAAAACTATCAACCTTCCGGGGGGGGGGGGGGACGCAAACAAAGTTTCCATTTTAAAATAGTTATGAATAATGTTCTATACTTGCAAAAGTGTAAAATTGAATCAACCAGGTGCCTGCTAGATAAAATATCAGCAATGCCCACTACCACTTCCCCCCACCAAAAACTATCTTCCAAAATTGCAAAGATTCCTAACAAAAAAAGTGCTGCTGCAACCAAATAATGTAGTGTGTGTGAGTGTGTGCGTGTGTGCGAGAGAGGGAGGGAGGGAGGGAGGGAGAGAGAGAGAGAGAGAGAGAGAGAGATTTAATCAATCATGTAATCTGTAAAATCTATAAAGCGGTACAACAAATATCAGAGAATTTACAGCTGATCAAAAATGATCCAGATAACCCATTGGCTTTTCTCTTCCTGTTCTAAAACTATTATTTTAAACCACACTCGGCTAGTAGCATAGCAACAAACCATGTAGTGGGAACTGATCCACATAGTGAGCTGGTACACAGATATTCAAAAATACGAAAGCTTATATAACCTTTTAGGTAGACACATATTATACAAGGGTTTGGAGCCAGACCAACTTGATCAGGATCCGACCCCAGGACTTAAACTTGAAAGATTTCATGGGGCTACCCTCTGTGATAAGGTGTTTTAAGGTTACACAGGGAGAAAGTTATAATAGAAGGAACAATGGCTGAGTGGAGTTAAAAAGAATTTTGAAAGTTATCCTATGAGTATGAAGGACTGATTGCTACTGAATGCCCTTGGCATTTTCTACCATATCATGCCAAAAGGCAACATCCAAGGAATGAGGTATAGTAGTAATTTAGGGGAAATATTCAAGATGTGATGAACTGAGAAATATGAAAAGCCAAACACACAGCAACTCATTGATGCTGATTATCGTTATTAGACATGTATGCAAACTGCTTTTATATTTGAACAATGGCTACTAGT
This sequence comes from Shinisaurus crocodilurus, assembly GCA_021292165.1. NCBI lineage: Eukaryota > Metazoa > Chordata > Lepidosauria > Squamata > Shinisauridae > Shinisaurus > Shinisaurus crocodilurus. The sequence goes on from CM037879.1 coordinate 228,584,561, forward strand.
GTTGATTGGCTATATGCTACCTCCAGTATCAGAGGCAGTATGCCTATGTACACCTGTTGCTGGGGAACATGGGCAGGAGGGTGCTGTTGCACTCATGTCCTGCTTGTGGGATCCCGTGGGCAGCTGGTTGGCCTTGGCCACTGTGTGAACAGAATGCTGGACTAGATGGACCCTTGGGTCTGATCCAGCAGGGTTCTTCTTATGTTCTTAACAAGGCCTTTTTCAAATCATGATTTTTTTTCAATTTTAGGAACATTTCTAGAACCAAAGCAGGAAGTTAAACTTGCAACCTGGCTTGCCAACTACAACTTGCAAATTGTTCTGACAAACACCAAAAAAGCGATGGGCTATCCATCTGTAATCTGCAAACACTTTTATCCCACTCCAAACTGAATTCAATATGAATACACATATCTAGATGAAGGAATAAGCAGTATAAAGACCTGTGGGCCACATGCATCCATCAATTATTTTTTCCCCTACTCTCACATCTCTTTTCTGCCACCATGCAGCAATTCACATGTGGTTCAGTTGTTCCTTCAGATAAGCAAAGAAAACCTTCCCATGGGAAAACCTTGAGAGAGCTATATGACCTGCAGTTATGATGATTTTTAATGGTGCTCCCAACATTTCTAATCAAACATATGAAATGAAAATAGATTTTTCAGTCTAAAGAGAAAAATGATTTCCTTTTATAACACAAAATTACTAGGTTGTATGGGATCACTATGATGTATCCTCGTAAAAATATTAACAGAGGAAACAGACAATCTAATGCACAATCCACTGGAAAAGTTGAATTTGTGTCAATTTAAGGTGCAATCCTAATGGGTTGGCACCCACCAGATGGAAACCTCCAGTTTCGAAGCTTCCAAGTATCTTATGCCCTGCCAGCAGGGCCGGTGCTACCATTAGGCCAACTAGGCAGCTGCCTAGGGCGCAGGGCTAAAGAGGGTGCCAGAAACACCTTGAAAAAAAATACAGCGCTCTCCAGTGGGAAGGGGGGGTGCTAAATATCTGATCTTGCCTAGGGCACCAAACTGCCTTGCACCGGTCCTGCCTGCCAGGCTGCTGCAGTGGAAGGACCGAAGGAGGCGATTTTTGCCTCTCCACCCTCCTTTTTATATATTTTTTCTTCTAGACGGTCCTTTGAGCCTGTCTAGAGAGGCACACAGGGGAGCAGGGCTGGAGAGGCCGTAGGATTGTTCATATCTGGGCCCCTCCCCACCCACCGGAACACCCCATTTGACCTCTACGAGGTCCTCTGAGGCTGTTTTTGCAACCTAAGAAAGCAGGTGCCACAGGCTGCTATGAGGGTGGGGAGGGACTGCATCATGTACCGTAGTCCCCTTTCCGAAGTCATAGCAGTGTCTACTGCTTCGGGAGGGGAATCTGAGAAATCCTACAGTCCCTCTAGGGCACTCTCCAGGGACCATAGAATTGCTCTGCCAGTTGCATTGATGAAATACCCTAATATATACTAAGTTGGATCCATTTGAAGATTGCATTTCAAAAAGCTGGTGAACAAACCAAATTTGCTACAAATGCAAGGACAATGCAGACTTGCAGATTAATGATGAATGGGCCCATTACTTCACTATAAAGATATCAGCAATGTTAGCCTTACTGACACAGGGAGCCTTCAGCTTAAATGTTTGCATTAACTATTTGGATAAGACTTATATTTGTAACTGTATTAGGAATATGACAATATATTGTGAGCTCTTAGTTTAACCTTAATACCTTGAAATATACATGACTAAGTTGCTGTTTCAAACAAATGTTATATTGTACAGAATGTTTCAAACAAATGTACAGAATGTTTGTTTTAGAGTTTTGTTTTTTTTTAAAAAAATCCAGTTGTTAAGCTTACAATGAGCAGAAAATATAAAAAGAGGGGGAAACCTGAAAATAGCAGGATTAAAGGGTTTACATAGATTCCAACAGCAGAGTTTGCTGTTGTTCAATCAACAGAGTTTAGAACACCTAAGCACTGACAAATATTTTCATTTTATGTTTTAAAAGTCCTTCAGACTGACTTCTATGCACTTTCTGGGCTTATTCCAGTTCCATAATGGCAACCCAAATCCATAAAGGCAACCCAGATGTGCCAGATATGCTAGAAAGATTAAAAGAATTGACCAAGAGAAAGGAATCCTTTCATACACATAGAAAATGTAAACAATCAAAAGCCAATAAATTAAAATATAAAAATAACACATTAAACAGAAAAAAATAACCTTAAAAATATGCAAGCTGAAGAAATAATTTACTATTAAAAAGACAAAACTTTAATAGTATTGCTATAACCTTTAGTATGTTCACAGCACTCCACATACAGTTTTGAGTAATCCTTACCACTGTGGGGTCTTGCTTCAGCACCAGCTCTGACACAGAAGAAGAGCTGGTAGAGGGTGAAGGGCTCATACCTGTGGCTGATTGCAGCCAAGGCCAGTCGACCTTGGACAGTGGGGAACAGGAGCATGGAGAGCAGATTGAGGATTCTCAGCTGGAGGCACTGGCCTTGGGCTGTCATGAGGGCTCAGGGGAGGAGGGCTCGTCAGGGTTGCGGCTGGCCCAAGGACGCCAGGAGAAACACCTGGCTGAAAGGCACATGAGCAGAAGGAGGCATAGCAGGCGTCTCCTGGCTCGGTACCCATGCCAAGATCCAGAATCGGACTCAGACTGAATCCGATTCTGGATCAGGGTTTATAGTCTAGCTGTTGACCCATGCTCAGTGTAGAAAGCAACAACGCTGTTACCTGGCAAGGTTTCTACGCTCCTTGATTCCCTTGATCTGAACTCCTGGCTGCTATGATTCTGGACTTCGACTTTGGACTCTTGAACCCTTATCTCCTACCTTCTGAACCTTGGATTGTCTTGACTTTGGCTTGTTTCTTGGACTGGTGTCTGGTATATGGACTTTCCGTTATTGCTTGTAGCAATAAAGAATCTGTTTGCAGCTGCATTGTCTGGCGTGATAAAACGGAACACAACAACAACAGTGGTAAGCAGACTTCAGGGTTATGGGATCTACTTTGTTTTGTATATGAATCCTCAGGTCCACCACCTGGAACCACGTGCAAAATTTTAACTCAGATGGAGGATACCTTTAGAATTATGGAACAGGGTTGTTCTGAGCATATGCTCAGCCCAGGAATTCATTTTAAGTACCAGAAATGAGCTTCCAGTTCCTTCAAACAGAAATCTACTCCTGGTTTCCCCTCAAACTATCTTAATTTCAACCAGGGCTGTGGAGTCGGAGTCGAAGGAAATTTTGGGTACCTGGAGTCGGAGTCGGCAAACAATGCACCGACTCCGACTCCTACTAAATTTAGATTGGAATTATAAAAAAAGACAGCCTTTTTAGGCCTAAATGGAGAAATGGCAAAAAAAACTTGGTGTTTCTCTGGAAAGAGAAAGTATAAGGAAACTTATAATTGAGGAGGCCAAATGTAAAAAGGAAGAACTACAGAAAGTTCTGAAAGGACGTTTTGTCTTCCTTAAAATGGATGCATGCACACGTCACAGAGTCAATTATTTCGCCATTAATGTTAGATTTGTGGATGAAAACAAAACAATAACACAGACCCTCGGATTAAAGGACACTGAGGCACATCACACCAGTGATTACCTTCAGAAGTTAGTGGAGGGTGTTCTAGAAGATTTTGAAATTAAAAAGGAACAGATTTTATGTGTTGTGACAGATAACGCTTCTAACATGTTGAGCACAATTGAGAAGATGAACGCAGATGAAGAAGGTAACAAACAGATATTAGAGTTAGAGGAAGACAGCTCTGCAAGTATTGGAGAAAGTTTAGAAACTGAAGAGAATGCTGACATTTTTTTGGACAACTTTGTTGAAGAAGCAATGAAGCTTGCTACTATTCATCATATGCGATGTGCTGTTCATACACTGCAACTTGCCATAAGAGATGGATTAAAAGATCGCCATGCAGCTACACTAATTGGCAAATTACGGCAAGTAACTGTTGCAGCCAGGGCCCCGAAAACAGATGCAATTTTGAAAAGACGTGCAGGAAAAGGAGCCATTTTGGATCAAACAACTCGCTGGGGAAGCACTTATTTAATGGTGAAGCGTTTGCTTGAACTTAAAAGACTTCATAGAAGAAATGGACAATGAAAATCTTGCATTAACTGAAAGCCAGTGGACACAAACAAAAGAGCTGTCACCCCTTCACTGTCACCAAGAGGTTGCAATGTGACGATCTAACCCCGGGTAAATTCCTCTTGGAATGGAAGAGCCTGTTATATCGCCTGAACAAAAATGGAGGGTTAATAGCTGAGGGCATTGCATCTTCAATGATGAAAAGAGAGAGTCTTTTGCTGGAAAATGAAATCTTGTTAGCGGCTATTTATGTCGACCCAATGAGCCGACTTTTGTTGAACAGTGAACAGACTGCTACTGGGAAAAAGGCCCTCTATGATATAGCAGTTCGCATGAAGGGATTACGACCTGAAATACCTCCACAGGAGGATGAAGTTCTTTTAAGCAATAGTGGTAACTCAGGATCATCTTCTTCAAACGAAGAATTAGACTTTGATTCCTTCTTAGACAAAATGGAAGTTGCTAAAGGAAAGCGACGTCGCATAAGCGTTACAGAACCAGTAAATGTCCAAATAAAAAAATTCCAACAGGAGTTTTATAAAGTACTAAAAGAAGTTGAAAAGTATGATCGCTCATCAAAACTTACTGTTGAAGAAGCCATCCTTGTTTATCCAGAGATCGTTAGTGATGTGGCCACAATAGTTACTGCAATGCCACCCACCCAAGTCAGTGTCGAAAGATTATTTTCAGCCCTAAAAATAATAAAGTGTGACTTAAGAGCCTCTATGAAAGAGGATCTGGCAGAGGCAATTCTCTTCCTTAGAACTCTACATTGAATTGATTTGCATTTGCTAAGCCTATAACTACATTTCAAGATTAATATAAACCATTTCTAGGTTTTACAGATTTTGTTTTTGGTTCATATAGATAAGCTTTGTTTTTGTTCTAAAACAACCAAATAATGTGGTTTGTATTTTTGAACTGGTAAAGTTCCTGTTTCTGATGTTTATGCCTGCTGCTACTATCCAGCCACTTGATTAATTAAATTAATAAAAAAAATTAATAAAACTTTGTTGTTTTCATTGTGTTTGTCTTTTGCTTAAACTGTTCAATACAGTAGACTGTTGGCTTCCCAGCCAGTAGTCCTGTGGTAATGACATGTATGTTGCCTTTCTTTCCTTCAAGGAATGTATAAAATACATTCGCATATTAATACAGAGGAGTCGGGGAGTGGGAGTCAGAGTCGGAAGTACAAAAAACTGAGGAGTCGGAGTCGGAACATTTATCTACCGACTCCACAGCCCTGATTTCAACAGCTTTTTTTTGGTAAAGTATTTCAGTTGTTGCTATTATTAACCAAAGGGAAGCCAGAAACACTTGAAATCTAAGTAGATCTGCAAATCACCCAGAGATCTACCAATAGATCCTGATCTACCTTCTGTCTGCCCCTGCCTTAACATCACTGTAAGTCAGTGGACCAGTTTGCACAACATGGCAAGGCCATTGTGGAGTTGCATATTCAAAATGTGGCTGCACACACCATGGCTCATCATGATAACCCACTGGGTCATGCGCACTGGGTCACTGTTATCCCCATGGCGCAGATAGAGGAAGTTGAGAGACAGTGACCTGGTTCAGACAAAAACAACTTACAGTTTAAACAAACCATGGGTTGTTGTGAATTAGCAGGAGTGAGCAAGTGTGCTGGCTCCCACTCATTCCCATTGCATCAAGCAACTCAGGGATGCTCCATACCTGGGTTGTTTAGTGCAATGTGCAAACCCGGAATTGTTGCTGGGGGAGGAACAACCCAGACTTGGAACCCATGGTTTAAACAATTCTGGACTCACATAGCACTAAACAACCCAGGGGTGGAGAGCATCCCTGGGTTATTTAGTGCAGTGGGAGCCAGCATATTCACTCACTCCCAAACAACCCACAATTTGTTTAACCATGGGTTGCTGTATTGTCCAAATGGGGCCAGTGAGTTACTTAAGCAAAATTTGTACCAAGCACTTCCAGCTCATATTTGTGCAGTCCTCACGCTCTGGTGACGGGATTGGTCACGATTAGCGTCTTCGCCGCCCGCTTCTCTTTAGTGATTGGTTCTGATCGCCTCCCCCGGCTCCCCCCTCCAACGCCCTCCTTCCCTTCCTCGCTCCTCTTGCTCCCTGGTGCCAACCCAGCCCGACTCGATTGGGGGGATTGGCTGGCTTCGCTTCCCGACCCCTCACTTCACGTGCTGATTTGGCGGGCGGCAGCGCCGCTGCCAGCGTCTCCTCCTCTAGAGGTAAGAGTGCCTCTAGATTGGCTACCGGGCTGGATGGAAGGTCACGTTGGGCCGAATGTGTCCCGCGGGCCGTAGTTTGAGGACCCCTGGTATAGACCAAGGGCAAGGCCCTGAGAGAATCAAGTCAAGACGGCAGAGCTAAGGCTGGCAGTTTTGCACCTTTGACCTCTGGTCTTGAGTAAAGGACCAGTTGGCAGTCCTTCACATATATTAAAATGTAACTTTTATTTATTTATGTTACAATTTATTACATGATTCTCCTCCTTTCCATTTTATCCTCACAACAATCCTGTGAGGTTGCTTAGACTGAGAGTTAGTGACTGGCCCAAAGTCTCCCAGTGAGCTTCATGATGACCAAGTGAGGACTAGAAACCAGGTCTCCCAGGTCCAAGTCCAACACTGTAAGCTCTACAGCACACTGGCTGTCCTTTTGCTAAGGCACCACAGAATTTAATGGATGCCCTGTATTTCCACACTTTATAATCCCCATCCAAGATGTTAATGAATTTTGATGTTATTGGTGAATATTGATGTTATTCATCAATGAATATTGATGAATATTGATGTTATTCATCAATAATTGTTTCAATATCATCATACCCAAACATATTATTTTTTTCAAACCTTCAGCAACTCAAGGAAAATGAAGCACTGCCACCCCTCAGCCTAGCATTGCTGCAGAAGCAACATCAGCAGAATGCTTTAAACAGAAAGGAGCAAGCAGGGAAGAATACATGTCGGCCTTCCCCAACTTGGTGCCCTGCAGATGTTGTGGGCTTCAGTTCCTATAAGCCCCATCTAGCATGGCCAATAGTCAGGAAAGTTGTCGTCCAAAATATCTGGAGGGCACCAGGTTGGGGAAGGCTGACACCGGTTCATGTTGCATTGGGGCTTCAGACCCATCTTTTATTGTTTATAGTTCATCAGCCAGCAGTGTGCCCGGGTCTGTATAAACATAGGGCCCAATTGGAACTGAAGTTATAGTTACTAACAACATAATCCTAAATATATTTCCTGTAAATCAGGGGTGGGCAAATTGTGGCCCTCCAGATGTTTTGGCCTACAACTACCATCAGCCCTAGCCAGCATAGCCAATGGTGAGGGACAATGGGAGTTGTAAGCCAAAACATTTGGAGGATTATGAATTGCTCGCCCCTGCCTCACAGATTAGTCTTACTGAGCCCAGTAAGTATTGATAGCGACAGTAATAGTAACACACTTACTAGGGAGTAAACTGCATTGAACATGGAGGGGTTTACTATTGAATAAGCATGCATAGGATTATACTGTTAGTTACACGGTTAATCTTGTGTTTTCCATAGGACTTAGTCATGACTAACTTTAGCTGGATCAGAGCCACAGAATTTAAAATAGGTTCCTGCTCAAAAGAAGCACATGGTCTAAATCAGTCTTCCCCAATCTTGTGTTTTCTACAACTCCTACCATCCCTAGTCAGCTATGACTCCAAGGGATGCTGTCAGTCATAGCCCATACACAGCTAGAGAGAACCAGGCTGGGGAAGGCTGGAATAAGTGAAGGAAGGGTGAAACAGGGAGAGATGGTGGCTAAAAATGTAGTAATCGGGCAATCCTATGCATGTTTAGAAAGAAAAAAAGTCTTACAACTCCCAGCTGTTGCTATGAATGTTGGAAGTTGTAGGATTTTTTTCTGTCTAAACATGCATAGAATTGCACCCTAAGACACATAAAGCAAAAACTAGTCCTGCCATGGTTGCAACACCTGCACTTGGGAGGATTCCCATAGACTTAACAGAGCCCTCTTTTCCTTTCTCCCACTTTGGAATGTGTGCAACTTGCATTGCACAGAGGAAGGGCTTGATAGGGGTACAGTACTTTCCATTTCAGTAAAAAAAAAAAAGTCCTGAAGGAATACATAATTTTGGTAGAGAAGTGGCTACAGAAAAGCTTAACAGAAACAATAGGTGTTAGTTTTGGAAAGAGAAACGAAGGAGGTACAGTGCATATAATTGGGAAATAGGTTCCACATACAAGGGGGTACAATGGAGAAAGAGAGATACCATATAAAGAGTTCGATATTTGAAAGATACTTTCAAATAATTGGAATGAAGATGAGGAATGAAGTTCAGAGGAAGGGACATAATTAGAAATAAGGAAATCACCAGTGAGACCAAGAAGTGCTGGAGTAGTAAGAACAAAACGTTTATGATGGGACAAGGAACTCTAGTGAAGGCATAGATAATTATGGTGACAGAATCCTGGACAGAGAGAAATGGATCAAGGTGACAGACAAGCAAAAAAGGTGGCCTATCAACTTCATAGGACAGTGAAGGCGAACCTATGGCACAGCTGGCCAGCCCTCGCACAGAACTTGAGAGCAGGGGGGGCGGTGAAGCCACCGAAGGACGGAAGCAGGCAGAGCGGCAGGCAGAAGGCAGGCAGAAGGGCCGAGAAGGTCCTCCCGGGGCGGGGCAGGCAGGCCCGGAGAGCCGCTGTCACCCTGGCGACCGCCCAGCCGGAGAGGCTGGCAGCCGGCTGGGAGCGCCTTTTGCTGCGGCCGGCGGCAGTAACGTCAGGTTACCAGGCGGGCTCAGACCGTGACACGGCGGGCGGGGCAGGCGGGGGCGCCCACTCCGAACCCACCCGCTCTTTGCATCCTGAGTGGATGGAACGTGGGTGCACCTTCGCTCGCACGCGCTCTCTCTCCCCCTTGCTCTTTCTCAGCCCTTGCCTGGAGACACACTTTTCCCTCTCTTTCGCTCTCTCAATCTCTTTGCACCTTCCCTGAGGCGAGAGAAAGAACAACAAAAGTCCCCGCGGAGAGCTGCTGCTGCCGCTGCTCGAGAAAGTGCTGGCGGCTTCCCAGCTGTGGGAGGGGAGACGAAGGCAGACTGGTCAGTCGCTGTGAGGCGAGGAGGAGGCGATGGTGCTGGAGGCGGTTTCCTGTAGTTTCGCTGCCCTCCCCCTTTATCATTTCATCCTCACAGGCAGGGTCAGCGTGCTATTATTCACCTGCAGGAACTGAGGGAAGGGGCGGGCTGAGACTTTGAAGAGCGGGCCTGAAGGTCCAGGTGGCCATGGCTTTACTCGCTGGGGAAATCCGTAGACTTCCTTCCTCATGGGAGGGGGAGAGGGGGAGGGGGTCGCTTAAGGCTGCAATCCTATGGCAACTTGCCTGGGAATAAGCCCCGTTGAACACAATGGGACTTACTTCTGAGTAAACATACAGAGAAAGGTGCTGTGAAACAGGCTCACCCCACCACGAAGTGAGCCACGCTAAATTTGGTGAGACTTGCTTCCGAGTAAACGGTGGGTAGCCGTGAGGCCACAGGCTCAGTTTGAGCTCCTGAGACTTTAGCACAGCCTTCCCCAAGCTGGTGCCCTCCGGGTGTGTTTAATTCAGATTTTCAGATTTAATTGCAGTGTAGGCACTTTGAAATAAATAAATTGGTTTTGTGTTGCAGTTTGGGCACTCGGGCTGAAAAAGGTTCGCCTTCACTGTCATAGGAGGATATTATACTTTTACCTGAATCTAACTGCTACTGCTTCATTATAGATGGTTCTTGAATCTTGATCCATGTTCAGTGAATTAAACAAGAACTTAGTGCACATAATACAGTAATTAGACTCCATTTTCTAAATTCTCATCTGCCTGGGCAAAACCCTCAGAAATAGTTATATATCACATATCGAGTGTACACATACACACAATAAGAAGACCAAGAATCAATACACTATCCCTCTTGTTATTTAATTCCTATCATGTCTCAATCTTAAGAAAATTAAAAAGAGAGAGAGACAGACAGACAGATATTTCAGATAGATTACAATAGTTGACCGGCTGCTGCCCCCAAGTGGTCATCCATCAAAATTGTTTCATTTGATGTTGGTTAGAGGTGAGAATATTTAATTGATGCAGCTACATGAATCCGCCACACTGCTACTAATTTACCGGTACCTCAAATCCGTTCAAAAGTGCCTTCACATGTGTTTGCATTGCAGACTTCTAGGAATGTGTAGACAGAACAGGAAGCTGTGTTGGAACAGTTTGAATTGTACTATATTGTCACAATATAATTTACAATGAAATTCTAGATCTGTATCTGTGTAGGCAGAAATATAGGCCTAATTCCAACACAGAGTTAGGCATGTTTAAGCCCATTGATTTCAAAAGGCCTCAGGAAGTTTAACTTTGTTTTGGATTAAGGCCATAATGTGATACCTAGAATTTTCCTTCATTGTTGTATGCAGGCAAAGCTATAAGAAGCTTTGGACTTGTATCTTCTTTTGCCTTTTGCCTGATGTTTTGTCCATTCCAGATGTATTGAGTCAGGATATATCTGAGGAGGTATGTGTAAGGAGATTTTCCCATACCATTTAAATCTTTTAGGCTGCAATCTTAAACTCAGTTACTGGGGAGAATCCCCACTGAATTTAGTGGGATTTATTTCCAAACAAACATGTATAGGATTGTGCTATTAAAACTGTTTCAGAGAACTCCTGTATATGTCAATTCAGAAGTAAGCCCCACTGAGTTCAATGGGACTTACTCACAGGTGAGTGTGTATATGACTGCAGTCTAAACTGCTACTTTTCACTGTTTTGATTCATTGGTAGTTTTGTTTTAATGATATTGTGCTTTTTTTTGTTATTTTTTCTGTTTGGTAAACCTGGGGTTTTTTTGCTGTTGAAGATGCAGAATGGAAATACCTAAAATAAAGAAATTAAAATAAAATAATAGGGTAACAAGAAAAAGGGGACAGGTGGAAAGAAGATAAATCAGATCCTAAAATACCGAGGTAGTATTACATTGGCTCAAAGGATTGCAATGATATACTTATTACCGTAGTTCTTCTTTGTGGTCTCTGTGCATCGCACATATGGGCTCTGCGCCTGTGTGGAGTGCCTGTTTCGGGAAGCTTCCATAGCTGAGGATTTTAGGCAGGAACCTCTCCCCCACAGTCTTGCGCATGCTCCTAGTAGGTTCCCGCCTATTCCCTCAGTTCCTCTTTGACCACCTTTGTGGGTGCCTCGGGAGGCTTTCTCTGCATCCTTTGACTGCAGCACTGAAGTTCATTGGTATATTTTTATTCTTCTTCTATCCTCTCAGTCTTCCTCTTTTTTGTTTTTAACTTTATTTTGTCTTATTTGTCTATCTTCTCTCCATGACCACCTCGTGGGAGAGTCTTGCAAAGTGGATGGACGTGAAGGACCCATTTCACAAGTGCGTCCACTGTGGTAGCAAATTGCCACCTACGGACAGCCACTCCTTGTGCCTGTTTAGTTTAGGCGAGAAGCATGTAGTGGATACATGCGCCCACTGCCAAGCCTTTACAAAACAGGTCAGGAGAAACTGCTCTGATTGCCTTCAAGCGTTTTTGTGGCGGAAGGCACTGGAAGCCGTCAATCAACCACCTGCTGCTGTTCCAATGTTGGCGAAGTCTTCTCCAGCTCTCCAGATTATTGCAGTGTCTCCTCCTGGTCAGACCCTGGCGACAGGGAGAGACCCTCTGACTCTGGGTCATTCACTGTCTTTACAGACAGCAAAGAAACTGGCTAAAAAAGCCCGCACATCAATATCCTACCTAAAGTGGAAGAAGGAGGAGGAATTGAGGAGGTAGAAAGAAAAGGAAAAGCCTGTTCCTTCCTCTTCGTGGCGAAAGTCCATGACACCAGCTGCCTCGCTGCCAGTCCCGGAGGGCAGAGCTCTGTCAGTACCACCAACTGCTTCGGTACTGACTACTTTGGTACCGATCTCGTCCATCTCCGAGGGAGAGATCCGGAATTTTTCTCCTCCTTTGGACCAGCCATGGGACCAAGCCCATTCACCACCTCGTTATCTTCACTCACCACAAGGGGAACAACATCTTTCCCCTCGGGCTTCGTGGATGGAGGCTCAATGCAGAGAGGGGAGTCTGTGCTCCCCCCACGGTTCCAGATATTGATCCAGATCACTGATGTCTGACTGCGAGGGCCGATCACAGTGGTCGCTTCCACCTCGACCATATTACTATTGGAATGATTGGCAGCTGTGTCGACACCAGGATCCCTACTACGATCCTCATTTTTTCCAGCCACCTCACTTCCGAAAGGAGCCTTCTGCTTCTTCGGCCAGACCACCTAGCCCACAACAGCTCCTGCTGCCTCCTCCTCCACGAGAGCCAAAGCCATCTTGACAAGAGCAGACTCCCTCGGTACCAAAGCCCTGTGCACCATCTGCTTCAGTACCGAGGCATGAAGCACTGTCTACTTCGATGCCTCCTCCAGCCACCTTGCCTCAACACGATCCAGTGGCAACCATGAGATCCTCAAGAGCCTCTTCACCAGAAGACTACTACCCGGAGTTGTCTTCCACGTCCTCACTTGCACCTTCCATCTTGCTCGATGCGATGGTTGGCTCCAAAGACCACAACTCGCCATCTGAGGACATGGGACACTTCTCCGAGCAAGTTCGTTCGATGGCTGAATAGTTGGGGATCACTGTACAACAGCAGGGAGAGAGGATAAGAGACCCAGTGTTCGACACCGTGTACTCGGAAGAAGCAGCATTGATCACGATCCCTTTTCTCCTGACCTTGCTCCAAACGGTCAAGGCTGCTTGGAAGAATCCCTCTTCGATGCCCCCAACCTTGAAGAGGCTTGAACGGATGTATCGGGTGCAGGAACAAGACATCACCTTTCTGTTTTCGCACCCAAAACCGAACTCCGTTATCATAGAATCGGCACAGGGTCGCTCTCGCCACCAACACACTGCCCCTGTGGATAAAGAGGGCCAACGATTGGACCTTATGGGCTGCAGGGCCTACTCCTCCACTACCCTTGGGTTGAAAGTTACCAACTATCAAGCAACCATGGCCCACTACCAAATTTTACTTTAGGAAAAGATAGGGCCATGTATGACTACCTCCCCAAGGGCTGTAGAGAGTTGGCCCGTATCTTTCAAGAGGAGGCTACAAAACTTGCCAGGCAGCAGATCAACATGGCTCGTTACCAAACCAACTGCCATGCTAAGGCAGTGGTAGGTTCTGTTGCACTGAGAAGACATGCCTGGCATCATTCGGCCGGTCTAAACCAAGAGGCTTGCTGCCATATAGAAGACCCTCCCTTTGATGGAGAAGGCTTATTCAACTCTAAGATGGACGAGGCTATGGACAGCAGGCTTCATTCCCTCCTCACCATCAAAGTGACCGTCCTTCTTGCACTCAGCACTGCAGCCTCTGCCACCGAGACTACCATACACCCAGTCTTGATATCAAGGCTCCCAAAAGTGAGGGGACTACTCGGGCAAACAATGCCTTTGACTTGCTACCAGTCTCTCTCTCAATGTCCCTGGCTCCTGTACCACCGCCTCCCGACCATGTGCCTCCAATTCCATCTTGCCATCTCCAATTCAGCTACCACTTAAGGCCATACCTACTGATGTGGAAGTTGATAACATCCAACTCCTGGGTCCTGAAGATTGGCCAGCATGGTTACAGGATCGAATTTGATGCCCTGCCTCCCTTCTTCAGTATTCGCACTACTCGACCTTCGCCAGCCCTGCAGGAAGAAGTGGTAACTCTGCTAGACAAAGGTGCCATTCGCCCGATTCCAACGCACGACCTGCACCAGGGCCTGTACTCCAGATACTTTACGGTACTGAAGAAGGATGGCAGGCTCTGCCCAATCCTGCACCTGTGGGAGGTCAATTTCTACATAACACCAAGGAAGTTCAGGATGACCACGCTCAAGCACATCTTACCCCTCCTTTGTAAGGGAGACTGGTTTGCGTCATCGACCTCAAGAACGCATACTTCCACATTGGGATCCACCAGGACAGTCAGCGCTTCCTCCAGTTCTGTGTGGATACTGCAGCCTACCAATTCCAGGTACTTCCCTTTGGGCTCTCCATGACACCAAGAGTCTTTACCAAATGTGTTGCTGGCATCTGCACCCACCTCCGTACTCGGGGAATGCAGATCTTCCTGTACTTGGATGACTGGCTGCTTGTGGACTCTTCCAGCTTCGCCCTCCACAAAGCACTGGAAAAGACACTGACTCTCCTGAACGAGCTGGGCCTCTACATCAACCAAGAAAAATTGGTTCTTCACCCAATGCAGTCTATCAAGTTCATCGGAGCAGTTCTCAATGCATGTTCCTGATGAGCTTTCTTCCCTCAAGAGCGAGTTTTTGCCATCACCAAGTTGGCAATGAGACTGTACAAAGAACGGAGAACAAAGGTACACACCATCCAGAGACTTCTCAGTCTCATGGCATCCATAGTGTCGACAGTGGCCTTCATGCGCCTTTGCATGCAGATATTGCAGAACTGGCTTATCTGTTGCTTCGATCCCAAAAAGAATGCTCATCATACCTACCTGTCTCTCCGTCCCAACGTCCAACGTTCCCTTCTGTGGTGGAGTGTGAGATCTCACCTGTAGAGCAGACTGCCCTTCTTGGAGCCTCTGCATACAAGAATTCACAGGGCAGACACCTCCCTCCTTGGTTGGGGAGCACACTGCCAGGACGAAATGGTGCAAAGGTGATGGACACACTAGGAGAGCTCCCTCCACATAAATTACTTGGAGCTCTTAACCATTTTCAACACACTGAGGGCGTTAGAGAGAGACCCTTTCAGTCAAACTGTTGAAGTGGTGATGGACAATCCCACTGTGGTAGCATACTGTATATTAACAGACAAAGCGGGATGAGGTAATCAAAACTGACTGCCTTGACCCTCCGTCTCTTCTGCTGGACTCTCTGCAGAGGTATTACTCTGTCTGCCATCCATATCGCAGGCAGAAACAACATTCTGGCAGATGCCCTAAGGTGGACAACTCTCCAGTCCCACGAGTGGGAACTCAATTAGACCGTACAAGAATGGATCTTCAATCGATGGGTCACTCCCAAAGTGGACCTGTTCGCTTCTGAGATGAACACGATGTGCCCCCTATATTGCAGCAGAGCAGGCCTGGGTTGAGGTTCCATAGGCATTGCATTCCTACACCACTGGACAGGGAGCTTCTTCTACCTGTTTCCACCATTCCTGCTATTGACCAGGATTCATGCCAGGATTCAAACAGATGGCACCAACTGCATCCTGATTGCCCTATGGTGGCCATATTAACCCTGGTTTGCTCCACTACTTCACTGCTGCGGCGGAGAATATCTCTGGCTTCCTCCGACACCGACACTTCTTTCTCAGGACAATGGTCAGATCCGACATCCAGACCTCCTGACCCTTCAGCTTACAGCATGGCGGCTCCAATAGTGACACAGACAGCTTCACTTTCTCCTCACATCCAAGCGGTCTTCGATGCGGCAAGGAAACCCTCTACACACCACTCTTATGCAAGGAAGTGGGTGAACTTCTTTTCCTTTGTTAAATCCAAAGGCTTCGATCACTCTTCCTGCAAGATACCATGTGTCCTGGAGTATCTCCACAGCCTGATGCAGCGAGCTCTAAAACTTTCCTCCATCAAAGTATATCTTCCTGCTATGTCCGCTCACCGCCTTCCAGCCCCCAGAGTAACTTTCTTCTTATACTCGTTGGTCAGAGAATTCCTAAAAGGGGCACGGAATCTAATTCCCCCAGTGAAGTCGATCATTCTAGCTTGGAGCCTAGTGGTGGTAGTGAAGGCACTGGCAACCAAGCTCTTCGAGCCTCTGACCTTTGTGGAACTTCATCTGCTGTCATGGAAGGTTGCCTTCCCTGTGGCAATCATGTTGGTTTGTCGGTCCAGCGAGCTCTGTGCCTTATGAGTGGACAGTCCATATTTAGTTTTCCACAGAGACAAGGTGGTCCTTCGTCTGGACATCTCCTTCCTTCCAAAGGTGGTCTCTGACTTTCATCCTGGACAGGACATTGTTTTGCCAGTGTTCTTCTCGACTCCGATGACTCCAATAGAGCGCACTCTCCATACTGTGGACATCAAAAGGACCTTGGCAATCTATAAGGCGAGGACTGAATCCTAGTGTCGGTCTAAGCGACTGTTCTTCTGCTACACCGGTCAGAACAAAGGTCTCCTAGTCTCCACCCTTCCCTTCGCTAAGTGGTGGTACAGACCATTCAACTTGCCTATGAACTTGCTGGACTGGAGCTCGAGCCAGGAATCCGAGCTCATTCTACCAGAGGGGTCTTGACATCGGTAGCTGATAGGGATGTACCAATTCGCCTCGCGCGGGCATAGCAGGCCGAAATCGGCCCCGCTGGCGCGGCCTTACCTTTTCTCCGCAGCGAGCTGCCTGTGCTGGTCCCGTCGCGTCACATCCGGCCCCATAAATGACGCGACGGGACCCTACGCAGGCACGCTGGACTCCCGTGCCACGTATTGCGCCTGTGCAGGGTCCCATCGTGTCACTTCCGGGGCCAGATGTGACGCGATGGGACTAGCACCAGGCGGCTCAAGCAGCGTGGAGAACTGCTCCGCGCCGCTCTGAAGATCGAGGCGGGGGGGCCGCCACCGCGGAGAGTCGAGGCGGCGGCCCCCACCGATTCGCAAGCATCACTACAGTAGCATTCAGCAGTGGTGTTCCGTTGCCCAACCTGTGCAAGGCAGCTACCTGGTTGACCCCCTCCACCTTCGTTTGGCACTACCAGATAGAAGTTCGGGCCCGTGCAGATTACGCATTCGGAAGAGCAATCTTGTCTCTGTTGCACTGATGACACCACCCTCTTCCAGTAAGCCAGCTTGTTAAATCGCCCATATGTGTGATGCACAGAGACCATTTATTTATTATATTTATTATATTTATGAATCGCCCATCTGGCCAGACATCCGGCCACTCTGAGCGATTTACAATCCAATAAAATACAAGAGGGGACACACACACACACACACACACACACACACACAGAGTATAAAACACAATTAAAAACAGAACAAAACTTTAAAATCCTAACCCACCCACTGCTGCGAATAGCAAATCGCAGCCATTTTAAGGTGGGTTACCTTGGTTTTTATGTAAAAAACGCAGCACCAGGGACCCGGAAGTTGATTTCCCCGGCTCCTCTTGTGGGGAAAGGTAAGTCACGTGGAGCTCGGGGGGTCGAGCGGGGAGAGTTCGCCCCACTTCCAGCCCCTGATCGAGTTCTGCGTACATCCCTAGCATGCACAGTAGGACAGTGGGGGAGGGGTTCCCCCCTAAAATCCTCCGCTATGGAAGCTTTCCGAAACAGGTTCCGCACAGGTGCAGAGCCCATAGGTGTTATTGGCTAGGAATGTGCGCGGAGCTCGATCGGGGGGGTGGAAGCGGGGCGAACTCACCCCACGTGATCCCCCCAAGCTCCGCGTGACTTACCTTTCCCCGGTTCAGCTCACATCCTCACGAGACGAGCTGGGGAAAGGAAGTTCCAGGTCCCCGGCACTATACTTCCTGGTCCCTGGCACTACGTTATTCACGTTAAAAACAGGGAAAACTTCCTTAAAACGGCTGTTTTTTGTGTAAGCACTGCTTTGTTTTTCATTTTAAAAACAGCAGCCCTCCCCACCCCTTTTTTTAGCTTAAGGAGAGCATACAAGCATCGTGTAGTGCAGTCCTATGCATGTTTACTCAGAAGTAAGCCCAACTGCATCCAATAGGGCTTACTCCCTAGTGTTTTAGGATTGCAACGTAAACTGAGTAAACAAACCCTATAACTACGGTATCTGTGCTTTCCAAAAGGTAGTCCATTGCAGCAGAAACAAGAGTCTCCTTTACAAAATCCATATTTCTTAGGCCAAGGAAAACATCAAAAGATAAATTGTGTTTTGAGATCCCCAGATCTCTGTTAGGCAAGAAGTTATAAAAGGCCAGTGGGGGCAGAGGGGATGGAGAGAAACGTGACTAGTCACTAGATGGAGAAGTCATATTGTCTGCAAGGTGTAGTGTAGGTGGGAGAGTCTGCAGGGCCGGATTAAGATAGGGGCTATTGGAGCTACAGCCCCGGGCCCCTAGCAGAAAATAGGCCCACAATTATAGGGACGCGCGGCGCGATTTTTTCCCCCTTCGAGTTAGCTCTGATCGTTATCATTCAGCATAATTAATGATTTTTTCAAGATTAGAAAGGTGTTCTAAGCACATCTGCATTACAGGCTTGAGGCAAGACCTAGCAAGAACTGTTGTTCTCAAATTAGCATTTCGGTAGCTTTTTGCATTTCAATCACTGTTACTACATTTCTTTGTGAGAACTTCTTGCTGAAACACATGGGGGGCTTGCTAGGGTCTGTAATATTCAGATTTAGAAGGGACCTCTCTCTCCAGCCTCGAGCAAAAGATCTTTCTGATTCGCAGCTCAATTGTTCAAATGCTAGTTTAACAAAAAAACAAAAACAAAAACGAAACAAAACAACAAGAACAACACAATTATTCTTGGTCAAGCAAAGCTTCCTGGCTTTTTGTTGTGGCTGCTTTTTTTTTTTTAATAAATAATTTGGGGGAAATTGGGAAGACCCTTACTGATGAGCTGCAGGAGTTTTTGAGTTTTTGCTCCGTCAAGCGACCCCTCTCTGCCCACCCGCCTCCAAAATCTCCACCATGACTTCTGCTTGCTATGGGACAAACCTCTGGGATGGTCTTTACCTGCCGCTGGTCCTGATGGCCCTGCTCTGCACAGGTAAGGTTCAAAAGTTTGACTCTTTTGATCTGCAAGTTCTCCTTCTCCTTTTTTTCTGTAAAAGGGCTTTCCCTCTTTTGTGAGCCAAACTGAACGTAAGAGAGGGCTGTGTGTTTGTGGGTGTGGGTGTCTGCCTTTTGGGGGTGTTGATCCTCCTGCCGTCTGCAAAATGTCACCTGCTTGGCTAATACTGTGTGTGTGTGTGTGTGTGTGTGCACGTGCGCTTTCATGGGGAATTGTGTGGCATTTTAAGTTTTATTTTGAAAAACCCCAGAGAACAGAGTTCACCAAATATCCCTCTTGGATATTTTGGACTACAGTTCCCATTTGCCTCAGGCAGCATGGCCAGTGGCTGGGGAAGATGGGAGCTGGGGCCCCAAACATTTGGAAGGGCCCCGGTTGGGGAAGACTGCCCTAGAGGTTAAAAAACGTGGAGGTACTTATCATCAACTATATGTGATGAGTTTATTGAACTGATTGGTCAGCAAGTGCTGCAGCAAATCATAAACGAGATAAAAGAAGCCAAATATTATTCAATTTCTGTTGACTCCACCCCTGACATAGCACATTGTGATCAACTAACAATTATATTTCGCTATGTACTACCTAGTGGTCCAGTGGAGCGTTTTATGAAATTCATTCCAATGCACGGACACACTGGTATGGAGCTAGCAAACATTATTTTGCAGTTCATGGATGAAAATGGAATTTCCATGAAAGACTGCAGGGGTCAGTCTTATGATAACGGATCTAATATGAGTGGCAAATATAATGGTATGCAGGCCTTAATTTGGGGAAAAAACCCACTTGCTGAATACATTCCTTGTTGTGCACATTCACTTAATCTTGTTGGACAAAATGCCGTAAACAGCTGTCCAGTTGCAGTTTCATTCTTTAATTTTGTGCAGCAGTTGTATTGTTTTTTTTCTGCTTCAACTCATCGATGGAATCTGTTAACAGATAGTTTCAAACTATGTGGTATACCGACATTAAAAAGGTTATCTGATACACGTTGGTCTGCTCACCATGATGCTGTGAATGCCTTACAAAAAGGCTATAGTACTATCAGAGATGTCCTTTCAAATATTATGAATGATGAATCCACAAAGGGAGCGGTCTGTTTACAAGCAAAGGGCCTAAATAATGTCATGGATCAATTGGAAACTGGAATAATGGTTGTTGAAGTATGGTCTGTCATTTTACCAAGGTTTCACAGAACCAGTCAGTGTCTCCCAAGATGCAAAATTAGATCTGCATACAGCAACAGACATGCTGAACTCTCTAAAGGATTTTGTGCAGTCTCTCCGTTCTAGATTCTCTGAATTTGAACAGCAGGGTAAAAATATTTCCGGCTGCGAGGAGTACCAGCTACAACGTGGAAGGAAAGTGAAAAGAAATAGGAGGTGGGACTATGGTGATGCAGAAGATGCTAATGCTGATATGACACCCTCTGAGAGGTTTAAAGTGCATACCTTTTATCCTATAATTGACCAATTGACAGAATCACTGAGGCACAGGCAAGCAGCATACAATATAATTCAAGAAAGATTTGGATTTCTATCAGAAATATGCACTCTAGCAGCTGATAGTCTACGTTCCAGAGCCACTACACTAGTGTCAAAATATCCTGAAGATCTTGAACCCCTGTTTGCAGACGAAATTGTACAGTTTTCATCTATTTTCAAAATGTACCAATCTTCCACTGCAAATCAAGACATTCATGGGAGTCAAGAAACACAAATGTACAAGTTTATGATTGCACAATCTCTAGTCGGTGCATTTCCAAATACATTTGTGACCCTCCGCATGTATTTGTGTTTAATGGTCAGCAACTGCAGTGGTGAGCGTTCATTTTCAGCATTAAAACATGTGAAAAATGAACTAAGGTCTTCCATGGGTCAGGAGCGTTTAAATGCGCTCTCTCTGTTGTGCATTGAAAATGGTTTGCTGAACGAGCTTAATCTTGATTCTACAATTGAGGAATTTGCAAGTAAAAAAGCAAGAAAAGTTAATGTGTAATTTTATTTTAATCTACCAGCTTGATTCATTTAGTTTAAATGCAGGTTAGAGTTCAGTGAATAACCTGTTTGTGTGTTTAAAACTAGTGGTTGCTATTTATTTCAAGAGTTACTCTCTGCACCATAATCATAACGCAGGCTGTATTGATTATGATGCTTTAATAATAATAATAATAATAATAATAATAATAATAATAATACTTTAAGGAACAAATTTTTATGAGCCAAACATCATACACTTATATTTAAATTGTTTATATGGTTTATGTTTATTTAAAAATGGTTGTTGTGAATGTTCTATTTATAACAGTTTTATTGAGTTAACAAGCTTATTGTTTACAAAAAAAGAAATATTTTCAATATGTTTCTGTTTTGGCACTTTAATGGTAATTAAAATATTTAATTTGTTTTAATATAAAATTGCGTCTTCATTTTATTTATTTCCATAAAAAGGCCCACCAAAATCCTCAGCACCAGGCCCATAATGCTCTTAATCCGGCCCTGAGAGTCTGCACGTATTCAAGATAGGTTCAGCAAACCATGTGATGGTTTTAGGAATCTCATGCTACCCCTGGTTATGGTGGGAATGTTTGATCCTCCATTTTGTGGAATATAAATTCCAATATTCTCAGAAATGTTTTCTATCCTGGTTGAAGCGCATGGGCTCCTTTTGCAAGTGGATCATAGAGAGAAATTAGACAGTCTTTATATTACCAAAGCAGGAGATAATTTTAGATGCTGTTCTAGGTAATGAAAGTCAATTGAAGCCAATTTCGGTAGCATCACCTAGTAATTGGAGGGGGATGAACTCTCAGAGAACAAAGACACAGCTTCTGGTGGTATAAAATCCTCCTCCATTGTAGAGTCCTGCTGCAGGATGGCTAAATGTGGTATTCTCCAAGTCTCACCAAAAAAAGCAAAGCCATGTTGACCAGAAGAACATCTACAAAATCCATGTTGCTGTAATACCTTTAGGGCACAATCCTATGCATGTTTAGACAGAAAAAAGTCCTACAATTCCCAGCATGCCCCAGAAAGCATGGCTGGCTGAAGGGATGCTGGGAGCTGTACAATCTTTTGCTGTCTACACATGCATAGGATTGCACCCTTATTACGCTAACCAAAAGATTATCCCCCACCCCCACCCCAAATGTACAAGCTTTTGAGATCTCCATATTTCTTTGTCAGACAAGATGTTATAAAAGGCAGGTGGGGGAAGGAAGAGAGGAAAAAAGTGACTAGATATAGTGAAGTCATATTGTTGGCAAGTTGAGACTAGTCTGAAGGTGTAGTGTGGGTGGAGAAGTTTGCATGTATTCAAGACAGGCTTGCGGCACCTTAAAGACTAAGGGCACTATCCCATGTATGTTTCAACAGGAAAAAGTCCTACAACCCTCAGCATGGACCAGACAGCCATGCTGGGAGTTGTAGGACTTTTTTTTCTGTCTAAACATGCATAGGATAGCATTCTAACACATTTATTCTAGCAGAAGCTTTCGTGGACTATAGCTGACTTCATCAGATACATGGAGCGTTATAGAAAGTTTCAGGTTTATATACAGTACATATGGTGTGTAGTGTTGGGCAGTGGAGAGAATAAACAGTGAGGTCAGAAGGATATTAAATGCAGAGATCACTGTGACAATCACATTATTAACAGTGGTCATTCACAGTATAGTAGCTGCTAACACAAACATCCTGGCACTAGTGCTAATAATCCTTTATCCCGATTCAAGCCTCATGCGATATAATTAAACCTGTTGATTAATTCTAACTCCATAGTCTCCCATTGAAGTTACTTTGTTTCACAATGGCCACTTTAAGGTCTATGATAAGAGTGTTCTGGGGGGCTGAAGTGTTCTCCCACAGGTTTCTGAATATTGCCATGTCAGATTTATATCGATTTATTCTTTTCCAGAGGGACTGGCCTATTTGCCCTATATAAAATGCAGAAAAAAACAATACTGACATCATAATTAAAGAGGTCGACAAAGGCTAAATTTGTCAGTCTTTAAGGTGTCACATAACAACTCGTTGTTGTTATGACTATCTTGTGGCCTTTAAATATAAACAGTCGGAAAGAATAACTTCTCTCAGAGTAAGAGAACAGAACTTAAGGGTGCAATCCTATACATGTTTAGAGACAGAAAAAAGTCCTACAACTCACAGTGTTGGTCAGCCAGCTATGCGTACCTGGCTGGGGAATGCTGGGAGTTGTAGGACTTTTTAATGTCTAAACATGCATAGGATTGCACCCTAATTCTGTTTTCCCGGTTAACCATTTATTAGGGGTTTACAAAAACAAACAGCTGAAATATAAGCTAAGAAATAGTTTTAATAAAAGCCATCATTCACACCATTTGATGCCAAGCTCATTAACATCAATGATACACACACTTACCTCAACATCCCCCCTCACCCTTGAGGCTTACTGTTATTAAATTATGTATATGCTACGCAGATTTACATATTTATTTTAACTATATTTCCATTACTATTCAGTTTAGTTTAGGAATGAGTAGTACTCAAATCTATATAGGTAACTAGGCACTTATGCCACGTAACAGGTAATTGCTAGAACCTGCCTTTGCGATCTGAATAATCTCGCATTCAAGGAAGCAGTTGGAGAAACTCCCACATTCCGCTAAATACCTCAGAACCACAGGAAGAAACATACAACTCATCCCACCGAACGGCACAAGCCACCTTTTACGTGCCTTGCCTAGCCCACACCCGGCTCCTTAGAAGCCCAAGGAGAGTCAACCGCGCATGCGCAGCCAGCATCCGCGCTAACTACACCCCCTGCCCGGCTGGTGGCGCTCGTCCTCAAAGGCGTCGCTCTCTCCGCCTCGAATCCTTCTGCTCCTTCTCTCGTCCCTTTCCCGCTTCCAACCATGGGGTTGCCGAAGTGGGAGGGGATCGTAGAGGGCGTTTCCCCGGTCGCCGCGCGGCGTCACTCCCAGCATGCAGCGCGGCCCGCTCCTGCCGCCGCCCCTGTCACCGCCGCCGCCGCCGCCGCCGCCGCCGTCCCTTTCGCAGCTGCTGCCGCTGGCGCCGCGGGGCTGGGAGACATGGCAGAGGGAGGCGCGGCGGATCTGGAGACCCAGCGCTCGGACGTCGCGGCGCTGCTCAAAACGGCTCTCCGCAAGGGCGACACCTGGTGAGGGGAGGGGAAGGGATGGGGAACGAGGCGGCGGCGGCTTCGGGGCCCTTCTGAGTGACAGGTGCGGGCGGTTCCCGCCTGCTCGCCTCCTTCCTTTCTCTGCCTGCTTGTGTGTCGCTCGGGTCTGGGAGGCGGCAGTCCCTTCTTCTCGCTTCCATCCTCTGGCAGCAGCTTCTCCGACCGGGGAGGCAGCTTACCTTGCCGCACAGGTGGGGCCAGAATGTGGTGAGGCTTTCGGTTTCCCTTCCTTCTCCCCTGGCCGGCGCCCGCGACAGGTCCTGGCTGGGGGAAGTTTGGCCAAGGCGCTTCCCTCTCACCTGCGGGCCGGCCGGCTTCCAGTGCAGGCGCAGCTGCCAGGTGTGTGCTCCCATTGTTTCAAGCGGCCCCAAGAAATCCGCCCAAGAACGGCGTGTTTGTGTTTTTAAGCACTAACGGAGTATGTTTTCTGGCAAGGCTTCTCATTCACAGCGCAGTCTCCACTGAAAAGCTTCTGTGGCAAGGCCTGTCTTTTTTGGCCCGCTGTTGCTGGGAAGGGCTGTTCTTCTTGTTTTTTTCCTGGGTTTTATCTCGCTCAGTTTCTTTCATAACACTTGTCTCTTTCTCCCTTTAGAGGCCCTTATCTCATCTGCCAACTGTACCATAAATATATATATTTATTTTTTGTTGGTGAAGCACTGGGTGAATGAAAAAAGGCACATATTGGGGCGACATGATAGAAGCTTATACAATTATAGATGGTATGGAGGAAGTGAATAGGAAGAAGGTTTTTTTCCTCTCTTCTAATATAGGGTTATCCAATGAAGCTGAATGGTGGGAGATTTAGGACAGACAAAAGCAAGTACTACTTCACGCAGCACATAAACTATTGAATTTGCTTCTACAAGATACAGTACAGTAATACCTTGGATTGCAAGCATAATTCGTTCCGGAACCATGCTTGTAATCCAAAACACTCTTATATCAAAGCGAGTCTTTGCGGGCGTGAGCAGGGCCGATTTCGGCCCGCTCGAGGCGAGCGGTTACATCCCTACGTTGTATTGCAAGACGTCACTTGTTTATCAAGTCAAAATTTATTTTAAAAAAATTGCTTGTCTTGCAAAACACGATGCCACCAAGGGAGAGAGCAATCCTGTGGTCCCTGGGCAAACGTCCCAGGGACCATGGGATGGCTTGGAAAACCCCTTCCAAGGTCAGAGGCAGCACTCCAACCTCAGAAGGGGTGTGTCAGAGATCTGCCCCCTCACAGCTGGTGTGGGGAGAATCTCATTGGCTGCCTCTCTGAGGTCAGAAGGTCGACTTCGGAGAGGGGGGAAAGGGGGCATTTGGTGGGCGAGCAGATGAGACTGGAGAGGCCAGGATACGATCTATCCTGAGCTGCCTCCAGTCTCCTTCCCATCCCTTCTGAAGCTCCCTCACTAGACAGACTCAAAAGCTTGTCTGGTGAAAATGTAGAAGATTGGAGGATGAGGAGGCAAAGCATGCTGCTCCTCCTGCCTTGCCAGCTTCAGCCTGGCAGGCCATAGGAATCTCGGAAGCCTCCATGTTTGGGGGCTTCTGGGAGGCGAGGGTACAGTCCATAGGATTGTATGCTTAGACAGCTTTAAAGGCGCAATCCTAGGACTCCCCCCCCCCCATCTAAACATGCATAAGATTGCACCCTTAAAAGAGGATTAGTCAGATTCATGGAGACTAAGGCTATCAATGGCTAGTAGTGATGGATGGATATATACGACCATCAGAATCCAGGATACTGGACTAGATAGGCCTTTGGTCTGATCCAGCAGGACTGCTCTTACATTCTTAAATATGTTCTTAAATATCTTGCAGCCTTGTGCTTTATTGTGCTGTATTTTGAACTGAATAATATTTTAGTATTTGTGGAGTGAGATGTGCCTCACAGACCACTTGTAGATTTTGCAGATTAAGGCTTAGTTTGTGCATCCATCAGCACAAACTTGGAGCATTTGGGTCTGCTGGTAGGTTTGGGGCCCAGCTATCAAGGCTTGATAAAAGGGCTGTTGTGATCACACACATTGTGGCAGCAGTGTGTGCAGTCCCACGTGGGTTGGGGAAGGCACCAGTTCATACAGGCAGCACCTTCTTGTGAATCCCATTTGGCAAGGTAGCCCACAGGTAATCATATGGGGGCTGTTAGCCATATGAACCAGTCCAAAGTTTCAAAAGGTGTTTGGAGCTTGTTTCTGTGCATACTTACTCAGAAGTATGTCTTACTCAGAAGTACCATATGTCCCATTGTGTTCATTGGGGCTTACTCCTGATTAAGTGAATTTAGGATTGCAGGATTAATTAGATTCATTCATTGAGTTTGTTCAGTTAAAATTGGTATTTAACGTAAAATAAACATATCAATTGATTCTATCGTTTGTCCTGTATATCTGTCATCAAATGCAGAATTCAGAAACACTGTACATGCACATTAAGGTCCAGTTCAGATGTATTGCTGCTTCCAGGAGCAGGAAACAAGCTTGAGTGTTCCCTTCCCTTCTCCTTGTGCATCCAGCATGAGAGGAGACTTACTGGTTTGTTAAATCAGTTTCCCGTGATGTCTGAACTGTGAAATTGTGATTTAAGTCCTGCTCGTGCATACACAATAGGACTGCAAGTCATAGTTTCATCCTGGTCTTGCACACCAAAATTATAGTGAGCATTAAACCACAGTTTTCTGGTTTGGATGTCATGACTCATGACAAACTGATTGAACAAATGAGGAAGTCTTCTCAGATGCCAAGTAGCCATAGATTGTTGGAGCAGTAGCATTTTTACGGAACTAGACCTAGCTGATGTTGTATCTCAGCTACAAATGTAATAGGTAGCCTTAGGCAAGTTTCTATTCTCTCAGCCGTTCTTCTGTAGTACTAGTATCACAGTAATGCCTACCTTAAAAGCTGGTATAAGGATTACTGTGAGAGCATATGTGAAGTGCTTTCTGGTCTTGAAATGTGCTTTATAAATTGTATTGTTACACATTTATATCTTAACCATAATCTGTAATTTTGGAGGGGTCCTTTCAAGGGTGAAACTATAAACGAAGATGTAACATTGGGTGGTAATCAATAAGCTGCTGCATCTCTGCTTGTTCTGTTGCCCCTGTGGGACCCACCACTAGTGCAACAGAAACTAGTACTTCCTAAAGCAACCCTAGAAATGAGCAGAAATGGTAGTTTCGGAAATGGGATAGGTCAGTGAAGCTCTCTTCTGCAAGCTCTTGCCCCATTCTGGAAATTAGCATTTTTGCTAGTTTCCAGTTCCTCCAGGAACTGCTAGCTTCCTCCAGGAACCGCTACTTTGGGGGCAGCATGGATACTGCCCAATATTCTTTACAAACTATGCTCTGCCACATTTCTAATATAAGTAGTTGAATAGTTCTGTTTATAATTTGTTATGTATGTCCTTCCTTTTCTTCAGAGAGCTCAGATCATCATACATAGCTATCCCATTTTATCCTCACAGCAAACCTGAGAAACTGGGTAGACTGAGAGATAATTAGAGATCCAGGGCCACCAGTGAGCTTTTATGGCTGAGCTGGGATTGGTACCTTGTTTACTGCATGGAAACTCACTACACTGCACTTTTCCTCATCTGTCCTTTTTGCATATTCATTTAGCCTACTCCTGTGCATATGTATTCAGCAATAAGTCCCACTGTATTCAATTGGACTTCACTTCCAGAGCTGTGATAGGATTGTAGCAGCCCAAATTAGCTACTGAAACTGGCCTTGTAAGTAAGACAGTACATAATCCTAAGCACGATTACTAGGTAACAAGACCCATTCAGGGATCCACAAATTTTAGCTTGGTAGACACTCATTGTTTCAATAGCAAATAGGTCTCAGTTTTATTATTTCCTGCTGCATGTAGGCATTCACTTTGTACCTACTGCCAGAAGAGAAGTGGTGAGTGGTATGTATATGTGTGTGTAGAGGAACCTTTCTTTACCAGTCTATGATAGCCTTGACAGTCTGGTACCATTTTGAAAGAGGCACAGTGCTTTACTATGCTGCTGATGGCTTCTTAAAACTTCTCTGGTACACTAGTAGCTTTCCTCAGAATTGAAAGTGGGGATCTGCTCACAGAATGTACCTGGTTTTTTTGGTGTTCCCCTTCAGCCTCCACATTACAGCTCACCCAGTACAGGAGGGTCCCCTGATCTTCAGAAAATTCTTTTCAGGATGCTGCTGATGTGGGCAAGGAAGTCATCTTCCAGCAGTCCCCTTCTGCCTGCACTTCTGAGAACCCAAGCTTGAATATATATTTTCTTTTTAAAGGATTGTGCTTTGATCAGTTACAGCAGGTTGTTCCTAATATCTCACTCAACTGCTTGTTTTTTGTTCTCATTAAAGGAGAGTGAAGGCTGTCCAAAATTTGGAATCCTTATATTGGAATTATTAATGCAAAAGGCATCATGTTCCAGTAAAGTATTCTAATCGAATAATTACATTAGTCTCTGAAGTCCTGGCAATTGTTTTCTAGACACATTTAAAGATTTAAACTTTTTGGTAAATTAACTGTTTGTTTTTTAAAAAATTATTTAAAATATTTTATACTATTCTTCACCTTAATAGGGATGGGAAATTGGGGCCCTGCAGACTGCAGATGGACTGCAACTCCCCCCATCCCTCACTATTGGCTTTGTTTGCTATGGAGGGCCACACATTCCCCACTCGGTCTTATGATAGCAGGGGGTTATGCAGTTGAACAACGGAAACTTTAAATACTAAAAGCAAAGGCAGCTATATTGGCCATAAGAAAAAATCCAAAATCTCTGTTGGTGTAATAACTTTATTTAAATAGTGTAATAATTTTATTTTAATACTAAAACTACTGAGATCAGGAAATCATGTCAGTCATAATTTGAGTGGCATGTCTTTCTAGTAATGCAATGATAAACCAGAAATTTATATTAAAATTAGTGGGAACTTGCAACAAAATGTTGCTGTTAGAGGCTGGGGATACTCTGCAACTGTTTACGGATCCAGTCAGGCTGGAACAGGAGCACTGTCATGGCGTTTGGAACTTGTGGGGAGGGGAAGTTTCAGGAGAACTGTAGGAAAAACATTCCTTTCTTTTTTCTTCCCACCCTCCAGAAGCCTTCACCTACTGTGCATATGACTGCCAGCCACAAATCTGAGTGATGTATTACTGTGTTTCAGAGTGAGAGATTCCTGGATTGGGAAAGGGGGAAATGTGTCCTTTTCCTTCCTTCCTCCCTTGTATTGTGCAGGCAGGAGAATTTTTATGTTATGGCATGTATCTCCCCAAAACCTAATTTTCATCTTCAGAATAGTTACTATAATCCATTAGGGGCTTGAGCAAGCCAGTTTGCCCCCTCCCTCTCATTTCCCCTTTTTTCCCCCTTTCCAAAATTCTGTGGAATTTTAAACATGCCAATGCAGTCCCTTATTCACATATTGGAGGTTGGCTATGGTTGGGATAGAGTAGCTTCTGTGGTGTATTCCACTGTTAATATTTCAGATTAGAGCTGCTGAGTGTGGAGGGCATGCCCAGTCTTCCAAATGTGATTTGGCAGATTAGGAATGTGACATCTGAATATAGCCAGTACTGGTAAAATTTGGCCATTGCCAACATAACACTGCAAACTGTCTCTCCCAGCATACATGGATGGCATTGAATACACTTTAAATTCTTACGGCACAATCCTATGCATGTTTAGACAGAAATAAGTTCTACATAAGCATGGCTGGCTGGGTGATGCTGGGAGTTGTAGGACTTATTTTTGTCTAAACAGGCATAAGATTGCATCCTTATGCTATCTACAGTGCTTTCCTCACCAAGATTATATTCTTACCAAGTATGTGTCAAGTCTGTTCTATTCTACTCTTGGGAGTCATTGGTTAGATGGTTGTCAGCAATGGACACTCATGAACTACAGTTAAACTACTTTGCTAGCATAGGAGATTAGTGTTCTCAGTGTCATTCATCTGTGCTTCCTGATAAAGTTTTAAAACAATCTTGCTAATCAGGCTTCTGTTGTTAACTTTGTTAGGAACAAGCTAGTTACATACCTTAGACATCTTAGAAACATTGAAGATGGAAGTGGAAAATCATTTTCTTTGGTTTGCTTCATTACAATTTTATTTGTAAACATTTTATCTGAAAAAACATTTTTAAAAACAGCCTAGAAGTATGAGTAATACATACAATTTCATGTTTGCATTAATATTCTAGCATTTGCTGATATAAATTTAATTATGCTAAGGAAAAGGATTGTGAAATATCTTTATTTTTTGTAACACTTGAATTAGTGGTAATCAAAGCCTAAGTATTAAGCAAAGATCAGGTCTTCTGGCCTCTTTTGACCTTGCTCAAGCAAGTCAAAATAGGCATGATGGGTTCCATTTCAGGAATTTAGCAAGTGGGCCCCATCATGCCAGCTGAAGATAAATCCTGAAGAAAGTATTGGGACAGTCCTATTAGCTGTGAGTATATGTGACTGTCTCAGCTACCTTACCTTCTGTGTGGATTTCCATCGTGTTTAGAGATTGGCACCTGTGTGGAAATGTTTGGAAGGGCCACATTATTAAGAAGCTTGTTGGTCATTAGGAACAATATAGATTGACACTATTTGAACTTCTCATACTAGGCTTTTTAGATTTTTCTCCCTATCCTGTTTCATTAAACTATACATTTCATAGAGTTCTAGTGCCAGGGTCATTTCACATGTTTTGTTTCACTTTTTTGCGGTGTAGATTCACGTTTTGTGTGAACAGAAAAAGCATGTATTTCATAATGTATATTATAGTGGTTTTCTGCTGTGGTTATGTGGAGTGGGGAGCTGATGTTGTCTCTTCCCAGTCTGCGTACCTGTACTACACTGCATTCATATATTTTGTAATGCTTTCTCGAAACTTTGTCTCTTAAAGCTGTGTAACTGCCATATGAGTGACAATAAAAGCAACCCTGCAATGGTTGTGATTTATTAATAGATTTATGCCCCACCCTTCAATAAAAATTCATCAGGGTAGCCTACAGTTAAAGTAGCATAATACAATCAAAATTACAGAAAGAAAAATAAAATGGCAGAAGAGCAGCATAAAACCAGGTCAAAATTAAAAGGTCTTCACATGGCACTGAAATGATGATAAATAGGCACCAGGTAAGTCTCCTGGGGGAGAACCAGGGCTGGCTCCAGGTTTGAGAGGTTCTGCCCAAAATGTCCTCAGTGGGGGCCCCCAAATGGCCCTGCATCTGGTGGGCTTACAAAGTGATGGAGGCAGGGAAAACAGTGGCTTTGTAGGTGCCGGTGCTGAAAGGAGCATAGCTGCACTGCCGTTTTAATTCCCTCAAAAGTAGCATCACTTCAGAATGCAGCTACATTGGGGATAAACTGATGGTCACATTCTCATTGTAGCTGCTCTGTGCTCAGGAAAAATTCTTAAAGGGGCCTGCCCAGTACAGCTTCCTGCATTGGGCTGGGTAGGCCCTGTTAAGAATCATAGAAAAGTAGAGTTGGAAGGGGCCTACCAGGCCATCGAGTCCAACCCCCCGCTCAATGCAGGAATCCAGGTCAAAGCATCCCCGACAGATGGCTGTCCAGCCGCACCTTGAATGCCTCCAGAGTGGGAGAGCCCACCACCTCCCTAATTCCTTGCCCCTTCCATTAATGCTGGAAAAAGTGCTATGCACCTGCAGCAAGCAAAGGAGCACATTTTAATTACTCCCTTATTTCTCTGACATAGCCTGGCTATGTTTAAAACGCACAGGGGACAAGATTGAACTCTGTGGGAACTCATAGCATAGGCACCAGGGAGTCAAGCACTAATCCCCTAGCAACAGTTTCTGGAATCTATCATCCAGATAGGAATGGAACCATGGTGAAACAGTGCCCTGATTCCCAGCCCATACAGCCTGACCAGAAGCATACTATGGTCAGTGGTATCAAAAGCTGCTGAGAGGTTCCTGTGGAAATCAACAGGGTTGCATGCTTCCTGTCCTTCTCCCGGTATAGGATCATAGAGTTGGAAGAGACCTACAAGGCCATCGAGTCCAACCCCCTGCTCAGTGCATCAAAGTGACCAAGATAGCTTTAGTGGCCCAAGCTTTATTGAATAGATCCAGATAATCAGTCTCAACTAAGGGTTTCTGGTGGTGTACAGCAACCACCTATTTGAGCCCCTTGCCCATGAAAGCAAGTGACTGGTTGATACCGTAGTTATTACTGTCTTGCAGCTCCAGGGAGGTTTTTTTTTCAGGAACCTTCTTAAGGGTAGCTAGGACTACATTCTCTCGCCTTAGGAAACTTCCACCCTTAAAGACAGCCTAAAAATAATTTTAAATACATAAACATTACATAAAAATGTACCACCTCCCAGACTCAACTGGTCTGTTCATTCCTGCTTGATCTTAAGAGCCAACCTTCAGTTCTGTATTGATGCTGTATTGAATACCCAGATAGACAAAGTTCAGGAACAGGTTATGCTTGTCTGCTGCTATGGGTCCTGCAGTGGGCCTGGGGAAATCTGAGTACAATAATTGGGTGAAATAGCTGTTAGTAGCTTTGACGTGTGTGTGTATGTGAGATACCCTTTTAAAAATGGAATTCAAATTGGGCTTCTCAATCTGAGCCTTACTGAATGTATGCTGCAGGAAGGATTCCTTGAATTAATTTATTTATTTGAGGACAGACAAGTATCAGATTAAAAAAACAAAACGAAGTCCAGTGTTAATTTTTACTGATGGTGTGCATGTGTCAGATTGTTTCTGAAGGTTTTTTGTTTTTGTTTTTGTTTTTGTTTTTTTTAATAAGGCTTATCAGTTCACAAGCAGGATAAAGATGTGTGTAAATGTGATTTCTGACCAATTGGGTGCATGTTTTCTAGTAACTAAATATGTGTTTGGTCAAAGCAACCATGATCTTTATACTGGAAACAACTCTGTAGATCTGTACTTAAAAGTTCTACTCAAGGTGGTTTACCAAAATCTGTAGCCAAATATTGATTGATCCATTATAATAGGAGTGAACTCACAGTATTGAAAGCATGGGTGAATAGCAGCTGGATGATAGCAGTGATGCTGCCAGGCACATTTGCCTGAGGAGGGAATTCTACAACCAGGATGCAACCAGAGAAAAACCTCTCCAATAGCCAGCTGCCTAACCTTTAAAGATAGAAGTACACAGGAGGATGCATTTCAGTAGTCCAACCCTAAGAAGGCCTGCAAGTTGCCCATCCCTGTCCTAAATTACAGTAATTTAGAACAGGCGTGGGCAACTTGTGGTCCTTCAGATGTTTTGTCCTACAACTCCCATCAGCTCTAGCCAGCATAGCCAATGGTGAGGGATGATGGGAGTTGTAGGACAAAACATCTGAAGGACCACAAGTTGCCCATGCCTGATTTAGGATTTTATAGGGCAACATGAGCATTTCCTGCTGTGCTCAGAAACTTAAGATCCTTAAGCTATGGCAAGATGCAAACCTGTCAGAATGATTGTATCAATAACCTAGTCACTGCAATCAGAAATTTCATGTGGTTTAGAACACTTTTGAAAGGCAGGCCCATGTACGACACATTGCAATATGTACAAACTCTGCAATATACAAGTGTGTGTATATTTTGACTGACTGTCTTCTACTTTTCCACTGCCACCATCCTAAGAATGTATATCCAGCCTCAAACTAGATGTGTTTTGTGCAACAAGGTTGTTGTTACTTTTTTTTACTGATCCCTATTAAAAAAAATAAATTAGTCACAGCCCAGAACATTTTCTGCATGCTGTGCTGCTTTTGATATATTGGATGGGCAGGCAATCCAGTTAACTTATTCTGCTGATGGAACAGTTTCTGTCAGCAGAACAGGGAGGGTGTGATTCCCCCTCCCCTGTGCCCACTCAAAATGTGCACCCTCTGGAGGGTTGGGGGAACCCCAGAGCACATTTGGGGGCGGGCTGAAGGTGAGGGTTTCAAAAGGCATTTGTATTGTATCATGGTGGGTTACTGTTGAAATAAAAGTCAGAAATCTTAGTAGGTAGAAGCCCTTGGGGTGTGCCTGAAAGATTATTCTAAGCAATCTTAAGTTGTATTCGGTATAAATAATAAAAGAGATGGTATGTGGAAATTAAAATGCTACTGTTGGGTCTGAAATAAGTAAAATTGAGTGCAAAATTGTGCTACATGGTAAAAGGGGGCTACTGGGTTCTTGACCTAGTGTTTCACTTTTACCACTAAAGCTGGGTAGGGGGGTGGGCAGGAAGAAGATACTTCACCCTTCTCCCACCATCAGTTCTTTACTAGAAGTGCCTCCTAAGGCCATTTTGAATATTTTTTACTCCAGCTTGGCTCAAGAACCAGAAGTAAAATCTGGTTGTGGGGGGAAATGTGTAGGGGAGAATCTTCAGGCACAAGAGGAGTCAAGCACCTTAGTTCAGGCTACAGTGTTGTGGATGACTTGTATAACATTGAAAATTTTAAAATATTGTCATATAGAAATATAGCAGCCATGAAAAATTCTAATTGAATAGCATAAATGCTGTAGCACATGAGTAAATAAGGGAAGGATCCCACTAGTTTATCTTCTTCCACCAATGGAAGACCTCTGTCAGCAGAATAAGGAAAGGACAATTTTCAGCTATTCTTCTTTCTCTCTGCAGCCCCTCCCCACCCCCAAGTACTCCTAGCCAATCCAAATGTATCATATCCTAGGTTTTTGAGATTTTATCTATGTTTCAAATATATATTTCCCCTTCTTTCAAAGGTATTTAGTAGATAGTCGCTGGTTCAAACAGTGGAAAAAGTATGTTGGATTTGACAGCTGGGACAAATATCAGATGGGAGATCAGAATGTTTATCCTGGTCCTATTGACAATTCTGGACTTCTCAAAGGTAATATATTACTATTGCATGGGAAAAGCAGGATACTGATGTGGGTCAGTACTATAAATATGGCTCATTGTTGCAATTGCCTCACACAACAATATTTGAAAGTTTATGAAAAAAATTTAAAAAACATTTACAGTAATGGTTATGGTTGAAATTTTAGCATCGATAATGTTTAGCTTCCTTTTGGGCTCCACATACTGTGGTTCAGTGTTTATAATGAGGGTAGTAAATTGCTGGGAATCTCTTGTTAATAATTACATTTTCAGAGACAGAGAGAGAGAGAGAGAGAGAGAGGGTAGTTCAGAACTTTATTTACCTCTGCCAGTGAATATCCTAGTGCATAAAGATTTTTCACTTGTTTCAAACTTGAGCTCTTGTCATCTGTTCTAGTGTACTAAAGTGTATTCAAATATTATAAAGCTGAGGCATCTAACTAAATATGAAAACTTTTTCTCATAGATGGGGATTGTCAGTCTCTTAAGGAGCATCTCATTGATGAGCTAGACTACATTCTTTTACCAACTGAAGGATGGAATAAACTAGTTAGCTGGTATACTCTTATGGAAGTCCAAGAACCAATTGCACGCAAGGTACTTTTTATAGTAAACACTGAAATATATAAACTACTTAAATGCTCTGTATACAGTATGCCTAGTCAAAAGAGTAGGAGCAATTTGTATGTGTCCATATCAGATTATGCACATTAACTAATACTAGCAAGTTAACCATGCCAGTACTGAGTGCTGGCATTAATTTTTGTTATTGAATATTAATGACTTGGTTCATTTTTTTAGTATGAGAAGAAAACATCATGATACAAGAACTTTTTCAACTATATTCTCAATTATTTTATAACTATAATGCAGGTTATTTCTAGGTTGGCTAATCATAAAATAATTGTTACCTCTTCCTGATAGTCTGCATGTAGGGCCTAAATTTGTTCTTGTTTTGGTATAGCAAAACGATGTGAGGGCGATCTGGCTGCGACATGTGTCACCCCATTGATTGCCAGGGTTGATTCGGTATAGCAAAACAAGTTCTAACGCAAAACAGTGGCTAGGTTCGGACAATCAATGTTTAACAAAGCCATGGGTTGTTTGTGTGAGCGAGTGAGCTGACTCCCACCTGCTCGCCCACTTCCAGAAACAATGCCCCATTCCTGGGTTGTTGTCGTTCCATGCAAACCTGGCACTCTGGGTTGTTTAGGGTTAAACAGCACAGAGCTTTAACCCATGCTTTGTTGTTGGGGTAAAACTCTGGGTTGTTTAATCCTGAACAACCTAGAGTGCTGGGTTCTAACATGTCACAACAACCCAGGAATATGTTGAAGCTGGTCTAAAGCGGAAGTGACAAGTGGGCAGAAGGTTTGCTCACTCCCCCATGGCCACACCAATTCCTGGGTTGTTTAACCCAGTAATTGGTGTTATGTCTAAACCAGAGTTTTAACCCATGTTTGATTAATTGTAGGTAATATTACATCAGGTAAATATTATTTCAAGTTTGTAGTGATTACTATTGCTGATCACATGGATCGCTTAATTTGCATTTCATTGTTTAACTTTCATCTAATCATGTGCCTTAACTCTGCAGTTGTTCCTTATGTTAATAGCAAGAATGCACACTGTACTGAAGTGATGCCTTTAGGTGGTGCACTTTATAAACTGAGAGTTACTAGACTGTACTGAAACACACTTAGGCATACCTTTCCCTTCCTTGTATCTCTCTTCCATTTTCTTCCATGTCACATGCACTTCCTTACTATACATCCACAAGGAAACTCCCTTTCTAGAACATGTTCAATTTGCGACAGCTCCCTATGCATGTGTCCAAACAAATTCACAGAAGGAATGCTATTGAGCTTTCTCTTTCTAAACAGAATATTAGTTGCTTAAGAAATGCATGCTTTAAGCAAAGTAGGAGAGTACTTATACCAATGTTTTGTTTTTTATTGTAAACTATTGCAGATAAAAATTAATCCTATCAAATAGTTTGATCAAACTATCACATTCCTAGCCGTCTTCAATTTTATGTGGAAGATATAGGTCCAGTTCAGACATCATACCAAACCATAGTTTACACTTTCAAATGTGTAACAGTCTGACACTGGTTTAGAGTTGCTTTTCTGCTTTTGTTTTCTGTCCTCTCAGTAGTCAGCATCATCAGTTTCTATGGTGCAGCAGCTCTGCCAATGGAGTAATGGCTGTAACTATGGCTTCTCATTTAAACATCATGCCAAACCATATTTAGCATGAACTGTAGCGTACAAATCCACTTCAGATAGTTTCTTATTCTGTCTATCAAGATAACTTTACAGAGATTTTTTACATGTTGCTTCCTGAGAAAAATTATCTTTCTCAGATTTCCAGTTGAAATCTTTTTTGATACTGTTCCTCCTGTAATGACAGCATATATTTTCTTAGTTTTATTGTACGATGGGGATTTATTGTGGGTTTCATTTTTAAATCATACTGCTTTACTGTGCCTAAAATATTAAGCTTAAATATTATATCTGTGCTTTTGTTTTCTGGAAAAGGCTGTCTCAGATTTGTGTGTTGGTGTCTAGCATTTTAATATCCAATTTTACGTTTCCATTTGAAATCCTAATTTTACATTTCCCCCATAAACTGTGATTTGACTCCCACCCCCGCAGTACCTTACCTATCTAAATCAGTAGTAAAAAGAAGATGTCTTGGCTGCAGTCTCATATGATGCAAGACTTCCTAGGCCCAATGCAACAAAAGTCCTGCTAACAGAATGGAGACAGATGGCTACTTTGGTCAATATCTTTGTCTCTGAAATCTTGAGATAACACATTGTACAAAGTCAACCTCAAAGAATATTTTAACTAAACTGTTTTAACTAAGCAGTTTTAACTAAACTGTTAAAGACTGTTTAGTTGAGGCTTGATTTAAACATCTGCTCACCTTTCAGTTAAAAATGCTAAACTGCTTGAGACTGCTTATCCTGCTAAGAAAGCCATTCTGTTGAAGTTAAAACATAAGGGGTCAAGGCAGAAAAGGAAATACTAAGTAAAGTAATAGAAATTAGCTTGTCCACTGGATGGGATAAGCCTTCCACTGCTTATCCCCCAGGTTTTCAGAGTTGCCTGGATGCATAGAGAGGGGCCTTGGTGTCAATAAAACACATATTGAAAGCATGTGTTGGTGCATTCTGTGCATGAGGTACAAGATTGTTGTTTGACATCCTTCATCATGAACTATCAGTTTAGGAAGAGCATAGCAAAGGTAGCCCAGCCCTATAAACAAAAGTATGTGTGTGCGGAGTGCCACCCGTATCTGACTCTGTTCACTTGATATCCTCCCTGGGCACTAAATCTCCTTGCATGCCATCAGTTCCATCCACTCGTCTGCTGTGATGTTTCTCTCCCCTTCCACTTCTAGAAAGCTTCCAGGAAGAGAGCCAGAACAACCATGAGTGCTGCACTCATGGTGGCTGTTTGCTTTCCTGTGCAGCTCTACATTATGGAAGCTGTATGCGTGCTGTCTCCCATTCAGACTTGCAGCCCAATCTGTGCACGTTTACTTAGAAGGTTTCACTGAATTCAATATGAAGTCCTTCCACGTATTCCAGCTGTAAACTGGAAGGAAGAAGGCACTTGCACTGTGCAGCCTCATTGAGGGGCATGAGGCTTTCTTACTTTAGCTTGAATCTTCCAGATTTAAGACTCCAGTTGAAACTGGAACACTGCTTTTCAAGTGGCTAAGCTTATCAAGTGGCTAACTGCATTCAGGAGGTGATAATGCTATCAAAAGTTCATGTTGTACAACAATATAGGGCATTCTGCTGTATTTTCCATTAGATATATTAGTTAGTGGTATAGTATTTGACCACATGTGCCTTTATGTAACTGCAGTTAAGAAAAAAATGGTCTTAATGTTTCGTGTCACATGCTAATTTTATCTTTTTCTCAGAAACATTCACTGCATGATGTTCTGATTGGTCAGAAAACATTAACTATACTGAATATTTTCTCTTCATAAATCGTAGAGAAGCCCTAATTCAGAGCTCATGCACATATCTGAGTTCTTGAGACAAGATAGTGTCTTTTCTTGCAAAGCATTTAAAAAATTAGTGCTGTCAAAATGTACCAATTACTTGATGATGTTAATACGGAGGGCAGTATCTTATTGGACACGAGCGCTAATGTAGATTATGTTGCACTAGCATAAGCTACCTGTGTTGCAATGCCAATAGCGTTATTGCCGTTGCGCTTAGAGGTAGCTTGCACTAGTGCAACATAAGTTATGTTAGCGCTAGTGCCGAATAGGATACTGCCCACAGTCTTACATAGATCATTAAGTATGTGGGGGCAAGAATAATCATATTTAATCTTAGTACCTTTTATAATCTACCTAAATAACTGTAACCAAGGCTGTGTGTATCTGCACTAAATAAATAAATAAATCTAATTTAAAAGTAATCCAAATCATGACAGACTTTAGGTTCTTTAAATGTATATAACTATGTAAATTAATCAACTTTGCATGACGTTTGGCAGGGGAATTATACAATGTGTACTACTTTGCACAATCAGTGAACTCTGCAAACCACTGAAGCCTTACACTCTGTGCAGTGGCAATCTTATTAATCAATCCTCTGTCATCTGAGATGTCACCATGTATTTCCTACGTACTTGCAAGCAGAGTTTACTTGCAAGCATGGCTGGTTTAATTGTTTTTACTTTTAAATTATTATTTTTTGTAAGCTGCCCTGGAAACGTCTTGAAGGGTGGTGTATAAAAACCTAAAATAAATGAGTAAAAGTGGAAATTTGCTTTTTCTCTTTTGAATAAATGACAGCTGAGATTTGTAGGATACTGAAATTTGAGGCCAACGTCATTTCACAGCTTTTCTGTGCTTCTTTGGAATCCTGGCATACACACAGCCCTGATTGTAACCTTAGCAACAACAGTAACTCAGTTTTATAATACTACAGAATAGTATTGCTCTTCAACTCTGCTATACTTAAAGCGCAGCTGTAGAAGTGCATACAGATATTCTTGCGTATACAAGTTTTATACAGTCAAGTTCAGTTTCCCTGAAAATTCCAAGGCAGGCTATTAAATATTTAGACAATGTTTATTAATATGCCCTTCCCCTTTAGTGAGTGTTCATTAACTCTATTGCTGTAGCATATGACTTCTAGCAGTTATTTGGTACCTCCTTCTTTACCATATTTGTCTGATGTATCACATATCAGGCTGATGGCTATTTTCAGGACAGTCTACATGGCTGACTTATGCAGTTACAGCATAGAAGATCAGATGGAAGTATATAAGAGGTGATTGTGAATATTCTGCTTTCTTCAATTTGCAAGTTTTATTAGTTTTTAGTAATTTATGACAAATAATAAATTAAACATTATTTTCCTACATTAAAGGTGACAATTAATATACAGTCATGCCTTGGATTGAGAGCATAATTCATTCCGGAAACGTGCTTGTAATCTAAAACACTCTTATATCAAAATGAAATCCCCCCAAAAAAATTTGTACAGAGATTTTTAATTTAAGCCGTACTACAGTACTTGTATTGCAAGACGTCGCTTGTATATCGAGTAAAAAAAAATTAAATAAATATTTAAAAATTTGCTTGTCTTGCTCTCAAACCAAGTTACTTGCAATCCAAGGTATTACTGTATCTGTTACCAGAAAAATAAGTTAACCAATATGGTAGTTCTTGCGGGTGTGCACTGTTTATTTTTATTTTTCATTGTACCCTATATTGCTATTTGGATTACTGGTAATGTTTTGTTTGTTTGTATTTAAAGTAATGGGTGTCTAGATAATTATAAACACGTTTTTATACCTGGAAAAACTGTTTTATCATGATCTAGCTTCCATGGCCTTTATTAAACTCATCATAAAATTTCTTAATCTTATAATCATTAAATTCTAAAATAAGAGTTAAGTATCTGAATTGCTGAAGATTATGTATTATGCATTTATACAAGATTATAATATAGATTAACATATACTACTGAAATAACTAATTTTGATCTGTTTATTTTCCAGGTAGTTGAACAGGGTATGTTTGTCAAGCACTGCAAAGTAGAAGTATACTTGACAGAATTAAAATTGTGTGAAAATGGAAATATGAACAATGTAGTAACACGAAGATTTAGTAAAGCTGACACAATAGGTATGCCCATTGTTTAGTTTATACATTGAATATCTTTCAAAACATGGCTTTGGTAATGTGTTGTATCCATAAACCATGTTTTATGGCACCTTTACAATATTCATCAATTGTATTTGTATGTGAAAACTCCTGTTTAAAATTTCCCCGAACACTATAATTTTGGCTGGAGTAAAAACAAAGTTACAAACAAAACAAATTTAAGTGTAAGTGTAGTTTATTACTTTCTCCAGCAAATATAATGATGCTTTTTATTTGGCCATAGTCTGAGAAAACTGGCAAACCTCAGGTTCTACAACATAAATGAGAGGACGTCAAGCCAGTGAAGCTAACTGCTGTTCCTTAAATACATATGGTCAGTTCTTTGGGAAATTGACTGGGTTCACACGATGGTTGCCATCATGAATATTCAAGCTGCAGCTTGTCCTGTTGTCTGAAGCTAGGGACCATGGGTTATGCAATAGTTAACCCTCTCAGCATCCATGGCCTGTTTAGGGTTATGCAAGGGTTGTTTAACCCTTGCTTAACCCACAGTCCCTGGGTTTGGATGACATGAGAAGCCACAGCTTGAATATTAAAAATGGCCTCTGGCACATGCCAGAACCTGCTGTGGCTTTAATTAGCCATGATGGATTGTTTGATCATGTGAACCTGCCCATTAGCTTATAACACTAAGCCAGGATTTACATGCACAGGCCTCTTGAAAGTTGGAGCAAAGCCTCTGGCTCACATGCTGAGTTTAGTTTTACTTAAGTTAATTCTTGTCTTATAGTTACATATGAACCAAGAATCATGGTTTCAAAGAAACTAGTCAGTTGCTAAACAAACCAATAACAAATCCTGGATTGGGTTGTTGGCTTCTTTTGCAAACTAGACTTTCCTAGTCCTTAAGTAATGGCAAGCCAGGAATCGGCTACAGTGAAACTAAACTCAGCAAGAGTTCTTCTCCCAGCCTCAACAGAGGAGGAAGGTGGAGGCACAGGGATCAAGACTTTTTTCAGACTTGTAGAAGCTTTTATACATAACTCTAAATCCTAGTTTAGTATTATGTGCAAACTGGCCTATTGAGTAATGAATGACTTGCTAGACATGGGGTGGGTTCTCACATCATGCTAAGCCACCCTGTGAATAAGCCACGGTGGGTTGGTTGTTCACTGAACAACCCACGGCAGGCCCAACAGACAATTGGGCTCACGGTAGGTTGTTCCCCCTTCCCTCCTCCTCAGTCCTCCAGCTGGCTCCGGCACAAAGCCCAGTGTCCTTTGCGACAGAAACCATCTTGTCTCCCCCTCCCCGCTCGGATTGCTACTCTTTTTCGTTCACCGCCGTTTTTTGTTTTTTTCGGAGCCTCAAAATAGTGCAATTGGGGTCGGTTGTTTTTCCCCCCAAGCCCCTGAAAATTGCACATTTTTTAAAAAAAGTTATTAGTCCTTTGCAGGTGTGCAAGTGCACACTTACAGCTATCTGATATTGTAATCTTGCATGATCATTTCCCTTGTCTGTTTCAGCTGTCAAAGGGAGGGCAAAGTGAGACTGCATATAGGCTAATTGCCAGCTGTCATTTGCCTAGCTGCCAATTGAAAAGCACCAGTTAATGTGGAGGAGGGGAAGCAGGGAAAGTAGGTGCACCAAAATTTTCTCTCCATTTATGTCCCAGCCATTACATTTGCATATATTTCCCACTCAAAAAAATTGCACATGTTTTAAAACTGTCAGGGAACCACAGTA
Source organism: Shinisaurus crocodilurus (assembly GCA_021292165.1). NCBI lineage: Eukaryota > Metazoa > Chordata > Lepidosauria > Squamata > Shinisauridae > Shinisaurus > Shinisaurus crocodilurus. The sequence goes on from CM037879.1 coordinate 228,627,391, forward strand.
TCCACAGCAGTTAGTGCTCCAAAAATGAGCTGTGAAAATGGGATGGGAGGGTTAAGATCTCCCCTTTCTAGAGTAGTTGGAAACTCGGGGAAATGTTGAAAAGGTGGAGGTGTCAGTTCAGCACTTAAAAGCCAGAGAATTATATTGCTAAGTGGGTGATATTGCCCCCACTCCCTCTTGGTGCAACACTTTCTCCCCTTTTTCAGTGCGTTTCCATTGACAGCAGTACAATTGGTCCCTGGTAACTCTGTGCAAATTAGCCTATATGCGGTCTCACGTATCGGATAGCTGGAAGTGCACACCTGTGCACCTGCAAAGGACCAACAATCTTTTTTAAAAAGTGCTCAGTTTTCAGGGGCTGAAAAAATAAAATATGATGCAATTATGCTTTTCTGAGGCTCCATAAAATAAAATTTAAAAAGCCGGGGAATTAGTGACAGTCCTTCCAAAGTGCTGTTTCGGCATTGGTGGAAGGGCTGCCACTGGCGAAATCTCAGAAGTGAGCAGCAGGGGTTTTTGCTGCTCTTGCTGTTCCTGACAATCCTGTCAGGTTTGGATGGCACAACAATCCATCTTGGGTTGAACAACCTCTAGAACAATCCGAGTTCTCAGAGTGGCTTGTTTGTGAAAAATAAGATACCCTGCAGAAACTGTTCCGGGTTCAGGCGACATGACAGCCCACCATGGCTGGTTACCCATGGTGGGTTTTCATGCAAACCAGGTCACAGTCGTCTTCCTCCAGTCATACTGTTTATTGCCACAAGTATTTGCATAATATTCCTGTTAATTGGACTAGTTTGCCAGTTGCTCTCTCTGTATGACATAAGCAGTGAATTATAGCATGTAGGTTTATAACTTCTGTAACTTAGTAAGTATATAAATCAGTTGCTGCTGTTTACATAATGAAGAGTCCTGTGTCACCTTTAAAACTAAAAATGTATTATGACACAAAGTTTTGTGGACTACAGCCTATTTCATCAAATGCATGAAGTGTTATCTTGAGGGGGGGGGTGCGCACATGCATGCATGCGTGCACACACACACACACAGGGTTTGGAAGATGGGGAAAATTGTAAACAGTGAGGTTAGAGGGAATGGAAATGCAAAAAGTACAGAAGGTGATACTTATACTGTCCATTCACAAAGCAGTTTTTGGGTGATTACACAGACATCCTTGTTTATTGCGGTATACATGATACCAAAAGTCATAAAATAAGAGTTATATTTCTGTCAATGTAGACACAATTGAAAAGGAGATAAGGAAAATCTTCAGTATTCCAGATGAAAAAGAGACCAGGTTGTGGAACAAATACATGAGTAACACGTTTGAACCTTTGAATAAACCAGATAGTACCATACAGGATGCTGGCTTGTACCAGGGACAGGTATGATACAATATACTTACAGTTACAGACTTAATCTTTTGGGTGATTTTATACTGCCTTTGTTGCATATGTTACTGGTGGTCTTAGGAATGGACAAATCAATCTATTTCCATTCTTTTGTCAGTTTGGCATGTATTGTAACTCCATTCCATCCAATTTCCTCATCAGTCGGCAATTTTTTAAAGCTGCACAACGTTTTGCATTTATTTCTTTGCGCAGCTTTCCGCAATATACACATTTTTGCATGCAATTTTTGAGCTAAGAACTGCACTGCAAAATTCAAGAAGTGTGCATTCCAAAGGATAACTGTATTTGAATTAAATTGGTTTGTTTAAAAATGCGGAACAAACTAAATTCTCTCCATTCCTAGGTGGAACTGCATATGTTAGTGGTGGAACTGGTTATTGAGGGCACAATAACCAAGGTTTAGAAAATATATATACCAGTATTCAGAGAACCATTCAACTACCGTAGTTTTGCTAATTCAAGGAAAGTTTATGTTGAACAGCTTTCCATGTACATGACCAAACCACTTTTGAAAGTGAGTATAGTTCAGAATTAATTTATTCTTTCAATACCAGCATACTGGTATTGAAAGAATAAAAAGTAAACAATTCCACTGGGCATATGCAAGTCCTTTAAGTCCACATATTGATTCTAGTATCTTGTTTGAGGAATGTGGAATGAATTACTCCTTTTACCACTTGTTTCCTATGATGCAAAAAGAATGTTGAGTAGAGTACAGAGTTGCCAAACAAGAACAAATGTGAAATATGTTAATATTTGAAGATATTCTATATGTGACCGACAAGAGTTCAGTTTGATATACAATTTTGTTTGTTTGACTGACAAGAGTTCAGTTTGATATACAATTTTGATACACTTTAGCCTTGTAAACAGGCATAAAAATACTCTGTGATTTAGAAGTTAATGATGAATAAAGTTAGGGAAAAAAGAAATGAAGGGTTATGCCCAACTTCTAGGGGTGTGGGAACGGGAATAGAAGTGCTCATGTTGTCATCTTGGAATGAAAGTTCTCATGTTGTCATCTCATTAATTGTTGGCAGATAAGGTTTTGCTTAGTCAGAAATAATATTGGAAGAAATTGGCTCAAATTCTGAACTCTTGAGATTATTTATTTATGTATTTTGAGATCTGAGAAGAAACCATTAGAATTTATCATATTAAAATCTATGAGTCTCCCAAGGGTTGACATGCTGGCAAAACATTGGAACTGGCTCTTAGTGCAGACTTTTAAAGACATATTTTGAAGTCTGAAGGAAATGTGTAAATATTTTATTTATTTGTTTATTATATTTATACCCCGCCTTTTTTCCGGCAAGGAACCCAAGGCGGCTTACATAATCCTCCTGGTTATTTGAACATATTAATATATTCCACGAAATCAGTACTCCTGATTTGTTGCATGTTACAGGGTTGCCACTTTCTGGAAAATCAAGGAACGTCAGGGAGATTGGTCGAAAGTCAGGGAAATGGTGATTAAGATATATTAATGTAATGGGCTTTTTGAGATGCCGCTGCTGGGGGTATGCAAGTTTGACGTTACTTTGACGCATGGCAAACTGAGCCCTCCCTCCTGTCGAGGGAATCCCCTCCAGTTTTGAAGGTTCCTCTGATGCTAGCAGCAGGGGGACACTTGCAAAAATGGAAGACCACTAGGGACACCTGATCTCCCCCAAAGAAACCAGGGGGTCGCGCTGTGAAAAGGTGGGAAAGAGCCCCTTTCTGCAAAGCGCAATCTCCCGGGGCTTTGCAAGGAGCTGACAGGTCCAGACCTGTCAAAGCTGGCAACTCCTTGCAAAGGGGAGAAATAGCTGCAGCCTGTGGTAGGCACAGTACAGAGTGAGTGACTGCTGGATTTGGCCAGTAGACACCCACCCTGGCCAGTACCTAGCCCAAGGCCCCCTTGTGCTAACCCACCCTGCCCAATTTGTGCAAATCGGGCAGACCGGGTTAAAAATAATAATAATAATGAGGACAATTCTTGCACACATTACTGGTACAATTTTTTTAAAGAGGGGTGACCCTGGGTAGCCCTCCCAGGTACCGCATGGGGGGGTCCTTGGAGGGGAACCTCATGGATGCCCCCATGGGGATCACGAAAACTGGCTTGACAGCCAGCTTTCTTAATCATCCCCCCAAAAAAGGTTTAAAAAAATAGTCAAGGTGTGACAAGCCCAAAACAGCTCATAGCAGTGGCGGCGGGGGGGGGGGGAGACTTTGCCAGCTGTCCTAAAGTGCCACTTAGGTACTTTTGGGGTGGCTGGCAGTGGCGGCTGCCCGCTAGCTGCTTAAGAAGAGTGGCAAGGGTTTTTGCTGTTCTTGTCAAGCGACTCGCTTGTAGTCAGGGTTGATCCATGATGGGTTGTGTCGTCCGGGTTGTGGGTCAAACAGACCCTGCTACAGGCTATGGCTTGTCAGGGTGGCTTATAACCCCAAAATAAGCCACCCTGACAAACCTGTCCCTGGTTTGCACAATAGGACAACCCACTGTGGCTTATAATCCAATCTCAATGTTTAAAGAAGCTCATATTGAAGTTCCTATCTTGACAAAAAAAAAAAAACATTGCCTTTCAGTACTCATGTAGTTTTAAACCATTTAATAAAACCATTATTTAATGTAATGTAACCTATGAATTCCTTTAACTTGGGGTTATTTTTGAATGGTGGTCAGGGAAATTAACAAAAGTTAGTCAGGGAAATGGAAAATGAAATGTTAGTGGCAACCTGGTATTACTGTTTTTAAATTTATATAGTGCCTTTGAGCATAGTAGGCATCTTATAAAATTAAAATAACGAAGACCTTGTTTTAAAAACAAAAAGGAGAAGGGGAAAATGTATAGGGCACAGGATATGGTATCATTTTGCTTACTGAAGTACAAGTTTTAGTTTTGGTTATTTACTTTTAAAAAATTGTACTCTGTGCGAAAAACATTTAATTTTGCAACAGTATGAGTGGAATTTGATCTGCAATTTTGTGCACATTAAGCAAATTTACATAGTGTGTTGAAGGGAAAAGCTATGCAGTACATTGAAACCCTGTCAACAACCACTGAAATCTTACTTAGGTATCCATCCGGCTTCTCAGATGTTAGTATTCATTTCCCAGATATTTTCAAGTATATCTTTCCAATGATAAGGTCTAAAACATGTTTTTTTTAATGAAAGTTGAACTCGTCAAGAAGTTAGATTCTGTACCTAATATCACATTTTGCACATTTCCTGGCCTTTTACAAAACTATGGCATTTTCACACTCCTGAATATGTTATTGGAACTGCCAGAACTTTAGAAAATCAACTTGTAAAATGTGTGAACTGTATTTTATAGTTGTTCATATCTTCAAGAGCATTTTCTTTTCTCCCCCACATGTATCTGATACCATCTATAGAGTTCCACAAGTGATTTTTCTTTCAGATTAGTTGAACTTGAGTATTTGAATACTACCTGAGTAATTATGTACTGCCATACTTTTTTTTAAAGTGCACAACTTCTGTCTTTCATGTCTTAACTAAGCTTGTTTATTTCAGAACTCCTTTAGTGTTCAAAGGCATATCATAAGAAGAAAACTTGTATTATTTTTTTTACAAAAGAATATACTTTTTTTACATGGAGTCAATGTTTTATTCATGTTTTCATTCATAAAGCCAGTAGCCCTAATAATACTATGATCTTTTCCAAATGGAAGTGTTTCTGAAATGTGCTTTAGCTTTAACAGCATCGCTACACAATACAGGGGATGTATTTGAGCTAACTATTTCTCAAACAAAAATAAGGATTTGAGAATAGGATTGCTATCAATCCATTTTGGTCTATTCGTTTTCTTAACCCACAGAAGAACATTAGAGGCCTATCTAAATCTGTTCCAAGTGATCATTATGAAGAGCCAAGCATACGGGGATAGGAAGCGAGGGAGGGGAGCTGGCTAGGTGGTGGATGGCCTGAACCAGCACAGAGTAGTCCATTCAGGGGATAAGCTGAACCAAAATGGTGCCTGGGAAAAGAATTTCTAAAAAATACTGACCCAGTTCACATGATCAAAACAAGCCACCTTGTTTAAATTGGTGGTTTGTGCTGGGCACCATTACCCTAATGCAGGGCAAAAAGCAGAGTAGAGAATGCAACCTCTTCTGCTGTCTCTGTCCAAATAGAATATTTCAAAGCATTTATCTATAATGCTAACCAATGGTTTGGTATAAATTAAGACAATCAAGAGAGAAAATATTTCCCATTCTGACATTTTCTAAAGTTTCTTAGAAGTCTCCACTCAACTCTGTCAATGGCTGAGGGATGACATTTAGAAAGATCAGAGTGCTTTGCTTGGTAGTTGAAATAGTTGTGGTTGAAATATTTGAGACTTCATTATCTTAGCTGATAATAAAAAATGATGTTTGGGAAAATGCAATGGGGCTCTGGGGCTCATCTAGTCAGTGGTAATTATTTTATGGGATAGAGTAAATAGTTGTCCAATTTCAATCACATCAGTATCGATTTTGAGGCATGGAACAACTTAATGTATCTGCAAGACTAAGAAAGCACCCTTTATTCTAGTGAGATGTAGTGATAAAAAATGCAAGTACACTATACATGTGTTCCATTTCATTGTTATCCTGCTTCAGACTGTAGGAATGAGTATAAATAGGAATCATTAACAGCACAATCCTATGGCCACTAGACAGTGTCTAGATGGCCATAGGATTTTTGGATATCCAGCTCCAACCTCAAAAACTCGCTCCGAGGTCAGAGCTGGGACTCCAAGCACCTCCCTGCCTCTTGCAGCCAGCACGGAAAGAACCACGCCGGCTGTTTCTCCAAGGTCACAAGCTAATTGGAGATGGGCTTTGTGGGCGTTCCAGTCACATGGGGAGTGAGGAGATCCGTGCTGCCACAATACGATGTATCCTGGTGGTGCCTCAGCTTCCTTCCCTCCCACTCCAAGGAGCTGCACTTAGATGGCTGAAATCGGCCATCTAAGTGTTTTGCAGGGCAGGAGGAGCACGGAAGACGACCTTTGCCTTCCGCACTACATAGGATGCCATAATCCTCAGATTGGATTGCGCCCTTAATGGGTTAATGACCATGTAAATCAGTACTTTTATCCATATTTCTGATAAACTGCCGCATTTAATAGAGAGGACAGATTAAATTTCTTTGAACTGGCAACAAAGATAAAAATGTGAAGCACAAAAATTTCATTTCTTAACAGATATCAGTTTCATTAACTCAAACAAAAGTATTCTGAAATTACTCTCTTTTTAAATTTTTAGTGCTTGCTTGCATCTCTTCATGATGAGTCCTTACTAGCAAAATTCTATAGAGTGTTTTAACCAGAGAGAAGGTTTTGTTCTGGTGAAAATGGGCTGTAGTCTTAGTAAAAATGTTGAGAGGTGTAGTACTGCTATAATAATACAGTTTTTAGTTTCTTTAATGTCTAGTTGATAGTCTTAAACTGTACTCGGTTGTCTTAATCTGTAATTATTTTTTTTTAATTTTATTTTTTGCCATATAGGTTTTAGTGATAGAACAAAAAAATGAAGATGGAACATGGCCAAGAGGCCCTTCAGCTCCAAAGTAAGTAATTAAAACAAATTAGTGCTTCTTGCATCAAGGCTTAATTAAATTACTCCCCCTACCCCCTATCTTTCTCTAAGATTTTGGAAACAACAGTTTTGCATTTATAACTATATGCTGTTCCTTTCAAGAACTAATAGAATAATTATATTTGGACAGGTTTACTTGGCTGGAAACTCTTCAGATGTGTTGAGCAGTATGATTTCTTTCTGTGAAAGTTCAAATTTAGTCATTGATGCAATATTAGGAAATCTGGGCAAACAACTAAAATCTTGTATTTTGATGTCTAATCACCAAACAATACTTAAGTTGCTCCTTGTGACCCTCTTCATTGCATTATGATTATTGGTTGTCTTCTGTCTTTTGACTTACATTGCAATCATAGAATTGAATAAAACCAATCCTGTAACTTATTTACATTCTTGTTAGTCACATTCTCTGTCCGTAGGCATGTGAAGAAATCTACAGCAATTAAAAAGCCATAAAATATTTAGTCACAATAAATAAAACCCTAACACCACACTATAACAACAATGAGAATAATAAACTAGGAGGCTATCTGTGTGAAAATGAAACTCCTAATAGCACCATCTACTTATCCACCAGCAAAAGCTTTAAAAGCAAGTTTCTTATCTGTAGAATGCAGTTAGGAAGGTGGCTAAGCTAGTCTCTTTAAGAAGCACATTCCATAATGTGGGTGGCACACTGGAGAAGACTCAGTTCCTCACTCTTGCTGATTTTACCCATGCAGAAAATGAAAGGCAGAGCTTCTCTTCCAGATTTCAGGAAGTGGGTATCTGTATGTCCTTGTGCCCCATTCCTTCATGAGGTGAACCAAAGGATTCTGTATCAGGTGCAGTTTCTAGGTGCAGTTTCTAGACTATGCCCCACATAGAGCACACAGGTATAATCCAAATGGGAGGTTACCAAGCCATGGATGACTGCAAAAAGTCACAGAGAATGGGCTTCAAGTAGCATACCAACCAGTTAGGAAAACTAGTCACAGCCATCTGAACATTTGACAACAAGACAAGGTCAAGATGGACACACACACCCCCCGGACTGCAAGCATTTCCTTTAAAGGGGAGTGTGATCCCTATTCAGCTAAGGTAAATTACTGTTCCCATCATCTCTAGGAGACAGTCAAAATTTCTGCTTTTCTGGGTTAAACTTCAATGTATTATTCCTCCTCTAGTCCGTAACAATGTTCAGCATTCACTTGAGGAACCTGCAAAAATAGAGGTGGGTATCATCTGCATTTTGATGTAAATATCAAATGATATTTCCTAGCAAGTTGCAGATAGATATTGCAAAGTAGTGGAGACAACATTACTTCCTCAGTCAACTCATTGCTCAAATGGCTTGGGGCAGAGCATCTGGTCTGGTGTCCTTTGTTTCCCTCTGATTCCAGCTTAGCAGGTAGGAATGGAACCACTGTGAAGCTGGGCCCTAGTTCTGAATTGTTCCAGAAGGATTTGATGGGCTATTGTATCAAGTCTGCTGAGAAGTCCAGAAGAATAAGGATAACTTATTCTGGGTAACTAAGGCAGTTTCTATTTAAATGTCTTCCTTGCTGTCACCACCTGTTCACCTGCTTCTCTGCACATGCAAGCAGTGATCAGATTGAGGAAATCGTCTGGCACTCTTGGAGAATATCAGTTATATTGACCCATGTCAAATCAGGGTTCAAGCCATAGTTTGAAACCTAGGTTCACATTCAGTGCATACTCTTGGATTATACTAATCCTAAATTCTTGCACGTCTTATTTTAAAGCATGCTTCCGTATAGCAGTCGCTAATGGCTTTCATAGAGGTTTGTAGCAAAAAGAGGTTTAATCCTGATGAAATACTTCAAAAACTTCCTACTTTGCCATGTAATTCCACTGAAGGATCAAGAGAGAGAAAATTGACAAGAAAATAATGTTGGAATACAATGGAAGGGAACAAGAGAGAGAATTGGAACACTATCCTTTTCTAGAAAACTGATGCTATAAATTAAAAATGCTCAAGCTGCTTCTGCATTACTAGGTACAATTTTACAGGTAACATTTCTATAAAATGAATACACGTACCAAGAATAGACCCTAGAACATACAGCAGGCTTTCAAATTAAGTAACACATGCAAAACTTAGTTTAGATGCTTGAACAATTTTATATACTCTTATTAAGTGATAGAAAGCAATTGATGATTTTTGCTTTTAAGATTAGTACTTGTAGCTTGTAGTACCAGGCTAAGTAAAAATGGCAGTTCAGTCAAACTGGATACTATTCTGTCACTTCTACAAAATCAACTTTCAGTTCTGTAAGAATCCTTCTAAATTCAATCGATGCACTTTGATATACTTCGTTTTGGTACTGCAGTGCTTTTGGAGAATGTTACAACATCCTTCTAATGTACTTTGTGCTCAATTATTCATCTATACACTCAGACTCCATCTTTAAAATAGTGTTCATCTGGGGGTAATGTGCATGTTTACCTTCATTATTTACTATACCCATTGTGAATTAAGGAAAATTGAAACCTAGAGCATGCAGTTTTTGCATGGCTAACTGCCACGGCCATGCGGAAGTGTGTTGGGTAAGATATTAAATCTGGGATTTCATAAAACTTGCTATTAGCAGACCTTAGATGATTTAGGGTACAATTGTATGGCCTCCCAGCACTGGGGGCATAGGATTATTCGGAGCCCCAGCTTGGAGCTAGGACTTGGAACGCCGAGCCCCTGCCCCACCCCCCTCACAGCCAGTGTGGAAAGAACCGCACCAGCTGCCTCCCTGAAGCTCCAAATCTGCATGCCCGGGGAGGGGAGGAGGCTGGGTCCAATGGCTTACGCCATATCCAAACAGTGCCCCAGCCTCCTTCCCTTCCCCTCCGAAGAGCTTCATCTAGACAGCCAAAAACAGCCGTCTAGATGAAATGCAGGGTGCAAGGCACAGCGGAGATCACCGCTGCCACGCCTCGCACCTTTCATTGGATGTACATAAGCCTCCATGAGAGCATTGGATCGCGCCCTTAAACATATTTTCATATCTATAGTTTTTTGTTTCATTTCATTATTTTTTTTAATAAACATAAACAAATCAAATACAATCAAACACGTGCTCCCATCACCTTGGGACCAATATGATAAAGAACTACTACTTTTCTATACCATTGTATCCTAAATTCCAAAAATACATCAGATCTTGACATGGCGTAGTCCCCTTTCCCTCAATTAAAACATAATCTAAAAATAATCCCCATATATCCTTAAAATTGTTTTTCTTTAATTGTCCCCTTTTACATTTGATATTACAAGTTAACATATCATTTAAAGCCATATCCCACACTTCCTTATACCAGTTGGTAATAGAGAAAACTTGATGAACTTTCCATTTTCTTGCTATCATTAATCAATGATTAATGATCAATGGTTCCTTCTCAAACTGGGGAGAGGTAACGAGCGGGGTACCACAGGACTCGGTCCTGGGCCCGGTGCTCTTCAACATTTTTATTAATGACTTGGATGAGGAGGTACAGGGAATGCTTATCAAATTTGCAGATGACACAAAGTTGGGTGGAACAGCTAATACTCTGGAAGACAGAAACAAAATTCAAAGTGACCTCGATAGGCTGGAGCGCTGGGCCGAAAACAACAGAATGAAATTTAACAGGGATAAATGCCAAGTGCTGCACCTAGGGAGAGGAAACCAAATGCAGAGTTACAGAATGGGGGACACTTGGCTCAACAATACTACAAGTGAGAAGGATCTTGGAATTGTGGTAGATCACAAACTGAATATGAGCCAGCAATGCGACGTGGCTGCAAAGAAGGCAAATGCAATTTTGGGCTGTATTAATAGAAGTATAGCTTCCAAATCGCGGGAAGTGATAATTCCCCTTTACTCGGCACTGGTTAGGCCTCATCTTGAGTACTGCGTCCAGTTCTGGGCACCTCACTTTAAGAAGGACATAGACAAACTGGAGAGGGTTCAGAGGAGGGCAACAAGGATGATAAAGGGACTGGAAACAAGGCCCTATGAGGAGAGACTGAAAGAACTGGGCATGTTTAGCCTTCAGAAGAGGAGACTGAGGGGAGATATGATCGCACTCTTCCAGTATTTGAAGGGATGTCACACAGAGGAGGGCAAAGATCTCTTCTCGTTCATCCCAGTTTGCAGGACACGGAATAATGGGCTCAAGTTACAGGAACCTAGATTCCACCTAAACATCAGGAAAAATTTCCTGACTGTCAGAGCAATAAGACAATGGAATCAACTACCTAGGGAGGTGGTGGGCTCTCCCAGTCTGGAGGCATTCAAGGTGCGGCTGGACAGACATCTGTCAGAGATGCTTTGACCTGGATTCCTGCATTGAGCAGGGGGTTGGACTCGATGGCCTTGTAGGCCCCTTCCAACTCTACTTTTCTATGATTCTATGATTCTACCCGCTGTTAACAAATTTACAATTAATTCTTTAACATTTTGAGGACCAGCCACCTTTTCAGTTATTGATAACAATGCTAATTTAGGACAGACGTCTAAATACCAATAATTTCCGATATTTCTTGAAAAATCATTTTCCAAAAATCCAGTACACTTTTACATTTCATATCTATAGTTGTCTTTTCATAGTCCTGTGCACAGGTAATGTTGTTTGAACATACCCCTAATCAAAAAAGCATGATACAGCCACCTTATTGAAGTTGCCTTACTGCCTAGGAACCCCATGTACACCTTCTCAAGTTCCATGATGGAAGAAAGGTGGAATATAAATGTACTAATTAATAAATAATACCTTTCAGCACATAGAAAGCCCGTGTGCATTCTGAGATGATACAGGCCTGTGCTTAAATATATAAATCAACTCTTGGCTGTTTCCTTAGATGCAGTCATTTCCTTGATGAAAGTAACAAGACAATATAATGAATTAAAAACTCATGTTTTTCTTTAGCTCTCTTTTCATGTGGATAACTTATTTAGTATATACCAGGTGTGCGTGTTCATATTTTCTTTCACCATTCTTTTTACCTGTGTGCCCCATATTTTAGGTTAAATCATAGGCATGGAATTATTTTGTTGCTTTTACATTTTATTGTACAGCTGTTTATTATTTATAATTGTTTCTATTCTAATGTAGAATCTGGCTCCCAAAATTACCTTGGGTTCCATTGAGGTCCGCCATTGCTTTTAGTCTAAATATTTTAGAAAACAGATATACAGAATACCCTCTAGGAACATTATTAATTGTAATATTCATCATTTATTTGTGAATTTCTTCATATTGATATATTTAAGCATTAGCTTAACCAAAACCAAAAAAAGCAGCTAATACGAACTTTATTTTCAAAACTCTGATGATTAAAAAAAAATCTTCCCACTGTAATAAAGCTGTCATATATTTTCTCTGATCACATTTGAATTTACCTGAATAATATGTTGCTATAAAATTAGCAATGGACTACCATAGCTGACTATATAAATCATTACATGTCAAATTCATGAATTAAAATCATGATGAAATTTCCACTTTTTGGGGGGCGAGGGGGTGGTTGATTGTGATTTATAATACAGATCTCTTAATGCTCTCTGTAGATATGAGCTTTACTGTTGTTGTGATATTGACAAAAAAGTTAAATCCCATTGAAGTTAATGGGACTTTAAACACAACTAACTTCTCTGGATTGATCAATATTTTGCCATCCGACGATGGAGGGGTGTGTGAAAATGCCATTTTTATTTATATCTAAACAGTCTTCAGTATCTAAATTCAGAATTATGTCTCTCTTTTGGGCAGTCTTTTAACCTCTGTTCTTAAGAGCTAAATGGTTCAGGAGCATAAGGCTAACTCCTGCGATGATGGGGATGAGATTGTAGCTCACTGGTAAGGTGTACCCTTTGCATGCCAAAGATACCAGGTTCAGTCCAGGTACTTCTGGGAAAGACTCATGTCTGGCAAGCCACTGCTAGTCAGTATAGAACAGTCTTCCCCCGACCTGGTGCCCTCTAGATATTTTGGACTACAATCCCCATTAGCCCCAGCCAGCATGGGCAGTGGTAAGGAATGCTGGCTTATGTTTTGTGTTCAGGAAATTATTTAATCAGCCAGATTTAAGAAATCTGACAATTCAGGGTATCTTGTAAAAAATAAATAAATAACATATGGAAATTATTTATGTTGAAAATTATGGAAGGTTGCTGCTAATTCAAGCCATGTCTTTAAAAAGCACTATTTCCCAGTGCACACAGAGTCCTATTTTGACAAAGTAAATCCTTCTGACTAGCCCCTCTGTTCTCTCTCCTGAACAGCCATTTGCAGTTTTTAGCCATTTCAAGGGGTTTTAAGGCTGCACTGCCTGCACATACAGAGCGCCTACTTTCACATGCAGTTTCCTATCCAGTTCAGTATATAGACATGGAAGCTTGCTTCTACATGCATAATGCATGTAGCTTGATTGGGGCACATCTAGATGTACTTGGGCAGTTAATACTTAATATATACTGTTTTCAGAAGTAGAATAGTGGTTTTCTATGTAAGGTTAAAAAAAAGCAAAAAAACATTGTAGCAACAGCAACACAACCTTTTTTATTATATTACAACTGCCACCACTTTACACTGTGACACACCCGTCTCTGCCCCACTCTCATGGAAGCCTTCAGTAGCGTGTTTATTGGGTGTTTTAGCCACCTTACTCTTTCATTTCATACAGCTCCCTTGCTCAAGCTATGGGCCTTTATACTCCAGCCCCACACTCAGATCACTATGTTCCCCTCAGGTATCCTGCTTGCCTCCCACCTGGGATTCACGGAAGACACTCGGCCTCTTTCACTCAGGCTGCCCTTTCCAATCTCTCAGAGAGACACCAGCAGTTGCCTGGGATGCTCCCCTCTGCTCACAAGCCTTTGGCCACCTCGGGCTAGCTAGGGTAATGACCTGAACACAGTTACTTCCTTCACTGCCACCTTTCTTCTTTCTCCACAGAGATTCTTCTCTAAGATGTGTGTGTTCCTTCCCTTAGTCACTCACTCCATTTTCTTACAGATGGAAACATAAGATACATTCAGGTGCTGGCTTAGCTTATAGACCGTTACAATCTTTCCACTCAAGGCTGACATAACTCCTCCAGCCTCCACTATTGATTCTGAGTCTCTCTCTAGATGTCTTCCCATTTCCACCCTCAAACCGGAATGACTGTTAAACAGCCTGCTGTCACAGCTCTCTTCCTCTTGCTAACATTCTGAGAGCTGTGATTGGCTCTGCACTCTCAGGGAGCGAGAGTGCAGCTGTCCATTACAAACATTTCTTAACCTTGTCCATATTATATACAATGTTTTTTAGAAATGCCTGCTAATGCGTTCATATCAGCCTTCCCCAACGTGGTACCCTCCAGATGTTTTGGACCACAGCTCCAGGATTCCTGACCTAGCTATGCTGACTGAAGCTGATTGGAGTTGAAGTCCAAAACATCTGGAAGACACCTGGTTGGGGAAGTCTAGTTTATACCATTGTCACATCTTCAAGCATTTCTGATAATGCAAAAGAAAAAGTGTGGCAATATCCATAAAATAGATGTTTATTGGACACTGCAATATCTCTTTAATAAGGGATTGTCTAATTCGGCTAATTGCTTGCAGTGCATTACAGCTAATGCTTTTTTTAAACATATGTTTTGGCAATGTCCAGTAGTTGCTGCTTTCGTGGAGGAGGTCATTGCACAGATAAATTTTGTACTGGAGTAGCCTTTAATATTCACTGATATACACGCTCTTTTAAAGTATTTACCTGCTTCATGGAAATTAACAAATGGTCAGCATAAATGAATTCTCTGTGCCCTTTTGACAGCTAGAAGACTGATATGACAACAGTGGGTGGATAAACACTCACCTCCTATAATGCAATGGATTGAGGGCCTTGCAATGCTTCCAATTTTTGAACGGGTGGCATATAGATGCGACCTTCAAATGAATACTTATTTAGATATTTGGTCTGCTTTTGTTGAAGCCTATGCATAATTGCTAGAAAGTTGTATGTATTTCACTTATATTCATTGATATGGATATATACAAATCCATGTACAATATATACAAATCCATTCAAAAGAAAAAGTAATAAAATTTTTGAGGGTGCCTGTGGGTGCCACATTGGGGACCCCTGCTTTACACACATGCCTGGGAGTAAGTCCCATTGAACCCAGTAAGATGTCAGAGCATCCCTTCTCAGCCTTTTGGCTAATATTAAGTATAGAGTAAGTGTGCATAGGATTGCACTGTTGTGGGGCAGTGAGACTTTTAATTGTAGCTATTCTTTAAAAAAAAAAATATGAGTAGAAAACCTTTGCCTGTATACTGCAATCACCCAGAGACCTATCTTTGGATCTCAGTCTACCTGCCTCTGGACTAGACATATGAATTATGGAAGTGACTAAAAGGTCCCTTGATTTCATGTTGAAATAAATGACTGTGGGTTATCTTGACCGTGTATAGTTATGTGGAGCACTTGAAAGATCCAAGAGTCAACCAAGCTAATAATGTCAATATAGATTTAGCTAATATGCTGTAGGATACTTTAAGCTTGAAGTGAGGTTGTTGATTTGCCACCCTTGAATAAACTGTTGGAAATAACTGTAGATTTCTGATTAAAGTAAACCTTGAAATGATAAGTTACATACTGAAATGATACTTGTGTAGATTCCCAGATGTGCTAATAGTGCTGGGTTCAAAGGAAATGTGACATTAGTTCTATGATCCCAAGGGGGCTTTGACTTGTTTTTCCTCAAACAGCAATCCCCAAACTGCTTGTGAAATGGAGGGACATTTCAAAAGCAGATTATGAGGCAGCATGGTGGTCAGCTGTCCAAGCCAAGTCCAAAATTCCACTGAGATTGTTCTAGTCCCTTGTGGGAACCTAAGCATCTCTTTGCATCTTAGTCATGGTTTGCAGTTGTATTAACACTCTAAAGCTTTTGAATTAATTAGGATAATTGTAAGTGCACTATAAATGTTTGTATCCCCCCCCCAAACCCCCATACATATAATTTTAAAATGTGTGTCTGTGATTGTCAGCTAATTTTATGGGATGTGTACTTTATTCAGATGGCCATACTCACTTTATTACTATGCCTGTTTCTTTTATTTTATGTCTTCCTCAAAATTGATAACTTTTGTTTTGCTCATTACATTCTATGACAGGGATGATTGCTTCTCATGTCAAAGTATATAGGTGAATATTAAAAATGCATCATTTACATAGCTGAGTTTTGTATTAATTGGAACATGGAAAAATGAAATAATGTTCTATTCAGTGACATCTGGACTTGAAGGATTGTATTTCCACATTTAATTACAAACAGAATTGTTTGATGTAGGTTACAACTCAGTAACAAATGAAATACTTTGGGAGAGGAAATGTGCTGTATGTCCACTGCTCTGTTTCAGTTAAATAAATCCTTTGTGTAAGTTGGTCCCCAATGTTATGTAAAATCATTTTCATTGTGGTGTGATTTGTTCTGACTTTCTTCCCTTTCATATTGCTTTAACAGAAGGTTCTTGTTGGTGTCTAGATGTTTTGTATCTCCATACATTTTTGCAGATATACTATAAAATAAGTAATTTAGCATAACTGATGATAACACACATTTACTTGACTTATATAGTAGGCAAAAATGCACATGATGAATTTCAGTGGTAATATTTCACATGCGTATGGTTTGTTAAATATCACTTTATGAACTACTTTTACATGCTAGCTTTTTAGATATGATCATATAATCTTTTAGGACTTTATAAACATCATTTCTGTTTTACAGCACTCTTTTTTAAAAAAACTATTTACAGACTTCTGTGGGGTCCCCACCCCTGTATGATGATTATCTCTATTGAAGAGCTACAGGTGAAGTTCTCAGTCTAGGCTACAACATGAGAGAGGATGCAGTTGGGACCTGCAAAGAAATACTGTAGTGTATCCCTACCTCTAAGAGGAATGCTCCTATTCAGGGTTCTAGCTAGTCAGCCTCCTCACGATTTTATTTGTGTCTCAAGCAAGCCAATTCCCTCCCTTTCCTCCTCCGCAGTTTCCCATTTTCTTTTACAACTGATGTTCAACATCCCGTGGTTGCTGTGAGCACGCTCAGTCCTTGTTGAGCTGGGTTTTTGGGTGCTGGGGTCTTGAATTTTTCTTTTAATTAACAAACTTGCAAACCTCTTCCAAGTGTGCAGAAACCACTACCTTATTTTGAGGTGGCCTTGTTTCACTTCCAGAGTAATAGGCATCAACCACCTGAGATCACTATTAAAGGGAACAAGTGGGATCTGTAACACAATGTTGCACTGTATCTGCATCCCCTACATGGTAAATGCCCCTCTTCAGGGATTCACTGTAAGCCTGGAACAGGGACCTAGTAGTCCTATTCAGACATCCTGGGGAGTCAAGAATGGAGAAAGTGATAATAGACACCTTTTTTTCTTGCTCCTCCTCCCACCTTCCTCTGCTATTTATTAGAATGCTAGAGAACTGCCAGTCCCAAACCTGAGCATTTTATATCCGTATAGCAGTGGGAGATGCAGTTCTGGAGCTAACCATCTCTGTATAGTGATGAGGAAGAATGTTTTAACCTCACAGTGCACATTCCTCCCAGCTCTTAAGTGTCCCCAAGATACTTACTATAAACTGTAAAGAGTTAATTCTCTCCCTCAGCCCCCCCCTTTTCCTTTATTCTTCAATGGACAAGAATATTCTATATCTATGCTTTCAACCAGAGATTAACCATTAACTTAATTGAAAGATTCTCACAGTGTGCCTGTCTTCTAGTTTCTTTTTAGGCTCAACCTCTATCAGCATTCTGGTTAAATTCAGTGTCGCATGAGCAGATTTCCACTTGTGCAGTGGAACTTTCCCTTCCTCTCCTCCCCTATGCATGCCCCCAAATCTGCTCAGGAGGGTTCCACAACCCTCCAGAGCAGATATGGGGCTTGTGGGCAGTGGGGCTGCACGGAGGAGGAGAAACTTGTTTTGCCAGCTGTTTCCTTTCCACTGGAAGATGGCCCGCATTGGATACAACCTTCTGTAAACTCAGATTCTTGTCAAGCAGTTTGAGTCTTTTTAAAATTACTTCACAAACTTCTATTCTTCTGTGTACATAGGGGATTTCCCAAGTATCTACAAGCGACTACTTCATTTTCCTCCCATTTCACTTCTAAACTGATCAGCCCTCAACCACCTAATTTCACTCTTTGAGGGCTAGTGGTATTGATAATGATAGATGTATTGGAAACCACATAACAAACCTAGGATGGAAATACATTTTTTGAAAAGTGTTTAAGGAAAGTATTGGAAAGTGGCTATTCCCTAGCTGTAACATTCTGATAGCTGTTTTGATGAGTGATTATACTTTATTGATAGAGACACTTCAATAAAAGTGTTGATGCTATTTATTGATAAACTCCCTCAATTTTTATACTTCCATGGTTGGTAGTATTTTTATTTTATTCAGAATGACTGGTAAAATTTTGAACACTGGGTAATGAATATGATTCAGGTTTAAATCTTGGCCTCTAAGGAGGAGAAAACCAATGATTTTGTACTAGTTAACATTAAGAGTTTTGCTGTCAATATCTTTTTTTCAATGTGAACCATAGAAGGGAAACTGTATATTGATAGGCTGGAATTATTACTTTTGGCAGATAGAGTACCAGATTAGTTTTAAATGTATGGTCTGAAGGAGCTAGTTTGCTTTGCTGCCTTGATGACAAGGCGTAGAGTTGGAATGCTAGTAATACGTAATCCTTTTGTGAACTTGTGGTCTTCTGTCTGAATCTGTTACATGGAATGATGTTATATGTTTAGGTCTTTTCCAAAAGTCATTGGAGTTTCTTGGCAACGGGTGCATTTTCTTTTAATTGGTTTTGGATCAATATCAAAATACAACTTCATAGTATACATTTTCATGGATTGAGGCTTTTTTGTTAAAGAATATTATTAGACTTCACACATCAGTATAGCTTAATGAACATGAAAGGTTGTTTTGACAAAGCTTTTTAGGGTAGTGGTCACTCATGGTTTAAAGTAATGAGCTGATCTGGTGCTTTAAAGTGCTGTTTAAACCTGCTTTCAGAGTGCTTTAATAATGTTAATGGTACTGGTGCACCCTCATAACTAACCTCAAAATTTGTTAAAAGCATCATAAAATAGGGAAGCTTGCTTTTAGGGAGAAGATGTCTTCTATCTGTGACCAAATTAACCTGTGATTTTTTGGTAAAAGTAATTCTTTGCCAAACCTTAATTGTGGCTTAGGCTGACTCTTAATTCCTCTGATTTGTTTTTTTTTCTGGGATAAGAAGTGTGAACTATTAAAAGTGAGATGTTTTTAAAACGTATTTTGAGGTTGGATGACTTCTTTTGGCTGTTTATTGCTCTGATCATAAGAACCTTATTTTTCATACTTCTTTACATACATTGTTCATCTGTTAGCTTTTCCTTTTTCATTATTAATTTTGCAATCTCAGCATTTTTATCTAATTTAACATTTTCATATTTTTAAAGGTCCCCAGGTGCATCCAATTTTTCAACTTTGCCAAAGATCTCTCCATCTCTATCAAATAATTATAACAACATCAACAACAGAAAGTAAGCAACACATCTTAAAGAACTTTTAATTTTAAACATCCAAGTATAATTTCAAAAGAAGATTGTTTATAGTTCTATAAATAACTTGGATGGACTTTATTACTGTGCAAGTGCAGTGATGCCAAGACTTAAAGGTCACCAAAACCCCAATATGTTGAGAGAGAAACTAATGGAGGAAGACTGTTTTTGCTTTGATTTTTCTTCAGAACCTTGATACTGTAACATGCTACCACGTTCTGATTGGAGACCATTGCATTAAGAAAAGACTTTAGCAAGAATGGCCTGTATAGAATATTCATGTGATTTACTGCTCAGGCGCTCCTAGTCTTGGGGCTTGGCATTCAAGATCAGAGATTTTTGGGACCCCAGGAAATATTGGGATTATGTGTTACAAAGTAACTACTCAGTGTATTACATGCTTCATCTTTTTTTATTATAAAGGCGTGCTTATATATGTTTCCCTAACAAATATTTGACATGATAAAACTATACTAAAATTTTTGATACTTCATAAATCACCCTGTTCATTTAGGGCACACATACTGCAGGTGCATTGCATTTTCTGCAGTCTGCTAGAAATATGAAAGTGTCTATTAAATAGTTCACATAGAGGGTTTCTCATAGGAATACTGGAAAAATAAGTTACATATTCAACCTTTCCTTTCAGCCTTAAAATCTCAAAGGCTTGCTTTTAGGGAGAAGTCTGTGGCTATGAATCAAATGTGGCTATGGATCAAATGTGGCTATGAATCTGTGGCTATGAATCAAATGTGAAAATGTTTTAGTATTTAAAAGTAATATCTCTAAATATTTTATACAATATCTTCCAGTTAAATACTGCATTTATGAGAAGGGAGTTTTCGTAAGGGGTGAAGTGGCACTTGTGCTTCTGCTAATTGTGAGTAGCCCCAACTCTCTCAGTTAAACAAATACATGTATTTAACTGTAGTCTATTGTACTGTGTGTGTGTATAGTAAGTACAAAAAGTTATCTTTTTGGTATGTATAAACAACCTAACACAGCCTAAACTGATCTTATCCTTTTATTAGAATACTGATAACCTATGTTAAATGCAAAAGCATATCATAACCTCTGAAGCCATGGGACAGTTGTCGCCTGCTCTAAATCTCATTTTAAAATGGACACTGTAAATTTTCAGAATCAACAGAAGTGCCCTGGGCTTGTATTATAAAGGGCAGCTGCACTTCCATTTCATGGAACTGTCTAACAACTGGCAGGCAGGTACTTTTTCTATTTTTGAAGTTTAAAGATAAAAATGCAATTTTAGAAGGAAAGGCTTTAGGATTTGCTTTTTAATTCAACAAATACAAAGCTTAATTTGCAACTCAAGGGTTTCCATGGATTTGCCTATCCATAGGAAGTTCATTACACATTATATCTGGAGATGTTGGCTTAAATACTAATTTGGAAATTGTAGATTATTTTGTAATTCTAGTGTTTTCTTGCAATTGGTAACTAGCAATGGAAACGCATTTCAGTAGTCAACTACTGTGCATTGAATTCCAAAAGTATGGGTAAGGATCCAAACATCTTCATGTTTAGTCCCAAGCACTTGGGTGCACACACACAAACACTCATCTCCTTGTATTATTTTGGAGGTGCTCCCAACAGTCATCTTAGCTTCAGGAGCAGCTTTTTGGACTTGCTCAGGGAAGTGGTGGAGAGCTGACAAGTTCTAGTTTGTGTGGAAACCTTGGTGCACACACAGTCCCCTGGGAAGCCCATTGGATGCAGCCCATGGTACAGTGAACGATATTTAAACTTCTCACTCCTGGATTAGTTTGGCTAAAAAAATTGCCAAGACTGCCTAGACTACAGTTCTATATCTATTTATCTGAGAATAAGCTCCACTGAACTCAGCGGTACTTTTGAGTAGACATGAGTAAATATATGTAGGCTCACACTATTAGTATATTGTGATGCCTGCTACATTCAAGCTGCAGTCTTGAACATAGATACTAGGGCATGAATTCCATTGAACTCAAGGTGTGCATTTAATTGTAAAGGTGGGGATAGAAATCTCGGTTTCTTCCAAAATTGCCAATAAATATTAGGGTATCTGTAGTTTTAATTCTACTATTAAAATGTTTTTTACTTCTGATGTTAACTCTAAAATATATTTTCTATTGAATATCTTAAAAGATATTACCTTTTTATTTCATTATTTCTCATCCTAATAAATCCTCTGTTATAAAACACTTATCTTCTGTACCTGTACTCCATTTGAGTACACGTAAAGCATCATTGCTATATGCTCCATAGCATACAGATCATCCTGCTCAGTTGTAGTATTTCACCTCAGAGGTTTGAGCACACATGTTTTTTTGAATCTTTTCTTCTCCTTATATTGTTTATGCCTATTTGGTATCATGGCTCAAAAAATGCCCTCAGTTTGGTTGTCAAAATATTTTAGTTAATCAAGTAGGCAAAGAGTTTCTAAGTTTGTTCATACATTTCTCTTCTGGTCTGAAGTATCAAATAAAATTGTTTCCTATGAACTTTCATTTTCACAAAGCCAGATGAAAGAAAGGAAAATCATGATGTGAGCAACAGCAGGCATTGACAGAGGGCATAGCACACTTGTCTTTTAACCCTTTTATCTCTAAAGGACCTATAATAACCTTCTGAACCTGTTATATCTCTTTCATTCAGGCAACTAGGTTATCACAAACTTTCACATCTTCAAATGTGCCCAATATTCAGTACTGACCAACTAAATAATCTGTCATTTAGAACCTTCATGATTCATGGGTTTGTTTCCTACAGTAACAATCCATTTAATGAGGATTTCACAGAATGATATAAGTTATGGGAGAACTTCACTTAAAAGGAACAGGTGGCTTTTTGAGCTGTGGTATTCTGTGAGGAAAAAGAGGAGCCTATGCCTAAACTTAATTGGGCATTCCCCTCATTTTGTTAATATCATATGGTAATGGAATGGTAGAAGTAGCTGCTTCTTTCAGAAACCTGAAGATCAAGAGTCCACCCATGCTTCACTACTAAAATTCACATTCACAAATCTATAGAAATGATACTTTTGCAAACATTTATATTCTATTATACATTATGATTGCCATTAGTATTAAAACACTGATATGCCCATACCTTTGATTTCAGTTTCCTTACTGAAAACATTCAGAACCACCTCCATTAACGTTTTTTCACAGGAATGAACACTGAATACTCTACATTCAAGATTCTTGACATACCCGTGTCTAGCTTAAAACTGGTGTGTCCTTTCTATATTATGTTTTTGAGCATCCAGATGACTTGCAAGTGCTCTCCTCTGAATGGAAATTATAACACTGTAAGCAGCCTACAGATTATGTACCAGAAAAAAAATTGTGTACACATGACCACTTGAATGTCAGATCACATAACTGTGTAATATATCTCAGATTCGACCAACCAGAAAAGACTCTAACATTTTTACTGGGGTGGAATTACACTGTTTTATCTCTGGAAGCCTTAATAAAATAATATAGTAGCACACTGAGTTTATGCTTTTTAAGACTGTTAAGCATTATGACTCCTAACAAAAGTCCAGTGCATACATACAGCTCCCACCTTCTACAAGTGCTTTGCTACTGATTTCAGCTCCACATCTTGCATCTTTGTTCCACAGGCTGGAACTGGCTACATGGCTGGAATTCTGATCTGTTACATGTACAAAATTATGTTAGATCCTGAACAATCTGGTGCTTCATTGTCATTTTGCCCTTTCATTTTTCATAAGTATACTTAGTTTATTCTTTTTATACATTTTAACACATTGCCCTTCAATTAAGAAATATCCTGTTAAGGATATGATATATCTTGACAAAGGAGGCTATAAAAATCAAATTAAAATGTGTTACTAGAAGGCGTCGTATGCATTCTTTGTCACTCCATGCTGCCTTCTGCAGTTTGCTCGCTTGTGCGGTCCTAGTAGCAAACCTAAAGATAGAATCCTCAGTGCTTTGGATCAATGATGTCATGGCGGCCTTGGAAATCTCAGCTCTCACCTGTAACTAAAGTATAACTCTTCTGTCCCATTTTTCTGTATTTGTTCTTAACAGTAGCAGAATATAAAATGATAATGCTTTATTATTGCTGCTGGTATCTAAAGTCTGATTGTGTTAGACTTAGTTGGGGAAAAAATGAAGAATGGAGTGAGCTATGAAGCTGCTCTTGTTCAAGGGGCGAGAGAGGACAAATATAACAGTTTGTTTTAGGATTGTGCAGTTTCCCCAAAGGTTTAGTAGCAAGAAAGGTTTAAGGGCTTTCTATTAATACTGAGTTTAAGTACAGAATTTAAGTACTTGAGCTACATACTCATTTTTTTTAGGCAGCCATTAATCTGTGTATTACTGTGTTAATGTACAGTTATGCATATCCATTACAACTATAGATCATGCAATTACATTGTGAAATGTTTTGTTTTCTTCCAGTGTGAAAAACTCAAACTATTGCCTCCCCTCATACACTGCTTATAAGAATTATGACTACTCAGAGCCAGGAAGGCACAATGAACAGCCTGGCCTTTGTGGCCTAAGTAACTTGGGAAACACATGTTTCATGAACTCAGCAATTCAGGTAGGTATTTCAGTGTTATATAAACTTCCTTACTGTGTTGAATTAAGAATTTTTCAATGGAGGATGACAGTTGCTAGTAGAATACTATTAAACCTCATTTATTTTCTGTTATATGGGATAATTAAGTATCCATTGTTCTGTTCCTTAGTTTTATACAGGATGGTTATTGGCATTTGGCAGACAGAAACATTACTAGAATCCTGCTAATCATTCTTTGGGAGCTATTTATTTATTGCATTTCTGTACTGCCCAATAGCTGAAGCTATCTGGGCGGTTCACAAGATAGAACTATAAAATATAAGAACATAATAAAATATAACATAAACCTTAAAAAGATTAAAGGAGCTACAGAATAAAACCAGTGCCAGCCATACCAGCAGGAAAATCGCCCAGGGGTCCTCTGGATTTCGTCACAGCCCATTAGCCTCAGGGGAGGGATCATTTTAATATGTCCTCCACTCTTGCAGTTGGGAAAGGCCCCCAAGAGTCTTAAACTCAATAGGAAGTGATCATATGGTGACAAGGGGATAGATTTAATTCCCCTCACTTTCAGTTCACCATTCTGCTACCCAGTCAAGAAAACCAAATCAAGCATATACCCTGCTACATGTGCTTGGCCAATGACATGTTGTGACATCCCCATTGTTGTCATGGCAGCAATGAAGTCCTCCTGAGCTGCCCCAGATCCAGCAGCCTCAGGGGCAAATATGAGATCCCCCAGAACCATCATCCTCGGAGTCCTCAACATGATAGCTGAGACCATCTCTGTCAGCTCAGACAGGGAGACGAATGTACATGCACTAACTTCCAGTGGGTATCCAGGCCCAAATCAAAATGCTGGTATTAATCTTTAAAGCACTAAACAGCTTGGGACCAAATTACTTGAAGGATCATTTCCTTCTATACATACCTGCCTAGGTGTTAAGATCATCTTTAGAGGCCGCCCTCCAGGTGCCCCTGCCAAATGAGGTGAGGCAGCTGGTTGCTAAGGAGAGGACCTTCCCCATGGTGCCGTGTTTGTGCTTTTTATATCTTTGCATCAGTGCAAATTCCTGAGCTGCCCCAGATCCAGCAGCCTTCACATGGAAGTTGAGGTTCCCCAGAACTATCATCCTGGGGGTCCTCAACACCAAATTCAAAACCAGGTGTGTGAGCTCAGGCAGGAGGCTGACAGGTAACAAGATACTATAGACTTGGGAAAATGAGTTGCCTACTTAATTTTATTGAAATATTTTTGTAGAGCTAAGGCTATGTGCAGAGTCAGAAAAAAATGGAGACTTGATTGGAAAGCATGTAAACAGAGGATAGAACAAGTACTTAATTTGATTTACATTCATTTACAGTGTTTGAGCAACACCCCTCCACTCACAGAATACTTCCTCAATGATAAATATCAAGAGGAGCTGAACTTTGACAATCCGTTAGGAATGCGAGGTGAAATTGCCAAATCGTATGCAGAGCTCATCAAGCAGATGTGGTCAGGAAAATACAGCTATGTCACTCCAAGGGCATTTAAGGTAAGCATAACTTACCAGTTAGTTCCTGGTATGTTTAGATTTGTTTTTATAAGAGGTATAACTTTCCAATAGAGTGAGATCATTAAAAATGAAAACTGGAAACGTATTATTAAATAGGCCTCTAATTTAATTCAGCTTTGGCTTCTATTTTTGTTTTCAGTTCTAATTTATTTATTTATTTATAATCTCCCCATTACTATTTTATTTTGTTTAAAATACTTCACCTTTTTTCAAAGATAAAGGCAACTTACAAAAATAGTAAAATACAACACAATGAAAACAGAAATATATAAAAGAAACAATGGTAATAAAAGCCAGTACAGTCATGCCTTGGATTGAGAGCATAATTCGTTCTGGAAATGTGCTTGTAATCCAAAACACTCTTATATCAAAACGAAATCCCCCCAAAAAAATTTGTACAGAGATTTTAAATTTAAGCCGTACTACAGTACTTGTATTGCAAGACGTCGCTTGTATATCAAGTAAAAAAAAAATTAAATAAATATTTAAAAATTTGCTTGTCTTGCAAAACGCTCTCAAACCAAGTTACTTGCAATCCAAGGTATTACTGTATAGTAATAGCTTGGATTGCAAGTAACTTGGTCTGAGAGCGTTTTGCAAGACAAGCAAATTTTTTTATAAATTTTGACTTGATAAACAAGCGACGTCTTGCAATAGTAAGGATCATGTAACCACTCGCCTCGAGCGGACGTTGCGTGCCAAAATCGGCCCTGCTCACGCCCGCCAGACACTCGCTTTGATACAAGAGTGTTTTGGATTACAAGCACGGTTCCGGAATGAATTATGCTTGCAATCCAAAGTATTACTGTAATAAAACAGTTTAAAAGCAACTGCAGTCAAAGGCATAATAAAAGTCAGAGTAAAAAAACAGAGTAAGAACAGGTGGATTATGTATAATTATGATGGGCAGCAATAAAAAAATAGCCTCTAAAGCAGGCTTTTCTATCCTTGAGTCCCCAGGTTCTGCTGGACTACAGGTCCCATCATACCTCACCATTCACCATATTGGGTGGGGCTGATGGGAATTGGACTCCAACAACATCTGGGGACTCAAGG
Organism: Shinisaurus crocodilurus; assembly: GCA_021292165.1. Taxonomy (NCBI): domain Eukaryota; kingdom Metazoa; phylum Chordata; class Lepidosauria; order Squamata; family Shinisauridae; genus Shinisaurus; species Shinisaurus crocodilurus. Next base: position 228,654,158 of record CM037879.1, read on the forward strand.
TTGGGAAAGGCTTCTCTAAAGGCTAAAATCCTAACTAAATAGGAATGTGTTAATGCTGTAGGAGAAGGCCAACAAGAGGGTTGGGGGCAAGATGAACTGACTTTCATAGGGAATTCCATAGTCTGGCTGCGGCAACAGAGAAGGCCCTCTCCCTTATCCCAACAAAATGTGGGGTTAGAACCAACCAGAGCACCTCCATAGATTATATTGAGAAGGCTTATTAATACAATATAGTCAATATACTATATAGTATGCGCTATACCATATTATATATATTGGATATAATGTTATTGAAGATAAGATAATGTGCAAAGATTATATATATTTCATTACTTATTGATTTGGTTTGCACGTAACGCTAACCCATGGTTTATTTAACCCATGGGTTGTTGAATTCTGGGTTGTCGTGATGTGCGAACCCAGCCATGCTAACAGACCATGGTTCGTAAACCACAAACAACCCAGAAAGAGAAAGCATGGTTTGTTGTTGGGTTGTAAACTCTGGGTTATTTAAACCATGGATTGTCATTACATGTGAACCCAAAGCCATGGACTGTTAATGGGTTGTTTCTCCAAGTTACAGCGGGCAAGAGTGGTAAAAAAAACAAACCCCAAAAGCCCACCCCAGCCTCTCTACATGTTAGTACTACAGTGCCACAAAGGCATTTTATCCCACCCTTCAAAAAATAAAATTCCTTAGTTCAGATTTACAAACACATACAAACAAAATAGATTCAATAAAATAAGATCAGCAATGTAAAAACTAACTGTAAAAACAGCAGATAAAAGCAGCAATACAACTGATTTCATCAAGGATTAAGAATTAATTTTAAGTCCTGAGAGAATAAAAAGGGGGTTGCCTGGTACTAGAAAGACAGGTGCAGGGTGAATCTCTCTAGAGATTCCCAGGTGTGGAATAGAAAGAATCCCTTTCATTGCCACCTGAGCCACCTCAAATAATGAGGGTATCTGGGGGAAGGCCTCATAACATGTTTCCAGAGTGATGTGGAGCAAGTGATCCTTCAGGTACCCTAGTCCTAAACTGTACAGGGCTTTAAAAGTAAGTACCAGCACTTTGATTTGTGCTTGGAAACAAATTGGGAGCCCGTGTGCAGCTGAACTGTCAAGATGTATCCCAGCAGCAGGTAGCAGCTTAGCAGCTTCTTTTGGACTAACTGAAGTTTTTCATAGTCTTCAAAGTCAGCCCATGTATAATACATTACAATAATCTAGCCTGGAGGTTATCAGAGCTGGATAACTTAGTTGTGGCCAGTTCTTTCCAGAAGGGGACAGAGGTGCTGCACCAGTGGCACAAGAGCCTTACTTGCACACTCCATTCCATGGAGGCCAGTTGGGCCTCCAGTGACAGCTGAATCAATGACCACCCCCAAACTTAAGAACCATTATGTCAATCACCCTAGTCATCTCCACATTCTAGAGAATGACCAGGGTTTCTGCCACCAGATCACCATCCCCTTGCCCAGTCAAGAAAACGAAGTGTGTTCTGCAGCATGTGTTGGGCCAATGACATGTTTGTCATCCCTGACAAGACTGCCTTGGTATGAATGTTGAGGTCCTACAGAGCCACCAGAAGTCTTCAACAACAGATCCAACACCACCTTCATCAGCTCAGGTTAAGAGGGCATTAGGCAGAGGCTTAGTACGTTAATAGATTCCCCAATTTCTCCCTAATGCCAAACTCGAGAACATAGTGACTAGGTAGACATACTCAGAACTGGAACCCAACTGGACAGGAAGCGTGTAATGGGAGAGAAAATTCCTATAGACAACAGCAACTCCTTTCCCTGGCTCTCAGTCCTGTTACATACTACTTCAATAGTATATTTTCAAGTTCATGAGACAAAAATGCATTTTTATTGTCACTTAAGAAATCTCATTTATGTGATACAAACATAAAAACCTTGTCTTCTCTAGACACAGGTAGGACGATTTGCACCACAGTTTTCGGGATATCAGCAGCAAGATTGCCAAGAACTGCTAGCCTTTCTTCTAGATGGCCTGCATGAGGATTTGAATCGAATTAGGAAAAAGCCTTATATTCAATTAAAAGATGCTGATGGAAGGCCAGATAAGGTAATGTTGTTTTATTATAAGTCGGGATAGAATATTGATCAAAAAGTACAAGTACAATATTGACGCTTTATTGAGTCGCTGTAATTTGGAGTGCAACTCAAAGATGCATACTTTAGATACTGTTTTGTTCTGCAAGATGCATATTGCTCTAATTCATCATAAGATTGCATTAAATCTTCTCAAAAGTACTATGCACTTCACTAACTGTGCCCTTCATCAGTCCAGATGTCATCTTGCTGCGACCAAACCCAGAAACTAATTTAAATTTTAAAAGGCAAAAAAGATGCCTAATTAAACTGAAACAAAACATGTGTACGGTTGACTTCTCAAAAGAGCAGTTATCACATCTTACAGTTTCTTGTACTTTGTTATCAGATCAAAATAAACCTGCCGGACAGGTCTTCTGGTAGATCATTTAAGCTTTCAGTACTCTTGTTAAAAGCCAAGCAAGCTGTGAATTCTGTAAAGGCGGGTGGTTTAGTTACAAAGAGAAAAATCTTACCAAGAGAGGAGATGTTAAACCTATGGGCTATTGACAGAATGGTTGGGGGCACTGGCTTATATCAATAATTATTTATTTTTATTTAATAAATTTATATAACGCTGTCCATATTTAAAAATATCTCTATGTGGTCTATAATGTTAGAATTACACATATCAGGCCACTTTAAATATTTTTTATTTTCATTCATTGCATACAAATCTTATCCAGATTCTACAATCTTCCAGAAGTTTTTTTGAATTGCTATTTGTCTGAAATATTAATGGCTCTTATATGGTTAACATTGGGCTGTTCATGCTACACAAGAGCCCACTCGGGGTTATTTAACCCACGGTGAGGCTGCAGTGTGTGTGGGGTGCATGTGGCCAACATTTTGAATATGCAACACCTGCTTGGGGGGGGTTGTGTCGTACAAACCCAGCAAACTGGGTTATGTGAGGTTTAAACAACCCTCACATAACCCATGGTCTGTTTTAGGGTTATGGAAGGATTGTTTAACCCTTGCATAATGCATGCTCACTGGATTCGTATGATATGACAACCCCCGAGTGCGGGTTGCATATGCAACTTGGCACCTGCAGGTGCAGCAAGTTGTGGGTTAAATAACCCGTGGCATATCATCCGAACTCAGTCAATGTCTAAGCACAAGCCACCCTTTGGTCTCCTTGCCAGATACTTTCAGAGGGATTAGATTAACATTCAGTGAATAGTACATTTTCTCCAAATATTTCTGAGTGCCACAAAATTGGCCCAAGTTGGCTGCTCCGGATTAAAAGTTGTGTTGTCAGTCCTAGCAGAATGGGTACAGTCAGGCTTTTCTCCATTCTAACTTCACAAATGTGTTACTAAGAACTAAGCTAACTGCTGTTTTTCTGGTATTTGAGAAGTAGATTGTGACTTGTTTTGCACGTAATGGCTAATTATGGGCTAAACAACCCATAGTTGGCTGTGGCTGTGCCGGAGCAAGCACGCTGCCTCCCGTGCACCTGCCACTTCCACTTTCTTTCTGAAGCTCCAAATAACCCAATTGTTGTTTGCCGATTCAAAAAGAAAGCAGAAGTGGCAGGCGCGCAAGAGGCAGTGCACTTGCTCTGGTGCAGCCATGGATAACTATGGATTGTTTAGCACATAGTTAGCCTATGTGCGAATCCACGTCACTGAAACTGTTAGAATAAATATTCTGCCTAGGTACAATAGCTTTAGTCCTGGGAACACCTTGAAGAGCTCAGACTGCAAAATAGTTGACCTCTGTTATGAAACATTTGCAATACTCGTTGCAGTACTTGCTGTGGACCAACCAAATGGTGCTTATTTTCTCAGTATGCCTATACACAACTGCATCGAAGAACTTCAGTGTGAACAGGCTGCTTCTACAGGGAGAACCACAACCAAGGCTCCTTCCAACTCTGTGATCTATGAAATCTATGCTCTGTGACTGTTGCTGCCTTAAGCCATCACAGGCAAAGAAATAGCATCAGCTGTATATGGCCATTTCATATGGATGTTCTGCACATAGTCTTAATTTTATTAATTAATTAATTAATTAATTAATTTCATTTCTATACCGCCCAATAGCCAACACTCTCGGGGCACTTTACAACAGTACCTAAAACAAGGCAAGATGCAATAAAACATTAATTCCACAATAAAGAAATTAAAAACAGTTTAAAATTTTTAAAAACAATTTGGCCACAAATAACAATATTTAATACCAAATAGACCTGTTATGAACACCTGAACATGCATGCCCCATCAAGCCATTAAAAATAACTCTAGATGTTCTTAAACGCCTCAGCACACATGGCTGTCTTAACCTGGCACCTAAAGAATGGCAAAGTTGGCGCCAGCCAGGCTTCAGTGGGGAGATCATTCCACAGTTCGGGGAGCCACCACTGAGAAGCCACCCCCCCCTTGTTGCTGCCCTCTGGGCCTCCCTTGTAGGAACACCCCAGATGTTGAGCATAGTGTCTGGGTAGATTGCAGTTGGGAGACGCATTCCATCAAGTATTGCAGTCCCAAGCCATGAAAGGCTTCATAGGTTAAAACCAGCACCTTGAATCGGGCTTGGAAGCATATAAGCAGCCAATGCAAGTAGGCCAGGATTGGTGTTATATGTTCAGACCTTCTGGTCCGGTTATTAATCTGGCTGCTCCATTTTGCACAAGCGGCAGCTTCTGAACAGTCTTCAAGGGCAGCCCCACATAGAGTATAATGCAGTAATTAATTTAGAGATCACGAGAGCGTAGGTTACTGAAACCAGGCTATCCCTGTCCAGATAGGGGCATAGCAGGGCCACCAGCCAAAGCTGGTAGAAGGCATACAAGATAGAGGTTTTGTAGGTAGGGAAACAGATTACTCTGGATGGGTGGTGGTGGTTACAACTGGTTTTAGATAGGGTTGCAGTTCCCCTAAAGGACCAAGCATGCAGTTTGAGAGTTCTCCTGGACTTTGCGTTAACTGGGGAAGGTCTGATGGCTTTGTTGTCTAGGAGTGCTTTTTACCAGCTTAGGGCTGCAGCTGGTGTATCAGCCTATCTGGAGAAGATGGACCTTGCCTCTGTTATCCATGCACTAGTGACATCCAGGCTGGACTACTGTAATGCACTCTATGGAGGGCTGCCTTTAAAGACAAGTGGAACCCAAATCACCTGCAGCCCTGGTTGAAGAGTTCAGCAGCCTCCCCCAGACAAGTAGATGGGAACAAGATATAGGATTGAGTATCATCTGCATACTTATGACACTGCAGCCAAAACCATCTAGACGACTGCCCCTGCACCCCAGTTGCATGTAGTTATTGAAAAGCATAGGGGACAAGATGGAAGCTTTTGCTGAATCCCATAGGCTAATGGCTATGGAGTGGAACAGAAGTCTCCCTGTACCACCTTCTGAGATAGTTTCTTCAGGAAGGACCATAAACTTTTTCTGTCTATGTGCAGCATTTATACCCTGTCCTTTAGCCAAAAATAGCTCCCAGAGCAACAAGATAAGTTGCATGACAGTCCCTGCCCTCAGGCTTACAATCAAAATTTAAGACAAGTCAAACAAGGAATAAAGGTACCGGTAAGCCCAAATCAAATAAGTGAGCCAGAAGGATACCATGCTTGATGGTATTGAAAGTTATTGAAAGTCACTGAGAGGTCAAGGAGAACCCACAGAGTTGCACTCCCCTGCTCATTTCTTCAAAGCTCCAGGGACCTTACTCTCGCTCAAGGAGGCATTGACCACTTCTAGCCAGGGTCCAAATGCCCAACCCAGCTCTTTCTGATTTCACTAGCTAGGATGGGCAAGGGTCTAAAAAGCAAGTGGTAGGTCCCAATCCTCCAAGCAGTTTATCTAGATTGCACAAGCTGAAAGATATCTGTAACAACATGACTAGACATTGTACTAGTCCCGCCTATCTCTTACTCTCAAAACAATGCCATCCAAGTTACGTAGATACAAGTGACTTTATCAGCAAAATATCCAACAGATTGGTCACAGTAGGCTTTCAAAGATTCAAACTCTTGTATTTCAGACCCTACACCCAGAAGGCCTTTACCCACTGAACAAAGTTCCTCTGGGCAACATTGAACAGATGCAGTGGTGGCAGAGAAGTGAGATGTCTTTGCTTCCATCAATGCCACAGAATAAGATCGAAGATAGATTCTTACCTGTGTTTGATCATATCCATTATGAGTCTTCTACCATTTACATTCTAATCATTGACCCTGACATTTCATCGCCCTTAGCTCCTCAGAGTACCAGGGAGCCGACACAGCTCTGTGACTGGCCTGAGGCCTGAGTGATTGTATCGATGACCCTGATCATTCCCCTCATTGCAAGCAGAGACCAGGGGCTCAGCAGGACCACCGGCTAAGCCTGCAGGAAAATCCCCAAGAAACCTCAGAAAACCATCCGGATTCATCAGCCTTCAGGGGTGGCCCATCAAACTTGGTCCCCCACCCCTGCAGAGGTTACAGGTAGCCTAAATGTCCAATCTGATTAGATAATGATCTGTCCTTGTTAACGGAGACATTATTGACTCCCTCATTCACGGATCATTTCCCCCCAATCCAGAACAGAAAACCAGATCCAATGTGTGTCCTGCCTCATGTTTTGGGCTAGATACTATCCAAGTCTGGCCCATGGTTGACATGGCAGAAATGAAATTCTGAGCCACTCCTGTCAAGGTCACCTCATGTGAATATTAGTCACTTATAACCACCAGCCTTGCAGTCCTCAATACCACAAATAAGACAACCTCTGTCAGCTCAGGCCGGGAGAATATTAAGTAGCAGGCCAGGTAAACAGAATCCTATTTCTGTCATAGGTTCCCAACACCAGGGCTAATAGCTCAAAACTGGCTGACTGTTGGACAGGGTACCTGACCAGAGAGATGGATTGGGCTCGCACAACATGACAACCCACTGGTTGTAAGCCACAGTGGCTTACAAGCCATGGTGGGTTAGCATGTCGTGTGAACCTGGAGTGGGTTTGTCAGGGTGGCTTAAGTTTGGGTTGTAAGTCACCCTGACAACCCATGGCTTGTTCTAGGGGTTGTTTCACCCACGATGGGTTGTTGTGTCATCCAAACCCGGACAACACAACCCATCGTGGGTGAAGAAATATAGAGTCTGTATACCTACGTATATATTTTCCTGCCAAAGAAGACATTTTTAACCCCTTAGAAATCCCACCTTAAAAACGGAGGTTTGCAGTTTGACTGCATGGCTGAGTTGTCAAAGGGCAATTACCCCCGTAAATAGGATTCGTGCAAAAATGAGGCGACACTTGGGACACATGATACCTCCCTCAAAAACCAAGGATCCTTCTGCTAAGGCGTGAATGACCCCCCCTTTCGCAAGCAAGGATCACTCTGGCTTTGGAAACATTTGCCAGCTCGCCTCCTCACGGCTGCCAGATGCTTCCAAACTTACCTGCAGCCTTGGGTGGACACCTGCTGGAATTGGCCAGCAGGCACCCCTTGCACAGTACCCACCCCAGGCTCCTGATGTGTGCAAACAGCACTACTCCAGAGTGTCAAATTTGTGGAGGTTTTTTTTTTTTTAATGTATGCAAATATTTGTGCATATTATGGGGCACTATTTTTTTATTTTTAAAGGGTGGACAACCACAGGCAGCCCCTCCAAGGTACTGCTGGGGCATCTTGGAAGGACTGCTCGTACCTGCCAAAATGGGGGTCGCAAAAGACAGCTTGACAGCCACCTTTCACAATCTTCGGGGGGGGGGGAATTAAAAGGGGGGAAAGCCGCAGTGAACTGAAAATGGCTTGCAGCTGCAGCGGGAAAAGAAGAGGGGCAACTTGGTGCTCCTGCAGTGTCCCCTGGGATACTCACAGGAGGACCGAGGGACAGGGAGGGGGGCTGCTACCCACAATGTGCCCAATAGTCTGTCGGGTACATCGGGGGTTGGGTGGCTTATTGTGTCATGCGAACCTGCCCACTGAGTTTCTACAGTTCAAGGCTACCCCTCCCACCCTTCTAGTCAGGCTTGGTGTTGCACAGAAACCCTGGTGGGCACATTTGGGAGAGGTTTACCCCCCTCTTTCATCCAGTAGACTGCCTTAGGCAAGCCTCTCTCTCTTAACCTTAGTTCCCCTATTTACAATATGGGGGATAATAATACTGACTCACCATACTGGTGTTTTTTTAAAGGATTGCTAGGTAATGCATGTGAAGTGCTTTGAACACCTGAAAGCATTACCCAAATGTTAAGTATCTATTAATTTATTTTATTTCCTGATGGTGCTGCAGCTTTTCATCCCAAGTAGCATTAGAGTGGCACCAGCAATTATATGGCTGATGAAGCATGGTATATGGCACAATATAGGGCTCTGTTACTCTGCAGCAGTATTTGTTCCTTGAGGCTTTTCGTATCAACCTCCTTTCACCAATCATTCCTCATAATAACAGGCTTTCCATAAAAGCTCCCAATCTTCAAAGGGTAACAAAGGCCATGTGCCTGCTAAGCAGCCTTCTGCTAACATGAGGAAGCCCTACTAATCTTGCCTTTCACACTACTTTCTAAGGCCCCTTTTGTTAAAAGAAACGGCTACTTCTAATAAATGTGTGCTATACAGAGATGGTCAAGTGCCTCTCCAGTCAAGTGTTGAATTTTCTCACTGCTTTCCTCATTTGCTTCTTCCTAATGACCACCTGCTGGATGATATTAGTGTGTTCCCCAATGCTGTAAAGCCTTGCAGAGTTCTAACACTATAACAACATGTGTGCACATGCTCTTAATACATTCAGATGTTGAATAATACATCATAAAGTAATACTTTTTATTACTAACTTGTGCTTTTACTTAGGTGGTTGCTGAAGAAGCTTGGGAGAACCATTTGAAGCGAAATGATTCCATCATTGTTGATATATTTCATGGACTTTTTAAATCAACCCTAGTTTGTCCAGAATGTGCCAAGATCTCTGTAACATTCGATCCTTTTTGCTACTTGACTCTCCCACTACCAATGAAAAAAGAGCGCAGTTTGGAAGTTTATTTAGTTAGAATGGATCCGCTTGCCAAACCTATGCAGGTGAGAAGTATATGCATCGCAAGTTCATAGCATTTAGACATTTCCTTATTGCATGGTCTATTATGTAGACAATTGTAATGAAGAATTTGCTTATTTACTGGTGCATTTCAGGACACCTCAAACTTATGCTGGAGCCTTTCATCTCGACAATGTATTATCTGCTGTACCAATGCAAAGAAAGAAGCTATCCTTCCCTTCAATAATCCGCACAATAGACTTAACTCTGTGTTGCAGTGTGAGGCAGTAAAAAGCTAATCACATAAAACATGAATTGATCGGTCGTCATGATTTGAGAATGAGAGGATTAAGTAATATGGATTAAAAACATATTGTGTTCTATCTAAAGTTAGTTGAAATGAATGACACTTAAGTTAGGCTAGCATTATATACAACCCATAGTGTTCATTTCCATTTTCTCCACTAAACATTAACTATATGATTTCAGATGAACTGAATGTACCTGCCTTATTTCACAATTCTATGTTCTTTGCATGAAGACGTGTGTCTTCCTGTATTACCTAAAATTGCAGCAGAGTAAAGGATACTTAGCCCTTGAAAACAATATTTGCTTTTTAGCATTTAAATTGGCATAACCTTAGTCCTAAATGTTCACTTGCTGGCATTTTGTGCCATTGGATTTCTAGTTTGAAGTGATGTACTAATAACTGTTGCACATTACAGCTAAAAACATCCAGCTGTTCTGTATACATCATTCTGGGGGAAAGCAGGAGAGATGTAGGCAAGGCTTTTAGGTCAGATTTGCAGTTACTAGATAATGATGATCCAAGGAATCCTATTAGGTCCTGCTCTCTGCTGCTAATGATCATAGTTCTTCAGTGTATTTGTCTCTTAAGTGCTCACATTGTTTGTCCATGTTGAAAAATTCCACTGGCGTGGTCACCAGAGGCAACTATATTATTAGGCCTGGCACCTGGTAGAGAGAAAAGAACAGTGTCCTCCATCTTCCACTTCAAAGTTAAGGAAAAGCATTAAAACTCAAATGACTGCGCTGCAAAAGTCAACGGTGCCAGTAAATGGTACAGTGTGTTTGCAAGGCTTTTCCAGGCTACATCCATCAACACTGGGTAGAACTAGCTACAACCACTTGACCGAGTTCAGATATCATGGCCAAACCATGGTTTGGCTGTTCAGAACATGCTATGGACTCGTGCATTTTCTCTCTCCTTTCTAATTGAAATGGGTTTACAATTCTGATTTGGAGGCCAATAATGGTTAGTAGTAACCAGAGTTTGCCCAGATCAGATGTCATGGAAAACAGGTTACTATGGACCAGGGTGTGGCTTAAGGCACTGGTGCATGTGAAGGGAGAAGAGGGTGAACCTATAGCACATTCCCAATAGTGCAACCATGATTTGCGTGTACTATTTGAACTGGGCCTATGGCTGATAAATTATTGCAAAGCAGTAACTAAGGCAGGGATGAGCAACTTCAGAGAGTCCAGGGACCAATCTCCCCCCCCCCCCAGGAATCCACTGGGGGCTGCACTTCCCCACTGCTGAATTTCTGCAGCAATTTGGTGGCAAGAAAAAAGCTCTGTTTCCACATTAAATGCAAAATTGTGCTGCCAGAAGTCCCCAAGGGAGCGCAATTTTTCATTAAAACATGACGCACCCTCCCCCCCCAACCCCAATGTCTTGTTTTTTTAAAAATGGCTTTTTTTCCTCGCCATCATGCACTGTGGCAATTTGGTGGCTTGGTAATAATGGTGGTTTGGGAGTGGCAGGGGCTGCAGAACAGGAGGAAGGGTCCATGGGCAGCATGTTTCCCACCCCTGAACTAAGGGAAGAGAAAAATCAGTTACCCCAACAGATTGGCAGATTCTTGAGAAAGCAATTGTCAGTTCCTTATCTAACCCTTATCCCTTTCTATGGCTCTTAGGAGTGGGGTTTTTATTTCCCTCCCTGGGGATTTCATTGGGAACTTGATATACAGCTAGCTCTACAGCATCCAATGGGATCCATCTTCCAAATGAAGGACAGGCAGGACAAGGCAGCACAAGATATGGGCTTAAAATAGTCTTCTTCCCTTACTTTAATGTGCATGTACTGCTGAGCAGTGAGAAGAGAGAAAAGAAGAAGGGGAATGGACATAAGTAGTAAAAATGATTAGAAAGGAGGGTAAAAGAGGAAAGAACAAGCAGGTTGTAGAAAGAGAAAGACAGAAAGCTGATAAAGACGGGAAGACAAGGATAGGAGTGGAAGAGGAAATGAAACAGTGGGGGAAGAATCTGTGACATTTTAGGGGTAGTGTTTGAGCAGTGTTCATTTTTATATATTGTTTTTAATTGTTAAGAGGGTGTATCTTCCCATAAATTTGTGAGATACATCACTGGCCGCGTTTGCACATCATGCTAAACCACCCTGCGAATAAGCTACGCAGTGTGGATTCTTCGTGGAACAGCCCACGGTGCACCCGACAGACGATCGGGCTCACTGTGGCGTGTTCTCCCCCTCCTTCCCCCTCAGTTCTCCAGCTGGTATCCCAGTGTCCTTTGTGGCAGAACCTGTCTTGTTTCCCCCTCCTCACTCCAATCACGACCCCTTTTCATTTGCAGCAGTGTTTGTAGGGAGGTTTTTTTTGGAGCCCCAAAAAAAGCACAATTGGAGTCATATATTTTTTAACCTTTTCAGCACTCGAGAAAATTGAACAACTGTGTTGGTTGTTGTTGTTGTTATTTTATTGTCCATCTTTCACAAGTACGCAGGAGCACAGTTGCGGCTGCTGATATGTGCAGTCTTGCCTGGTCAATTTCCTTATCTGTTTCAGCTGTCAAAGGGAGTGGCGAACTGGAGTAGGTAACAGATTGACAAGGCAAGAATGCAGTTAATGGAGCAGTTAATGCAGGTGCGCAAATTTCCCCTCCATTTACTTCCTAGCCCTTAAATGTATGCAAAATTCCCCTCCATTTACTTCCCAGCCATTAAATTTGTGTATAATTCGGGGGGGGGGGGGTTAGAACTATAGGGAAACCTCAGTAACTGCAGCAGTAAGTGCTCTGAAAAGGGGAGTGGGGAGTTAATATTTCTCCTTTCTGGAGAAGCTGGTGGCTCGGGGAAATGTTGAAAAGGTGGATGGCACTGAGAAGTGTCAGTTCAACACTTGGAAGAAGAGGATTCTATTGCTAAGTGGGAGATATTGTCCATCCACCGCTTATGGTGCACCTACTTTTGCCGCTTTCCCCCCTTTACCTGTGCTTTTCAGTTGACAGCTAGGCAATTGTACCCTGGCAACTGTGTGCGAATTTACCTACATGCAGTCTTGTCTTGTCAATTTCAATGTATGTTGCCTACTCTCTTTGCTGCTCCCTTGGATAGCTAAAACATACAAGGAGATTGACCAGGAGAGACTTCTCATATCGGACAGCCCTAAGTGCGTATTTATGTGCTTGCAAAAGACCGATTTTTTTTTTTTTTTTTTTAAAGAACACAATTGTGCAATTTTGGGAGATTTTTTTTTTTTTTTAAGGGTGGTGAACTGGTAACAGTCACTCCAAAGTGCTACTTGGGCATCAGTACAGGGGCTGTAACTGGCAGCAGCACAGGAAAGATCATGAAGAGCGGCAGGGGGTTTTCCGCTCTTGCCGAGCGGCTCTCTAGCTGATCCCCGCAACCCACGATAGAATTGCTCTTCCAGGTTTGTATGGCACAACAACCCATCATGAGTCAAACTACCCCTAGAACAAGCCATGGGTTGTCAGGGTGACTTGTTGCCGAAAAATAAGCCACCCTCTGGGAAGCAGTCTCAATTCAGACGACTCGGCAACCCACTGTGGTTACCCTTGTTTGATTGCCATGTCATGCGAACCAAGTAACTGTGATTTTCATTTTATAGATATGGGAGTGGGGGAGGCTGTAGTTGAGAGAGAGGAAGATGTTGCCTGAAGCAACACACACTCTTTGTCAGAAGCTGGACTTGAACCCAGTTGCCCCAGGACCAACTCCATTCAACTTATATCAAATTCTTTTTGAATATCAAATATTTGCTGCTCAGGAAAAGTACAGAGGCAGTGGCAGCATGACAAGTTATGAGTGACTCTTAGGTTTGCATGAATTTTGTAACCCTGCTGTTTGCCCCCAAATTTAAGGTGTATTGTTTTCGCTCGTGCAAATACAATTTCCAAGTTATGCCAAAAAAACACCCCTGTTTTATTTTAAGTAGGGCAATCAAAATATGAAAGCGCATGTATAGTTTTCTGCATTTATGTAGGTCTGCTTATTTCATTAAATTGACTCATTTAATGGAGGCAGAAGATATACATAGAAATTAATAGAGACAAACAAAACTGAATGTGTAAATACAAGCTATAAAAAGGGGGTTAGGGCAACTTCCGGATCAGCTAGTAGATGATAGGGTCCAGTTATAAGTCAGATCCATGATGAAGGAAGATGGTAATACTTCACTACAGGCTGGAAGAGGGCAAGAAAAAATGTGTTGGAAGATGACAGCTTTGAGATTCAGATGTGTGGTGGGACATAGCTTGTATGAGTGTTGCAGGGGAAAGTTGTAATGTTGCACTTGTGGCAGAGGGATTAGGGAATCAAACAAAAACTGGTATATACCGTTTCTGAATCACCCTTATTCAAGGCCAACTCAACCCAAAATACTTTACATTACAGCAGGGAACAATATATTGTTGCTGAGGAAAATTATCCCCCCCACCCCCCGCTACTGTGAGAATTGCAGCTGAAACAGAGAAGTCTGAATTGGTGGAGGTGGCAGATGACGTCAGCATCGCTGCTAATCAAAAAGTGCTGGTGCCGCATCCCTGTAAGCCCTGGCTCCACTTCACCACAGGCTTACAGGCGTTACTTGCACCATGTACTAAATATCTGGTGGGGCAGGGGAACTGTCCTTGGAATATCTGGTTTTCCACTGTACAAAAATGTAGTGTGACCAATTGCCTTCCAGAATTTGAATATAAAAAAGAAGATATAAATCAGCACTTGCCGTTTGGCATTGATGACTGTTGGTTTGGCTAATGATATGTTTACCTACTTTATTTCTGGTTGCTGAGTAATCATTCGTGACATGCTAAGAGATCCCCTCCCCTGCCAAAAAGACCAGTCGAACCACTTCTAACCAAAATTCTTTCCCTATGATGGAATTAGCCACTTTGATCATTGGAGATATACATATACATCATCTCCACTCATAGCAATGTTTCTCCTCAAACAAATCTCCTTTGTAGGGCACTCTTCCTTCACATAGGGATTATTTCAGGTCACTTAAGGCACAATCCTATGCAATTTTAGACAGAAAAAAGGCCTACAACTGCCAGCATGCCCCAGCCAGCTATGCTATGCTGGCTGGAGCATGCTGGGAATTGTAGGCCTTTTTTCTGTCCAAACTTGCATAGGATTGTGCCCTAAAATATTCAGAGTTGGAAATTATGTCCAGTCATCCTCCATGTTTCTTAAGAATGACAATGTTTGTATTTTATTTTTTAGTACAAAGTAGTAGTTCCAAAAATTGGAAATATACAGGATCTCTGCACGGCATTGTCAACTTTGTCTGGTGTTGCTGCAGATAAGGTATGATGCTTCATAAGTAATTGCACATAACATTGAATGTTACCTGTGTGACTAAACAAATAGAAGTGATATGAATTTTATTTCTTTTTTAGATGATAGTTACTGATATATACAATCATAGATTCCATAGGATATTTGCAATGGATGAAAATCTGAGTAGTATTATGGAACGTGATGATATTTATGTGTAAGTACAGAATAAACATGGTCAAAAGAATGTTCTGTTTGTCATGAATTGCATGTGGATTCCTCTAGCCTCTAAAACATTGCTTAATAGGTTCATGTAAATATATGGCCTTGTTTTAAAATGTACCTTTTTGTTGCTGTTTGCTGCTATAGATTTGAAATTGGCATCAACAGGACTGAAGATACAGAGCAAGTTGTAATTCCGGTTTGTTTAAGGGAAAAGTTTCGGCATAGTGGTTACAGCCACCATAGTGGTTCCACACATTTTGGTCAACCTTTCCTTATAGCAGTGCCTAGAAACAATACTGAAGATAAGCTGTATAATCTTCTGCTATTGAGAATGTGGTAAGTAAACAAGAAAAATGCTGAAAATGCACTTCCAGTTGCTTTGAGAACACATGCTGGTATTGGGACATCACAAACATACCCAGGAAGGATATACAGGGCTGTATTGGATCGACTTGACTCTGGTGCAAGTTAATAGCAGGGAGCATCAGAGGTCTTGTTATAGTGCTCTGTACTATTAGCATTCTCATAATTACCTTTCTTTGTTCCTAATGGTATTAGATTATTGAAGTATTATTCTTCAAGTGTTTTGAGGTCTGCACATGCATGGAGCCCTTTTGGTTTGTTTGGTTTGTTTGTTTATTTAATACTTCTTAGCTGCCTTTCAAGACCCTGGTCTTCCCAAGGTGGCTTACATTATATAAACAGTACAACTCAATATCATGTGAGCCTTTGTTGATTTAGGATAACTGAAGAACAATAGTGCATCACTACTAGTGCTGTAATTGTGCTTGGTCCATTTCGTTATATTATAACCATGCAAATGTATTAAATAGTTACAATAAATGTAACAAGAAAAGAACTTTTAATAACTATTGGTATGTTTCAGCCGATATGTGAAAACCTCTACTGAAACAGAAGACACTGAAGCATCCTTGCAGTGCTGTAAGGATAACAGCATCAATGGTAATGGCCCAAATGGAATTCACGAAGAAGGATCCCCAAGTAAGGCTTGAACTATGAACAGCCGCTTAAACCTTTGAGAGGTGCTTTAAAATTTGAGAGGTGCTTTAAAATCTGCCTTGGTCACTTTAGATCTTGCTTTGTTTTGTTACTAGCCTTCCATTATGGCTGCTGCATCTTTAATATTGCAGCCCTGGTCATAGTAGTCTAATAGTATATTGCTTCACTAGATGCTGAAGAGTGTAATTGCAAACATAAGTGACAAGGATGTTTGAAACTGATGTGGCCATTCCCTGTCATACTTTCAGATCTTATTTGATATATCTTTGATACAGATGTTAGTGTGTAGTTTATTTGGAGAAAATATTAACAGGCTTTAACAATTTTCATATATCAGGATGCTTTGTTCACTTTAAAAAGGAGTTTACTCTGTATAGAGAAAATGTAGAGAGGAACTAGCATTACAAAAAAAGTGCCCCTTTACCTGATTATTATACTGATTATTATTATAAGTGTAGAGCCATGGCTGTGTGTATTCTTTGATTCCATAGTCATACTGGTGTTGGGCTTGAAATTATGTGGGTGATGCTTGCTGAAATCTTAATATACCGTGCTGGTGTGGGGATTGAGTAGGATTTCTAAGGAACAAGGGCTACAGTATCTTTCACAGCCATCACAGATTAATTGTCCAGGTAGAACTTTCATATCAACTGATGCCAAACACTTAATCCTTCTGAGTGGGGAAGTTCATGTATTTGTCTGAAATAATCAAGTGATGTGCTTATCTTTGGGCTTCCTTTTAGCTCTTTTGATTGTATTTGGAGAATATTTATTTTTGCATATTTAGACAAAATACGGAGCTAAACACTTGTGGGTCAAAAGCATCTACATTTTCTTACTAGGAACGATGGGCTTGTAGGTTTGTTCCATATGCCCTGGATGAAGGTGAGATAGGAGCCAAGTAGGGACCATACAGTAAAGCTTAACCTATTGTCCAAGAAGCAGTTTTGATAGCCCTGATTGGTAGAGGTAGAATAGAGGGCAGTGGAGTCAAATTGTGATTTGCAAGATTATAGGAATACCGTACTTTCCACAGCTCTTAGCATATGCCAAGATGAGCTTCGCTGAAGACCTGAGGGACTTGCTGACTATTATAGCCATGTATCTTTCTTTTTTGGGGGTGGGTTCACTTTATTAAATGTATAATAATATGTGTTCAAAATGCTCTGTAAATGACAGGTAACGTCACTATATTCTTTATCCCAGGTGAAATGGAAACTGATGAACAAGATGATGAATCCAGCCAGGATCAGGAACTCCCTTCTGAAAATGAAAACAGCCAGTCAGAAGACTCTGTCGGAGGAGATAATGATTCTGAGAATGGATTATGCACAGAAGACTCATGCAAGGATCAACTTACAGGGCACAAAAAACGATTGTTCACATTCCAGTTTAATAGCCTAGGCAATACTGACATCAATTATGTCAAAGATGATATCAGGCATATAAGATTTGATGACAGGCAGCTTAGGCTAGATGGTAAGTTTTATAGTGGAACAAATGTGATACAACTCAATTCTGTTTAGGATTAGTTTTCCGTTATTATAATATTTATTTGCTCTTTATTTTATTTCTCCATGTTCTTAGGGCAAGACTTTACAAGGTGGCTTACAATAAAAATGTTAAAAACAAAACAATTGAATAAACATGTAATAAAAATACCGGATAAAACCATATATAGGGGGGAAGCAATGAAATCAATAAAACGCTTGGCAGAATAAGAAAGTATTTAAGAGACTGCTTAAAGGCCACATGAGAGAGGGACAGAGTTCTTGAGGGATTGATTTCCACAAGTTTGGGGCCACTACTGAAAAGGCCTTCCTTGTCCTCAGTCATGCTTAGTGGCAGGCCTGGGCAGGTTCATATGGATGTAGGTGGTCCTTCAAATAATTTGGTCTGAAACAGTTCAGCATTTTAAATGTTGGTACTAGCAATTTAAATTGGGCCAGGAAACGATGAGTAACCATGCAACTGATGCAAGGATGGTGTAATATCATCAAATCATCTAGCCCCCACAAGCATTCTGAAGTTTTCATACTGTCATCAAATGCAATCCTATGTAGAGAGCATTACAGTAGTCTAGTTAATGTAACCAGTGTGTGTGTGTAACTGAGGCCAAGTCTGCTTTCTCCAAACAGTGTTGCAGCTGGCAAACCAATTGTTACCAAATGTGCTTCTCTAGACATGAGTACAAACTTGTGCACGTCTCAGGACTAGTACATTTGTACAGGGTTCTTTTTAACCTTGTCAATAGTGCACTTTACTCCTGTTTCTCTTCAAGGAGGGGAAAAAAGATTACACCAACCAATCTTTTTTGGGGCTTGGGGCCTCTACAATTACCAGCCTTCACTTGTGCAAGTCTTCTGGAAGATTTGACTAAGTGAGGTGGGAATAAAGAGGAAATATGAAGGATCAAACAGGTGGCCCAGCTGCAGTTCTTTCCACTAGTTTGGCCAGGGAAGGATGCACCAAAGACTTGGGCTCCAACTAAACAGGTTCCAAAAATAGATACAATTATTCTTTCACACACCATAGAAAAGCAGGTGCAGGGTAGGAGGCTACAATTTGTACAAGAACCTCCTGAAAATAGGATAGAAATTCAAAGATACCTCTCCCTGGGTCTGACTCGTTCCTGCAGTTGAAATTTGGGCTGCATTGCAACTTCTGAGTGTCCATGAGCAAAGGAAAAATGTGTCCATTTAAAATGGGGCTTTTGCAGACCTTCACCTCTGTGGCTTAGTCTGGCTGCTTAGCAGCCAAATTAGGTTTAGTCTGGACAAAAATAAGAAGCAGTGAAAGAGTGACAGAACTGAGGCATCCCATTTGTTTGGGTAGTTCCCTGAGGGTAGTGGGGACTCCAGGGTTTGTCTCTCTCCAAGAGAGATCAGATGGAGCTGCTTCCAAAATGTAGGGCAGGGGGACAAGAGTCCAAAGCATTTCTGTAGCAAGAACCTTGATGGAACTAGCCCCCATCTGTGATTGGAACCAATCAAGAGCTGGCACACTTGACTGCACAAAACCTGGGGTTTTTAGCAAGTTTACACAAAGACTGACGTCATGGCTCTTATTACAAAAGCCTTCTTCAAAATGCCCTCTCCTGTTCTGCAATAAGATTCTATTGGCACCAATGGAGGCTTTTTAAAAGCCTGATTGCAGTGGGGGAGGAGCATTTTTTCAAGGGGAGTCACAGCATCGGGAAGGGGGTTAGTCCTTCCCTACCCTGCAGCACCCACCCCCCAAAATGCCCCTCCATGTTGCAATTAGCCTTTTTTTAACAAAGCCTGCATAATCACCAGTAAAGGCTTTCTTAAAGCCTAAATGAAAGACATGGGGTGGGGGAGGGAAAATCCCTTTATTTCTGATCACCTGCTGATCAGAGATAAAAGATTCACAAATCTGAGCTCGGAGGCTGGGGGAGGAGCTCGAGGGCTAGAAGGGGACCCCCCAATGGCCATATCTGGCCCAAGGGTCGGAGGTTCCCCATCCCTGTTTTAGGCAGTTCTCCATAGTTGAATGTACAGTTCTAAATGACTGTACTATATGCAGTGGGCTTCTATGACACTGCTGTATGATTCAACTGTCTTAACATTAAAAGGTGATTAAAAGCAGAATATCAATAATTGATTCTCTCTTTAGAACTCATGGCAGCCATTTAAAATGTTTTAGTTAGCAGTCTGAAATATAAATATAGCTAAATATAATACTTTTTGAATTAAAATGAATGCAATATTTTTAAAGGAGACTTGTACTATTCTTTTTAGAAAGGTCTTTCTTGGCTTTAGACTGGGATCCTGAATTTAAAAAGAGATTCTTCGATGAAAATGCTGCTGAGGTACGTGATTTTAAGTAAAAGTGCTGTACTACTTGGACAGTGCATTTAGAGGTGGACCAAAATGACTGCCCCTAATTTGCCCCTCAATTCACAGGTGGCAAATTCATTTCAGGGACTGCATTTTGACCCCCTAAAAAGTGTGGGGTTTATCATGGCAGTGCCAATGAGGCTTCTTCCCTTCTTTTTTTTCTTTCACCTTTTAAAAGCCACTGGGCGCATTTGCACATCACAACAACCCACCCTGGCAATAAGCCATGTTAGGTTGGTGTTTCTGCAAACAACCTGCGGTGCGCCCGACAGACAATCGGGAATACCGTGGGTTGTTCCCCTTCCCTCTCCCTTGTTCCCCCTCGGTCCTCCCATGGGTAACCCAGGGGGACCGTGGCAGGACCAGCTTGTCTCCGCCATCCTCGTCATGATCTCAAGCCGATTTCAGCTTCCCCATGGCTTTTTGTCCCTGTACACTTTTTGGGGGAGATTGCTAAGTCCGTTTTGATAGCAGGCTTTCACAATCCCCGTTTTGACAGCCACTGACAGTCCCTTCAAAGTGCCCAAGTGGCACTTTGGAGGGGCTGACAGTGGGTGGCAAACATTTTTTTATCATCATTTTTGCACACACTGCACAAAAATATTCGTTTAATTTTTCAATTTTTTTTAGCTGCATTTGTGCAACTGCAGGAATGGGCACCCTCAGTGGGGCAATGTACGCGGGTACATTGCCCCACTGAGGGTGCCCATTCCTGCAGTTGCACAAATGCAGCTAAAAAAAATTGAAAAATTAAACGAATATTTTTGTGCAGTGTGTGCAAAAATGATGATAAAAAAATCATCCTTGACAGCTTGCATTTTGGCAGCTGTCAAGAGAAAGCAAAGGCACAAGTGATCTTATCTTGTGAAAAGAGGGGGTAAGATTTACATCCCCTTCACAATGAGATCCTCCCCCCTCCTCCCAGATAGTCCTCAGGATGATGCACTTTTTACAGTTTTTCCCGAGACTAGCTGCTTGGGAAAGTGCAAAAGTGCATCCCATCCCTTTTTCTGGGGAAATTGAGTTTTGACAGCTAGCTGTCAAAACTCTGGGTCCCCTTTAAAAGGGGTTTTTGACAGGGCAATAGGTGGTTTCTGACTGGGGCATATGTCCCAGTTAAAAAAAAAACCTATTGCATGGTAAAAAGCCCCCTTTAAAGGGGGAGTCAGCTAAGCAAGTCGCTGGCTGGTTCCCAGTACCCATGATGAGGTTGACCGCCCGGGTTTGGACAACACGACAATCCATTGTTGGTGCAACAACCTCGGGAACAACCCATGGTTTCTCAGGGTGGCTTGTTGTCCTCAAACAAGCCACCCTGTGGGAATTGGTCCGGGTTCACATGACACGACAACCCATCGTAGGTAACAATCCACGATGGGTTCCCATGTCGTGTGAACCCAGTCACTGCTCTGTTCCTGCTATCATACCACCAGCAGCTCTTAACAGTGAAAGAAATAGTAAAAGGGAAAGAACCCCCCCTGCCACCATGGTAAGCCCTCTCATACTCATACAATGGTGTGAATTGCTTTGCACTGCCTCCCCTTTCACCCCATTTCTCTTGGCTTTGCGGCAAATGCCCCCCCCCCAAATAAGGTGAACCCTGAAACACGGCAAAAGAAGACCAGCCTTAGTGGGTAAATGGCTCCTTTCAGAAGCACTTTACATTGTTCAATAGGTCTGATCTCTGCTAGGATAGCTTTCCAAATTTGGGAGCATATAGTCCTTTGTTTACAGTAATACAATATCACTAAAATGAGTTTTGTTTTATTTGTTCTTTTAACTCAAGAAATACTTCTCTTTAGGATTTTGAAAAACATGAAAGTGTGGAATATAGACCTCCAAAAAAACCCTTTGTGAAATTAAAAGATTGTATTGAGTTGTTCACAACAAAAGAAAAGCTAGGTGCTGAAGATCCATGGTAAGAACACAAATGCAGTTGACACGCTGAAGTGGTTTCTCAAACTATGGAAGGTGTTACTGGTGGTCTGCAGAGATCATGTTTGGAGACATGACACAGTTTACCCTTATTTTCCAAATTAGTATTTAATGTAGAACTCTAAGCAAGAGCTAAACCTACCATTAGTGATTATTGCACTAATGCACTAACCTACCATTAGTGATTATAGTAATTATTACACTTTATATACACTTCCGTATATTTCCTCACTTTAGAGTGCCTGGTGGTGTTTAGCTGACTTGGGAAAATCAGTCTGGAAACTCATGCATAAAGAAATGAGGAATTTTACTAAACTAGAATTTTACCTAATGGGTGAGGTATATGGGGTATATGTTGCAGAGACTTGTAGGGGGAGGCTGCAGAGTACAGCTCAGCATGTGTTTTTCCCATGGAGCCCCTGTTGATGTATGTTGGGGGAAGGAGCAACTTGTACCCAACTTCAAGGTCCCCAAGTGCTCTTTTTATGTTTCCATATAGGGATAAATGACAGCCACTTATTTACATGGAAGAAAGGAAAGGGGTAGACATGAGGCTAAGCCTCAAGGCTAGGATCTCCCAGTTGGTTGCTCAGTTCTTCCCACAGTGAGAGGAGTGAGCGAAGGAACATGTGAGCCCAGGTCTGCTACTCTTTCTCTGAGTAAAATTCCAGAGAATATCTACGGGGCTTGTATGAACGTAGAATCTGTAAAGACTTTCATCATAAATGCAAGTTAAAATATGTGCTTTTCTTAGTCTTTGAGAACAACCATATCTGCTTTCATAGATATGCTTAAAAGCCAGAGGGGAATATGCAGGCAAGAGGGGAATGTACATTTGAAGAGCCATGACTGCTTATTTGTTTAACCATTCTTATATTAGGGGTTGCAGAGCATTCAGTTTCCTTAGGCTTCAGAAGAAACTTAAGTGGTGTACCTCTCCAGTTTAGGCTATTTGCCAAGATGAGCATTTACTCATCATATGCTTCAACTTACTGTAACACAAGGCTTTTACATGAAATGTCTTTTCTTCTAGGTATTGCCCAAACTGTAAAGAACATCAGCAAGCTACCAAAAAACTAGATTTGTGGTCGCTGCCACCAGTACTGGTAGTGCATCTAAAACGTTTTTCGTACAGCAGATATATGAGAGATAAGTTGGATACTTTGGTTGACTTCCCTATAAAGTAAGCGAACGAAAGAAGAATTAATTGAATGTTAGCTGTCACGTTTACATTTGATGTAATGTTAAGTATACTTTTAGGAATAATAATTAACAGTATTTGTATTTAATGTTAATACTTAGTTACATAACCAAACTCACTAATTATGTAGACTTAATTGATGTAAGAACTTAACAAACGGATAATCTTGATAGGAATACACTTATGCATCTGACAAAAGATTTCTGAAATAAAGGTAGAAGATAGGGCATGAGGCTATGAAATAAGTCAATTAAGCCTATCATACAGGTTTTCAGCTGTTCTAAAAAGTCAGTTATTATGAGTTACACTTAGGTTGTCTATACTCAATGTTAATGCAGCTCAAGCTTTTTGAGTGGTGTTGCACAGCCTTTGTATCTGCCTGCTCCTCCACGGCTTCAAAATTAAAAATGAACCTGGCTATCATGCTAGGTGGTCTCTTCCCCAGTAATTGCCCAGGTAGTAATATGCAGGGCTAGCATCCTAAATACATTTATGTGGAATTGCATCTCACTTATTTTTGATTGTGGTTACAACAAAGCTTGATGGGAGAGAGGACTCATTGATAACCTTACCTGGAGTAAAAATGCTCCTGGAAAGCTATCGGTGTAAACAAGACCTGATTATTTGAAGATTATTTTATTTATTTAGTACATTTACATCCAGTCTTTCCTCCAAAGAGCTCAAGGCAATGTACATGGTTCTCTTCCACCTCAATTTTATGTTCACAGGTCACACAACTTTATGAGATAAGTTACACTAAGTGTGACTGGCCCAAGGTCACCCATGAGCTTCATGGTTTAGTGAGGATTTGAACATGGTGCTTGCCCATCCTGATCTGACTTTCTAACCACTACACCAGCTGTCTCTTCCTATTTCTTCTTCTTTGAGACAGGGCATGCAATATTTGTTAGTGTGTGTGTAATGTAAAAGTCTTCATGAATACCAGTTTAAAAAATCCTCCAAACCCTCACGTTTTTCAGTGTGAATCATTTATTGCTTTGTATGATTAGGAGTGACTGCTTTTCTCTCAATGAGTTGTGTTGAAGTACAATGTAAAGATCCACGTCCAGTTCTTGACTATAAATCCACAATTGATTTGTTGTTTTCTTTAAAACAGTGATTTGGATATGTCAGAGTTCCTTATTAATCCAAATGCTGGGCCATGCCGCTATAATTTGATTGCAGTGTCAAACCACTATGGAGGCATGGGAGGAGGGCACTGTAAGTAACTTTATGTGTATGATGATATCTAATTATGATGGCCTGTTCTCGGCACTTTCAGTAAAGCATTCTTTTCCTATCCTAGATACCGCTTTTGCAAAAAATAAAGATGATGGGAAATGGTACTACTTTGATGATAGTAGTGTGTCCACTGCATCTGAGGAGCAAATAGTGGCAAGTATTTCTTGGTTTTCTAAAAATAACACTCTTGTCCAAGAGCAAAACCTAAAATCTGCATAGGTAATTTTATTAAGAGCGTCATTTACAGAACAATACAAAAAGGCAATGTTCCAAAACATTATGCAGAACTTTGTACTTTGGCTTATGGGGCAAACGTGGAAATCTAGAAAAGCTTACCAAATGAATCTTACATTTTTCAGCAGAAAACAGTTGCAGAAACGATTACTGGTTTTAGTTCATAATACAATATGAATTTGGGTACTGCAGCCAAGAACGTATATAGAAGCCTGCTCAATGGTCTTATAGGCCCCTTCCAACTCTACTATTCTAAGCTTTTAAATCAGGGGTGGGCAGAAAGTAGATGTGCAGGTGTTTTGTACCTCACAGTATTCCTAACGATTGTACATGCTGGCCGGGGCTTCTGGAAGCTTAAGTTCAAAACATCTGGAAATCTAATTTCTGCCCACCCCTGCTTTAAATGACCTGAAAATGTCAGCAGATACCAGAATATTAGCCTTTTGGACCGTTGTCTTTGACCCTGTGCTTGTCACAGTGCTTGTGGCCTTGGCTGACAACCTTTGCCTAGTGGATAGAATTTAGATATCATTGATCATGAGATATATTGGTGATACATTTGTGATTGGACCTTGAATGGTTCATTCATTCCTGGAAGGGAAGTCCCGAAGTACTACTACTACTAAGCTCAACTGCTTAGAACCTTCCCTGTGCTGTTCTGTAGGAATGAAATGGGTAATTTTAGCATAAAATATGCCCTGGGCAGCTGTTGATTTTGAACAGAAACTAACATACTACTTTTTGTGAGAGTCAAAGAAATATTATACTTAATCATAAGGGGTGTGTGTGTGTACACCCAGGTTCAGTTCCAATACCAGTTCATAAAAGCATGTGGTTTTTAAGATGGAAACACACCATGTGACTGAAGAATGCATAGATTAAAATGCTTAAGATTGTTAGTTTTTAAAATAAGGTAAATGGAGAAAGAAGTGTTGAAGACTCTTGCTCAAAAATGCAAATAAGGTTCCATTTATGCCTGTTTGGATGGGGGGGGGGAGGGTTAAAGCTGACTCCTTGCTCTCACAACAGAACTTTCTCCTCCTCTCCCAACCCTCAAGAGCAGGTTTTTTTGTTGTTGTTTTTTTGTTATGGGGGAGTGGGGCAAAGAAGCCATCTGCTCCACTGACATGCCATTCTGAGGAGGACACAATTGATTTCACCATATGTTGGTAGAGGTCTACATTTTATAAATATTTCATTATATGTTAAAGAAAATAAAAGTTACATATCTGAAAGGAGTTTTTACTCTACTGTTATTGGGGGAAGGAGAGCTATCAGCACTTCATGTGATCCTATCCTTAGCAGGCTTCAAGATTTGCAACCTGGCAGGTACTTGTATGGCAGGGCCTCCATGACTTGCCTCTACATCGGGGTGGGCAATGTGTGGTCCTATAGATGTTTTGGCCTCCAACTCCCATCAGCCCTAGCCAACATAGCCATTGGTGGGGGCTGATAGGAGTTGTAGTCCTCCAGATGTTTTGGCCTACAACTGCCCACTCTGCTCTACATCTAACCAAGATTGATGCCCAGAAAATTAATTCCAGCATCAGTATTGCTGCTGTAATAGTTGGCTGCAGCATCAGACATACAGGGAATAATAGCAGATTTCAAATCTAACCCCCACCTTCTCCTTCCCAGGTGACTGCTTCACCTTACCTTAAAGATCAGACTGACTGTGTTTGCTGTGAAAGGAAAATTGTTATATGAAATCTATGGAACATAGAGGGGAAACATATAGAGATCACATAAAAGATGGAATAAATTGTCTTGTTTATTTGAACAGAACTGTTTTACACTTCTTGTAGTAAGATTGACACTTTAAACTAGTGAAAATGGAGATAGTACAAGGTATGAGTTTGACAGCTGATATTAAAAATTGTTTTCTTATTTTGCAGTCCAAAGCAGCCTATGTGCTCTTCTACCAGAGACAGGACACAATCACTGGAACTGGCTTTTTCCCTCTTGATCGTGAAACAAAACCAGGTGCTTCTGCTGCCACAGGCATCCCATTAGAGAGTGATGAAGACAGTAATGAGAATGACAATGATATAGAGAATGAAAATTGTATGCACACTAACTAATGGAAGATCTAGAAGCCATACAGAGAAAAACTTCCTTGTGGGAGATATCTATTGAAACATTGAAATTGCCCACCAAATTAAAAATAAAATCTGAGATGGGAAATTTCAGATGACAGAATGTAAATCCTTATTAAATTTTAACTTGTGCAGTACTTGAAGTGAAACACAATGAAAACGTTAACAGAATTTGTCTCTAATACTTTTACAATCTTGTATTCACAAGGTATATATAGGAAATCACAAATAAACCCCTTTACAGTTTCTGATGCAGTTTGGATGAATTATGGTTTCTTTGTTTGGGATGCAGGTTAATACCAACTATTTGTGGATTTGGTTTTTGTCTTAACAACACAAGAATATTACTGCAGTGCCTGTATTTTTGGATGCATATGTCCATATACCTGTAACAAACATTGATTTGCCTAGTATATGTGACTCGTTAAGTACAGCAGTATTCTTGGAACACCAAATTTTCAAGTTTCTCCCTGAAATTAATGTTTATTAAAAAGAAACTTAATCATGATAGAAGAAAATAACTTGAAAAAGGTGTTTTAACCTTTTGTGGTATAAGTAATCTTCCAGAATATTATGTTCATCTTACTGCTGCTGTGGAACAGGTTCTGGATTTCATGCTGCATTAAGGAATTGAATTTTTCAATTAAATGTAAGTATCCCTCATTGCTTGTTGGATCTACTTTGTAAACATAATTCCTGTTACCTTGCTTATAAGATGTGCGTAACTTTAATCTGGTGTCAGTCCAAAAATTTTAATTGTGCTGTAAGTCCCTCCCCCCATTTTTGGTAGTTTGACAATTTACAAACTACACACAGTGTAATAGGGTCCGATTTTTAATAGTATACCGTATTCATAGTAACGACTGTGCATCAACCTTAGATGACTTTTCCATATAACTTGCCTTCAAATTGTTAATGGGCAACTGGTTTAAAGGTAGGTCTGTTAATTTTTCATGTGCGTTCTTGGTGGAATTCACCATAGCCTTACATCTTATCTCAAAAGGTAACTTATTATAGAATTGGCATTTGCATGTTCAAGAGTCAGAACCTGTACAGTAAGTAGATAAAGCATACATACCTTGAATTGGATTTTAATTAACTGTGTTCAAGGAGTCTGGGATGCCAAAAATAAGTGTGACAGTTTTGAAACATGTTTTATTTGCTGCTTTCCCTTGGATATAGTTGGAAGAATGTATTGTTGATTCATATACAATACTGCCTTTGATAGGAAATCCCTAAGTGTGGAGGCACACTTCACATATCTACTACCTGAAGTCCCACCATCGTTAAAGCAAAAAGTATGATCTTCACTTGAACTAATCAAATACAATAGGTTATAAATTGTGTATTGTAAATAAAGTTCACTCTGTGAGTGCACATTTTGGTAAATTATTTATTTATGTTAGCATTTAAAAGTTTAAAATTGCATTTGACCAGGATAAAATTAGGTTTGTGGACATGGCTTTGCTTTATACTTTGATATTAAAAGCTGGTGTTTCATCCTGGTATTTTAAAGCTGCTTTATGTTTTTTTAAATGTAAGCTAGCCTCCTGCATGACAGAGGTTAAAAATTGTCTGCACTTGAGTTCACTTGGGTTTACATTTGAAATGCGCATGTTTTATTTATAAAAAATTCAATAAAGCTATTCAAGGCCTTATTTAGTCTTTTCTGTTTCTTACTAAGAAGTGTTTGGTGGTAAATCACCGCATGTTGTCATCTTCCCTTACCATGAGCTGTGAAAATGCCTCAGATCATATAATAGCAGGTGTCCTATCTCAAGGAACCAGATAAAAATACTTGCAACCAACAAGTTTGAAGGACTGAAAGAGGTTGATAGCAATACTAAGGGCCGGGCCGGTTCAGACATCATAACCCAGGTTTTTAAAAAGTGAGGGCAAGCATGTGTGTTGGCTCCTGCTGCCCGATTGCTCTTGTTGCATGTGTGAATTCTCGGTTGTTGGGGAAGACACAACCCGGAGTTGGAACCCATGGTTTAACCCATTCCTGTGTTTACCATGGGTTCCAACTCTGTTGTCCCTCCCCTAACAACCCAGAATCCCTGGTTTGCATGTCATGCTTAACCTAGGGATGGAGAGCCATTATGGTGTAGTGGTTAGAGTGTTGGACTTGAGAGACACAGGTTCAAGTCCCCACTCAACCATGGAGCTCACTGGGTGTCTTTGGGCAGTCACTGACTGCCAGTCTAACCTACCTCACAGGGTTGTTGTGAGGATAAAAGTGAGAGGAGGGGGATGATGTATGCTGCCTTTGGCTCCTTGGAGGAAAAGGGATGTAAATGTAACTAATAAGAATAAATAATAATCGCTGGGTTGTTTAGCCCCAGAGGGAGCGATTGGGTGGCAGGAGCCAGCTTGCTCCCACTTGGTTCACAGTGACCCAGGGCTTTACAAAAAAATACACCTGGGTTGTTGTGATGTGAAAACCTGGTCAATGAGTTGACATTCTGGAAAAAGATGTGGTATAGTCCTTCCTGAACTGAAATACTTCAGCATGCATAAGGGGTGCAGGGGTTGAGGCTGAAATCCTATACACACCTGGAAGTGTGTACACCATTGAACTCAATGGCTTACTTCTGAGTAGACAGAAGTAAGCCATTGAGTTTATATACAGGCCTGTGGCTTACGCTGGCTCAGCTTGTCTGAGCGTGGAAAGCTAAGCAGGGTCAAGCCTGGTTATTACTTGGATGGGAGACCCCTCCTCTAGTTCCTGCATTGAGCAGGAGGTTGGACTCGATAGCCTTGTAGGCTCCTTCCAACTCTATGATCTATGAAATCTACATGTTATAGGACTGTGCTGTGGGTATCTGAATGGTCCCCAAGTCAGAAGCTCCCTATCAACAATGTGGGTGGAAAATTTCCCAGAGAAATACCGAAGTGAAATTTTCATTTCTAAAAATGCATTGTTCCATAAAATGAATTAGCAATGCGAGGGGTCATAGCTCAGTGGTAGAGAACATGCTTTGCAAGCAAAAGTTCCCAAGTTTGATCTTCAGGTAGGGCAGGAAAAACTCCTGTCTGAAACCCTGGACTGGAGAGCCGCACCAGTCAGTGTAGACAATACTAGGTTGGTGAACTAATGGTCTGACTTGGTATAAGGCAGCTTCTTATGTCTGTAACATAATAAACCAACATAATACCACTCAAATTGGACAGTTTCAATTTCATATTGAACTTTTTTCAGGTGGTTATCCCTCGGAAGTGCATAGTTTATTTATATAACGTAAGTGTGTATGTATGTATGTGTGCGTACACACATATAGTCTGTAAACAGAATGATAGATAAAAACTAAGCACATGCCTAATATACATGCTAAGTCAGATCCCAAACAATTTATGACACTTTTTTTCCTGGAAAACCCACATCACTACTCTCTGTGATGCAAAGCCACCACATTAGGGTACAGGCTAAACTAAAACACATTGCCGACTAACTAGCTTTCAGATAGGAGTTTTTGATATGGGGGTGTACTTAAACATTCACCAGCCCTCTCCTACATTCTGTGATTGTGCCGCCTTGTATTTAAGTACAAGTGTGGTAGCTATGGGTGACAACTAATTCCATGCAGGGTAAGGGAGTGGTCTGGCAGAGGAGGGACAGAGCATGCCGTCACACCACTGCACCCACAACAGAAATGCAGTGTCCTCCTCTGCCACATCCCAGCAGGCTAGTAAACATTTTTGCAGGGTAATAATTTTTGTGGAGGTATTTTATAAAGCTACTGTGCTATGACTGTTTGGATTCAGTGTAAACTTTCACAAAAGTAAATAAAAAGGAGATGGGTCACAGATGTCTTACATTGATAAAGTTCCCTTGAAGCCAGTGGGTCTTAGCCAGTATAACTGGTTTATTTTTACTATAAATATTGTAGCTCTTACATAGTATTAATTGAGATAGTTTGATTTATACTCCTACTGAGAAGCTTGCTGTTTTATCAGGGGTAGTTCATCCAGCAAACTGGCAAGTAGGATCTACACATGACACTGGAAACAAATCTTGCAGTCATTGCTTGTTTTAAATTAAGAGTGTGGGTTTAGATTAAATATAAAATACAGATCTACAGTTCTAAAAAAATAATTCAATAGTTCTTGTGCTGTAGATTGAAATGTGTTTATAAAATCTATTTTAATTGAATCTTCAGGGGAGTGGTGTCCATGCAGCTAGATTCAATGAGAGGTTTGTTCTATATTGTATATATACACACCATACTATCTCTTGGACAGAATATATTAGTAGTTCGATATTTTCAGGTATATCTAGCACCCCAAACAGTAAGCACACTTCTATCAAAATTCTTTTTCACACACATCTGCCTCCCCAGTTCTGAAGAGTTGGGGCTTACTGGTCAGTATAATAAGACGAAGCTATAACCATATTGACTTACTCTACCTACAGAATCACCATAACATTATTCCATCAATAAGGAAGCCTTGACATTCTAAAACTGGTGGGCAACTTGTGGCCTTCCAGATGTTTTAGCCTACAAGTCCCATCATCCATCACCATTGGTTATGCTGGCTAGGCCTGATGGGAGCTGTAGGCCCACCCCTGTTCAAAAAGGACCATATTTTCTGTTTGTTTTTAGCTCAATGTTGAGTTTAATGTTCAGGCATTTATACCATATTCAAGACAGATCAATAGTACAATACTAACTAGTTACATCCATTTTAAAGAACAAAACCAAGACATTCTTGCCAAAAGACTGAGGGAATATAGTTCTTCCATAATAAGAAATTCTATCCAACTAATAACAAAATGTAAATACAGTGCCTATAAGGCCATCTTCCACCACTGTGCTCTCTTCAAAAATAGAAAGTGCAATCCCAGGTTAGCTAGGTTACAAGCTCCATTTCCTGTTCTCCTTACCTAAGACTCTAGAACTCTGGAATATCCAATCAAGAGACAACACATTCAGGCACCATGTGGGGCAAACTTTTACCCTGGCACTGGAAAGATAGTGTTTTGAGGTAAGGAATGCTCACCTGGTGATTTCTGTCAAACTCTGAAACTGGTGCACATTACAAACTTTTCTCTGGGATACTACTATTTCCTTTCTCACTTTGTATAGCAAAATGATGGCTGCCTTTCAAAAGCAAACAAACACGGCAACCTCTGCGGACACACAGCCCCTTCCCTCCTCCCTTCGCAATGTGCCCAAATGTAGTGTGGAAGTCTTCAATTAACCATTTAGTTTTCCATTTTGTCCAAACTAAGAAACTGGTTACCAACTTTGAAAGAAGTCAGGATATTAAACCAACTTTAAATGGTGGTTTAAGATCCTAGATTGATCCAAGGCTGGAAACTACAGTTTCCTGGTTTGATAAACCATATGGTTAATTGGAAAGCTTCTGCAGTGCATTTGTACACACTGAAAAGGGAGGAAGGAAGCAGGTGTGCACACAGGGAAGAAGGTTTGTTCATATCTTGACTTATTAAAAAGAGTTATGATCGTCCAAATGCAGCCAATGTTTTGGAAAGGAGATCCTGACCAAAATATGAGATGGCCAAAACTGTTGACACTTTAAATTCCTGAAGTGGAGAATGAGAGAGGTTATTTCCTAGCAAGTATAGGTCTCCTTTGAAAGATAATGAGTAGGAAAGCTAGCTATGATATTCTGCTATACCTGGACTATAGAGAATTAAAGTTTTGAGATCCCGATGTAGCACTTCCTAACTATTCATACAAATGCACTCTATATAATTTTGGTCTGCCTAAAGTGGAGAATGAAAGGTGTAAAGCTTTTCACATCTCAGTTCCTTGTTTGTAATGCACCTGTTACCACGATTACTCCATAAGATGGGAGTTCTATCAACCATTTTATAAATTACATATTTTTATCCCTGTTATAGCCTATGATCAATACAGGGCTGAACTGTACTGTAATGATCCAAAGGGATTCCTGGGAGTATCATGCTTGTGAGCACTTTGCATCAAAACGAAATATGCTGGGTACCTTGTAAGGTTATTTTGATGTGCAGAATTGTTTACATCCCAGTTCCTTTATTTGTAGGTGAATTTGCCTTCAGCGCACATTTTGTGTGTCCACAAGCCTGAATGATTAACAAAGTAGGAAACTACATATACACAACTGTGTTAACTTCACATATTCTTAATAACTTCAGGTATTCTCTGGCAGCAAAGAGTAAAAAAAAACTCATGTAAAGCTTCATTCACAGCCCATCCAATGTGTATTAGTTTGTACTATCAAAAGCAAGCAGCATTTTTAAACTGAGGAAAATCAGGAACCATTATTCAAACTATATAATATGCTTGCACCAGCATCTGTATTTCCTTATTTTCTAAGTACAGTAGTATGTATTCTTACCTCACCATATGTTTAGGACTGGATTGCAAGGTACAATTAAAGGCCATGTGGCAGGATGTTATAATTAAAATATTTTCGAGGCTACTTATTTTAAACATGTGAGTAGCCATGTTACAGGCAGACACTTTACATTTATGCACATGATTGATCTTAATCATGTGCCCGTCTTACACCACTGTCGCATTGACATGATGGATCATCTCAATCTTTTTACCGAAGTCATCTACAACACATACCAGTGTTGCCCAGTCCAGTAATTTTTAATAGGAGCCATATTCTGAGTAGAACAAGGACTTCATCCACAGTGACTTAGGCCAGTGTAAACCAAGACTCAAGGCTGTACTGTGAACAGCAGAAGCTCTGGAAGAGTGCCCTGTCCATTGTTCACACATACACATAATACGTCTGGTGCATGAGGAAAACTCTGACAGTATTTCTATTGCTGTTCATATAGAAGAAAAGGGATAAACAGAACACCTTACAGAATGACATACGTTGCCTTGCCAGGGAAATACAACTAACCTCCAATCTCTGATAAGTGTACCTGTCTGATGCACATTTCCAAAGATATGCTTCTAAAATTTACACTTGGTTTTACAGGAAGGGTGAACAGATGTCGGGCATATAGGATCGACTTTGTTTTTTGTGTGTGTGTTTACTAGAACCTTAAAGTCCACTAACCAAAGCCAAATGCAAAATAGTGGTTCAGGGGAGCAGGCACACACTTTAGGATTATGGTCCAGGGCATCTGACCTTTGCGCACAGGCTGAGTCCAGGAATTTGTTTTCAGTACCAAAACTGAGCTCACAATGCTCTCACAAGAATACACTCCTCCTTTTCCTGCCCCCCCACCAAACTTTCTTGTTGCTATTTTGTTGCTATTGTTAAACAATTGGGAGTCAGAAACCCTTGCAGATCTACTACAAATCACCTACAGACCTACTAGTAGATCTGCCATCTGCCCACCCTGCTTTAGGGCACACTTAAAAAAACAACCACCCTGAAGTGCACACCTGGAAAGAAGCACTCATTTCTCAGACTGCACAGTAACTGAGGTGCAAAGGTACATAATTACAGGGAGCTTTAGGAATGACCACAGGCTATCCTGAGGCAAAACAGGAAGCTCTTGTGGAAGCAAATTGCTCCCCAAAGCTTAATACCAATACAGATCTGGCACTTTTCAGCATTGTCCAAGTTGCTTATTCCATAATCCGCTCCACTATGAATATAAAGGCCAAAGAGCTCTAGTATATTAGCATAAGGCATGCACATTTTTAAACGAGACAGCTGCCAGTCTTCTATGGGTGCTCCCATACAGAGGAGCATTATGAAATAGCACAGCAATTCTTTTTTCTCAACAGACTTTCTGCGTTAAGAAAAAAGATGGAATCAGCAGTGGTAAAACATGGGATGGCTATGAATGGACAGAGACAACACCTGCTCTTCTCCCGCCGCCCTATGAAATACTGTGTGAATGTGGAAGGGTGATGGTGTGATACAAGCCTCATCTGAAAGCACTGCATGCCAACTTCCCTTTTAAAGCAGCAAACACCAGGGTCGCATAGAGCATGTAGCATTCTACATGTGGCTAACACCTGCTTTCAAGAGTGGATGGCACAATCAATAATTTCACTTAATGCTTAGCTCCTAAACCTTAGCAGGAAAAAACAACAAAACAAAAACACCTTACAATAATTCATTTGGAGTAGAATTTATGATGGAAGAATTTTGTTACCCATACTCTTAAAAAGGAGAAATGAATCATGGTAATAAAAAGCACTGGAGGGGGGAGCACACCAGGCTTGAAACAGAATGGGTAAAATTAGCTACCTGCTATTTAAAAAAAAGAAAAGCATGCAATGAAACCTGCCACTATTTTGACAAATAGTGTCAAAGAGCATTTGCAACCCCTGGCTGATGTCAAAGAGCATTTGCAACCCCTGGCTGATGTCGTTGCTTCTGTACCGTAAGACTGCAATCCTATTCTAACTTACCTGGGAGTAGGCCCTATTGAATTTAATGGGATTTACTCCTCAGTAGGCATATGTAGGATTTCATAAATCATAGAGTTGGAAGGGGCCTACATCAAGGAAAGTTTTTATGCCCAGTTGGACACTCTCCTGTCAGAGATACCTAAGGAGGATAAAATTATCCTCCTGGGCGACTTTAACGCAAGAGTCGGGTGTGACTTTGATTTATGGCCAGAAACTATTGGAAAAGACGGAGTTGGTAACAGCAACCTGAACGGAATCTTACTTTTGTCTAAATGTGCAGAGCATAATCTCACTATTACAAACACGCTCTTTCGACAAAAGAATAAGTTTAAAACATCATAGCAGCACCCACGGTCAAAGCACTGGCATCTTCTGGACTATGTAATTGTCCGTGTTGGAGATCGCTGCGATGTACTGGTACTTCTTACTAGGGCCATGGTGAGTGCCGACGACTGCTGGACAGACCACCGACTAATCCGGTCCACTATGGTTATCAACATTGCTCCCCAACGTAGGCTTCAAGGAAGGAAACCAAGGCGTAAAATGAACATCCACGCCCTTCAAGATCCTATTAAGCAAACTCGTCTTCAATCACTTCTTAAGGAACATCTACCTACGGAACCTCCTGATAACATTGAGGACCATTGGTCTAAGCTGAAAACCTCCATTACTGCAGCTTGTGAACAAACTATTGGATATGAAACCAAGAAACATCAGGATTGGTTTGATGAAAATGATAATGAGATTAAATATATAATTGACCAAAAAAGGAAAGCCTTCAAATATGGCAAAATGATACTAAATGCGCTGCCTAGAAAAAAATCTACGCCAGTGCAAAGGTTGAGGTCCAAAGAAGAACAAGAGAACTTAAGAACACTTGGTGGAAAAAGAAAGCTCAAGAAATTCAACAACTTGCAGAATCTCATAATGCACGGGGCTTTTTTTTAAGGCCACAAGGGCCATTTATGGACCAAAAACCTATGGTACAAACCCTTTACAATCAAAAGATGGCACCAAACTCTTAAAAGACAAAGAGTCTATTGCATTGCGTTGGAAAGAGCGTTATTATGACCTTTTAAATCGTAAATCTAAGGTGGATAATGAGATTTTTTTGCAAATCCCGCAATAACAAATTAGAGATGAACTTGCAATACTCTCCACTTTGGATGAAGTTATAAAAGCCATTAATCAAATGAAGAATAACAAAGCTAGTGGACCAGATGGGATTCCTGCTGAAATCTGTAAAGAAGCCCCCCCCCCCGAACTTGTACAACATCTTCATAAATTCATCGAAAAAATCTGGATAAGAGAAGAGATCCCAGAAGACTTCAGGGATGTCATAATTATCACCCTCCTTAAGAAGGGTGATAGAACAGACTGTGGAAACTATCGGGATATTTCCCTCTTAGCTACCGCTGGTAAAATATTTGCTAGGATTCTCGCAAACAGTCTTTTATCTATTTCAGAAGAGATCCTCCCTGAATCTCAATATGGTTTCCGCCCCTCTAGAGGGACAGTAGACATGATTTTTACTGCACGTCAGCTCCAAGAAAAATGCCGGGGGCAAAATCAACCCCTTTATATGGCATTTATCGATTTGGCTAAGGCCTTTGATACTGTAGACCGAACGGCTCTCTGGACTATCCTTATGAAAATTGGATGCCCCAATAAATTTGTGAATATCTTGCGACTTCTCCATGACAACATGACAGCAACGGTTTTGGACAACAACGGCTCTCATGGTGCTCCATTTAAAGTGGGATCAGGTGTTAAACAGGGATGTGTTATTGCCCAACATTATTTGCTATTTTCATCGCCATGATTTTACATCTTGTCGAGGGGAAACTTTCCACTGGTGTGGGAATTATATATCGAACAGATGGAAAGCTTTTTAATCTCAGCAGGCTGAAAGCAAAAAGTAAGGTAATTACAACCTCCGTTGTGGAACTTCAGTATGTTGATGATAGTGTGGTCTCCGCACATTCAGAGAATGATCTCCAAACTATCCTAAATGCTTTTGCAGAAGCATACGAAAAACTTGGTTTCTCACTTAACATCAAAAAAACCAAAGTGCTTCATCAGAAAGTGCAAGTTAACCCTTTGGTGATACCATCTATCCAGCTTGGCTGGGCAATACTGGAAAATGTCGATCATTTTCTCTATCTTGGCAGCTATCTCTCTGTTACAGCCAACATTGACACTGAAATCCAGCATCGTTTGAGCTCCGCAAGTGCCGCATTTTCTCAAATGAAACATAGTGTTCGAGGATCGGGATATTTGTAAGAAGACCAAAACACTGGTTTATGAAGCCATTGTATTACCAACTTTATTGTATGCCTGCGAAACATGGACTATCTATAAACGTCATTTCCACCTCCTTGAAAGATTTCATCAACGTTGCCTCCGGAAAATCCTGCGAATTACTTGGGAAGATAGGCGAACAAATGTCAGTGTACTGGAAGAAGCAAAGACTACTAGCGTTGAAAAAATGATCCTTCAACGCCAACTTCAATGGACCGGTTATGTTGTTCAAATGCCTGACGGCCATCTCCCAAAGCAGTTACTTTATTCCCAACTCAAGGATGGAAAGTGGAATATCGGTGGTCAGCATAAGAGGTTTAAAGATGTTCTTAAGGCTAATCTAAAAAAAATGCAATATAAACATCGAAAACTGGGAAGCTCTGGCCCATGAACAATCTAACTGGAGGTTGGCCTTTCACAAAGGTTCTATGGACTTTGAAGAAGTCCGAGTGCAAGGTGAGAGAGAAACGTGCTAAGCGAAAAGCACGTCAAATGAATCCTTTACAGGACCATCTTCCATCTGGTAACCTGTGTCCTCACTGTGGAAAGCTGTGTGGATCTAGAATTGGCCTCCACAGTCACTTATGGACCCATCGCTAGAGTCTACACAATATTTTTCTTTAGAATTTCCTCCTTTTAAAATTTTCTTTTTGTAATTTTTTATCCTGGAAGACAATCTTACTCGGTCACCAGTGATCGCCTACAACAAGGCCATCGAGTCCAACCCCCTGCTCAATGCAGGAAACTAGAGGAGGGGGTCTCCCATCCAAGTAATAACCAGGCCTGACCCTGCTTAGCTTTCCACACTCTAAGCTGAGCCAGCGTGAGCCACAGGCAACAACATGGGTTAGTCCCACGCTTGATTTTCTTTATCTTTGATGTAGGCAAATTTGAGAGCGGTAACTATAGTTAGCGACCCCAAAAACTAAAGCCAACACCCGTACGTTAATTTCCAGGAAGAGCGATGCTGGAGCTGAAACCTACTAGAGTCGCCCCCTGTGAGCTGGAATCCCTCCACCATCTCCCACGGGCGGTGTGTGTGTGTGTGTGTGTGAACGCGCTGGTCTATCGGTGCTGAGGAAAACGCACTCTGCACATGCTGTGAGGCACCGAATATGTCATTTGTTTCGGGACCGAGTCCCGACTGAAATTAAGCGCTGATACTGCCTTCCCCGTCTGTCCTAGAGCGAAACGACGCGGCACTTCCGAGCCACGAAGCTTAGCCGGCCCTCGCAGGCAGTTTTGGAGTTGCTTATTGCTACCTCTGGCGAGCTCTCCTGGCCAGCGCCAGCGCCGCAGCCGGGGCCCTCCCCGCTCCGCCCCTTCCCAGGTCTCTGCGTGCGGAAGCGGGGCTGACGTGTGGCGGAGGTGACGGCGCCCGGCATTGTGGGAGCGGGAGCGGACGTGGACGCGGCAGGGCCGGCCTTGGAGGAAGCTGCCTGCCTGCCTGCCTGCCTGCTTGCGCGGATCGTGGTTTCCTCCGGGATTTCTTGCCCCCAGGGCTCCACCTCAGAAGACGGCGACGCTGGCCCGGCCGGCCTGTCACTTGCCGGCCTCCGTCGCTGCCTCCGCCGCTGCCGCTGCCGTCTTCACAACACGGCGGAGCCATGGCCGGGACTAGCAGTCCTGAGGCCGTGAAGAAACTGCTGGAAAACATGCAGGGCGACCTACGGGCCCTGAGCCTGGAGTGCCGCAAAAAATTCCCTCCCGTCAAGGAGGTGAGGAGCGGGGGTGGGGTGGGTTGTCGGACGCTGAGCCTCCGGAGCTGGGGTGGGGGTGTGTCCGTGGCAGGAGCTCGCTGAGTGTGTGTGTGTGTGTGTGTGTGTGTGTGCCCGCGTCCGTGAATCGGGTCTGGCTTTTTCTTTCCCTTTCTGCCTATGTACGACTAGGTTGGGGGTGGGTGGGGGCGGAGGGTATCTTTAGGTCGCTGCGTGGGATAATGCTACCGCTTGCCTCTCTTTCTCGCTCTCCTTTGCGAACTGAAACCCAATCCGAGGTAGGACAGTCTGAGAGGGCTGTGTCTATACATTGCGATGTCTGGACCTCTTGGCCACAGTTGTCGGACTGCACCACTTTCTGCCCTTGCCTCGCCAACAGTTTTCGGTTACACCTCGCTGTTCGAAGACTTCAGTATCTAGCGGACGAACTTTTTAGTGTACTATGCTGTGCCTGCCCTGTAGTGAAGCTTTTTGGGGGTAACTGATGCTGTTCAGGAACATCAGTTCAAGGTAGTGTTCAAGAGCATTATCCTACGCAGCGACCCAGAGAGTCTTGTCTACACAAAAGTCTGTGCATTTTGATTACCGTTTGTTATCATGCATGCTAGATAACTTGAGAAAGGTGAAATTCCTGTTTGAGGACAAGCGGCCTGAAGTGCAGTGGTTCTCAAGGCATGACTGATAGGAGCAGGTGTTGTCATAATCAAAATACAGTAATACCTTGGATTGCAAGTAACTTGGTTTGAGAGCGTTTTGCAAGACAAGCAAATTTTTAAATATTTATTTAATATTTCTTTTTTTGACTTGATATACAAGTGGCATCTTGCAATACAAGTACTGTAGTACGGCTTAAATTAAAAATCTCTGTACACATTTTTTGGGGGGGATTTCGTTTTGATATAAGAGTGTTTTGGATTACAAGCACGTTTCCGGAATGAATTATGCTCTCAATCCAAGGCATGACTGTATTGCATTGCACAAGTATATCTTCAAACTGTACCTATTTTCTCACTGGTAGGTAAACAGGTTTCTGATAGCCATCTATGTACTTAGCATGATGCTATCTGCCCCACTCTGGGGATGTTTACCAGACCATAAGACGCACTTAGGTTTTAGAGGAAGAAAACAAGAAAAAAAAATATTCTGAACCAAATGGTGAAATGATGACAAAACCCTGCCACTGTCACAGAACTGAGCGGGGAGGGCTTTCCCGACCCTACGCTTTCTCCGCTGTTGGTGCTGCTACTGCTGCTGCAGGCAGCTGGGTCGGAGTAGCTGAAAGCTGAAAGCAAACATCAACAGCTCAGGGCACAATCCTAAACACGTTGAGGCAGAAAAAAGCCCCGGGGCAAATCTCTTGCTGCTGCTGCGCCACTGTGCCAAACAGCTGATCCTTCGCCCAGCTGTTTGGCGGGCCCGCGGCTTGGCCTCGCTCCATAAGACGCACAGACATTTCCCCCTATTGGGGGGGGGATGCGTCTTATGGAGCGAAAAATACGGTAATCAAGAGGGTGGGTAAATACAGTAATCAAGAGGGTGGGTAAATACAGTAATACCTTGGATTGCAAGTAACTTGGTCTGAGAGCATTTAGCAAGACAAGCAAAAAAAATTAATTTTTTTTTACTTGATAAACGAGCAAGGTCTTGCAAGACAAGTCGTAGGGATGTAACCGCTCGCCTCGAGCAGGCGTAGCTGGCTGAAATCGGCCTTGCTCACGCCTGCCAGAGACTCGCTTTGATATAAGAGTGTTTTGGATTACAAGCACGGTTCCGGAACGAATTATGCTTGCAATCTAAGGTATTACTGTATGTACATATCTACCCACCTGTTACGTATGTATACCTTTACATAGATTTCATAGTAGAGTTGGAAGGAGCCTACAAGGCTATCGAGTCCAACTCCCTGCTCAATGCAGGAAACTAGAGGAGGAGGGTCTCCCATCCAAGTAACAACCAGGCTTGACCCTGCTTAGCTTTCCACACTCAGACAAGCTGAGCCAGCGTAAGCCACAGGCCTGTATTGGGAGGACCTCAAAATTCTGAGCTGAGTTTTGTGAGTGAGATGTACCTATAATTTCTGTGCATGGGTGAGTTTGTATATATCAATAATGCAGTAGGCTTAATGTCTCCCTTACATGTTAGGAGACTATGGCCAATGATCACTCATCAGTTCTGCATATCGTGATATTCTCATATGAATAACAATCCTTGTGATACTGCAAAGTGTAATACTGAGGATTTTGTAATATGCTTTTCAGTAAAGGGCTTTGAGAACTCTATATAACAAATGGCTGCTGTTAGTAAATATTTTAAAATGTTACTTTTGCATGCACACGCTTTTAAAAACCTTTTGCCAACTATTCCGGTTAAGATAGGGAAATATTCTCATTTCTAATGCAAACAATGCCTGAGAAATGCAATAAATAAATAAATAAATAAACTGTATAAGAAAGAGGTCACCTTTTTATATTGTTATCCTGGAAAAATTTATTTCATCAGTTGGATTTGTTTAGAGACTACCACCCGTCCATTTAAAAAATCATTTTATTTTTATTTTCAAAGTCGTAAAGGAATACAATCCAGTATACTTCAGATAGGATTTAACAATTTGTGTGAATTTATATTTATAAAGTAAGTAGAAATAGTATGTTAGATAAATGCTTTTATAATGTCTTCTCTCTCTGCATCTATGTCAAGGCTTAATAGAGTTGGGCATTGTCATTCACTGTCTCAGAATACTATATGACATTAGACTCGTGATTCAACACTATAGAAATCAATAGATTTAAGGCAACTGACATTCCACTCAGTATTGATTAGTGATGGATTGTTTTATTCATACATTTGAGCAATTTACATTGATCATATTTATTTATATGAGTTGATACAAATGTTCCCCTATTGCATTCTTAATGTAATATGTTAAACTAAGCAAAGTTCCCTTTTACGCATAGTAAAAAAATATAATTCTGAAGGTGAGAATCATAGCTGATAATAGTATAACACTTAAGTATCTGTTGATTTCAGTTTTCAAGATCAGTATATTGTAAGGTGTTGCACAGTAAGTTTTGTCTGATCTTGCTTGAGACAGTAGACAACTGCAAGCTTTAAACAGGACCTTGACTTAATATTAACAGGCATCTTATTGTTACAAACAAAACAGACAAAGTAAATAGACAAAAGTGAAACCAAAACCAGCACCCCCAACTCCCTACATCCATTAACCATTTAGGGTGCAATCCTATGCATGTTTAGACAGAAAAAAGTCCTGCAGTTCCCAGCCATGCCCCAGTTACCAATTTGTCAATTGAAAAACACAGAAAAGGGAGGGGGGAACAGCAACGGTAGGTGCATGAAAAGGTGGGGGAACACAATATCTCCCACTTAGCAATGTAATCCTCTCAATTTTAAGTGCTGAACTGAAACTTCTCAGTGTCCTCCATTTTTTCAACACGTCTCCGAGTCTTCAGCTAGTCCACGTATTGGCTTACCCCCACTTTTCATGGCTCCTTTTCGGAGCACTTACTGCTGCGGTTACTGTGGTTCACTGATAGTTCTAAAAAAAACACCTGACAACAGGGCTGAATGAGACGGAGTGAACGGGCCCCATGGGGGGGGCAGGTGTAAGTCCTGCTGATGCCCTATTTGCTCTGTCCCTTTCGGCCACTTGTAAGGTGTTTTTTTTCTAAACTGTTGGGAATATTTTTGCAATTTTTTGTACTGGGAAATATATGCAAATTTAATGGCTGGAAAGTAAATGGAGGGGAAATTTGCACACCTGCAGTAATAGAGCAGTTACTGCAGGTGCGCAAATTTCCCCTCCATTTACTTCCCAGCCATTAAATTTGCATGTATTTCTCCTTTTTTTTTCTTTTCTTCTTTAGAACTGTCAGGTAACCACAGTAACCACAGCAGTAAGTACTCCGAAAATGAGCCATGAAAAGGAGGAGGGGGAAAGTTAATATATCCCTTTTCTGAGTAGCTGGAGACTCAAGGAAGTGTTGAAAAGGTGGAGGGCACTGAGAAGTGTCAATACAACACTTAAAATCGAGTGGATTACATTGCTAAGTGGGAGATATTGCCCACTTTTGCCCAAAAAGATGCACCCTTTTTGGTGCACCTACTGTTGCCATCCCCCCCCCCCTTTTTCCGGTGCTTTTTAATTGACAACTCAGCAATTGCAGCCTGACAACTGTGCACAAATTAGCCTATATACCATCTCCCTTTGTCAATTTCCCTATATGTTACCTACAGTAATACCTTGGATTGCTTGGTTTTAGTAACTTGGTCTGAGAGCATTTTGCAAGATAAGCAAATTTTTTAAATAAATTTTGACTTGATAAATAAGCGACGTCTGTAGGGATGTAACCGCTCACCTC
Source organism: Shinisaurus crocodilurus (assembly GCA_021292165.1). Lineage (NCBI taxonomy): Eukaryota > Metazoa > Chordata > Lepidosauria > Squamata > Shinisauridae > Shinisaurus > Shinisaurus crocodilurus. The sequence continues at coordinate 228,697,360 of CM037879.1, forward strand.
GAGCAGGCGTAGTGGCCCAAAATCGGCCCCGCTCACGCCTGCCAGAGACTCGCTTTGATATAAGAGTGTTTTGGATTACAAGCACGGTTCCAGAATGAATTACAGTAATACCTTGGATTACAAGTAACTTGGTTTGAGAGCGTTTTGCAAGACAAGCAAATTTTTAATATTTATTTATTTATTTTTAACTTGATATACAAGCGTCGTCTTGCAATACAAGTACTGTAGTACGGCTTAAATTAAAAATCTCTGTACAAATTTTTTTGGGGGGATTTCATTTTGATATATGAGTATTTTGGATTACAAGCACGTTTCCGGAACGAATTATGCTCTCAATCCAAGGCATGACTGTATGCTTGCAATCCAAGGTATTACTGTACTCCACTTCTTCCTTTGACAGTTGGAACATACAAAGATACTGACCAGGAAAGAATACACATCAGACAGCCATAAGAGCACACTTGCGAAAGACCAACCAACCCCCCCCCCCCAAATTATGAACACAGTTGTGCAATTTTCTTGGGCCGAAAAATAAATATGATCCCGGTTATGCATTTTTGAGGCTTGGGGGTGGGGGACAACAGCAGCAAAAGAAAAGGAGTAGCTATTGGAGTGGGGAAGGGGAGACAAGACAGGTTCTGCCACGAGGGACACTGGGATACCAGCTGGAGGACTGAGGGGGAAGGAGGGGGAGAACAAGCCATGGTGAGCCTGATTGCCCTTTGTTTGCACTTTGGGTTGTTCTGCGAACAGCTCACACTGCGTAGCTCATTCACAGGGTGACTTAGCATGGCGTGCAGATGCCACCAGTGTGTTTTACACATTTTTAAAATGTGTGCATGTTGTGCCAAACACATTTTTTCCTTTGGCAGAACACATCACCATCCTACAAGCGTATGGCTTTCTGATCACAAGTTGTGTCTGCTTCCATGGATGGTTCCAGGAGGTGTGATCGGATAATTCCATAAAGATTGAGCAAATTTCTCATCCATTCCTGCTCCCCTCTGCTTATTTGAAGAGTTGGGTCAGAAAAGAATCACATGATGCACAGTTTTATCATATAAAATATAAACTACGTATATACTCGAGTACAAGCCGAGCCGAATATAAGCCGAGGTACCTAATTTCACCCCCAAAAAACTGGGAAAACTTATTGACTCATGTATAAGCCTAGGGTGGGAAATGCAGCAGCTACTGCATTTTTTTAAATTTAAAAAATAATTTTTTTTTAAAAAAAAATAAAGATACGGTAGATACCAATAAAATTCCCCTCCCCTTCCCACCAAAAGATACGGTAGATACTGGTACCTTCCTTCTCCTGCCTTTCACCGCCTTCCCTCCAAGAAGCCTCGCTTGGCCTTCCCGCCAAGAAGCCCCGCTCGCGGCCTCCGTGCCTCTCTCTCTCTCTCTCCCCCCTCTGAGGCCGGCTCTGAGGCAAGCGGGCGGCCGAGCTCGTCGCTGCTGCTGGTTCTTCCTTGAGGGCCCCCGCCGCCGTCGCCAGCCCCCGCACCGGCGGCAGCGGGGAGGCTTTTTCGGCGGCGGGGCTTTCGGCGGCAGGAGCAGGTACGGTGACGGGGGGTGGCTGGGGTATGGGGGTGGCGGCGGGGGTCCTGGGGGGGCTTCGGCGGTGGCACGGCTTCGGCGGAGGCGGGGCTTCAGCGGCGGCGGGCCTTTTTCGGCGGCGGCAGGTGCAGGTAGGGTGTCTGGGGGGGTGGCGGGGGGTGTCTGGGGGTGGCGGGGGGGGTCCTGGGGGGGCTTTGGTGGCAGCGGGGCTTCGGCGGGGCTTCGGCGGAGGCGGGCCTTTTTCGGCGGCGGCGGGGCATTTTCGGCGGCGGCGGCTGCAGGTAGGGTGTCTGGGGGGGTGGCGGGGGGTGTCTGGGGGTGGCGGCGGGGGTCTGGGGGTGGCGGCGGGGGTCCTGGGGGGGGCGCGCTGACCCGAGTATAAGCCAAGGGGGGACATTTTTCAGCTCAAAAAATGTGCTGAAAAACTCGGCTTATACTCGAGTATATACGGTAATAATATGCATTAAAGTTAACGTCAGTTAAAGGGGTTTTTTGGTGTGTGTGTGTGTGTGTGTGTGTGCGCGTGCATAATACATTGGAATTGATACTTGAACTCAAAGCCTTTCACAAAAATTCCCAAACATTCAGCTGGAACTCATCACTTGATCATGCTTTGTGGATTTGCCAGGCTAGTGGCAGTGGGTGCTGTGGCCAATGCCTTGGAAATAGCTTGAGGAGGTGAGTAGAAGGGGAATGATTGCCTGATCAAGTGGAGAATTTGATGCTCCTTAAGACAAATTTTAGCTGTCAGTCTCCAAATTTTAAAAACTAAACATGGGAATCACTGTTCTAATAAACGTTTTCTAATTTATATGAAACATTACAGATCTAGATACTGAGACATGAATATAGGGCTAGCAGAAAATAGTAGTTTGGTAAATATGTGTGTTTAAAAATGCAAAGGTTAGACCCTCCTATTATTCTGTTTTTTAGTTATCTAGGACGTTTAAAGGAACTGAAATATTGAGAAAGGAAAAAAAAGAACAATTGGGGAGTGGGTAGAGTAGTCTTTGTTCTTTGTTAGCTTGTAGTACACGTCTGGTTTCCTAATTAGGATTGAACTGCATGGTACTTATTGCACAATTAGGATTGAACTGCATGGTACTTATTGCACAAGGAACATTAACTAATTATTTTATCTCACTGGTGAATTCTCTACAGATAGCTTTGTTAGCTGAAACATTGATTGAGGGTTACACTGAAGCCCTTTACAAACTGTTGCTAATTCAGAAATGTTGGCTTTGACTATTAACTTAATTTGCCTAAATATGGGTGTGGTATGTCACTGTTGGTGGACATGTAGTATTTGTGCTGGTATTTATGCAGTTTATGTGAGATAGGAGCCAGACACATGGGTAGTCGCTGCACATGAACAATGTCCTACATGGAACAGCAACCACACAGAGATGCAGTTTCAAGCATCCCCATCCCACGCTTTGTTCTTGTAAAGTAGACCTAACAAAACTTCATTTGGACCTTTTGTGTAAAGGACTGGTTTTATGTGGACTTTCCATATATCTGTCTATCATGTATGGCGTTACTTTCCCCCCAGAAATTATTTTGACTGTGAAATGTAACAATTCTCTAACAATTGAGTATTCCAAGCAGCTGAAGTAACCAAGATGCCTGACACTACTAATACAAAAATGCGCAATATTTCTACTGAGATTATAGTCTTCAAATGATAGTTAAACTAATTAATAGATGTTCAAAATACTAAGTTGGCACTTAGAATCATAAGGTGGACTTAGGAGCCATAAAAATGGGATGGACTGGGAAACAAAGCATATTGGGTTGCATTCAATATCAGTTATTGTACCTTTAAGTTAAATCACCAATCCATTTTAAAGCATTCCCATACAACTTTAGGAGAGGAAAATGTAAAAATTCAAGCATATATTCAGGGGAATCTTGCAGACAGCCTGTAAACCTGCTGCATATGGCTTATAGAGTCTTATACCACCCACCGTTAATACGTGTATTGGTAAAAGCTGGCTTTGTGTTTGTATGCTGTGTAATACTATTATTCCTTTATGTATACCGTAGGTATAAAATGTGCTTTCTGTGCCTTATTTTTTGCCATCATAATAACAGTTGATATAGGGTTGCAGTTTTACAGAAGGGTCAGGTTACTGCTGAGGAGAGGTGTCTGCTATCTAGGAGCACAGACAAAATGTTAAGCAAGTTAATAGAAATACTAAAAAGCACTTCAGCCCTATAATTGTTAAAATATATAAACCTTACTCACTGATAGAGGTACACTCTAGAAAAGCTTGAAAAATATATTTTTTTTCTTTAGTACTTCAAGGTTATCTGTAACTCGTCTCCACTCCTACTGTCCCTTGAATATGCATGTGTGTATTTATTTTTTCCTCAACTTGATTATGCTTTTACAGAGAGGATTTTGACATTCAAGGTGTACTGAAAATCCTTACTCAAAAATGACACATCTATTTTTTGGGGGGAGTTTCCAAATAATTATTGATTGTGTTCGTATTATGCGTGAAACTGCCACAGTTTGTAAAGAAGATTTTATTGGTATCCAATTGCCTGACTGATAGAGCAGTGGAACCAACTACCTAGGGAGGTAGTGGGCTGTCCCACACTGGAGGTATTCAAGGTGCAGCTAGACAGCCATCTGTAGGGGATGCTTTGACTTGGATTCCTGCATTGAGCAGGGGGCTGGACTCGATGGCCTTATAGGCCCCTTCCAACTCTACTATTCTATGATTCTGTGATTTGGGATTGTGTTGCCTATCTTAGGTGTTGTCCTATACACACCTACCTCTAAGTAAGTCTCATTAAAATCCATGGAACTTAGTTCCCAGTAGACATGGATAGGATTGCACTGTCAGTCTCCTACCTTTAGAACAGCTGCCTCTTACATACTGGCATGTGATTGGTGTACATTACTCAAGGTTTCAGAACTTGTTTGATGTGTGCATATGTACAAGCAATGTGTGGTGGTGATGATGTAGCAACAGTGGTCAAAAGTGCTGTTTAAACTCAATTATCCATAAAGGTTTATCATTCTATTTGTAATGCTCTTGCTCTGTTGTGGATGAACTTTATAAGAAAAACAGGAAAGCAATAGCCAGCAGAATACAACCTACTATTAGTAGAACTTATCATAGTGGCTTAGGCTCAAAATATTTGAGAGTTACGTAGGCCAAGTATTATATGTTGTGTAGTTTAAAAAGAGAACTCATTAATTTTCACAGGCTTTTACCATACCATAAAGATGATGGCTTGGATCTTAACTTTGCTTCCATAAATAGAAACCCCCTGCGCCTCTGAAGCCCCCTGCGCCTCTTGAAAAACTTTTCCTGGGATTGTTGGACTCCTGGGAATAGTGAGATATGGTACCTGGGGCCAGGGAGCTGCAGAAATTGCACATGCCTTACATGAATGGAGGAGCAACTTAAGATCTAAAGAATTCAGTTCAGAAAATCCTTTTTGAAAATGTATGCAAGAACTTGTAGATCAAGTCCTTGTCAAATTGAGCTCTGAAACAGTTAATCACATGACTAATGATTTATGGCAGAATTGAAGAAACTTGACTGTAGGAGTGAGAGTTGAATATTCCACTGTTTGCTGGTATTCATGTCTACACTGATTTCTAATACACTAACAATTATTTACTTATGAAATTTGTTACTCAATTTTCGTTATAGAATAAGCCCAAAGTGGGACACAAAACCAATAAAACACAGTAAAATCATATAAATTCAACTGATAAATCAATAAAATGGGAGAACAGTAATACAGATAAATAACAGTTTACAACACGCGCTAACACAAATTCAATCAAAAGTATATTCAGTTTGGATTGCCTCTGATTTTGTGACAGACAAGTTTGAATTAAATGTTTGTTGATGTTGTTCAGGCAGTGAACAATATGACCTGTTTCGCACATAACGACAACCCACAGTATGGGTTGAGTATGGGTTGTCGTTGAGTCGTGGGTTTTTGTTATATGCAAACCCTGCACTATGATTTAACTATGGATTATTAACCACGAACAGCCCAGAGTTCTCAACCCAACAACAATCATGGGCTCTCTTCCTGGGTTATTTATGGTTAACAACCCATAGTTAAACCATAGTACAGGGTTTGCATATAATGACAACTCATGATTCAACAGCAACCCATGATTCAGTGACAACCCATACTCAACCTGTACTCTGGGTTGTCATTATGTGCAAACCTGGTCTGTGACTCTGAGCTACAAACCCTTGTCAGCATGAGTCAATCATGAAAAAATTCTGGAAATATTCTATTAGAGCCATGAAGGTGTGCTACTTCTTATTCTGTCTGAGATCCAGACTGTGCATGAGGGAAACTGTGCTCATGGGATGTTCCAGCTGCAGGAAGGGGAGGAGTCAATTTCCATTGATACTCCTCCCCATTGCAGCCCTTGTGCCACCATCCCAAAAAGTTTCTCCAGAGGGGACCCTCCAAAACAGAGTGACAGGTGGCATGAGGGGGTGCTGGAGTAAAGGGTAATCAGTGAAAATTGCATCTTCCCCTTCCTCCAGTGGAAGCATCCTCTGGATCTCAGTCCCTTCTGCAAATGGAAGGAGCCTTAATATTCTTATGTTGTCCAGTGGCAAAGAAACACTAATTGTTTCTGGTAACTATCAATAATATCAAATAATCTTGGCAAACGGCAGGACTCCGTACAATCAATCTCATATGTTTCATATATATTTGTACTCATACTCAAAGGAGCTCAAAGCCCATTTTAGCCTTGCACAATTTCCACTGTTGGCCAATTCAAAGGTCACAAAATTACATGCAAACTTTCAAGTCAAAACCTCATCAGGCTAGGTGGTGAACAAAATAAAAAATGGGAATGGGAGGTGTTAAAGCCATGGAGTCTACATTTAGTCACAGTTTTAATATGGAATGTGGGAAACAGGATTCTATACTAGATTGACCTTTGGTCTCATCCATCAAATCTTTTCTTAAGTTATTTGCCCTCTGCTATTATTTCCCTCTACACAGCATCCCTAAACCTCATAGCCTATGGGTTTCTATATGCTGATGGCACTCCATCCATCGAATCCTGCATCTCCCTTTGATATTTTCACTCAGTACTTCACCAAACCCACTTCTCTGTGTCCATAAACAACATCACCATCCACCCACTTGAACAGGGATGAAGCCTCCTATCGCTCTCAGTCTGTTGTAAAATCATGTTGTTTCTACCCATTACAACATTGAAAAAATGCCCTTCAAATCTGTCACCTCAATAAAACTCTGGAGCAGCCCTGCTCATCTCTTGCCTTGACCTCCTCATACCAAGTCCTCCATTACCTTTCCCTGTTATCTTTGTGCTCTTATATCCTGATGCATCTGTGCCCATGGCCATGTTGTTCTTAATTTTGAAATTTTATTTCAGTTGGTTATGTTGTAACTACTCTGCTCAATGAAGCATTAAAGGTGCAATCCTATGCCTGTTTAGACAGAAAAAAGGTCCTACAACTCCCAGCATTACCCATGCTAGGAGTTCTAGGACTTTTTTCTGTCTAAACAGGCCTAGAATTGCACCCTAAAAGAGTTAAATTTACTAAAGTGGTAGTAAAATATTTTGCTTCGTTTGTCCAAGATTTGATATCTTTATTGAAATATTTGCTATTTTATTCAAATACTACAGATCCATATACCGGTAAGCTGTTTTGCAATAGTACAGGTGATTTTTCTCTGTTCTCTAGGAAGGGGTAATAGCATGTGTGACCTTGCATATCTATAGGGCTGGCAGATTTTATTTTGTTTTCATTGCTTTTGTCACTGTTTGCAGAAACAAAGTCAATTGCTAGGAAGACAGGATGAGGTTTAGGTTTAAGGTAGTTGAAGGCTGTGATTGTGACAAATGTAGTGGTAGAAGTATGTTAGACTACTAATTAGCCTATCATTTATAATTATAGCAGAACGCAAATGAGTTACTGGAAAATTTAGTTGCACTAGCAAATGATGTTAAGAAGATAATTAAACTAAATGAACAGTACATGCAGCTCTCTGGAATTCATATCAAGGCAATATATTAATATCTCTGTATGGGCATGTGACAGTTTGCCAAGTTGCATGTTTTTGAAATTGAAAGTCTGTTATGTAAGAGCCATTTACAGAATGTCTTGAAATGGAAAGATACATGAACACATTATTTACTATGTTAGTCTTCTCCATTTGTACAGGTTTTTCATGCGGCCACACATGAATGGAAACAGTTTTTGATACAAGGAAATGCAATTTTAAAATTGGACTACATAGAATATCCTGAAAATTTATAATTTTGTATTGAAATATGAGATCTCTTTATCTCCACATACACAGAGTAATGGAGGGAGTGATCCTGTGGCCCCTAGATGATCGTTCAGATTCTCAGCTTTGAGGTCAGAAACAGTGCTCCAACCTCAGACCTGGGGATCCATGGGGGAAAAAACATGCTGGCTGCTCTGTGAGGTTGGAGAAGCAACCTCGGAGAGGGGGTAAAGGGCGGTTTGCGGGGTGGGGAGGGGAGGAGACTGGGGCGGCAAGGATATGAGGTATCCTCACAGCGCTCCAACCTCGTTTCCTCCCTCTCTGATGCACCCAAGCTAGATGGCCAAAAACAGCCATATAGCAAAAATGCAGAGTGGGAGTAGCAGGGAAGGGAAGATTGCCTCTGCCACTCCTTCTCCTCTGCATAGGATGCCTGTAATCCTCCAAGTTCAGATGCTTACAGGCATCTCGATTGGACTGCCATCCTAGGTTGTTTTTATGATGTTGATAATGATGATGGCAAAGGAAAATAATTAATCCACAAAATAAATTTACATGCCTTGATGCAGACATTTGGGGTTAAACTGACACCCCAGGTACACTTTTCATTGGAGAAGTTATACAGTGTCCCCAAATTTCAGCCAATTAGCATTTACAGTTTTCTTTCTATACATAGAAAGCATCTGGGATGATAAAAAATACACCAGAAATCCATTGATTTTTGCCACTAGAGTCCTTTTCTGTCCCAGCCAGTATTTATTTATTATATTCATACCCCGCCTTTTTTCCTGCAAGGAACCCAAGGCGGCTTACATAATTATCCTCCTCCTCCTCCTCTCCATTTTATCCTCACAACAAAGTTTCATGGCTGAGTGGGGACTAGAACCTGGATCTCCCGAGTCCCAGTCCAACACTCTCACCACTACGCCACACTGGCTCTCAGTATTGGGATAAAAAAAGTCCTATGGAGTATTATCAAACAAAACCAGCAGAGGGAAGCTGACTTCTTCTGACAACATCCTGTTGCTTTGGTGTTGGGACATTTTACTACCCCAAGATCCATCAGAACTTACCTTGGGGTAGAAAAACATCCCCAAAAATCAAAGGCCTTTTTAAAAATAGGTCTGAAATCATATACACAACTACCTGGGAGTTAGGAGCTTCTTAATAGTAGAATCCAGGGTTATTCCATGAAGCTGAATGGTGGGAGATTTATGATAGATTCACATAGCGTATTGTTAACGGAATTTGCTACCACAAGTTGTAGTGATGGCTACCACTACATTGGATGGCTTTAAAAGGGGATTAGACAAATTCATGGAGGATAAGCTGTCAGTGGCTGCTACTCATGGTGGCTGTATGTTACCTCCCGTTATGGGCAGGGGCAGGATGCTAATTGCTGAGAATACAAGTGGGAGGGTGCTGTTGTTCTCATGCCCTGCTTGTAGGCTTCCCTTGGGCATCTGGTTGGCCACTGTGTTAACAGACTGTTGGACTAGATAGGCCTTTGGTCCAATCCTGCATACTCTTTTTATGTTCTTTCTGAGTAGATATGGATAGGATTGTGCTGTAAATCCTGCAGCCCTAGGTTTTTTTTATAGTTAACATTTTTTAGAGAGAGGAATACACAATTAGAACTTTGTGACATTTTAGTTAACATTTTAGCTGACACAGGAATATCTTAGCATTATTTTTTTTTTGCTACTCCGTTTGGGTTTTCTGCTGGTTTAGCAAAAAAGTTGTGTATTAGGTTAACTTGACATCTAATGCGTGGTTTTTCAAGCTGGCAGTTGGGTGTAAGAAATGTAGATTGTCAACCTGAGTTGTACACTACCACCTCCCCACCTCCACCCCCAGAATTTCCTTGCGCCTGTCTGCCTTCATGAACTTAACTCCTTGCAGACCTGGTTCACATGTTACTGTAAGTCATGGTGGGTTGTCAGCATGCGTCGTTGCAGTGTGGCTTAGCGTGATGTCGAAATCCAGCACAGCTTTTCCGTCATGGGTAGTGTTTTTTTTGCAAACAAGCCACCCTGAAAACACATGGCTTGTAGTAGGGTTTTTTTAGGGTGGCTTGTTCTCAGGGTGGCTTGCTGCGTCCTTTGAACTCGGCAGAGTCACTTCAGCATGCGTTGTTTAAAACAACAAGAGAGCCACCTGGCAAGAGTAGCAAAAAACCCTGCTGGCCACTCCTTGTGATCTCGCTAACAATGTCCCCTCTCTATTACATCAGTTTACTCCTCTGCTTTGTCGCCTCCGTAGACAGTGACACCTTTCCCCCCTCACCTTTGTGTAGATTTCTGCAAAGTTAATGTTATTTTTTTTTCCATCTTCAGGGAGAATTGTGCCTATTGAACATTATTTTTTTTTCACCTTTGGAGAGAGTTGTACAGGTGTAACTTTATTTATTTATTTAAGCTTTCAGGGAGATTTGTGCAAATCCACTTTAGCACAGCAACTATTGCAGCAATATTGCAGCACTATTGGAGACCAGTGGAGGGAAATAGAGATGTGAAGGCCTAGGAAAAAAAATCCGGGGCAGGTGTTATTAGTTCATTAGAATGTGAAACAGCCTTTTTTTTTTTAAAAAAAAAAGGTGTTTGCTTCACAAGGACATTGATAAGAAGGGGATATCGGTATGCTTGGCTAAATAGTCGACAGGCCATCTTGCACACTTGCAAGACCCCCCTCCATGTGAATGTGTTCTCGCATTCATAAGGGCTCAGAAAATTATTTCCTTTGTGTGATCTGAAATAGGAGTGGGGGAGAAGTTTTGCTCTAGAAGTACCGAAGTGGAGGATCATATTGACAAGAGAAGAATATGGCTATGCTGGGCTCAATAGCAGACAGGAGGTCTTATGGTCCTACGCACTTGTGCAAGGCCCCATATATATATAGTTTATGAATACGTTCCCGTGTTCATAAAGGCTCAGCAACTTAAATCCCTTTAGAAATCTGATGTGGAGGGGGAGGATTTCCTTCATGAGCTCGCAAACCCAGCATACCAGTTGCAGAAAAGGTGCTGACATAGGGAATGAGGTAAAAAGATTTCTGATAGAAAGGCCCCTGGGATACATGCCGGCAGCGGGAGACCGGGAGGACTGAGAGGGACTGAGGGGAAAACAAGCCACAGCAAGCCAATCATCTGCTAGGAGTAATGGACAAACCACTCACCCACCATAGCTTATTCTCTGGGTGGCTTAGTGTGAGGTGCGAACTCGTCCTGTGTGTTAAACTTCCATGAGCTTTGAAAAAAGGTTTGAGTTTGCATTGTTGTTTTAAACAGAAACTGTACATGAAGTATGTGCCTCTGAGGCATTGTTTGAAGAACGGTTGTGACAACCCCTCAAAACTGGTGTGGGTTTTTTTTTTTAACAAATTTATGGAATTTGTGGTTACCTAATTAGTGAGAAACTCTGAAAATAATTTGTGTGCACTAAACCCTAGGCCAGTGGAGTACACTTTTATGGGAAGCAATTTCTGCGTCAGTGGACAGAATAAGATTTTTACAACTTTAAAGTTGTAAACGTTTAACAACCTTTACGTTTAATTTCACTTCATTTAAACGAAGAATTGCTTTCATACTGTACAACTTGAGAAGTGGCTTCTTAGCCTCATTATTGTCTCTTCTTTACAGGCTGCTGAGTCAGGAATAATAAAAGTAAAAACGATAGCTGCACGAAACACTGACGTCTTGGCAGGTAATTATTTGCAAAAAGCACAGAATCAGAAAGCTTATTTTATTTTAAGACTATTTCAATCCTTTTGTGTGTGGCTTGATATTGAATATGTTTATTGCTTTTAGAACATGGAAATAATAGTAAACTGTGTTTTTCAACCTTTTTATTTAATTGAAGTTGAAAGATGGCGCAGTATTCTGATTTCTAGTCAAAGCAGGTGGAAGTGTATGCATTTCCTACCCTGATACAAAGCAAGCTAAGTACCTCAGGGCTAAATGTATATAGTTACCAAAGCTCTGGGATAGTTTGGGGTACCCTTTCTAAGTCCTCCCTAACTTCTAGGTGAAATTGACACAGGGAGCAGCTGCTTCTGGTCTTCAGGATGTCAAGTTTTCCAAAGAGCTTCCAACTAAGGTGTCCTAGACAATATTTCTTTGTTTCATTTTGGAAGAGATGAGTGAGTGGAAAATGAAAGTGTTGTGGTCACAGATCTTAGAAAAAGAGAGCATAGAAGCTAAGAATTGGGGAATATTCATGTTTGCAACCTTCGGTGTCATGATATCTATCCTACCTCCTTCCTCTGTCTGGAGTGAAGGCAAGTGCTCAGTGACCCAGTCTGCACATAAAACCTAACTATGGATTAAACAACCCATAGTTAATTGGCGTTGTGTGGCAGTGAGGAAGCACGCCGCTTCCTGCCCACTCGTCACTTCCGCTTTGCATCAGCTTTTATAAACAACCTAGTGTTTTAACTCATGGTTTGTTGTTGGGTTAAAACACTGGGTAGTTTGTCCCTCAGCAACCTAGAGTTCTGAGTTCACACATTGCATCAAACAACCCAGGAACGGAGCATTCCTGGGTTGTTTATGAAAGCAGATGTAAAGCGGAAGTGAGCACATGGTAGGCAGCACACTCACTGCCAATTCTTGAGTTAAACAACCCATGAAATTGTGTTACATTTGAACCAGTCCAGTAAGTTACCATGAATTCTCTAACTTCAGATTATGATAGAGTTATTGTTTAAAGGTGCAATCCCATCCAAGTTTAAAAGGCCTACAACTCCCAGTGTGCCCCAGCCACCTTTTTCTCTCTAAACTTGCATAGGATTGTGCCCTAAAGCTCTCAAATGTCAAACAAAATCCCCTTGACCCTGTAACTTACCTAAAGTTCCCTCCATATCTTGGTGCAAATTCCCAGTTTGGATTGCTTTTCTCTGCTCAAATTCCCAGATACATGTTCTGCTTTCATTCTTAACTAAAGTTTGATTAGGGACAAAATGGATTGTGCTAATACCCTGTCTGCTACATTAATTTGCTACCTCTTATGGGAGAGCACACACACAGGGATTGTACCATGCATCATAAGGACATGGTGTGTGTGTATGTTTCTATTTGTTTTAAGTATTTATATACTGCTCCTCAGCTATACAGCCACCCGAAGCAATTCACAGAGTTTTAGCAGGCGAGGAAGTTAAGCAGTCTTAAATAAACTTTTATACCATATAACAGAATGGGATTGCAGAAAACTAAACATCCTGAAAAGTCTCAGTTAAATAAAAATGTCTTCATCTGGTGCCAAAAAGATAGCACAGGTGGCACTGGGGAGAGAGTTCCAGAGGCAAAGCACCATGGCAGAAAATACCCTGTTCTGGGTCACACCTCACAGCAGATGGTGCAGGGATCTGCAGACGGGCCTCAGATGAGAATCTTAATAGCCCAGGAAGTTTATGTGGAAACAGGCACTCTTTGAGGTAGCCTGGTCTTATGCTGTTTAGGGATTTGAAAGTTAAAACCAGCGTAGGAAATGGACTAGGAACCAGTGAAACTGCTTCAAAATTAGCAAAAATTTGTTCCATACACCCAGTGCCAGGTAGTAACCTAGCTGCTGTATTTTGTACTAATTGTAGTTTCTGGAGTGTCCACCATTTTGTATCAGTCTGGGAAAGGTAATGCGTCAAAGCAGTTTTCCCACCCTCCAACCCAGAATCTAGCAGACCTGGCAGCTAGGGAAAGCAACAGGAAGTGATATAGTGGAGGAATGAATCATTTGAATGGAAGCTTTTCTGCAGGTTTTCTCTTCCTGGCTGCAGCAAGGTTGATATATTGAAACAGAAAATACAAATGAATACGGCAGTGGCAAGGTAATATTTTTAGGTTAAAGACATCATTAACAAGATATTGCCGCCCTAGAAAAATCAGACTGCATGTTCTAAACAACTGGTGCCATTCAGGTCTGTTAGAGGAACAAAGAAGCAGAAATCATGAGATGGAGCAGAGGGAAGTATTGCTGTGTGTGTGGTGGGGAAGTAAAAATGGGTAAAATGATAGGTGGATAAGCTGGACTCCTCTCACCGAAATAGCTCCACCCCCAACTCCTCTTAAAATTTCATGGGCAATATATGAGTAATGAAATATTACTGATTTTAACCTCTCTTTGGTTATATTATTTACCAATTGGATCTAGCTTTCTAGTATAGAAGACAGATCAGCCCTGCAAATGCAATCTTTGATTCTAGATAAATCCTTAGTTTGTTTTTATCATATTTTGTAACTTTTATTTAGTTTGGAATTTACACTGATGGTTAGGTCTAATTCAGACAGTTCTCTAATTCAATATACACTATTATGCTTAGAAAAGTAGGCGTCCCAGTTGATGATGTGGAAATGGCTATTCACTTACTGACGGCTGCCCATATGACAATAAGCTATTGGTGAGAGTTAATCCTCCAACAACTTATGATTGGTGTATGCGGGCTTGGGATATGGCCTCGATAATGAAATTAACTAATATGATTAGAGCCAGAGAGGGACGATCAGTAATTTCTTTATAGAAAAATGGAGTCTCTTTTTTTTATATTGGAACGATACATTTCAGGATTCGGTACAACTTTATTTACTATTAGGGGCAATTTAACTGGTATGGACTGTGCCCTAAAGCACTAAGTAGCCCAAACCCCCACAGGTGTAAAAAACGGTTTTGTGAATTTTTGATTTGCCAACTAGCATTGAAGACAACTGGAAAGAGTATCTTTGGAGTTAAAGAGAATCTTGTATTCATGGTACAAAGTGATGGTGATTTAAAGAGATACAGGATGCATACTATGATCTCAGGGTGTTTTATGTAATTTCATCTCTAAAGCTAAGTAGATCAGAAGATCTGGCTACGAGTACTTAAATGGGATACTATCTGGATACTCCATGTCCACTAGTACTAGGGATACAAATGTAATAAAAGGTTCTTGAAACTAGATATTATGGTACTTAGAATATCACTTAAGTCCATGCCAATTGGATAGTTTGACTTGCAGTGAGTTAAATCACTCAGGGAGTTTATAAGGTTTTAATGTGTGAAAATTTGATGAAAGGATGAGTGGCTGCTGTGGAATATTGACAGAAGATGAAATTGATGCAAAAGAAAAGATTTGAAGTGTTAAATTAGAGGGAAATATTGAAAGTGTAATGTTGAAATGTTAACATAAAAATTAAGCCAGAACATTTTTAATTGCCTACACATAATCCGAGAGAAGCAGCAAAGTTGTAAAAACCTTAGTGAAGGAATTTCCTGATGCCTTAATGTTTGCTTCTTGAAGTTGCTATTTCTGGAATATACCCAGAAAAAGATACTATTCTTAACTTAAATTTACAGCACAATCCTAAGCAAGTTTACTAAAAACTACCACTCAATTCAATGGAATTTACTCTCTAATGTGTGCTTGTGATCCCAGGCTTAATTAAAGATGTTCTGAGTTTTATAAAATATGTTGCAACACACAAGCCAGTGATGGTGTTAAATAGTTTTTAGTGGGAAGAAACAGAATCAAAGTATGTCATGATGACATTTAGCTCCAGGACAGGGGTTCAGAAAGAGCTATTTTCATTGGACTTTGCTACAGAGTATGTTGGAGAGAGATTGCTTCCACTAGTGCCGGCGGCCCCAACCTTCCTGGACCTGTGGGCACATTTGGGAATTTGAGAAAGTTCTGTGGGCACCACTACAAAATGCCTAATGAGCAGATTGCCACTTTGGCGTCAGCCTATCACGTCTATGGATCTTAGGCTGCGTCTTATTCAGCAAAAACTTTCGTTTCATGTCTGTTGGCCACCTCAGTGTCTCTTTAATAAGGGATTGTCTAATTTTACTAATTGTTAGCTGAGTAATACAGCTAATGCTTCTTTTAAACATATGTTTTCGCAGTGTCCAGTAGTTGCTTATTTTTGGGACGAAGTTATTACACAGAGAAATTTTGTATTGGAACAGTCTTTAATATTCACTGTACACACTCTTTTGAATTATTTATCTGCTTCATGGAAATTAACAAATGGAAGGAGAAATGGATTCCCTGCACCCTTTTTACAGCTAAAAGTCTGATATAAACAGGCCTGTGGCTTATGCTGGCTCAGCTTGTCTGAGCGTGGAAAGCTAAGCAGGGTCAAGCCTGGTTATTACTTGGATGGGAGACCCGTCCTCTAGTTTCCTGCATTAAGCAGGGGGTTGGACTCGATAGCCTTGTAGGCTCCTTCCAACTCTATGATCTATGAAATTACAAAATTGGAAGGATAAACCTATAATAATAAACCTATAATATATAATAATAAGGATAATCCTATAATGCAATGGATTGAGGACTTTACAACGTTTTTGACATATGAACAAGTGGCATATAGATACCAACTTCAAATGGATACTTATTTGAATATTTGGTCTGCTTTTGTTGAAGCCTATGTATAATTGCTAGAAAGTTATATGTATTTCATACATATCCATGTACGTATATTTAAAAAAATGAGTTTTTTTAAAAATCAAAACATTTTCCCCCCAGGTGCCCACCGGTGCCATTGGAGGGGTCCGCTGCATTGGTGACCCCTGCACTAGTGC
This sequence comes from Shinisaurus crocodilurus, assembly GCA_021292165.1. NCBI lineage: Eukaryota > Metazoa > Chordata > Lepidosauria > Squamata > Shinisauridae > Shinisaurus > Shinisaurus crocodilurus. The sequence goes on from CM037879.1 coordinate 228,713,742, forward strand.
ATACTAGTGCATACTAGTGTATTGAGGAGTCTGTGAATTTATCAGTATTTATTATTTATTTATTTATTACATTTTTATACCGCCCAATAGCTGAAGCGCTCTGGGTGGTTTACAACAGTTAAAACCATGAACTACAATACAATATAAATATAAAATTTAAAATCACAGATTAAAAAGAAAAAGTGTTGATATTGTACATGTTTGATTAGGACTGGAGTAAATGCCAGTTGTCGTGGCAATACCATAGAGGCCTCAGTTTTTAGAGGGCATCTAAAGTAATTTATAACATAGTGAAGTATGATGAACAAGCATTTTAGGATGGAAAAGAACAATTGCTCATTACATGGGAACTTCATACAAATGTTATGCATGTATGCCTAACATCAAAACTGGTTGGCTGTAGACTTTAGCAATATGGTAAAGGTGAGCATTTGTCATGTACTTTCTGGCTCCCTGCCTGGTTGGGAGCCTGCAGTCGATTTGTTGTCCACACACAGTTGCAATACACAGGTTTTAAATTAAAATGACATGTTACTTGGTTGGTTATTTTAACCTTCATTGACAATGAAGCTGAGTTTTAACAGAATAACAATATTTGAAATAGTGGGTGCAAGCAGATGGGATGCATCATAGTGGTGTCAGAATCAGAAAACAAGGAAAGATAGTGTATATAACTGCACAGGATTTCAGCAATAGTATTTTCTTCAGCTTATTTATTTATTTATTTTATGTATGTATTTATTTATTTATAATATTTATACCCTGCCTTTTTTCCTGCAAGGAACCCAAGGTGGCTTACATAATCCTCCTCCTCTCCGTTTTATCCTCACAACAACCCTGTGAGGTAGGTTAGGCTGAGAGTCAGTGACTGGCCCAAAGTCACCCAGTGAGTTTCATGGCCGAGTGGGGACTAGAACCCAGATCTCCCGAGTCCCAGTCCAACACTCTCACCACTGGGTAGCTGAATTAAAGGTGCAATAAGAAAGAAAAACCAGGGTTATCAACTCCTTTATAAACAGGAATATCTGAACAATTACCATACCTGCCTGAGGAGCCCTAGGCTGCACTACCTTTAAAAAAAAAGAAAAAGAAAAAGATGAAATACGGAGTAGTATTTGCTGCCCTCACACAAACTCAGAGGTTCCAGCCATCACAAGCAAGGATGTAGGTTTTCTGGGGGGAAATGAATTGAAAGAAAAATCTGCTGCTCTAAATCAATGGACTTCTTAATTGGCATGTTTATTTGTCTTCTGTTAAGTAATCAAATCTAAGGAAGTATGCCATGTTAATTTTACATGCTGTAGTGAAAAGTTTTTCCAGTAGCCAAAAGTAACTGAACTGAACTGAAATACTTGATTAGGAATCAATATTATATTCAAACAAATTCAAAGCTGTACTTAGAAATTATTTTTTACTGGAATCTCATAAACATATTGTAAATAGAACAACTCATAGCATATACCTCCCTTATGTGATTTAGATTTTAAGAAAAAGCAAGTATGAAGGCACTGATGACGATTAACATGCTAAGGCTGTGATCCTATGCCCACATACTTGAGCGCAAGCCATTGGGACTTACTTCTAAGTAGACATTTATAGAACTGTACTGTCATTTTAGCGTGCTTGAAGAGCTGTGCGCACAAATATATGTGCTTCCTAGGGATAGTCTCCGGGGGGGGGGGGATCTTGAATTTTAGATTTGACTGGTATTGTATCCATTCCTGTGGCCCAATTTGACTGGTATTGTACTTATTCATCATATTACTATTAATGTTATATGCCAATGCATTTCTGAAAACACTACATTTGTTTCCTCAGAAAACTTTCCATCCCATATTACTGACCACTAGCCCATGTCTGTCATCTGAAATAACTGATCCACCCATTGTTACGGGGTTTAGAATAAGATTTCTGCTGTGGGTTAATTATCTTTGAAATGTAATGTTCCACTAGTAAGTATTAAAATGTTATTGCTGCCAGTAAAAAGATTTATACTGGCTTCTGTGTGTTTTAGATTGCTGTCAGAGGGGTAGCTATGTTGATCTGGTGCAGCAAAAATGATATCACAAGTAATCTTTCGTGTTTAGATTACTCAATTTTGAAGAATTAGGTACTTTTCTATTAAATACAACCTACTCATTTGTTTAAGAATATATTTCGGAATAGTAGTCCTTGCCCTATATATTTTTTTTCACTTTAATGCTTCTATTTTATTTATTATTTTTCTTTTGTTTTCATTGCTGTCATGAATGCTGACATAAGTGGGAAAGCTATGACAGGTAATGTCAGCTTTACATCCAAACACACTAACAAAGAAGTATCTCAACTGTTTGAATAACTAGGAGGTAGCCGGTAAAGATTTTAGTATTTTGGAAGATTGTTATAACCTCACTAACATAACTGTGGACAGGCTTTATGACTAGTAACCTAATTTAGGATACTGCTCTTACTGAATACTGGAACCTAATTTAGGATACTGCTCTTGAGAGCCAGTGTGGTGTAGTGGTTAGAGTGTTGGACTGGGACTCGGGAGATCTGGATTCTAGTCCCCGCTCAGCCATGAGGCTCACTGGGTGACTTTGGGCCAGTCACTGACTCTCAGCCTAACCTACCTCACAGGGTTGTTGTGAGGATAAAATGGAGAGGAGGAGGAGGATTATGTAAGCCGCCTTGGGTTCCTTTCAGGAAAAAAGGCGGGATATAAATATAATAAATAAATAAATAAATGTCAGAAATATCTTAGAAAACAGCCATGGCACAATACCCCATCCTTTTGTCCATTATTGAAGCATGAATGGCTGTGGCATAATAATTACGCTTCAGAGGCAGTGTGCTAATTTATATTGTTTGGAAGAGCTTACTAATGCTGCTTTTTAGTTGTATCATGATGCTTTATTTACATTCTAAAATACCTCCTTTAAGGTCAATTATTTGTAAGGTCTTACACTTCCAGGTTAATGACAGCCTCGATGAGCTTCAGAATAATGTAGGATACCTTGATATATCTGCGTATTAATATCGGTTTCTTCACTTTTTACACTTTCCTAGAAAGTCAAATCAAGAATTCTTGTGAAAAGCACCATTTTCAAATGAAATGCCTTCTCCTCTGTCACACAGAGGAGGGCCAGGATCTCTTCTTGATCATCCAAGAGTGCAGGACAGGGAATAATGGGCTCAAGTTACAGGAAGCTGGATTCCGGCTGAACATCAGGAAAAACCTCCTGACTGTTGGAGCAATACAACAATGGAACCAACTACCTAGGGAGGTAGAGGGCTCTCCCACACTGGAGGCATTCAAGGTGCAGCTGGACATCCATTTGTCAGGGATGCTTTAACTTGGATTCCTACATTGAGCAGGGGTTGGACTCAATGGCCTTATAAGCCCCTACCAACCCTACTATTCTGTGGTTCTGTGACCCTCTCTGTATAGTCTTTTTTTACTTTTAGTAACTACCTATTACTAGTTGCAATGAATCTGCGTTGGTGTCATTGTGGCTACTGTACTAGGTTTGGAGTTGGAGGGGAAAGCTTTGAACAAATTTGTATCTTGGTGTAATATATCTCTGCAAGTTTACCATAGGACTAAAAGAGCTGAGAAAAGAGATGTATTTTATACAGCAAGATGTCTGAATCCCTTTCTTTAGCAGCTTCAGAACCTTGTTGAACTGCATAAGGAGCTGCTGTCAGGAGGAGAGGGAGAGAGAAATCTGATGTGTGTGTGCTTAAAGGGGCTCATTGGATATTTAGTATGAATTTGGCATGTCAAATTATGTTTTCTTGCATCATATGTGCTTGTTTTTATTTGTTTCTTCAGTTAATTTTGTTGATATTCCTGTGAACTGTAAGACAAACCTACTACCGTATATAATTTTTTTAGTAAGTGGCAAAACAAAAGCTTGTTGGTTTAAAATCATCTTCTTTGGATTAAGAAGGTTATATACTTCTGCAACAGTTCTGAGAGTTAAGTGCCGTATTTTTCGCTCCATAAGACGCACCGGACCATAAGATGCACTTACCATATGGTACCAAATATATATATATATATATTTTTAATCAACTGTTCCGTGGGGAATCAGCTGAGAGGCGCCCTGCCCAGGAGGCCTCCGTTCTTCCGGACCAGCAGAGGAAAGTAAAATAAAAATAAAATAATAAAATAATAATAATAATAATAATAATAATAATTTAAAAAATAAATAAATCAGCTGTTCCGTGGGGAATCAGCTAGGAGGCGGGGGCTTCCCCCACCCTGCCCAGGAGTCCTCCGCTCTTCCGGACCAGAAGAGGAAAGTAATAAAATAAAATAAAATAATAATAATTATTATTATTTTATTTTTTAAAAAATCAGCTGTTCCACGGGGAATCAGCTGAGAGGCGGGGGCTTCCCCCGCCATGCCCAGGAGTCCTCCGCTCTTCCGGACCACCAGAGGAAAGTAAAAAAAATAAAATAATAATAATAATAATAATTTTATTTTTTAAAAAATCAGCTGTTCCACGGGGAATCAGCTGAGAGGCAGGGCTTCCCCGCCCTGCCCAGGAGTCCTCCGCTCTTCCGGACCAGCAGAGGAAAGTTAAAAAATAAAAATAAAATAATAATAATAATTTTATTTTTTTTAAATCAGCTGTTCCACGGGGAATCAGCTGAGAGGCGGGGGCTTCCCCCGCCATGCCCAGGAGTCCTCCGCTCTTCCAGAGCACCAGAGGAAAGTAAAAAATAATAATAAAATAATAATAATAATAATAATTTTATTTTATTTTTAAATCAGCTGTTCCACGGGGAATCAGCTGAGAGGCAGGGGCTTCCCCCGCCCTGCCCAGGAGTCCTCCGCTCTTCTGGACCAGCAGAGGAAAGTTTAAAAAAAAATAATTTTTTTTTTAAATCAGCTGTTTGGCGGGAATCAGCTGTTCCGCGGGAATCAGCTGTTTGGCGGGGGCTTCCCCCGCCCTGCCCAGGAGTCCTCCGCTCCGGACCAGCAGAGGAAAGTTAAATCAGCTGTTCGGCGGGAATCAGTTGTTTGGCGGGGGCTTCCCCCGCCCTGCCCAGGAGTCCTCCGCTCTGGACCAGCAGAGGAAAGTTAAATCAGCTGTTCCGCAGGAATCAGCTGTTCCGCGGGAATCAGTTGTTTGGCGGGGGCTTCCCCCACCCTGCCCAGGAGTCCTCCGCTCTGGACCAGCAGAGGAAAGTTAAATCAGCTGTTCCGCAGGAATCAGCTGTTCCGCGGGAATCAGTTGTTTGGCGGGGGCTTCCCCCGCCCTGCCCAGGAGTCCTCCGCTCTGGACCAGCAGAGGAAAGTTTTTTTTACTGTATTCACTCCATAGGACGCACAGACATTTCCACCTAGTTTTTTTTGGGGGGGGGGAAGTGCGTCTTATGGAGCGAAAAATACGGTATGTTATATTCGCATTCAATGGATGCAATTCCCAATAGAGTTTAATATCTGAATATATAACTTAAACTATAGTTTCTATAAAACCACTATTGCTAGCTTTGAAAACCTGACACATACGATTTTGCAATTTGCAGAATTGGACTACCTTTCCAAACTCTTTAAGTATGACTGTGTAAGCAACATATTCATGTGGAGTGAGTCTATATTGAAACAAGTAGACTGAGATTTAATCTTCAGAGGAAAGATGGCATAAGGGAATCAGACTTCTTTTCAGTAATCCCCAGAATCTTGTCTTTCAATGCCATTAATATATGAAGTTATCTTCCACTATGTCACTCTGTTGGTCTAACTACCCGAGTACTGGCTATCCTTACCGGTAGTGGTATGGCTTTAAAAGATTTCAGGCAGAGGTTTTTCCCAGCCCTGCTTCTTAGGTACTTGGGGCACATGACTAAATGGGCACATAAGATGAGCAGCAGAATGAATGCTGTTTGAGAATCTGAATAGGGAAGCGTGGAAGATTGGGAAGCAGAATGAGTGAAGGGAAGAAAGCAATGTGCTAACTGACAGATGAAAGAAGATTCGAAAGAAGATTCCCCCCTCTCTTTCCCTTGCTTTCTTCAAAATAGTTCTTCCCTTATCAATATCAATATCAATTTCAAGCTGGCATGTCAAGGCATTAACTTTCAAGATAAAAAGTCTTTCTGTTTCTAAATTATTTGCATAGAGTAACAGTGTAATGAGTTCTTAAAATTTCAACAGATTTTTATCATTTTTAGTCAAATCCAAGCTCCTGATATCTTACTTAGTGTTTTTTTCTCTATTTCAAAGCCTTGAAAGAGAACAGCTCAGAGGTGGTTCAGCCTTTTCTAATGGGTTGTGGAACAAAGGAACCAAAGATCACTCAACTATGTCTGGCAGCTATACAGAGGCTCATGTCTCATGAAGTTGTTTCAGAGGTAAGACTGGGGTAGCCCAGTGGTACTATGAAAGTGTTTCCTAGTATTATACATAGTAAGTATAACAAATTAAAAATTTGAGAATCACTTAATAGGTAACTGAGGCCTAGTAAAATGTGACACTGCCTCAGTGAGGTTATTAGGAATGGCTTCTTGATCCTTCCTCACACAAGCATTCTCCCTCCCTTTCAGTTTCAGAACTAAATATAGTCAGTGTGATGAGAGCTAGTTTAGTGTGGTATATTGAGTGTTGAACATCAATCAAGGAGACTTACTCAGCCATGGAGCTCACTGAGTGATCTTGATCCAGTCTACCTCTTGGCCTATTCCACTTTACAGGCTTTCAGTGAGGATAAAATTTGGTCAGAGGACCATGTATGCTGGCCTGAGTTCCCTGATGGGCAGTATAAAAATGTAATAGATAGTGCTAAGCCACAGTTGCTACCCATGGTTATAATCAGGTAAGCAAACTGTTAACTATAATTAGCATTAACATTGATGCTGAATGTAACACAAACCATAATTAGCTCAAAACTGAGAGAGAGAAAAGGAGAAAGGCATATGCAAGCCCATTGGGAATGTTGCATCTACAACAAGCCAAGCACGTTGATACAAAACAGTCAATGAAAAACACGCTGATTCACAGCAGGTCCTAGCTTACACTGTTGCCAGCACTAAGAGAATTCATTTAAGGGCGTAATCCTATCGATTGTGCCCTCACTGCTCGGAAGCCCCCAAACTTGGAGGCTTCTGAGTTTCCTATGCCCTGCCAGGCTGAAACTGGCAGGGCAGGAGGAATGGTGGAGGCGATCTTCGCCTCCCCGTCCTCCGATCTCCTGTATTTTTGCTAGACAGACTTTTTAGCTTGTCTAGCAAGGGCAATTTGGAGGAGGCTCAGGATAGCTCATATCCTGGCCTCTCAGGTCTCCTCCCCTCCTCACCCACCGGAACGCCCCCTTTCCTGAGGCTCCGAAGTTGCTTTTCTGTCCTCAGAGAGGCAGCCAGTGCAGTTCTCTCTGTGCTGGCTGCAAGGAAGAGGGGTCTGAGGTCAGATCTCTTGACTCTAGCTTCTGAGGTTGGAGCGTTGTCTCTGACCCGGGCAGGGTTTTACGAGCCATCCTACGATCCCTGGGATGCTCTGCCAGGGACCATAGGATTGCTCTCTAAACCTACTTGTAAGATAGGTGGAAAATAATTAATATAATGAGGACACATTTTTTTCTTTTAAGGCAATATTTTAAATGAACAGATTTTAACCGTGTAAATTTAAGAACAAGTATGAGTTTTGTTTATAAAAGGCACATGCTTATTTTTTTGGAATTTATTGTAATATGTTCTAGAGATTAAGTATATAGTTTTGCATCTCACAGTGGTAACATCTCAACTCTGGGTACTAACATTGCCTTAAAATATCTGAGTAGAAATGTAAAAACAAAACAAAAAAGGAAAATTTGTGCAGAAAACATTTTCGAAGTATATTAAATCTGCTAGAATTCATGATTGACTTCTACTTCTATAGTCATTTTGCACACAAAGTGTCTAAGCATCTGACTGTACATCTCATATAATTTATTCCAAGGTTGCGGCTGGAAATGTTATTAATATGCTTTGGCAACTGATGGAAAATAGCCTTGAAGAACTCAAGCTTCTTCAGACAGTTCTTGTATTGTTAACAACCAATACAGTTGTCCATGATGAAGCGCTTTCTAAGGTAGGCATTCTGTGCAATACAAGCTTCAGTTATTAATTATATATTGTTAACAAATTAACGTGAATTGGTTTTGTAAGTTTCACAGACCGTTCTTCACCATATATGGATAACAATGGAAATCTTCAGAAAAATTGCACTCTAGTGCTGTTTAGGTAATTTTTTAGCTCTGGGTTTTTACCCAGGGAAAGACTTAAGAGTGAGCTATGTGTGCCCTTAATAATATTAGCATTCCAAAATAGCAGTATTAGGGAAAGGATTAGTTGGGGTGGTTTGGAATTTGATAAACCCCTAGATTCTGTCTTGAATAATTGGACTGCCAAAATACATTGGATCAGTTAAAAAAGTTTATTCTTAACTTTTGATGTTTTTAGATGGCTGCATACATCTTCCTTTGGAATATTAAATTGAAATAGTGAATTATTTCTGTATTTGTTACCATGATGCTGGAATTGACAAAATAACACTTCTTCCTAGCAAAAAGGGAGAACAATCCCTTAGGTGGGCATCATGGGACAGCAGGTATCCCAGCAACTTTGGTCTCAGTGGAACTTTTGCCAGCAAAGTTTTCTGGATCAAGTTTTCAAGTTTAAATTAGGATTATATCTACCGTATATCACTTTTAACCTGCCCAAATTCTGGTCTCGTAGCAAGTAAAACTATTATTTCAGGCTTGAGTTCAGACCTGGTTTTGGAACTGAATCAGCCTTGGTTGCCTTGACAGATTACCTTCATTGGGAGAGAGACGGTGGTGGGTGGGGGGGAAGGAGAGTCTTCTTGATCTCTCAGCAGCTTTTGATACCATTGACCACATTAGCCTTCTGGACCAGCTCTATAGGTTGGGAGTTGGGGGTACAGTGTTACAGTGGTTCTGCTCCTACGTGCATGGTCATGTCTGCAGGATAGCATTGGGTAAACTATACCTCAAGCCCATGACAGTTAAATTGTGCAGTCCCTCAGGTTCCATTCTGTCCCTGATGCTGTACAACATCTATATGAAGCTGCTGGGGGTGGCCATTAGGAGATTTATAGTAAAGTATAATCAGTATGCTGATGATATCAAACTTTATTTCTCATTTGAGTCAAGAGAGGCTTTGCAGGCCCTGGACCAAGGTCTGGATGAACTGTGGATAGGTAGTTGCCTTGCCCAAGAATCAGGGAAGTTGCCTCTTCTGGATGGGGTTGCATTCCCTCTGAAGGAGCAGGTTCATCGCTTGGGGGTACTCCTAGATCCATCATTGTCTATGGAGGCGCAAGTGGCCTCCACAGTGAGGAGTGCCATTTTCCAGCTTCAGTTGGTACGCCAGTTACAGCTGTTCCTGGACAGGGATAGCCTGGTCGCAGTGATCCATACACTGGTAACTTCAAGATTGGACTATTGTAATGTGCTTTATGTGAGGCTACCTGCGAAGTTGGCCTGGAAGTGCAAAATGTTGCGGCTAGGCTGCTAAGTACATACTTAGAGAGCCAGTGTGGTGTAGTGGTGAGAGTGTTGGATTGGGACTCAGTAGATCCGGGTTCTAGTCCCCGCTCTGCCATGAAACTCACTGGGTGACTTTGGGCCTGTCACTGACTCTCAGCCTAACCTACCTCACAGGGTTGTTGTGAGGATAAAATGGGGAGGGGGAGGAGGAGAAGGATTGTGTAAGCTGCCGTGGATTCCTTACAGGAAAAAAGGCGGGTATAAATAAATAAATATAAATAAATACTGGGAACATATCACACCAGTTCTGAAGGAGTTGCACTGATTGCCAATAAACTACTGAGCCAAGTTCAAGGTGCTTGTGTTGACATATAAAGCCCTACACAGCTTAGCACCTAGATACCTGAGGGAGAGCCTTTTCCCTTATATACCTACCCGGATATTAAGATCGAGTGGGGGTGCCCTCTTGACGATGCAGCATTTGCCTGAGTTCAATACATGGCAACCAGAGAGAGGACCTTCTTGATATGGGCATCTCAACTGTGAAACTCCTTTCCTTCTCCTATATGGTTGGCACTGAATCCTACAAGCTTTCAGCACCAACTAAAGACATATTGGTTCACCCAGGCTTTTGATAAAAGCTTTTCTTTTGCCAGATCATGTAAACTGTTATTTATCTGGCTTACTGTTCTCCCCTGTTAGATTGTTTTTAGTCAGTGTTGTATGATTTGATTGTGTTTTATTGGTTGTACCCCAGTTTGGGGTTATTTTATAATGAAAAGTGGATAATAAATTACATATATTAAAGCCAGCAAAATAAAATACCCAGTTAAAATCAAGTCTGATTATAATTACCTCATAACTCCTTAACCTCATTAAAAATATGCCAACCAAGGAGGTGCTTCCAGAAAGTGCTCAGCGTTGGTCAACATTTCAAGGAAAGAATTCTACTCTTGTGAAGCAGCCGATGAAGGTGCCTCTGTCTGTGTGTGTTCTTGATGTTCAGACTTGGCACATGGTTGGTACGGTCAAGAAAATGTTATGCCATGGACGTTCTGAAAGCAATTGTGTGACTCACTTGTGCATTCTCTTTTTTTTGTCATGTATGAAGAGGTTTTTGGTGTACCATAAGGGAAGAGACAATTTCTTAGATAAGCAGAGGCTACAGCACCTTGAAGTGTGTTCATGGGGAGCTAGTGCAGACTATGGAACTTTGGGGTAATTTTCTCCCCCATAGTTGGATAGTGGGCTGCCATGTTCTGTACCAGCTGAAGTTTTCAAACTGTCATCAAGAGCAGACCCATGTGGAGTACATTACGGTATTCTAGCTTTCAAGATGTAAAGGAAAAATCACTAAATTTTAGTCTGTTTGGGGAAGGAGGGATTTATCCGACTTTAAATTTAAATTCAACTGATTTGGAGTTTTGAAACAGTGAGAAATATCCACAGCTTAGTTAGTTTCTGCATTTGTAGCTGTAGAGAGACTACATAAATTGAGAGTGCCTTGATACTTTTATCATAGTGTTTATACCTTTAATAAGCATTTAGTTTATATAATGAGAATTGTTTAAATTTTAATTTTTAGGCAATTGTCCTTTGTTTTCGGCTGCACTTCACAAAAGATAATATCACAAATAATACTGCAGCGGCCACAGTACGGCAAGTAGTTACTGTTGTTTTCGAAAGAGTGGTTGCTGAGGATGAACGCCATAAAGGTGGGCATGAAATATATATTGTAATGAAAATATAATAATTTCTATTTAGTGCATATGACAAATTTCTGTTTGTAAAGAGCCTATTTCAGCTCTAAAAGGAAATTATCACATTTGTGTATAGATATCGTGCATCATCCAGGGAGGTCAGAGGATCAAACATAGGGTTATCCTGGTCTTTCTACAACAATTCTGTGAAGTAGGGTATGCTGAGATAGACAAGGCCATCCAGTGAATTTCATGGTTGAGTGGGGATTTTAGCCCAGGCCTCCCTTGTCCAGGTCCAAGTCCACCCACTACATTACTATACTTAACAAAATAAAGGTCACTTGTCAAAAGAATTTGTCAATACATTTATATTAAACATGTGGCTTTATTATGAGGTTTGGGGTCAACAAGTTTCTCAATAACTGCCAAACATGGTCCTTACCTTGTGATTAGATGGAAAATACACTCATTGACAGTTGATTCTCTACTGTATGTGGGGGTCTTTCCTACTTGGTAGTGGCAGGAGAACAGAGAGCAACCTCTTGGAAGGGGAGGCATGGGCCACAATCATCTGTCAAAATACCCAAGTTCTTACACCAGGCCTAGTTAAAATAAGAGAGAGAGTGTATGGCTATTCAATTTTAGGAATTTTATGTTCCTTAATGGGATCTGTGTTTTCTGCAGATATTATTGAACAACCAATAGGAATTCAAGGAAACAGTAACAGAAGATCTGTCAGCACCTTGAAACCATGTGCTAAAGATGCTTACATGCTTTTTCAGGTATAGGCACTTGATTATTTTTTTTTATGTGTATACTTTTTATTGTTTTTATTTACAATATAATTTATGTGCAGACCAGTTTATGTGAACAGTCAGTAGATACTCCGGTGCTTACATCTGGTAAAGAAGAATATGCTGCACAATATTTTGAAGATGTTTTTAGTTTAAAGTATACAGAGCATTCTTAATATCATGGAGGGAAAATTCAGGACATATTTTACTGCTCAGCTCTCAAGAAGTATGTTGAAAAATTGGAAAGAATTCCACAAGGATAGTAAAAGTGTTAAAAGGCGATTTGAAAAGCTAAAGAACCTGGATATGTCTAGCTTAGAGAACAGGCAGGACAATTTGAATATGTTCAGATCTTTGAAAGGATGTCAAAGGCAAAACAGCTGTTCACCATATCACCTGAAACTAGTACAAACAAAGCAGTGGATTAACAACACTAGACAAAAAATGAAATTGAATAAAGGCAAGTTCAGTGTGTTAAAAATTGGATGGTTCTGATGGTTTTCTGGAGCTTGGCTGCTGGCACTGGCAGGCACAATTGGGAGCAGAGGTTTGCAACAGAGCCCGCTTTATGGATTTCATTCTCTGCCTAAAGGAGGGATGACAAACTGGTTATATATCAGCATTGTTAAGGGGGAGGGGGAAAGGTAAAAGATAATGTGAACTAAGATATTCATTCATTTGTTATAGAAACAAGTGATGTAATTATCAGATGCTCTTTGGAGTTCCACCAGATTCTGAACATCAGATCATACTATGGCTAGCTGAATTAATTACCAGCCACATAATCAATATTGAATATTTAACAGAATTAACTATAGATTCTGTTATTGCTACAAATACCATATTGACTTTATTAACAAGGATATTTTGTCTGGTCATTCTTTTTCAAATCTTTCCTCCTAGTAAAACTGTGAGATTTTAAGGTGTCTCAAACCTCATTCAGAGGGGGCAATTTCAAACTGGAGATACTTAGAAGGCATAGAACTTTGCAGTTTTTCCAGGATCATTCCAGTGAAAAAAAGTGCAAGATAATGGTTTTTGTTTGTTTGTTTGTTTTAGGATCTTTGTCAGCTGGTTAATGCTGATGCTCCTTACTGGCTTGTAGGTATGACAGAAATGACTCGTACATTTGGTCTGGAACTGCTTGAGTCAGTCCTCAATGATTTCCCACAAGTATTTTTACAGGTGAGTGTTTTTGTTTATTTTAATTGGTCACATGCACGGGTAGGGGTGCGGGTGCTGGTGGGTAAATATAAAAACATATATGCCCAAACTTGTATTGTTTTTGTTGTCTAAAAAATGGTATAGAATTCCTAACATTGGGGTATATTGTTCAGCCCTGTGGATTCTCCAGTAATGTGATCCGCAGGGGTCAATTCTGTCCCCCATGCTATTTAACATCTACATGAAACCATTGGGTGAGGTCATCAGGAGTTTTGGAGTGCATTGTCATCAGTATGCTGATGACACACAGCTCCATTTCTCCTTTTCATCATCATCAGGTGAGGCTGTGGATGTACTGGATCAGTGCCTGGCTGAAACTGGATGAGGGCTAATAAACTAAAGCTCAATCCAGACAGGACTGAGATGCTGTTAGCGGGTAGTTCTTCTGATCAGATGGAGGGTTTTCAGCCTGTTCTAGATAGGCTTACACCCCCTGAAGGACCAGGTTCATAGCTTGGGGGTTGTCCTGCAGTCATCTTTGTCTCTGGGGGCCCAGGTGGCCTCACTGGCATGGAATACCTTCTACCAGCTTTGGTTGGTTGCCCACCTACACCCCCAATCTGGACAGGGATAACCTGGTCTCACTTAGCCTATGCTCTGGTAACCTCCGATAGATTACTGCAATGTGCTCTATGTGGGGCTCCCCTCAAAGTCAGTTTCGAAGCTGCAGTTTGTGCAAAATGCAGTAGTCAGATTGATAGCAGGGACCAGAAGGCTGCCTGTATGTTGCACTGGTTGCCTGTATGTTTCCGAGCCCAATTCAAGGTGCTGGTTTTGAATTATAGAGCCTTACATGTCTCGGGTTTGAAATACCTGATGGAGCACCTCTCTCAGTATGAACCTACCCATACACTATGATTATTATCTGAGGCCCTGCTCCAGGTGCCTCCTCCAAGTGCGGTTCAGAGGATGGCAACAAGGGAGAGGGCCTTTTTGATGGTGCCCCCTCCCGATTATGGAACACTCTTTCCAGTGAGGTCCACCTGGCAGCAACATTGTCATTCTTTCAGCGCCAGGTTAAGACTTTCCTCTACTCCCAGGCATTTGACAGCATATGATAAGGTTTTAACCAGTCCTCGGATTTCTGTTTATTTATTTATTATATTTATACCCCGCCTTTTTTCCTGCAAGGAACTCAAGGCGGCTTACATAATCATCCTCCTCCTCTCCATTTGATCCTCACAACAACCCTGTGAGGTAGGTTAGGCTGAGAGTCAGTGACTGGCCCAAAGTCACCCAGTGAGTTTCATGGCCGAGTGGGGACTAGAACCTGGATCTACTGAATCCCAGTCCAACACTCTAACCACTACCTTGTTGATTGTTTTTAATTGTATATAATTTGTATATAAATGGATTTATATTTTTAAGGTTTTGATCTTTTGTAAACTGCCCAGAGAGCCTTGGCTATTGGGCAGTGTAGAAATGTAATAAAATAATAAGAATAAGAATATTAAGAATAGCAACAATGACAATACTTTTTTTTCATTTTCCAGCATCAAGAATTCAGTTTCCTCCTTAAAGAAAGGGTTTGTCCACTTGTGATAAAGCTCTTTTCGCCAAATATCAAATTCAGACAAGGTTCCAGTACTTCATCTTCACCAGCACCAGTTGAAAAACCTTATTTTCCTATCTGCATGCGCCTTTTGAGAGTTGTTTCTGTTTTGATCAAACAGTTTTATAGTTTGCTGGTAAGAGTACAGTTTTAATATCACCGTTATGCACAGGATACATCTCAAATACCTTGTGCATCAAACTGTAATATTTGCACTATTTGCATTCTATATTTTGAAAATCAGTCTGGGTCACTGACAGTGTAATCCTATACATGCCTACTCAGCAGCAAGTCTCATTGCGTTCACCAGACTTAGTCCCAGGTGAAGGAGTATAGGATTGCAGAAAACAGGAGAACAAAACTGTATGGCCATGATAACTGTATAACTTAAGGAGTTTTTAATGTTTCTTCATGTCCTCTAGTCGTTCAGAAACTGGTTAGGATAAATGTCTCCATGCCAATCTCTTTCTTCAAATCTCTCCTCAAAAACCACCTTTTCTGTAAAACCTTTAGCACAACCCATTAGTTCCTAGGTCTTACTGTAACTGACGTTATAACTAAGCCTAAGCATATGCTACTCAGACAGCTGCATACTGCTTCCCTTTTACCCTTGCCTCCCCTTCCTCTGTTTTCTCTATGCCAAATTTCAGATTGTAAGCTCCTTGGGGCGAGTCCCTATCATCTTGTCTTCTGTAAAGCAGCATGCATATTCATGCTTTATAAGATGATGATGATGATGCAAGAATATACTAAAGAGTGCTACTATTCTAATTTGTTCTAACATTGGGCTTTCGCTCCAGAATTGTATCAAACAATCAGTGAACAACACTAAATGGCTTTTCATACAGCAGTAACCATTTGATCACTGGACAAATTCTATGTTAAATAGATGAAACAATATGTCAGAGGATGCCCTGTTTGGCATTTTCTTTTAATTAATAAAATATTTTTCATTTAGGTAACTGAATGTGAGATCTTCCTATCTTTGCTGGTGAAGTTTCTGGATGCAGACAAACCTCAGTGGCTAAGAGCTGTTGCAGTAGAATCTATACACAGACTTTGTGTGCAACCTCAGCTATTAAGGTAGTAGATATACATTAGTTGACATACCAAATGAAGTAAAGTTTTTTAAATAGAATATTTAATATTTCGTGAATTAAAATTAGAATTTATCAGATTACTGTTAGGTATGCTTCTATAAAGGGATAATTGAGCATTGATTTTAGTATCTTTTAAAATCTGTTTAAGTTCGTGAAATTAAATGTTCTGCTATAGAACATGAAGTCTTTCTATGCCTAGCACATAATTTCAAATCAGTGTAAGGAAAACTGTTCAATAATATCAAGTCGCAAAATGTTTTGATTGATTCACTTAAGTATTTTGTAAATAAAATCAGTATTTTTACTGTTTACGTTTGTAACAGGTCTTTTTGCCAATCTTATGATATGAAGCAGCATTCTACCAAAGTATTCCGTGATATTGTGAATGCTCTGGGGTCATTTATTCAATCACTATTTCTTGTACCAAACACAGGGAATGCATCAACTACAACAAACCAGACAGGTAAATTATACATTTGGGTTTTTTTAATTTACCAATAATTTCTTCTTAGGAGCTAATCCTGTTTCAATAAATATTTAATTTATTTCTCTTAATATTTTAGCCACCTTCTGTGACAATAATAACTTTATTATTTATTATTTACCTGCTTTCTCTCTTTTAGAAGAATACCATTCCCAGGGATCTTTGTGCTGGGAAATTCATGTTGGTAAGGGTGAAGCCTTTTAGAAGAATTTTAGAAGAGGCTTTACCCTTTTATAACCCTAAAGAAGAGCTGTGAAAGCTTGTCATATCAAGAAATTAAAGTTGTCACATTGAAACCTTCATCATACTAAGGCCTATTATTTGTTTCAATTATATAGATATCTCAAAGTATTTCATATATTCTATATTACAGGGCTATTGGTGTATGTGTTAATTTGCTAACATTTAAACTTTCTGAGCTATTGGTGTCTTCCATTTTGCAGTGCAGAACCACCAATATTAAGACCTCTTGACCAAATAGAAATGCACTGTGGTAGATTAGCCACCAGAAGGGCATTCAGTATAGATGGAAATAAATGGTTTGGATGGCCTTTTTAGATACATGTTGTCTTATGATGTAAATAGGGATATATTCTGTTCAACTAAAAACATTAAAATTGAAGTTTGTGGTTAATCTTTTCCTTTTATTTACTGTATAGGAGGAGGCAGTGTGCCTGGTGGTACAGCTTCAACACAATCCAATCCAGGAATGCTAGGAATGGGTGGAGGTGTGAGTGTTCTACCTGCTTTTGAATATAGAGGTACCTGGATACCTATCCTCAGTGTATCAACACAGGGCAGTGCTAAAGCAACCTAGTAAGTAAAATAATCATCTCTTGGCTCTTTAAAACCATCCATTTTCCACATCTGATCAGGAGTGTGGATTAGGGATATCATGATTCATTCCCTTCACATATATGTCCTCAGTTATTCTATCTGAAGGCAGTAGAAATGTGGTGGTGGTGGTGGTGGTATTATTATTCCCAGGGAGCCTTTGGGCTGATGGGCGGCAAATAAATACATTAAATAAATAAATAAATAAATTATTCCACATTTGTTTTATAAAAAGTAAAATCCAAAGTGGTAACAAAATAAGATATAGTCAAGCTCAAAAAGTTATTAAAATCCTTGCTAAGTAGCAACAAGTATAATGAAATACTAAGGATGCAATCCTATGGCCCCCAAACCTTGTCTGGGGGGCCATAGGATAGGGCATAGTTGCCACTGCTATCTTGGAAATCCCTTCAGAGGTTGCAGTGCGCAGTCTGCTCCCAGAGCGCCCTCCCCGACACCTCGTAGCCGGCGCGGTTCTTTCCATGCCAGCTGGGAACCAAAGCCAGAAGACCAACTTCAGTTCTCTTGGTGGGGGGGGGCGTTCCCGGGGGGGGGAGGGGAAGAGTGAGCCACCGCTGGCTTCTGCAGAATCCACATGGTGCCTCAGCCTCTCCTCCTTGGGAGGAGGTGCAACGTGTTTAGATGGCCGAAATTGGCAATTTAGATGTTTTTGAGGGTGAGGGGAGTGCAGTGGCAATCCTATCCACCATGCTCCTCCCACATTCAATTGGATGCCCGAAATCCTCTGGGTTCAGGCTGCCCGGAAATAAAATATACAGAGGCAACAGTAAAAATGGTCACTGATTTGGGAACTAGCCAAGGCAGCACAATGCAATTGCTATCCCAATGGACAACTTGAGTGGCTGATTGTGCCTCTGGGCATCGGTAGAAGCTATTTTTGTTTCTTTCCTGATCATGTCTCAAAGTTGGTGGTTCTCCTGATGGACTGGAAATTATTTTTATGTAATGTCCTTTCTTTCAGAAAAAGTTTACTCTGGTTCAACTTCCAGTGGCCCTTTTGTTATTGGGTTTTATTTTTTTGGACTGCTCATCTGTCCCATCTAAGTCTTGGAGTGGATTATAATTACAGAGTATTTCTTTAATTATGACATTAGGAACAAAACTGAATTATTTAAGAGTATCTGACCTCTTATTCTAAGAACCTTAATGAATTATTTATGCATATGCATGTTGTAGTGCTGAATATATTGGGTTGGATCCAGATTTAGGTGTGTGCAACTGGGCTAGCAGAAGCAGACTTCCCCACCCAGTCCAGTCTTTATTTATTTTTTTATTATATTTATACCCCGCCTTTTTTTCCTGAAAGGAACCCAAGGCGGCTTACATAATCCTCCTCCTCTCCATTTTATTCTCACAACAACCCTGTGAGGTAGGTTAGGCTGAGAGTCAGTGACTGGCCCAAAGTCACCCAGTGAGTTTCATGGCCGAGCGGGGACTAGAACCCGGAACCCGCAAAATGCTACACAGAGGGTTGGAGGACCTCCTGAGTGAGGTAGAGTGATGCAGGGTGAACCCGGAAAATCAAGTGGAGGTGCCTTTCCTGGAGAGCTTAAGGTGATGAACCAAGTGGGATGACAACTAGAGTGATATTGGCAAAGACTCAGGATGTCTCTGACTGAGCCCAGGCTAGAGCCCATTTTAGGGTCTACTCCGTGGCAGTGGTGGTGGCAAATAAATCTTCTCCGCAACCATTGCATCTGCACAGGGTAGGCTGGTGAAGCTTTTTTCAGATAGTCAGGGGCCTATTAACATCTGGGTCCATGAGATGGTAATGAGGACTCCTTGATGGCCCACTTGACCAATTTTCTTTGAAGATAAAATTGCTCATATTCTGTCTTGAACACCATAATTAGTGCAGATGTAGTTTTTGTAACTTTTGTACTTGTTTGTCCAGTTGTGATGAATACTTTTCAATTTGTAGAGCCCGAGAATGTGGACAGGATTCTTGGAGAACTGAGACCTACAACAAGTGTGCCTAATCCTTGTCCTCCCTGGTTCATAAAGCTGCCAGAGGAGAATTGACTGAGTGGGTCAGGGGTGTGGGTAATGCCTTATGAGACAGAATGGTTCCAGTCCTTACTGAAAGGGTGATTCCAGAAGGCAGTGCTGGGAGACCAACATTCAACACCTTGGCAATTGGCCTATGATGTCCCACAAGGTTTAATTCTGTGCCCCATGCTATTTAACATTAATATGAAACCACTGGGGGAACTTTTCTGGGGTTTTGGGGTTCAATGCCACCCATATGCAGAAGACAGCGAGCTCCTTTCCATAGCAATCTAAGGAAGCTGTTGATGTTCTGAACCTATCTGTTGTCAGTGATAGACAACGTGGGGTTAAACAAATTGAAACTTAAACCAGATAAGACAGAGGTGCTCCTGGTCAGTAGAAAAGAAGAACAGGGAATTGGGGTTCAGCCTGTTTGGGATGGGGTTGCACTCCACTTGAAAAATCAGGTTTGCAGTTTGGGGTTACTCTGGGATTCACTCCTATATCTGGATGTCCAGGTTTTGGTGGTGCTTTTGCTCAGGTGGTGCTTTGTTCAGCTGAGGCTGGTGTGCCAACTATGCTAGTTCCTTGAAGTGTCTCCATACCTTAGTTGCATCTCATTTTGATTACTGCAACACAGTCTATATGGGTCTGCCTTTGAAGGTTGTTCAGAAACTACAGCTGGTTCAGAATGCTGCAGCCAGGCTGTTGACCAGGACCAGTAATAGGGAGCGTGTGACGGCTAGGTCACAAACAGATAGCTCCCAATCAATTTCCAGGCGCAATTCAAAGTGCTGGTTATCTATATATATAAAAGAAAGTGTCCTGACTGACTGACTGACTCATAAACGCCCAGCTCAAACCGTTTAATCTAGGAACGTGAAATTTTGAAGGAACATTGCTTTTATGACATAGAGCCCCACTAAGGAAGGATTTTTGGAAATTCCGTCCCTAAGGGGGTGAAAAAAGGGGGCAAAATCACCCCACACTCATATCTCCTATGGGCAAAACAACAGGGCAGCAGTTATGCAAATCGGCCTCACCTCAGAATTCCTGCAGGAGCCAATAGGAGCAGTTATGCAAATA
The DNA here is from genome assembly GCA_021292165.1 of Shinisaurus crocodilurus. Classification (NCBI taxonomy): domain Eukaryota; kingdom Metazoa; phylum Chordata; class Lepidosauria; order Squamata; family Shinisauridae; genus Shinisaurus; species Shinisaurus crocodilurus. Next base: position 228,734,003 of record CM037879.1, read on the forward strand.
GCCCATACAACACTTAGAATGTTCGTATGAATTCCTGCAGGGGCCAATAGGGGTGGGAATGCAAATCTCCCCTAGGCCATTTGGAATGTTCTCTGAGGGGGTGAAAACGGAGGTAAACTTTTTAAATGACTGCATGACTGCTGTGTGCGGGGCGTCGTCGCATAGGCTCCATCACGTTTTGACGGATCCGCCCCAAACTTGGCATGCATACTGTGAGGGATTGAGGCCTACACAGGATTGGGTTTGTTGAGGCCTACACAGGCTTCAGTTTGTTGAAGCCTGAAGGCCCAAACACTTCCCTCGAGTAGTGAAGCCTGAAGGCCCAAACACTTGGATGGGAGGGGGAGTTTGAGAGTTTTAAGTTACCCAATAGAAGTTAAGAATTAGATATCCTATTCAAGGTCACATGATTACAACCTTCCATTCCTGGGAAGGCTATATATGTGGGGTGTGGTCAGCTAGCAGTCAGTGTGTGCTGGGAGAGAGCTAGAAGCAGAAGCACAGAAACAGCAGAGAGAAGCAGAGAGAGAGAGAAAGAGAAACTGGCTGCATAGCAAATAGGTAGTCTGAAGTTATACTAGAGAACGTTGGATTGTTTGTTTGTTTGTTTGTTTTATTTTATCATACTTGCTTTTGGATTATAACCACTCTATTAAGTAAAAACCCTAATATTATAAGTAAAGTGCTGTTGTTTACCCTGAAAGTTTGGAGTGACTTATTCACCACGTCTACAGCCTACACCCACGTTACTGGAAGCAGGCAAAGGACTTGATAACCTAGAGAGGGAGAGACTTTGGGAAGAGGCAGAGATCTCCCAAAGGCAGATCAAGGGGTCCCTGCAGTAGCGGAACCTTGACAGATGGTGGCAGTGGAGCGATCCTGAACAGTGAGATTAAGCACTCCAAACAGAAATTGGGTTTTTTTTACTAATAGAGCTGGCAAAAGCAGTGTAGGTGTTAACTTCAGGACTGAGGAATAGGGACCCAGTGAGGCAATTAGGATGAGCCAGTATCTCTCTATGAATAAAACTGCCCTGATAGAGCAGTGTAAAAAGGACAATTTGCCATGGTAAGAGAAAACAGCAGAAGAACTAAAAGTTATGCTGATCTCCCAGGCGGCAATAGAAGGAGCTACACCCTCTAGCCCTAGTGTAGCAGGACCCCAAACAAAAGAATGGGAGCTCCGTGAACAGGAACTGCGGCTAGTGGCAAAGCAGAAGGAAGAAGAAACCCGGTTAGAGTGGGAAAGGCTTAGTCTGCAGCAGGAACAGCTAAAAGCCCAGGAAGAGCAACGCAGACACGAGGAAAAGCTGCACCAGGAGAAACTGCAAGCCCAGAAGGAGCAACTGCAAGCCCAGAAAGAGCAACTGCAAGCCCAGGAAGAGCAATGCAGACACGAGGAAAGGGTGATGCAATTGAAACAGGAGCAGCCTGTCAGAGTTACCCCGAAGGACTTCACAGCATACACCCCAGGAGAAGACCCACAAGTGTTTCTGACCACTTTTGAAAGGGCAGCACAGAAGTGGGGATTGCAGGAGGGTGATTACATGAAGTTTGTGCCTAATTTAATCAAAGGGGAGCTGGCAGAGATTTATAATAGCATGCCAGAGGGGGAGGCTGTTTCCTATGCTCAGTTCAAAGAAACTGTGTTTAAAAGGTTCAGGTTAGGCCCTGAGCACTTTAGGAAAAAGTTCAGAGGGTTAACACCTCAACCAGGTAAATCTATGGTAGAGTTTGCAACAAAATTAAAAAACCTGCTATTAAAATGGGTGGATGAAGCAAAAGCTGACAACAGGGAAAAGGTGTTGGAGCTTATGGCTCTGGATCAGTTTTATTTTCGGTTGCCCAGAGAAATAAAACTGAAGGTTAAGGATAGAGATCCTGAAACTGTAAACCAAGCTGCAGAAATGGCTGACAAATTGATTGAAAACCGGGAAGGGTTAGGCCCCAGGATTGAGTCTGAGGAGAAGGGGGGGAAATGGGAAGCCCCAAGTAAAAAGGAGTTCAAAAAACCTCCTTTTGATCCTTCTCAACCCAGAGACCGTGCCTGCTATTCGTGTGGTCAGACAGGCCACATCAGGAGTAGCTGCCCCAAGTTACAAGCAATAACACCAGCTAACCCAGGTAGTCCTAAACCCGAACAAACCAAACCACAAGGTGTAGCAAGCATAAAAAACCCTTATAATTGTGGATTTGTGATCACCAACAGGGAAGAGGTTAATAATCAGTTTAAAGAACCTGTTTATGTTAAGGATAAGACCATTATGGCAATGTTGGATTCTGGAGCTGATGTTTCTCTGATCCGAGCAGATTTGGTGAGACCTGAAGATTTGGTACCAGGAATGTCTATTGAGATCCAGGGAGTGAATGATCCCTCCTTTGAAGTCCCAGTAGCAAGGTTATCCATAGAATGGAGGGGATGGAGGGGTCTGTATGAAGTTGGGGTGATGGAACCTCCAACCCAATTTGCCCCTATCATTGTGGGAAAGGATATAATGGGACCAGAAGCTCAAATATGTGTGGTAACCCGCAAGCAAAAGGAAAGGGAGGAACTTTCAAGACAGGACCAGGTAAAAGCTGATGGGGTAAAAGAAAAGGTACTAGAGGTACAACCCACAGTGATTCCGGAAGGTCCAAAACCAACCCCAGACCCTCCCCAAACCAAAACAACAGAACAAGCCTCCATGCAACCTGTAGACCTGAAAGCCAGTGAAACAACCGAGGCAGGTGGTTCTGTAGAGGAGAAGGCGCTAGAGACCCCTTTTCCTGATTTAAGAGGAGTAGAGGAATTCAAGCAGGGAGTCCTCAGTGATCCTAGTTTGGAGCCTCTGAAAAGAGTTGCTCTACCTCAAGAGAGACCCTTCTCTGAGGAAAGAAGGGAGCAGATTATTTGGGAGAAAGGATTGCTGTATAGGCTGTGGTTACCAAAAACCCAAGAGTTAACCTGGGAACCACTAAAGCAACTGGTAGTACCTAACAAATTCCGGATAAGGTTGCTAGAACTAGCCCATGATGTGCCATGCGCAGGGCACTTGGGGAAAAACAAGATTAAACAAAGGCTCATCGCAAACTTCTTTTGGCCTGGAATTGCTAAGCAAGTAGCAGAGTACTGCAGGTCTTGTGAAACCTGTCAGCGTGTGGGGAAGGCAGGGCATCACAGTAAAGCCCCTTTACAGCCTCTGCCTATTATAGGAGAAGCTTTCTTTAGAGTGGGCATGGATATTGTAGGGCCTTTCACTAAACCCACCCGCAAGGGAAAAAAGTACATCCTCACAGTGGTGGATTTTGCCACAAGATACCCGGAAGCAGTAGCACTAGCCTCTATAGATGCTCCATCTGTAGCTGAGGCTTTGCTAACTATATTTTGCAGAACTGGATTTCCCTCTGAAATCTTAACCGATTGTGGGTCAAATTTCCTCTCTGAGATAATGGAATGCCTATGGAAGTGTTGTGGGGTAAAACACTTGAAAACCACTCCTTATCACCCTCAATGCAATGGAATGGTGGAAAGATTTAACGCCACACTCAAAGGAATGATTAGAGCTTATGTAAACACACACCCAAATGACTGGGATGACAAACTGCAACACCTACTTTTTGCCTACAGGGAAGTTCCACAGGAATCAACCGGATTCTCACCTTTTGAGCTGTTGTATGGCAGAAGAGTGAGAGGCCCTCTTGATCTCCTGAGGGAAAACTGGGAAGGTAAACTCGTAGAAAACAAAACCTCAGTGGTGGATTATGTGTTAAAACTTAGACAAACCCTAGATACACTCTGTAAACTAGTTCAAGTCAATGTAACCAAAGCCCAAGAGGTGCAAAAGTTCTGGTATGATCAAAAGGCACGCTCTAGAGTATTTGAGGTAGGGGATCAGGTAATGATATTTCTTCCTCTGCGCAAAGACAAGCTTAAGGCTGCTTGGGAAGGCCCCTACACAGTCAGAGAGAAAATGGATGATTTAACCTATGTGGTGGTTAAAGAAAAATCTGAAAAAAGACCCAAGGTAGTACATGTAAATATGATGAAGCCACACTATGAGAGGAGTAGAGTAGTTTTACAGGTGCAGAAGGTCTCAGAAGTATACTTAAGGCACAGGGTTGGAAATGGTCATATCACACCTTTATGGGACAAGGTTGAAGCTATCAGAACCTGGGACATACCTACAACCAAGAAACAGGTCAGGTCATTCTTGGGATTTGCTGGGTATTACAGGAGATTTGTTCCCCATTTTGGTGAAATTGCTGGACCTTTGACTGATCTAACCAAGAAATGTAAACCTGACAAAATTGTGTGGACTGATGAATGTCAGAGAGCTTTTGATAGACTAAAGGACATTTTAAGCTCAAAGCCTGTGTTAAGAGCACCTGACTTTGAAAAAACCTTTATTGTGGCTACAGATGCCTCTGAGACTGGCATAGGTGCTGTATTGTTACAAGACTATGACTCTGTTAAACACCCAGTAGCCTACCTGAGTAGGAAGCTTCTACCCAGGGAGAGAAACCTGTCTACGATCCAAAAGGAATGTCTGGCAGTAGTGTGGGCTCTGGACAAGCTCAAGCCTTATGTTTTTGGACAAGAATTTACTTTATGGACTGATCATCATGCCTTGCAATGGATACAAACAATGCAAAATACCAACTCCAAGCTTCAGAGATGGTCTTGGAAATTGCAGGAATTTCAAATGAACATTGAACATGTGCCTGGGAAGGAGAATGTGATAGCTGATGCTTTGTCTAGGAAATAACAAAAAAAAAGCAGTTGCCTTTTGTGTAGGTTAACATTTCACAATTCTCTTCTGTAAAAGGGAAATTGTTCCACTTGAGAAGAAGGAGGGGAAGATGTGAGGGATTGAGGCCTACACAGGATTGGGTTTGTTGAGGCCTACACAGGCTTCAGTTTGTTGAAGCCTGAAGGCCCAAACACTTCCCTCGAGTAGTGAAGCCTGAAGGCCCAAACACTTGAATGGGAGGGGGAGTTTGAGAGTTTTAAGTTACCCAATAGAAGTTAAGAATTAGATATCCTATTCAAGGTCACATGATTATAACCTTCCATTCCTGGGAAGGCTATATATGTGGGGTGTGGTCAGCTAGCAGTCAGTGTGTACTGGGAGAGAGCTAGAAGCAGAAGCACAGAAACAGAGAGAAGCAGAGAGAGAGAGAAAGAGAAACTGGCTGCATAGCAAATAGGTAGTCTGAAGTTATACTAGAGAACGTTGGATTGTTTGTTTGTTTGTTTTATTTTATCATACTTGCTTTTGGATTATAACCACTCTATTAAGTAAAAACCCTAATATTATAAGTAAAGTGCTGTTGTTTACCCTGAAAGTTTGGAGTGACTTATTCACCACGTCTACAGCCTACACCCACGTTACTGGAAGCAGGCAAAGGACTTGATAACCTAGAGAGGGAGAGACTTTGGGAAGAGGCAGAGATCTCCCAAAGGCAGATCAAGGAATCCCTGTAGTAGCGGAACCTTGACACATACTCTCTGTCACCCAAGGACAAAGACTGGTGGGTTCAAATCTCCGAAAAACCCTCGCTGCACCTGTACAGCCCAAAATAGATGAGAGCCAATGGCGTCACTTGGAATGTTCGCAGGGGCCATTCAGGAGTGGTTATGCAAATCGCTCCAATGACATATAGAATGTTCGTATGAACTGCCACAGGGGCCAATCAGGAGCGAATATGCAAATCTCTCCTGCATCAAAACAGAATGTACATATGAACCACAGCTGGGGCGGAGCTGGGATTTCATTGCATAGTCCTGGGGGGGGGGGGAGCAGGGATTTCATTGCGCAGTCCCGGGGGGGGGGGAGCAGGGATTTCATTGTGCAGTCCTGGAGGAGGGGGAGCAGGGATATCATTGTGCAGTCCTGGGGGGGGGAGAACAGGGATTTCACTGTGTAGTCCTGGGGGAGCAGGGATTTCATTGTGCAGTCCCGGGGGAAAGGGAACAGGGATTTCATTGTGTAGTCCAGGGGGGGAAGCAGAGATTTCATTGTGCAGTCCCGGGGGAGGAACAGGATTTCATTGTGTAATCCAGGGAGGGAAGCAGGGATTTCATTGTGTAGTCCCGGGCGGGGGGGAGCAGGAATTTCATTGTGTAGTCCCGGGGGAGCAGGTAGTCCCAGGGGAGCTGGGATTTCATTGTGCAGTCCCGGGGGAGCTGGTAGTCCCGGGGGAGCTAGGATTCCATTATGTAGTCCCGGGGGACCTTTCCTATGGAGCGATTCAAAACAGCAGTCAGCGACCTTAAGGAATTTCGAACAAATAGTGCCTAGGAAAATGACGACCCGTGCAAACTTGGCACGGTCACTCTTCATCACGCAAGCCGCGTTCAAAAGCTAGTGACCTATAAAACCCTAAACAGCTTAGGACAAGTTTATCTTAAGGACGGCCTTTTGCCATATGAAACGACCTGGGTGTTGAAAAAGGCCCTTCTGGAGAGGCTCTTCATTCTGTTTGACCAACATTTTGATGTTGAACTCATGAAAGGCCTTTCTCAATGTCTGGGCATGTTTTATGGAAAGACAGGATAAATGCAGTAAAATAAAATGAATGATTCTTCATTTGTGCTATCAGAGATTTGCATCAGGGAAGTACTTGAAAGGTTCATGGAGCTAGTTGTCCTTTGGGCAATTGAACTATGATGCGGATTTACTTAGTGTCATCTATCTAGGAAACTTGAATTTTCCCTCCCTTGTCTAGCTTTGAAAACAATAAACTAGACAATTTTACTTTCAGCTGTCTTGTTGACTTGGGTTGTAGTACAATATTTCAGTTTTCTTTTATGTATTATTTTCTATTGTGGTCTTTTTCAGCAATGCAAAGAAAATTGGCAATTTATTTATTTATTATTACATTTACATTTATCAATTTCTATATATAAACAATGAGTAACAAGTATTTCTTACACTTTCATATACTAATTGTTTATTTTGGTGTTGTTTTCATTTCTTAGTCTAGAAATGTTGGACAAAGTTGAGCCACCTACAATTCCTGAAGGCTATGCCATGTCAGTAGCATTCTGTTGTTTACTGGATCTTGTCCGTGGCATCACTAATATGATTGAAGAAGAATTAGGACAAGTTGAAACAGAGAGTCAAGTAGCAACAGCTGATGCACAGTCTTCGGCAACACAGTCTTCAGACCTGCAAGATTTTCATTCAGCATCTGACCAAACTGACAAAGAGACAGGTATTTGATGAGGCCTGAAACTGGGTTAGGGTTTATAACAGGAAAGAAGTATAAGTCTGCTTACAGATGTACCCAGACAGGAGCTGGTGTGGGTATTTCTGTTTCTGGCTGAGCTGTGCTTCCTCCACACACCCCACTTTTGCTCCTCAAGCCTCATACATGTAGCCTCTGAACTAAATGCAAATTGCTTATTTTTTTTCATTGCCTCCCCCTCTACTGCTTCAGGCTGGATGTTTGCTTTGTTATCTTTTCTTCCTCTTTCTTTCTTTTTGTAATTGCCTTGCATGCTTATCTGTTCAAATGTTTTTTTGTTTAATTTAAAAGAAAAAAACAACCAAATCTATTTATTATTTACATTTGAAAAACTTCTCTGAAATGTGTGGCTTCATGGTTGTCACAAAGGCAAGCCTACCAGTGTCTTCAGCTGTGAATTGAACATTTTCCTGATGTTCTTGCTAGGGAAGAAGATTGTACATATGCTCAAAATGCTGTATGTTTTCATACCAGCTCACCACTAAAATTATGTATATCTGGATGCATCATACATCATAATTTTTTGACATTTTTACATAGTTGCTTTGTGACTGAAATATATATTTTAAAAGATTTTGGAAGGTAATATTCAAGAAATTGAACCATGGTCTATGATGCAGTCCATGGTAACCGTATCTTGGAATTACTATAGCTTTAAGTATCAGCACTTTAAACACCCAATTTTCACTCTGGTCTGCATCCTTAGTTACCTTTGAACAAAGCTTCCATATATGCTGGTGCATATAATCATGTGGTATAAGGCCAAAGTCCTCAAGTGAATTTTTAATATGGCTTCTCAGACACATTGTATTCTCCTTCATATCCTGTAGCTCTAAGCCAGGATACAAAGAATCATAGGACTAGTTCTGCACACCCAAGGGAGCTTTGGGCTTATGTCTCTCAATCTCCATGCCTTATGGCAAACTGCTTTTTGAAACTGAGGGTACTTTAATAAGCAGTTTGTGATAAGGTACACAGATCTGCTGGTCAAAATTCTTAGTAGATGTGCCCACGCCATTGGGCATGTCTAAAATAACTTTTTGGATCTTGTCCTTTGCCTTGGAAACATGCTCTAGTAGACAAAGCTATAGCCCTGATTAGATAATTTGTCACACCTCCCATTGCTATTGTTCATGTCAGCCAGACTAGACTCTGAAACTGAGGGGTGAAGAGATATTCCAGGTGCTACTCTGGCTGTAGTCTGTCTTGTATCACCTTACTGTAATAACCCTTCTATCACCACACTCTCTTATTGTAGCTGTACCTAAGGAAAGTATTTTTTTAATAATTGAGCTGAGTTTAAATTATGGGCAATATGAGGGAACACTGCTGGAACGATGGGAAAATACCGCTTACTAGCCCAACCTAAGAAGCTATTTGAAACTGCTGCTTCTGGAATTAAGCTCCACTGACTTGTCCCATTCCAGAAGCGGTAGTTTCAGGTAGCTTCTTGGATTGTGCTAGCAGTCCTTCCCACTAGTACATCGTGTTTAGAGGTGGTGGATTGCTGGCATTGGATACTTCCCTATGTGTTGAGTGTAATGGTTATGGAGCAGTTGGCTGCAAGCTGAAAATATGAAGGGCTTTGTTGTGGTATGCAAACTTGAATGTATCATGGTATGAGAATCCCTTAATGTCAGCAATTTCTGGGACTGAATCAATCAAATGTCCCATATTAAAACAACAGTGCATATGAAAGTAAGTCTGCTATATTGTAATCGTGAAATATTGTCTAACAGTACTGTAACTTTGTTTCTCCAAGTTAGCAGAGCTGTTTGGGAAGAAATGGTGAATGCTTGCTGGTGTGGTCTTCTTGCTGCACTGTCTTTACTGCTGGATGCAAGGTATTCAATCTATTTATCATTGTTTCATTCTTCAGAGGCCATGTTCTTATCTGTGGTTAGAAACAAGTTTTTAACCTAGAAAATCAACTGCACTGCAGGCTCTGGGGTAGCACAGTTCCAAGAGCTAGAGAAAACATGACTATACTTGTTTTTCGTAACAATTATACAAATTATGGAATTTGGCATTTTTCCAATATGAAAACAAATGAAAGCACAACTGTCTCAGAAGGATTTGTAACTATAGTGTTACCTTATTTGTTTACTTTGTTAAACCTGCTTATGTAGTAAGCTTTGGAAAATAGCTTCTGTTCTACATATCTGAAGCATGTAGCTTTGCAGTATATTATAAAATTTGTGTTATTGCAGAAGGTTGACTAGCTTCATTTGTTCTTTATCCTCAGTATTTTTATCTTTTTAGTTGATCAAAGGTATTGCCCTACAGTGGATTTTTGATTTTTTTCCAACAGACCAACATGACAACCAATGCTTTTTTGAGGTGTTTTTTATTTAATAGAAATTGTTTCTGGCTTTGTATATATGTATATTTTTGTTTCTTGCCAACTGTTTCTAATATATGTGGACTATACTAGTTATTTCTTTGGAATATTTCAGCACTGATGAAGCTGCCACAGAAAACATTTTAAAAGCAGAGCTGACCATGGCTGCACTATGTGGAAAATTAGGACTTGTAACATCAAGAGATGCCTTTATTACTGCCATTTGCAAAGGCTCCTTGCCTCCTCACTATGCCCTAACTGTGCTGAATACTACTACCGCTGCCCTTTCCAGTAAATGTAAGAATATTATTTAGTGTTATTTTTCTGCTTCCAGACACAAACATAGCCAGTATCAGTAAACACCTATGACAACGTTGGAACATTTTAGTTTTCCAGATACATATTTGATGGATAAGTGCTTGCCAGAATGGTACATGAGTCTATAGAGGTGTATTATGAGAACCATCGTCTAATGTAAAAATAATCTGTTCTACCCTATCCAGAGCCACCTGATATACATACTGTTCTTGAAAGAGTGGTAGTCTTTTCTTCACAGTCAGAGTCCCATTAACAGCCCACACAAGCCTTACACCTCCTGTAAAGCCTTACATTTCTATTCCTGGTATACACTAAAAAGAGTATTGGAAATTCTATAAAACCTTTAGGTACAGCATAATGTTCATATCAGCAGCAGACCCTCGGTGTGAACTTAATCCAGTTTTTAAAAAGAAAGAGTTTTTAAAATAGTTGGCTTGGAGCAACCACAATTCTTTCCATTTTTTCTTATATCTTGTGTTTTTCATATATGTCTCCATTTTATTTGTGTAAAGACAACCCCTCCCCCATCCCCAGAGGCAAATGAGATATAGGAATCCAATAGTAAGATTCCTATTTAAAACTATATAAAATTGACATTTATCATGATGATTGAAATCTTTTCCTACTGTTGTTGATGTGCCCAAGCTTGTAATAATGTGGTAACATTTTTGTGAAGTTTTTTTTAAAGTTACCTCTGGTTATTTTTAATGTGAGTAACTGATTCATTTATTTTGCCCCTTAGAATCATACAGTTGGAAGGGATCTCGGATAACATCTAGTCCTAGCCCCTGCTCATGCAGGCTCTCTACTCCAGGGTTCAGCTATAACATCCCTGACAGATGGCCATCCAGCCTCTGCTTAAATACCTCCAACAAAGGAGAACCCACCTCCTTCTGAGGCAATCTTTTCCACTACTGTACAACTCTCACTATTAGGAAGTTTCTCCTGATTTTAGCCGAAATCTGCTTCCCTGCAATTCCCACCCATTGTTTCTAGTCCTGCCCTCTGGAGCAACAGAAAACAAGTCCGCTCCATCTTTCAGAAATTTAAGTCTGCTGTCATGTCTCCCCTTAATCTTCTCTACCCAGCTCTTTCAACCATTCCTCACAGGACTTAGTTTCCAGTCCCCTCACCATCCTGCTTACTCTTCTCTGGACGTACTCCAACTTGTCAATGTCATTCTTAAAATGGGGCACTCAGAACTGGATAAGTATTCCATATGCAGCCTGACTACTGCAGAATAGAGCAGATCTGTTATTTCCCATGATCTGGACACTATGCTTCTGTTAATGCAGTCCAAGTTTGCATTTGCTTTCTTAACTGCTACATCACACTGCTGGCTCATGTTCCGCTTGTAATCCACTAAGACACCTAGGTCCTTTTCACATGTACTGCTACCATCTCCCCCATCCTATACTTTGATTTTTTGGGGTACATTTTACATTTATCTCTGTTGAATCGCATCTTGTTAGATTTGGCCCAGTGTTCCAGCCTGTCTAGAACCTTTTGAATCTTGGTCCTGTCTTCTATGGTACTGGCTATCCCTCCTAGCTTTGTGTCATCTGCATATTTGATAAGCAACCCCTCTACACCATCATCCAAGTCAGTTATAAAAATGTTGAACAGCACAGAGCCTAGGGCAGAGTCCTATGGCACTCCACTTGAAACCTCCCTCCAGGAGGATGACAAGACATTAATTAGCACTTGTTGAGTACAGTTGCTGAACCAGCTGTGCAACCACCTACTTGTAGTATTGTGCAGCCCACATTTTACCATCTTGTCAACAAGGATATCATGGAAAACTTTGTCAAATGCCTTGCTGAAATCAAGATATACTATGTCCACAGCATTCCGATAATCTACCAAACTAGTAACCCTATCAAAAAGGGAGATAAGGTTGGTCTGGCATGACTTATTCCTGACAAACCCATGTTGTCTCCTAGTTATCAGTGCATTATTTTCTAGATGCTCACAAACTGATCACTTAATCATTTGTTCAATAATTTTCCCCAGTATTTATTTTATTTATTACATATTTGAATCACCCATCTAGCCAGCCACCCTGGATGATGTAAAATCAATAAAATACAATCATAAAAGTACAGTTAAAACAGTATTATTATTTTTTTAAAATCCTAACCCACCCCATCTTCCCACCTGAAAAAACAAGTTTTTAATGCAGTTTTTATTGATGTCAGGTTGACTGGTCTGTAGTTTCCTGGATCTACCTTTTTCCTCTTCTTGAAGATGGGGACAACATCTGCCCATCTCCAGTCTTCTGGCACCTCACCTGTTCTCCAGGAGTTCTCAAAGATTACAGGCAGTGGCTCTGAATAACATCCACCAGTGCCTTCAGCACCCAGGGATGTAATTCATCTGGCCGTTGAAACTTGGAACTCATTTAAAGTAACTCTTTAACCATGTTCTTACTTATTCTGGGCTGCAAATCCCTCTGTATATCATTTGTTCTATTTTTCCCAGGTTGAATACAACTCCCCTTCTGGGAGAAGGCAGAGGCAAAATGGGAGTTGAGTAGTTCCACCATCTCTGTCACCTGTTAACAATTCACCATCTTCCCTAAGCTGCAGACCTACCCCTTCCTTGATCCTCTTCTTGCTCCTAACATAGCCAAAGAAGCCCTTTTTGTTGTTTTTAGCATCCCCCACCAGACTCAGATACCATTGTTACAGGTTCAGGCAACTCTGTTATACTCCTCCTTGGTAATATGTCCCTCCTTTCATTTCCTATATGTGGCCCTTTTGAGTCTCAATCCATCATAGAGTTCCCTGGGCAGCCACACAAGCTTCTTTAAATGTCCTCAATTTTCCCTTCTCATGGGAATAGTTTGTAATTGTACCTTCAGTATTTCAGCTTTCAGGATCTCCCATCCTGCTTGAACTCTTTTTTCCTTCAGGATTTCTAGCCATGGGATCCCACCCAATTTTTCCTTGAGTTTTCAAACTGGCTTTCCTAGGGTCTGACTAAACTCAGTTTTCATAGCCTTTTCTATCTCGAATTCCAAGATGACATAATCATTTTCCCCTAAGGTTTCTGCCACTTTCACTTCATCTACCATTTTTTCCCTGTTGGTCAGGATTAAGTCCAGGACAGCAAATAGCCTTGTTCCTTCTTCCACCTTCTGAGAGATGAAGTTGTCAGCAAGACAAGTCAAAAACTTATTGGATGTCCCATTCTTTGCAGAATTAGACTTCCAGCAGATATGAGGATAGTTGAAAATCCCCATTACTACTATTGCTTGCCTCTGTGAAAGTTTTGTCATCTGTTTTGTCATCAGAAGGCACCATCTATGTCTTCTGGCTGGCTGGGCGGTCTGTAGTAAACTGGCACAGCAATATGACTCTTGTTTCTCCCTCCCTCTTTCTTTACCCAAATGCTTTCAACAGGGCTTCCATTCTCAGTATCATAAATTTCTGCACAGGTGAATCATAAATTTTCGCCCCTTCCTTCCATATAATACTCCCGCACTTTCCTGTTGTGTTTATTCCTTTTGTACAAGGTATATTCCAATCATGAGTCTTGTCCCACCAAGTCTCAGTGATACCTATCAGATCATACTTACCATCTTGTATTAGGATTTCAAGTTCATCCTGTTTGTTTCCCATGCTCTGTGCATTAGTATATAGACATCTGAGACCATGGGTGTTGCACCTTCCCAGTTTCTCTGCTGTATTTACCTGCAATTTACTGGGATCCACTTCCATTGTCCTGTCTCCTCCTTTGTGTTCTTCTCTGTAATACTTGGCTTAGTAGTTAGCTCTGGGCTTATACCCACTCCCTGTAGTTAGTTTAAAGCCCTCTTGATCAGGTTTGCAAGGCTTCTGTCAAAAACATTCTTCCCAGTCTCTGTAAAGTGCACCCCATCACCCACAAGGAGTCCTTCATATTAGTATCGTAGCCCATGGTCCATGAAACCAAACCTTTCCTGATGACACCATCTGTGTAGCCAACTGTTCACTTTCAGTATCCTTCTTTCCCTACCAATGCCCTGACCTTTGACAGGAAGGACTGATGAAAACATCACTTATGCCCTCATATCCTTCACTTTCCTGTCCAGAACCTCATAGTCTTTAGAGATCCATTCAACATTTCTTCTGGCTGTATCATTTGTTCCCACATGGATCAGCAGTTGCTTTGATGAGTCTTGGTAGCCTCTGTGTCAAATCTTTAATACATGCTCCAGGAAGGCAACACGCCTCCCAAGATGGCATTTCTGGTGTGCACTGCACACAGCTGCCTCCATCCCTCTCAGTTGGTAGTCCACAACCACTATCACATGTCTGTTCCTCCTCAGGTTGGTGGTTATATTCCTCCCATCCATGTGGGCCTGAGTACCTTCCTGAATGACCTGTGGAGTGCTGGAAGTATCTGGTTAGTATCTTCAGGTGGCATAGAGTCACCCTCCATGGAAAGATGTCTGTTCCTCCTTGTGTTGGTGGTTAAATTTCTCAGTTCCACATGGCACTAAGTTCCTTCCTTAGTGTTCTGTGGTGTCAGGGTGGCCCAGGGCCATCCTCTATGGGAAGAGCCTGGTATCTGTTTTATAGTTGCAGTGACACAGAATGTCTCCTTTTTTTTCTTTTTCTTTTTTAATTTTAATGAATACAACAACAAAAGATACAACATAAACATTGTGCACCCCCCCACCTCTTGGGACCAAGTTATATTTCTCCCCCCCCAATATATACAAAATATTATTCTATACTCCAAAAATATAACAAATCTTGACAAGGTTTGTTCCCCCTCCCCTTTACCAACACATAATCCAAAAATTTACCCCAAATGTTCACAAAGGTGTCTTTCTCCAATTGTCCTTTTTGACACTGAATATTACAAGTTAATTTATCATTTAACGCGATATCCCATACAGTACCTCTTTATACCATTCAGTAATTGAAAACACATGTTGAACCTTCCAATTCCTAGCTATCATTAATTTTGCTGCTGTTAACAAATTCACAATCAATTCTTTTGTATTTTTTAAACAAACTAACTTTTCTGTAATTGTTAACAATGCTAATTTTGGACAGACTTCTAATTCCATTCCAATTATTTCTGATATTTCTGCAAATACTTTCTGCCAAAATTCCAGAACATTTTTTCAGCTCCACCACATGTGGGCATATGTACCTTTTACATTACATCCTCTCCAACACAATGCGGAGCAATTTTTATCAATCCGATTTAATCTTACTGGAGTTAAATACCATCTCCATACCACTTTATAAAAGTTCTCTTTTATCCTAGTTGACATAACTCTTACAATACGTCTATCCCAAATATTTTTCCAACTTTGTTTCGATATTTCCTCATCAAATTCATTATCCCATAACACTTTAAGAGAATCTTTATGCTCTTCTTCTTTTTGTAACATCGTATATAAAGCCTTTGTTGTACCTCTTGTTGAAACATTACCTTCTATAGCTTCTCTAGTCAAAACTATCTTTTCAAAATTGGTTAGTTCTCTTTCGCTGTCCATTGTTGTCCTCCACTTCTTTAACCACAGTTCCAATTGCATTGAATTTAACCATGATATTCTCTCTCTTCCTACTATTTCTATTATATGTTCTCTAGTCTTCAATTTTTCCACCCAATCCATTAATTTAATCACCTTTTTTCTCCTTAATATAGCTTCTATATGTCTTACATTTTCTGGAAAGTCCTCCATGACTACTACCGGAGTTAACGGGGATTCCTCTGGTGTAAAAATTTTCCTCGTGCTATTCCAACTCTCTAACATACTCCTCAAAAAGGGATTTTCTAGTCCTTTTATAATATTATTTATATTTTTCTTAAATAATATATTCACCATCATGTTTCCTAATTCTCGTGATTCTAATTCCAACCACATTTTGTCTTTCCCTGCTATAATGTCCAAAATATGTCTTACTTGGTTGGCTAAATAATACCACTTTATATTAGGAAGACCTAAACCACCTATTTTTTGCGCTTTATACCAACTATATTTATTAATCCTTGATCTTTTCCTTCCATTACAATATTCATTAATAATTGATTGCCAATCTTTAATTTCTTTTTCTGTAATCTTTACTGGTAACATCCTAAACAAAAAGTTTATTTTAGGCAATATCTTCATTTTTACCAACGCAATTCTACCAAACCAAGAAAGTCCAATTTTTTTATACTCCTCTATTTTATTTTTAACCTCTATCTTTAACTTTCTAAAATTTTGTTCTCCTACTTTATCAATATCTTGTGTAATTTCTATTCCTAAATATTTAATTACATTTGTAATTTTAATGTTATATTTTTTCTTTAACATTTCACTCTCCTCTTTTTTACTATAATTAAACAGTAAAATCTTGGATTTACCCCAATTCATCTGAAGCCCAGTTATTTCTCCAAATTCTTTCAAGTGGTTCTCCAACCTATCCATTGTTTCAATTGGATTTTTAATTGTTAATAAAGTATCATCTGCAAATAGATTTATTTTAATTTGATCTCCAACCCCCATCCCTATAATATTTCTATCTTCTCTTACTACATTTGCTAGTATTTCCATCACTAATGCAAACAAAATAGGGGAAAGGGGACATCCTTGTCTAGTTCCTCGGTCTAAGGAAATTTGTTCCGTAATACCATCATTTACCACTACATTTGTAATATTACGGGCATATAATTGATTAATTACTCCTTTAAATCTTACTCCAAACCCCATATTTTTTTATTATCATTTTTAACGTAGGCCATTCCACGCAATCAAAAGCCTTGAAAATATCTAATGCTAATACACCTGCTTTAACATTATTTTTCTTTATACTATATATTATATTTAATACTCTTCTAGTTAAGTCGGCCATTTGTCGACCTGCAATAAATCCGCATTGGTCCACCCCTACATATTTACTCATAAACCTATTCATTCATCTCGCTAGTATTGCAGTAAATAATTTTGCATCTTGATTTATTAACGAAATGGATCTATATGAATCTGGTTCTGTTAAATCCTTTCCTGGTTTTGGAATTACTATAACCATAGATTGTTTCCATGAGGGGGGAATTTCTCCCCCTTCCATTATATTATTATATAATAACTTCAACCTTGGAATTAACATATGTTTAAAAACCTTGTAATATTCCACCCCAATCCATCTACTCCTGGGGTCTTGCCCTCTTTTAATTTATTTATAGCAAAATCTATCTCCAAATCTGAGAATGGTTGCTCCATCATCTCTCTATCTTCTTCTTGTATTCTCATTTTCATATGTTTTTCAATATATTCTTTAATCCTATCTTCCTCACCTATTCCTGCTTTATATAATTCTGAATAAAATTCTTGAAATTTTTTTAATTTTTCCTTCATCAAATTATGTCCTTTCCCTTTTTTATCCTTTATTATTCCAACTATATTTTTCCCCCCGTTGTTTTTGTGTGGATCTAGCTAACATTTTAGAATTCTTGTTACTATTTTCAAAGTAAGCTCTTTTCATATAAATCAAATTTCTCTGTGTCCTTTCAATATCCTTGTTTTCTAACTCTTTCCTCTTAGCTTGTAGTTCTGCATAAATCTGCTTTCCCCTTTCCTTTAAAAATTTACCGTAGCTTCTAACTCCCTTATCTCCTCTTCAAGCTTTTTATTAAATGCCTCCTGTTGTTTCTTTAATATACATGCTTCTCTTATACTAATGCCCCTCATAACAGCTTTCATTGTGTCCCAAACTACTGCATCGCTACAAACTCCTGTATCATTAATCTCCCAAATCTCTCTTAATTCCTTCTCTATCTTTTCTCTTAAATGTTTGTACTGAAAAATATTACCGCTCAGCCTCCATCTTTTAGCTTCTTTATAATCCTTATTTATCTTAACATCCATATTATGTATTGCATGATCTGACACTTTTATAATACCAATTTCCGTGTTCATTACTCTTGAAATCAGATTTTTAGAAACAAATATATAGTCAATCCTAGAAAAATTCTTTGTAACAGGTGAATAATATGTATAACTTCTTTCATCTCCTTTTACACCCCTCCATACATCTACCATTCCCTCTTTGTTAATTACTGTATTTAATGCCGTTATATTATTTTTCCTCTCTTCTACCGTGGGATTAGATCTATCTATCTTTTTGTCCATCACCATGTTGAAATCACCAGCTATAATAACTAACTCATTTTGTTTTGAACCCATTTCCTTTAATACTTCTTGGTAAAATTCTGCTTGATTTACATTTGGGGCATATACATTAACTAATATATATTCTTCCCCTCCTAATGCCCCATATACTATTATATATCTCCCCCTAGTATCCTTTTTAACTTTACTCACAATAAAACCACATTTTTTAGAAATAATAATTGCCACACCTCTTGACTTGGTGGAACCATATGCTTTCTTGTATATCATAGACCATCTTAGTTTAAGTTCGTTTACTCCCTCTTTTGATTGATGTGTTTCTTGTAGAAATATTATGTCCGCCTTATCTTTATTTAGAAGTGCTTCAATCCGTCTTCTTTTCAGAATAGATCCCAGACCTTTGACATTCAACGTTGAAACTCTTAACTTAGGGTCCATCTTATTTTATTGTTGCTCGACCAACTTTGGTCCCTGTGCATAAACATAAATATCACCACAACCCCCCACCCACACATTTAATTCCATTCCCCCCTCTCTTATCCCAGGGATAATCACCCCGCACACAGCTTCTGGAGCCTTTGAAGGGGGGGGGAGGTTGAGACTTCCGCCTACGAACTCCAATCATTTACTTCCTTCTGGTCTCTTTTTAACAAAAAAAACAACAAAACAAAACAGAAAAACAACAACAACAAAAACAAAAAACCACTGTCTCCCCTTTTCTTCAGCTGAGCAGGAAATAAAAAACAAACAAACAAACAAACAAACAAAACAACATAAAATAAAATAAAATAGAATTAAAAAAGGGGGGGGAAGTAATAATTAAAGAGAGAGAAAGAGAAAGAGAAAGATTTAATAAAAGAATAAGAGACAAAAGAAAAGAGTTATTTGTCCTTTCCTCCAACTGCACCAAGGGTTTCTTGTATATCTGTGAATCTGACCGGCCCGGGCATTCCTTGTCCAACTGCTCCATCTTCTCCCTGTAAGCCCAGTTCTTGCAGCAACTGCATGCCTTGCTCCAAAGATGTTATCTTGTAGAATTTTTTTCCAATAAAAAATCTTTAAAAAACTGGGTAACCCCAAGTGTAAGAAATCCCATTTTTCTTCAAAGTCGCTGTGCAGGGTTTCACACTCCGCCGCCAATTTATCGTTTGAGCACACAAATCATTGAAAACTTGGACTGGTGTTGAAAAAAACATCAATTGTCCCGGAATTTGCCTGATTGCACCCATAAAAAACTCCTTCTTATTGTAGTATGTAAATTTTATAACAATGTCTCTGGGACTCATTCCTCCTCTTTTGAAAGTGACTCTATGAATCCTTTCAATATCCTCTTGCTCCCATGTAATACCAGGAGCAAGGCTCTTTAGCCATTCAAGCACTCTATCTTTCAAACTTTTAGAAGCTTCACCACTCTGTTCTGGAAACCCGCGAAGGCGTATGTTAGGTCTGCGTTCCCGATCTTGCAAGTCAATCAGTTTCAGTTCAATCTGATCAAACCTAATATTGTGATCTTGTATTTCAGACTTATTTGCCATTATCCCTTTTTCCATCTCAGACATTTTCAAATTCACAGATTTTAATTCTGTTTTTATTTCAGCAATTGATTTTTGTAGCTCCACAACTACATCCGCTACAATTTGTTTATTGTTTGCTTTCATCTCGGTCTTCATCTGGTTTGTTATCTCTTCGTTATTTTCTTTTAGAAGCTTCTGGATCTGTGCCATCATTTCACTCGACATGCTTTCTTTTGGGTTTTTTGGTATCACTACAGAAACAGCAGCAGAATCACCTTCTGCTGAGATGGAATTTCCGGGATTGTACGAGCACTTCCTGCTCTAAGTGATTCAGCACTACGGCTGATCTTATCTTTTTTGATCTCCGTGTTGTTTTTAGAATTAATTTCTTCTTCAAGCTGTACCCTATCCAGCTGTGACACTCTGATATCACTAGGATGGGTTTTCTTTCTCTCCCAGACCGATGGAATTTTATATTTACGATCTCTGGACATTTGGCAACCAGCCCAGAAATACGAAAGAAAGTTTAGAAAACAATTCCAAAAAACACAGCCCTTTGCCTTATTCAAGTTTGAATGAAGAATGTTACTCACAGGATCATTATTTCAGGGGAGATTTATTCTTTCATATCTTTTCTGACCGGAGCTCTCTCAGTATCCGTCCTACTCCATTCGGCTAGAAGCCCCGCCCCCTGACACAGAATGTCTCCTGATTGCTCTGGTCCTATGTGTCACATTCTTCCACTCCCCTGCCTCTTGCCTTTTGTTTTCTTCCTCTTCTTTGGAAATCTCCCCTTTCTGTTGCTCTTTCAGGAGGTCCTCCTGTCTCTCATCTACAACCCTTTCACTCTCTGATAAGATGAAGTATACAGAGGCATTATTATTAAATGTGATTTCTATTACCAATTCTAAAAATAGTTCAGTATCGGTGACTTAAGTAATTTAATATCCTTTTTAGTATGATATTTATGCTATTCTAAATTCTTTTGTTTTCTAGCATATTCCATCCAGGGGCAGAATGTTCAGATGATCAGTCCATCAAGTGAGTCTCACCAGCAAGTTGTAGCAGTAGGACAACCACTAGCTCTCCAACCACAGGGAACAGTAATGGTAAAATATAATTTGTAAATATCCTTTTCCTATTTCACCAATTACTTTTCCTAGATTTGGGTTTTTTTTTCATAATTCAGCCATGCTTAACAAAGTAAACCCACAGATGCTTTGATAGACTGGGAAGCCACCCCATTCTTTGTTGTGAAGGATAGTTTTTAATAATTTATATATGCCTTTTTTGTGGAAAATGGGTGGCAGTCATTATCCAGTCATTATTTACTTTTTAAAAAAATGCAGAGTGACACAGTGGATGAGAGGGAACCTCAACCACTGTTAAAATTTGGATTGTTAAAATTTGGAGTTATAAAAGCTCTCTCTGTTGTAAGCAGCTTTGTTCATTGGATTGACCTGTGGGTGACAGTAGTTTAATAGTGGCTGCTATTAGATATGGAAAATGAACCTCCACAGGAAACATGGTGGTATGATTGAAGATGAAAATCATACGTATGAAAAATGTGGTGTCCCCAGGGTACAAATTGAGAACTTTTTATTTAATAGCCTTGTCTACAATTCAGAATGTTTCATTTATTTACTGTGCATATACACACAGTTGCTTTAAAAAACAACAACAACAACTTTAGTCAGTTGTATTCACTCTTAGCCTAAAAAGCTTTGTACCCTAGACCCTCCCCAACAATATAGTAGATACATTATAGTGAGCATTATAGTAGAGGAAAGTAATTGGAGTTTGGGTGGGGGATTTTTATTTTTATTTTACATATATACACATATGCACACCAAAGATTGTTATCCAACAGTAGGTGGATTTTAGCATGCTGTATACAAGATTATCTATATGTGTCAAGGAAATGTCCTAGTGACTGATAGGCCCTCATCTGTAATACCGTGTCCAATTTTGGTCACCCATATTTAAGAATGTTATCCATTTATTTTGTTTAAAATATTTATGTCTCATTCAGCTTTTAAAAAGCATTCAGAGCATAAAGAGCAACTAGAATAATTGCAGATATTTTATTTATTTATTTATTTATTATATTTATGAATCGCCCATCTGGCCAGACATCCGGCCACTCTGAGATTGAGAACCTATTAATGAGCAATGGTAGAGCCACTTCACTACCTTTCTCCTATTTAATAATTTCATGATATAGTGGGCGGTAAATAAATATTAAGTCTATTAAGTCTACAATTCTAAATATACTTACTCCATTGAACACAGTAGACCTTAATTTCTAAGTAAAGATGTGTAAAAGTACGCTATTAATCTTTTATTTCAGAATACATATAGATCGTAATGTGTGAATGGTGGCATTGATCTTGGTCTGAGTAAACCCATCAGGAAGCTGTATATGACAGCTTTAGAAATCATATATCCATACCAAAAATCTTGCATTCTTTGCCTTTCATGCCTTCTGAAGTACACACATTTTAGCAATAAATAACATGTAGCAATAAATAGCAGCCTTTACACTCTTGGCTTGTTTGCCTTATTGATACGGCTTTTCCTTCATCTTGTTTTTAGTTCTGAGCAGTGAAGCATTATCATAATAATTAAAATACTAAGCATTTATTATCTTTCACATGTGTTAGGTGAGCACTGTGATGAATTCATTAGCTAGAAAAGTAGATTTATTTATTTATTTATTGTTTATTTATTTATTATATTTATACCCCGCCTTTTTTCCTGCAAGGAACCCAAGGCAGCTTACATAATCCTTCTCCTCCTCTCCATTTTATCCTCACAACAACCCTGTGAGGTAGGTTAGGCTGAGAGTCAGTAACTGGACCAAAGTCACCCAGTGAGTTTCATGGCCGAGCGGGGACTAGAACCCGGATCTCCTGAGTCCCAGTCCCAACACTCTCACCACTATGCTACACTGGCTATTTATACCCCGCCTTTTTTCCTGCAAGGAACCCAAGGCGGCTTACATAATCCTCTTCGTATCCTCCCCATATTGGATTGGGGGGAGGGGAGCGAGTTTACTAGCTCTCCACACTCACAGTTCTTATGCTGTACCAACACTCAGCATATTTTAGGATAAACAACTAATTCCCTTTTCTCTTTGTGGGTACTAATGGTAATTGTAAATACCACCCTTTATATGTTTTCTCTCTCTCTTACCTTCTGTTTATATCTAGCTGACCCAGAATTTCTAAATACTAAGGATTTGGTTTTTTTTAATGTATGATTTGTGATGTGAACATTCATTTTTAAAGATCTGTAAATTTCTGAGCATACTAAAAGATAATTCAGTGCCATGCAAGTACTTCAGATGTTGGTCAAAAGTTGTATTCAGATTAATAAGAGAGATTATGTAGAGGTTCTTCAAGGTGCCTTTTCACTGTACAGATCACACACAGGTTTTTCATACATATGGCACACCCTGACTTGTCCACACATGGATGATGGTATTCTAGATGTCATGTGGGGAGATCTTGATTTCTCCCTTCTTTTGTTTCCTGTCGGGGAAATGATGTACTTCCACTCAAAAGCACCCTGACACAGAACAGAGGGATGTATTCTCGTCATGTTTTTTTTTCATGGAAGAGGAAAGGTTATGTAACCCTTCATTGAGAGACAGATATTGTTCTTCTCCTTCCTCACTTCTGGCAAGAGCAAAGGCAGTTAAAGGTTACTGAAGGTTTATTAAAGTGGAGCAAGTATTCATAAGAGGATATCCCTTGAATGACAGCCACTCACTTATATGAGAGAAAATAAGGGAATACTATTGGGGTTGGGGACTAAACCTTATCCAGCCTGCTCCTGTCTGCATACCACTATCCTGGCTTCAGTTGCATGGCTATGCTAGAATGTAACCTAATATTGGAACTGTCTTGTAACTTGATTATGCGCATGGCTTGTGAACCTAGACTTCCCTACATGTCTGTTATCCGCTCTTCTTCTTGACCATTTTTCTGTCAAGCTGCCTCATCCATGTTTTCCCTCTCAGTTTTCCTTTTTCACCAATCTGCTAAGAGGAACAGCCACCCAGCAGAAGCAAAATTCGCACCAGCTTACTTCCCCTCTTCTCCCTCCTGTTTCCTGCATGCAGAGAAGGGGGAGCCCATCTACACACCCAGATCTTCAGGTACCCTGCCAGCAGCCATTTTTGATGAGGGATTGGTCGCCAGAGTGCAGGTCTTGGGGCTTTCATTGTCATAATAAGTTACTATTCTGGCTCATCCCTGCCTGAGAAACAAAAGGAAAGTGTTCCATTAAACACGTACTTCATTTATCAAACCAGTACTGGGATAAGTACTGGGATAGGTTAGGTTTAATTTCTAAGCAACTTTTTCACATGAGACTAGTTCTGCTACTTCTATATCTGCTTTTAAGAGTTCCCAGAGGTAAGTAACTGCCTCTCTACTTTTTGCTTTCTCTTGCCTTGGGAGAAGTTTTATCTTGGCAGTGAAATCCTCTCTCCTAACTTGGAGAAGCCCCATTCATTATGGGCTAGATGACTGTTCCTGCTTTTCCTTATGTTGGAATCCGTTCTGTTGCTTTGGATCTTGAGCATTCCTTCTCATATTGCTTTCGCTGGTGAAGTGGATGGTTATCTTATATTGTAGTCTTGCATATTGGAGTGACGGTCTCTGATTCTGCATTGCATGACTCTTGCCTTTTCATGTGTTGCTTTGTATCATCGTCTACTGTCATTTGATATTTCTCCTTTTGTTACTGTGAATTTTGTGATCTGAATATCTAGCAACACTTAAGAAGGGGAGGGGTCCTTAAATTTCAGTTGTGTCATTTAGCCTTGCTGTTATTTTCCATCTTAGCCATATTTAGAACACAATTGCTACTTTCCCCCCTGAATCTATGGTTACTGCTTGGGTTCTGATTTACTAGTTATAAATGTGAGTTCTGGAATCACTGTAATGATTCCATTGAAATAAACAAGATGTATCTTTAATATCCTGTATATAGATAAATCTACCAGCCAGTACAATTCTTTTCAAAGGGTTCAGTGTTTCTAGACACTAGCTTTATGCTGAAAATCATAATACCAACATCTCAAAGCAAATTCAGTGTAAATTTTACTTTCTCTGTTTAGATTGTGACACAATATTTCCTCAAAGCCAGTAGTTCTGTATCCATTGAAGTCAATGGGATCATTTTGAGGAAAGGTTGTGTGAATGATTTTTTTAAAAAATGCACTAGATGTACTATTTCATCAAAAAGAAATGATCACCAGCCCATTTTAAATCAGTGCTTCTTCTTGTGCACAGGAGCAAAACTGGGTCCTGTTTCATAAAATCGTAGTCACTTGTTCAGTAAATCTTAAAACTTGGACTAAAAATGTAGTTGCATTATCAGTCAACTGTTCATCAAAAAGAAGACCAACATTTCACTGGCTATATGCAAGTTTTCTTTCAGCAAATTTAAAATAACTCTCTGTATTCTGGCATGTGTGTACTTTGGGGGTCTCCTCCATCTCTGCCCCATTTTTGCTTGAAGAGTAGAAAATGGTAGTACAAGTAGGCCAGCCTTCGTAATGAATTTGCTCACTAAACTAGAAGGTTTGAAAGGTCTGAGTGAATTAAAAATATTTGGCCCTTTCTATGCCATGCTGAGTAAGAATTATATCAGTTGCTGTAATTTAAATCCAGTGTAAAACATCACATACATGCAGGTTTAGACTTAGAAAAAATGAAAGAACGGATAGCAGGGGATTTTCAGCTGTTATATTTGCTGTTAACGTTGTTGATCACAAATGGTTTTAAGTATTATTTTCCCTATTTCAGAAATACTCACTCTTTTAAAATGCTCTCTTAGCTTACTTCTAAGAATATACAGTGCATGAGGACACTACTTAGCTTGGCTCATTGTCATGGAGCTGTTCTTGGTACATCATGGCAACTTGTCTTGGCTACTCTCCAGGTGAGTAATAAGTGATTCTTGCTTTATATTTCATTGACTTGCACCTTTTAAAAAAACTTCTTGTAAGGGTGGATTTGTCTCTTTCAGTATCTTGGCAATGAAATTTTTCCCATGATACCAGTCAGTCAACCCAATTATATTTCTCAAAGTTTTGTCTTTAAAGCATTCCAGTTTCTTTAGTTTTGAGTACACAAACAAGGTCAATGCCATGGGTATGGCCAAATACCCATGTCACCTGAGTTAAAACACATCCATAGAATACCTGGAGAAGGATATATAAGAGTTTGAGTGATATTTCATGTCTTATGTAGAACTACTAAAATTGTCACAGAAACACAAACCTAAAGAAGTTTTGTTTTTCTTTTTAATTATCTTATTGGGCAATATTCAATGGAACTGTTGCGCTTACACATTTGATGTAGCGCTAGCACAGGCAAGCTCTAGTACATCACCAAAAGGGTAAGCTGGCGCAATGGGTTTCCCTGGAAAACCCATCTCACCAGCTTATGCTATTAGTGTTGCACTAGAGGTCGTGTACACTGACGCTACGTGAATTGCATAAGCACAGCAGCCCCATGCAATACTGCCCGTTATGTATATGCACAGATATTCCAGTTTTTAAACGTGTGTTTGCATTTCAGCATCTTGTATGGATTCTTGGTTTAAAACCGGGTGTTGGAGGTGCTTTAAAGCCTGGAAGAGCTGTAGAAGGACCTAGCACAGTAAGAAGTTATATAATTATAACGGAATTAACACATGATATACTTGTGTTATGCATTTACTTACAGAATACAATTGTCTTCTTTAGGTTCTAACTACAGCTGTTATGACTGATTTACCAGTCATCTCTAACATACTTTCCAGGCTGTTTGAAAGCTCACAGTAAGAAAAATTACTTTATGATCCAAATGTTTGCTTTTTATCCATCTTGGCAATAGTTCTACCGTAATAACTGCTTTTACTCCCTCCCCACAGGTACCTAGATGATGTTTCATTACATCATTTAATAAACGCACTTTGTTCTTTGTCTTTGGAAGCCATGGATATGGCCTATGGAAATAATAAGGTATTTCATTTTGCTTTTCAGATATGCTTTTATATACTAACTATCAAATTCCCATCTTTGGATATTAATTCCTTGCAGCCCAATCATAAGATTTGTCATGTCATCAAAAATGAATTGTTGACAATTGTACTAGTGAAGCTAGGGTTTTATAAAAACATGATGGCATGTGACCTTCACAGGAAGATACACTAATGCAGTTTATGTTTAGGGCTGAAATGTACCACATTGAAATCTTAATTGTTTCAAAAGCCCAATTTTTTTTTTTCATGCCTGAAAATGTAGACATGGGAATCTCAGAAATCTTTAGATTTGCACTTAAATAACAGATTAACATTAGAAAGGCACAATCCTATGAATGGCTGGCTGGGGAATGCTGGGAGTTGTAGGACTTTTTTCTGTCTAAGCATGCATAGGATTGCACCCTAAGGCTATAATTCTATGTATGCATACTCCTAAGTACCATTGAATTTAGTGAACAGGATGAAGCTATTAGCATTTTGTCTACATATACAGGAAGGATCTACACCTACTACTACTGCTGAACATGAACATGTATTTAACACCAGCAGTGTACCTCTGAGAGATGCAAGGTGCAATCCTATGCATGTTTAGACAAAAACAAGTCCTACAGTTCTCAGCATTCCCCAGCCAGTCATGCTAGCTGGGGTATGCTGGGAGCTGTAGGGCTTTTTTCTGTCTAAGCATGCAGCGGACTGTGCCCTCAGTTGTTGAAAGTGGCTGTGTTTGGACAACCATATCTCAGCTCAATAAGCTGAGATATGCATTAGCATTTTGCCTATGGAACTCAGCTCCTTCTCTCCTTCCTTCTTGGCACATCTCATTGAAATGCAGAAGTCTATTTAACCATGGTTTCCCAGTTTCCTAAAACACAGTTTGAAATTGGTTGAAGGTTGTTTCAAAGCTAGTAACCATTGTTTCCCACAGGAAACTATGATTAATTAGAGACTTCTTCATTTGCTCACATTGCAAAAAGAGGAGTGAAAGGGCTCTGTGCTTGCGCATATCTCAGTACATTAAACTGAGATACAATCATTCAAATGCAGCCAATGACTTCAAAAATGTGTTGAATTTATCATCTATAAACATTCTGACAACCCAAATGTTCTGATGAAGAAGGTATAAGACGGGGAAAACACTTTTTTTAACTCCACAGTTTAATCTTCTTTACATGTGCTATAATTAACTCTTAACTGTTCACAATTCAAATTAGAATATTACAAACTGGGTTGTTTTTTTTTGCAATGGCTTAGATGAAACACTGTGTGCATATTATCTGACGGCAGCTGCTATGCAGAGCTATTTAAAATGGCCTCTATATGGCATCTGTGACATGCAAATATTGCATCATATGGTCTCCTATCACTGTCTGAAATTTGCACACAACAGGAAGTTGGTTGCAGATTGGTCCAAATTAGAGCCCTTGGGTATGGTTTTGTGTAATTGGAAAGCAAAACACTTGGAAAAATGACTGCCAATAAGTGAGCAGTTTACTCCTACGTTTCTTTTTATTTAACTAAAATGCAATCACACTCTACTGCTTTCCACATTGTGATTATTAGTCCATGAAACTTTTATGATTGGCTGATAGAAGTTTTCAGTTGCAAATACTCTGCAAATATAGCATAGGAAAGTATTGTATAGGTAGTGGAAATGTCATCATTCTTTGATATGGGATAGAATGAGTGGGAGGTAGAATACTGGAATGTTGTAAATATTAACAGCATAATCATATACATGTCTACTCTGAAGTAAGCCCCTTTGAGGTCACCGGGCCTTACTCCCAGATAAATGTGTGTAGTGTTGCAGCCCAAGTCTGAAGATGAAGACAAGAACTAGAATAAGCCTCCACCACAGCAGCAGTAATATTATAGGCTCCATTAAGACAGTGATATAAAATGTCCACTGACATCAGTAATTTACTGCCAATTTTTAAAAAAATGTTTATTATGTATTCATTTTTCACATTGCCAGCCACCTTGGAGGCATGTTGTCAGTTAGAGAAGTGGGATGTAATTTTTTTTAAAAAAAGAATAACATAATACATCGATCATTCACTCAAATGACCTTGTTTTAAATTCCATTTGTGCTTAGGAGCCATCACTGTTTGCTGTTGCTAAATTGCTGGAAACAGGACTAGTTAACATGCATAGGATTGAAATTTTGTGGAGACCACTGACTGGTCATCTCTTAGAGGTAACTAATCTTTTTATAACCATTATATTAGCCTTTGTGTTTGAAAATCCCTAGTGTTTTTGTCTCTGCTATTAAGACTTGAAGACATAAGGATATTTGGAAAGCAAATTATATTATGTTGCTATTTATTTAATCTTCTTTGCTTTGCTTTTTCTAGATTATTTTATTATTAAGTTTAAGGAGGTTCTTTTCTCCATTTAAGTGTTCTCTGTATAGCTTGATATAAAGCAAAGTATGTAATGGCTAGTTTGTGGTTTTGAAAAGCAAAACACAGGCCACATCATACATACAGGCACATATTTACATATACAGAGATAAATCTGCAAGATTGTGGTATCGACCATTTTTAAAAATGGAGGCGGTACATAAGACTTACAGTGCAATCCTAGCATGTTTACTTGGAAGTAAGTCCCACTGTGTTCAGCAGGCTTATTTCTAGGTATGTGCAGATAGGATTGTGCTGCTAGAGTATCTTATGCCAACATAAATAAAAATACATTTTGTATTTTGCCCAGAAGGCTATAAACGCTCTTCCTAGCAACCAGTCCTTGTCCCATTTTAGTTCCAGTCCTGGGAGTTTCCCACATCACTAGTACCATTTATTGTAATGGGACTATGCATGCAAAATATGCAGGAAGCAGAGACTGAATTCACTGGTCACTATTAAATAAGCCTCTTGTTCATTTCATGTGATGTATCCACTACTGACCTGTCTAAGGACACTTCACACATCTCTGCAGCTGCAAGGAAGTTACTTCTCCATGGTATCTGTGTGAATACTGTTACAATGTGGGTCTTTCCCCTCCAGCAGTTGCCCTCCCTAATAGTGTGGTGGTAATTGGGTTGGGAAAGGATCCACATGATAAGACATAGTTGTTGTATTCACATGCATACTACAGTTGTTTCAAATAAGTCACTTTGCTAGTACAGTCATAACCAGTACTCACAAGTGCAAACATATACTTTTCATGGAAAATACTTAAGGGAATAACTTGCCAGGAGCAGTCTCATGATTGAAAATTATAGTGGGAAGCAGCCTGGTAATATATAGTCATGTTATTCTCTTACATGTTCAGGACCAGGCTATTGCTTGTCCCAGTTTTTATATGCCACCTAAAGTGTCAGCACTACCTTAGCAGAAATATGTATAGCACGGGTGTAGAACCTCTTTCAACCCAAGGGCCAAATTCCATTTTGGAGAAGCTCTCAGGCTGCATTCCAGTGGTGGGCAAAGCCAAAGGCAAAATGAGTAGGGCCAAAATACCAAAAAATACCAGCGTATTTTTGCTTAAAGCTCTTACTGCCAGTAACTAAGCCTTAGGAGAGGCATTTCAACCTTTTAGAATGAGGGAAAACCTACACAAAAGCCGGGAAACCACCAAACAATAGCTGGTTGGGGGGAAAGAGGGTGAGGCCAAGAGAAAGGGGTATAAACTTTTGGGGAACCCTGGTGGGCCAGATTTGGACTGAGGTTCTGTACCCCTGATGTATAGGTATTCTCAATTTATGTAATATGACACATTTTTAGCCACCTTATTTGGTACATTTATATCCCTTTCCTCCAAGGAGCTCAAGCATTTAAGTTCTCTCCCCACAACTCTTTTTACCCTTGCATCATCCCTATTAGGTAGGTTAGGGTGACTTATGGTGACTACTAGTCAAGGTCACCCAGTGAGCTTTATGGCTGAATGGGGATTTGAATCTGTGTCTCCCCAGTCCTAGTCCAGTACTCTGTCTACATCACACTGGCTCCTGGAAACATTGAATTTCTGCATCAAAACTGTTTATAGTATAAATCTCAATTATATATTAATGCTTATTGTTTGATCTGTCTTGGTTTTCATGTTTTCACTTCTTCCTTCTCCCCTATTGCTTCCTTTCTCTCTTTTTTATTCAGAAGGTAAGTTTGTCGTACAAGTTTGTCTTGCTTATTTCCTATTTGACTTTGTGCTAATGTGTGAATCTTCTCATTTTGCTGTTTGAGAGTAATAGATCATATCGTAAAACCAAATAAGAAATTAGATTGGGGTACAAAGAGATAGATTTTGATATATGCAGAGTGAGTCTTTTATAACTTAGCACCAGCTTACACAACTGGTAAATCTGCAATCATATGTATCACTGGAATTGTAGTAAGGGTCATATGTTGTGATACAAAATATTAAGATACGAAATATCTAAAACTATTAAGACCAATGTCTTACTCGTCCATTCAGTCCAATAAGAAATATGCACTTAACTTACAGTTTTTATCTCTTTTGGTCTCTGAGAATAAATACAAAGCACTTTGCAAACTGAAAGGACCACAGAAATTACTACTAATATAATAACACAGCAGCTGTTACGTGCAGCTTGTGCTGTTACATACACCAGATTGGCTTGTGGTTATCGGTATTTTAAAAGACTCCATGGATTGATTGCCCATTCTTAATGCTGAACATTTATTAATCTACATTTTAACTTGAGTAAAGGCTATATTGTATGTTTAGGTTTGCCAACATCCGAACGCACGGATGAGGGAATGGGGAGCAGAGGCTTTAACTTCGCTCATCAAAGCTGGACTGACATTTAACCATGACCCTTCATTCTCACAAAACCAGGTAAAGTAACATTTTGGAAAATAAAAGTTTTGTTGTGGAAAGAATGATCCATAGGAATCAATAGCATAATTGATACTGACTGTTGATAAGAATCAGTAAAAGTTATTTTAAACAGTTCTGTTTATAGTTGGGTAATTAGTGGTTATATAGCTGGAACATCTCTGTTCCTGGATTTCACCACCCTGCATTGTTGACATAATGTAATAACAATGCTGCTCTTCCAACCAATTGAACTTCCAGGAGACTGCCTGCCTGTTGGGCTCAATAACAGTCCTACACATGTCTACTCAAAAGTAACTTCCATTGAGTTGGTATAGGATTGCAGCCCAAATTTGCTATAATATATTGTGTGATTGGCAGAAACCTGTAGTTTGTACAATAGATAGTTCTGTCATCACACACATAGTACTTAAAATTTTCTGGATGATCATATTGTGACCAAGTATCTTGGAAGATGTGATGTAATGCTGACCATCTAAATTCAGCTGTTTGGGGAATTGATTCTTATTTGGCCACTTTTTAAAATTGTGCATGCAACAGATTATAACTTGTAAGCTTCGGGAGGGCTTGTAGTAGTGTGCAATCAGTTCGTTGATACACATATTTGATCAATGTAGAAGTCAGTTGTCATAGTACTTTCCTCCTTTCCCCTGATATCCATCTATCCCCCTTATACTGTCAGAGATCCCCAAAACCAGAACAGCCACTTGACTACCCCCTCAAGAGTGGAGATGACAGGATGTTTTTTTTTTGTTTCTTTGAACTGCTGCTGGTTTTTTTTTTTACAAGTTTCAGCATGGCAGTACTCTCAGGAAGCTTAATTACAGAGTGGTAGTGGTGGTGGGAGATTAGAAGAATCATGTTGAGTGGTGATGAGGCACAAGAACCCAAGCATCTCCTGTTGCCTCTGGTTATATGTCAGTAAGCAACGGGAGACATACACAATTGGTAGTTTTTATACCACTAGCTTATATTTCCCTATTCTCTCTTCTCCTAACCCAATAATCCTGCTGGCATGGAACTGGTTGCAGAGTTAACAATGGTAGTGATGGTATCCTGAAGAAGTAGCTGCTGGCCAAGATCCATTGAGAGGCGGGTATTGCTTGAGTTTAGGCCAGGTGACAGCATTTCTCATCCTGGACTTAGTCTGGAGACTGCCAGTTGCCAACCTGTAATATAGAAGTCCTGTGTTTCACCTTCTGTCCCTCCACAGACATTGTTCAATAGGTCCCTGTTGCCTCCATAAGTTTATGGCATTTATGCAGCATCTTGTTTTGCGTCCAAGATGCTTTTGTCTCTATTTTCCTAAATAAGTTCTGCATTTTTTCCCTAGAGGCTTCAGTTACTGCTGCTAAACCCATTGAAAGAACTGTCAAACATCAATCACCCTGATATTAGGCTCAAGCAGCTGGAATGTGTGTTACAGATTTTGCAGAGCCAGGGTGACAGTCTAGGGCCTGGTTGGCCCTTGGTACTTGGAGTCATGGGAGCAATCAGGAGTGACCAAGGGTGAGTTTCTTGAACTTAAGATGCATCAATTTACTCTTGCTAATATTTTTCATTGATGCCTTCCATATTCTGTCTTCTGGGTAACTTTGTGACAGTGTTCTGTATTGTTACCGAATGTGCACTCTTTTGTGCAGACATGTATATTCATCAGGGACCTTTAAACATTAGCATCTGTGGCTAAGAGGAGACCTCCTCACCCAAGGATACACACATACACACACACACACACACACACACACTTGAGGGACAAGCCACTTGGCATGTTTATTGATTACAAACAAAAATTTAAAATGCACAAGTTGATTTTGGGGGAATTGACTTGGTAGAGCTATATCACTTTAAACACAAGCATAATAATGACAGTGAACCTGCAAGCCTTCCTTGAGAACTGTACTCTGCAAGGAGAAATTGCTACATTCTCAGCAAGGCCGGTTCCTGAAACCCAGAACAAGACTGCAAACACACGTGAACAGTTTGTTCTGCAGGGAAAGGACTGGATTGGGATGATAGCACAAGGAGGGGGCAATCTGGTAATGAGGAGTCCCTAACACTCATAGGAATAGAAAAATAAAGGGGATATGAAGGCAGGGTGAGAGTTGGGATCAGAGTGGAGACAGCAGGTTGGCAGGAAAGCTAAGCCAAGAGGGAGAGGGTTGTGATTCAGCTGCACCCAGCATTTGCTCACTGTAGGTTGCAAGACTGGGTAGGGGCCTACCCAGAGCTTGTAACGCTCACACACTCCAATTTAAAGCACCTTGTGTACTTGCCTTTAGTTTACTCAAGCCCGTCTTGTCATCAGCTTCCCTCAGCTGTGGAACTTCATAGTCAATCATCTCTTCTAGAAGAGAGGGTCAACTCAAACCCTTGAGGAAACTAAGAAGAAAGCTGCAAAAAGAGGTCTCCACTGCAAACCTTTCCACTAGCGAAGTCAAGGAAAGATGTACTTTATAGCTGAGACTCTGACCTAATCTGTTAAAGATTATAGCCAAACTACCTAAAAGCAGGGATAGAGGGGTGGGGTGGATGATACATTCGTAGGAGGACCTCTGAGAATGTATTCCTTTTCCTGGGCTGAAGCCCTTTCCCGTAGACTAGATACAAGGGTGTGTTGAAACTCTGACTGAAGTGTCACTAAAAAGCTGTTTCCCTTTTAAAAAGATGCTTGTGTTTCCTGGGGGGAGAGGCAAACCTACCTGGCCAAGTGGTTGATTGTTCAGAAAAACTTATGCTAGGGAGAGGCAGGACCTCAGCAGCCACCACCCTGGGTGGAAGCCGTTGCCTCCTGGAGCTTTAGCTACCTGGATGCTGGAGTTTGCCTTCCTGAAGAATGATTGGCCCAGAGATTGGGTAGTGGATCCACAAAAGATCCAAGCACCCAAGCTTGCCTGCAGTGAGAGCTGATGTAGTTTGCCCTCAAACCACAGAAAGATGGCACACCTTTCTACTGAAAACCCTTACGTTTTATACCTTTTACACAAAAGAGCTGATGTCCCACTTGATATGACAACCCAACTAAAACCTTGCAAAACTGTTCTAAGTGTTGGAAATGGCAGCACTTGTCCTCAAAGGACTTGATCACTATTCCAGACACAAAAGGAATACTTGGTGAGGATGGCTACCTCTGGTATGCACATTGGGGAGACCTGTTCATAACACTTTACAATACTCTGGAGAGAAATCACTCTGTGTGTGAGACATGCATACCTTGCTCAGTTTTCCCACCACCCCTCTTTTTCCTTTCGGGCATATGCACATTTGCAAATTTGATTAGAATCTGATGATGTCCTATCTAGTCCTGAGTATGTGACATGGCCACTGAGGTGTATCCCTTTGTCTGTATTTTCCTGCCCTGCCAAGGTCAAGGGTGACAGGCACCAAGCTTACTGTTCTCTAGCCAAAATGGAGTCTGAGATTCACTCTAAAACTGAGCTACTTCCTTACAGTATAGTAATTTTTTTTAATTGTTGCACCAAATATTGTGCTCAATTATTAAAGATTGTGGGCCTATTTCCAGGGTAACATAAGTTTTTTGTAATTCTGGTGCATGGCTTAAGATTTTCAATCGTCTGCTGTCTTTTAAGATTCATCTTCACCACACAGTGTATGTCAGAAATAAAAACTGCCTATATTCACACAAATTTTAGGACATTTTAGCTAATATTCTCACCTATTAAGCTTAAGTGTAATCAGTAAATTGTGTTTCTTCTAACTTCTGTAAAATGAATGGCCTACTTCAAACATGTAAAGGACTGCATGATGGCCATGTTAATTCCAAGCAGCATGGAAGTTGTTTCATGCAAGAACCATTCTGTGTAGCTACTCATTATACAGATCTGCCAGGTTGCCATACCACTTGGGGTGTGTGGGGAGGGAGTGGCTTCAGGAGCATGGTAAAATTGGCAGTACTGTGTGGTAAGCAGTTAAACACAGTTTGCCAGATACAGAGCTACCATGTATCTACTTGAAAGTATAGATAGGGCTATAGTCCGTTTCATATTATGATAATTCATAACTACATGATAAAATTAGAAATAAGATATTTTGATTCTGTTAATAGAGAGTCTCTAATACGGCCTGCATTCCAGTGCCTACAGTTGGTTGTGACTGACTTTTTGCCAACGATGCCATGTACTTGCCTACAGATTGTTGTAGATGTTGCTGGAAGTTTTGGTCTTCATAATCAAGAACTAAACATTAGCTTAACATCAATTGGCCTCTTGGTAAGTATTTAGTTTAATCCCTAACTCTGATACCCTGACTTCCTAATGTTCTTTATATAAAGGCTTAGGGCAACATCCAACATGTTCACTTACCTGTGAGTAAACCCCATTGAACTACAACAGAGCTTTCTTCTAAGTAAACTTGTATAGGATTGCACTCACTTTTTATAATCAAATAAGTTATTTTAAGTTCTTTGAGTATTCTGAGCATTTTGTGTATTGGCTATAGAAAAATGTAATAATCTCATTATATGCGGTCATACAAAACAAAAGGAGTTTCAAAGTAAGTGAATAACAACATATTCCATGGGGTGGCTAAATATTTTGAACACATTGAGGAATTATCAAGAGAGAGTTTTATATTTGGTCTCATTGATTTAAGCAAGCTTTACTTTCTCTGGATTGCACCTATTGATTACAATCAGGCACTCAGGTTGGCGTACTGTACTTAAGTACATTGCAGTAAAGCCTCATTGAGATGAAAGCTAAAGTTATAAGTACTGTATTTAATATTATGGTATTTAAAGTAACAGATTCTATCCTGCATAAATCAGTATAAATTACAGTAATTCTAGGACCTTCTTGCCAGAAATGTATAAACAGGAAAATCAGCAATACTTTGATTATTATTTTGTACTGTATCAAATATGTTTCACCAGTGTGGCGTGGTGGTGAGGGTGTTGGACTGGGACTCGGGAGATCCGGGTTCTAGTCCCCGCTCGGCCATGAAACTCACTGGGTGACGTTGGGCCAGTCACTGACTCTCAGCCTATCCTACCTCACAGGGTTGTTGTGAGGGTAAAATGGAGAGGAGGAGGAGGATTATGTAAGCCGCCTTGGGTTCCTTGCAGGAAAAAAGGCGGGGTATAAATATAATAAATAAATAAATAAAATATAGAGTATGCAACTGGATCCACTTTGTAGACCAGTCTGTTTATAATGGTATTTTAAAAAATGAATACTTGTTTAGGAAAACAATTCACCTGTAAACCAGTGTGTGCTGTGTGGTACTCTTAGATGAAATCCCTTGTTGCTAGAGAAATATCATAAAAAATATGCAGGCAAAGATCTGTTGAGAGAAGTTATTTATTTATTTATGTATGTACATACGTATGTATTTAAACTATTTTGATCCAAGAATAATAAAATACAATAAAACATTTAAAAGGGAATTGAACTTGGCACTCTACTTCTTGAGAAGCTTTCCTGCATAAAAACATTATAACTAGCTGGCAAAACTAGGATGGAGCCTAGTTCAGAGTAATTAGTTAAACAGGATGAGTGCTACTTCTCTATGCTCTGTAATTATTAAAGGACTGTTCTTTGTTTCATAGTGGAATATTTCAGACTATTTCTTTCAAAGAGGTGAAATGATTGAAAAGGAGTTGAACAAAGAGGAAGCAGTGCTGCAGAAGCAAGCAGAAGAAAAGGGAGTAACACTGAACCGTCCTTTCCATCCAGCACCACCATTTGACTGCCTTTGGCTATGTCTGTATGCCAAGTTAGGGGAGCTCTGTGTAGATCCACGGCCTGCAGTTAGAAAGAGTGCTGGGCAGACCTTATTCTCTACAATTGGTGCACATGGAACTTTACTTCAGCACTCAACATGGCATACAGTTATATGGAAGGTAATAAACCAAAAGCTTATGTCTTACTACAGTATTGTTACAACAACCATGGTTTATCCTATTTCTTCTTAAGTGTGTTTGATATTCTTGTTTTCCAGTTTAAATGATGTTAAGTACAGTGTATAATTTACTGCAAGAGTAAATGACCCTATTTTATATTAGACTTTAAAATAGCCAGCTTGTTTGGCCTTTCACCAGCTTTCACCATATAATTCAGCAATCTTCAGCTTTTCCAGCCCCATAGCCCACCTAACTGCACCTGCAACATGGGCTTTTTAGTCATTTGCATATATATACCAATACAGAGATATGGTGTGTATGTCTTTGTGTTACTTCTCATTTTCATCTCTATTTCTCTTCAGCATTATTCATGACATTCTGTTTCACATGCATCCTAGCTTAGATGGAAACTACAATTTTTAAGTGGTGTGCTTCAGCATTCTCACCAAGGTTATAGGGAATGCTGGAACACAACTCTGGGAGTTCCCACTGCAGCCGGTGCGTTCCAGCATTCTCTGTGATGTCGCAGAATATACTGGGGTGCATCTCTGGAATTATAGGCTGAAGCAAATCATTCTTGAAAAAACAAAGTTGTGGTGCTTGCCAGTAAAGACTATTTTAAGTGTGGTTGTGACCTACCAGAGGAAGATCATGATGAAATTGCAGTGCAGTCCTATACATGTCCACTCAGATATAAGCCCGATTAAGTTCAGTGGGGCTTACTCTCACGGACGTGGGTGCAGGATTGCAACCTTGACCTGCCATTTATATCATGCTTCATGGTTTTGTTAAAATGCATTCAGTTCATAAAATCACATGCATCATGGTATTCTAGATAGTCTCTCTTCTACATATGAGTAATGCTGTATCTTTCCTTCTGATATTTTGATTTTTGTGGACATAATTTGGTAGAAAGTGGGGTCTGCTATTCCTGTAGACACATTATCTGGTCCCAAAACTTAAGAAAACTGAATTTGTCCACTTAATATTTTCAGCAATTCAAAAAGTATCTTGTGAGAGTAAGGATACAGTGAGCGGGTTTGCATGTCACTTTAAACCCACAGAGGTTCTGGAACCTCTGAGGGTTTAAAGTGGCCCTGGGCCACAGCTGCGCCCAGGCACAGCGGGGGTCTGGAGGCTCTGCCTCTCCCCTCGCCCTCCCTCAGTCCTCCCATTGGGTATCCCAGGGGGCACCATGCAAGAGCACTGAGGGGATGACAGCTGGCAAAAAGTGCCCGAGCAGCAGAGTTGCAGCCCTGCCAAGCAACGGCAACAAGCCCCACGGCATTGCATTTCCTTGAGAGAAAATCCTGCCTCGCCGCCCGCCACACCGCCTGGGCGCTCCCCTTCACTTACCTTCTTCTCCACTGGCAGCTTGGTGCTGGAAGCAGCATCTGCTGCCACTGCTGCACACCTATTCCTCACCCAGCCCCTAATGGGGCTGGGCAAGAAAGAGGCATGTGGCAGCAGGCTCTGTTGGGCGGCCCCTTCGCCATGCGGGAGCAGGCTGCCCAGCAGACCCCCACCTTGGCCCCCTTCTTCCGCTGGCTGTGAGCTGCCAATCAGCCCAAGCACTGCCCTGGACGCTGCCAACGTCAGCTACATTGGGAGATGCGCTTAGCCTGATTGGCCGTGCGCACTGCCAATTGGCCTAAGCACCTTGATCTCCTGCTATTGCCGGCTCACAGTCAGTGGTAGCAGGGGGCCAAGGCGGGTTTCTGCCAGGCGGCCTGCTCCTGCTTGGCAAGGAGCCTGCCCAGCAGAGCCTGCTGCTGCCGCCTCACACTTCTTCTTTGCCCAGCCCCATTGGAGGCTGGGCGAGGAATAGGTGCACAGCAGCGGAAGCCACTGCCGAGCCAAGCTGCTACCGCCACCAAGCCACCACCACCAAGTTGCCGGAGAAGAAAGTAAGTGAAGTGGGCTGGCCAGGGTGAAGGTGGGGGTGTGATCCATCCATCCAGGCCTTGCGAGACCTGGCTGGCTGGATCTCGCTGCCGCTGTCCTCAGTCATGGCACAGGAGGGAAGCCGATGACAGTTGTGCTAAGTGCCACTTGGGCACTTGACTGGCTGTCGTCGGCCAGAGCCCTGTGCCCAGAGCGGCAGCCATTGTTTGGTGCTTTGGGCAGGGGGCTCTATGCCCCTTTTGGCTTGTGGTAGGGTTAGCGTGTCATCTGGGTTCAAACAATATGCTGAACCTCAGTAGGTTTAGCAAACCCTACCACAAACCATGTTTTATAAGGGTGGTTAAGGAGGCTCTCCTTAACCACCTTAATTAAGCCTTCCTGGGTTCGCACAACACTTTACACCTCAGTAGGTTTACTTAAACGGTGAACCTACTGAGGGTTACCGTGTTGTGCAAACACAGTCAGTATATGCAGTTATAACTTTCTTACAGTGTGATCTTATGAGGCTGCCCATAAGCTTCTGAACTTGGAGGATTACAGGCATTCTATTGAGGGCGGGAGAGGCGTGATGGATAGGATATCTGCTGTGCTCCCATTGCCTTCAAAAACATCTGGACAGCCAATTTCAGCCATCTGGATGTTTTTCCTCTCCTTGCAAGGAGGAGAGGCTGAGACACCACCTGGATTCCTCAGAATCCGGCGGTGCCTCCCTCCTCCCCACCTCGCCCCTGGGAACGCCCCTCCCCTCACGGGGGAACCGAACACAGTCTTCCCTGTTCGGTTCCCTGCCGGTGTAGAAAGAACCACACCGGCTACGAAGTAGGGGGGGCGCTCTGTGTTACTGCAACCTCAGAAGAGATTTTCAAGGTCACAGGCTTCTATGCCCAATCCTATGGCCACCTAGACAAGGTCGGAGGGCCATAGGATTGCACCCTAAGGCTTTATCTTCCTGCTGAAAAGGCAAGTCTCCCTCTTGGAAGTGGGAGCTTCTACACAGGCAACTTCAAAAGAAGGCTTCAGCTGCATGGGCTGTTCCCTGTTCATCAATAAATTACTAGTTATGATTGCAACCAGATAAAATGGATTGGATCCAAAGGTATCTTTCCATTCACAGAAGGGCTGTTTTACACTTTGCACTAGAGCATTGTATGGAAAGAATGAAACAGTGTAAAGATTATCTGCTTTGTGCAACAACTTGCATAACCTCTTGCACAAGCAGAAGTGTAAGGACCTGCTTTAGAACTTACTATAGCACTGTATGAACTTTTAAGCAGAATAGCACTGCAGATAATTTACCTTCTGCTCGTGATTCTTTGGATCCAACCCAAAGTTGTTATTTGAGTGAATCATTAGTTTACACTAGTGTTCAGTACCTGTCTTGTGATTTTGGGACGAGAAGGTATTATATGAGTTGTATTCTTTATTATCAAATATTCGTAAGCATTAATTATAATTTATTTTTTAAAATTTCTACCCTGCTTCCCAACTAAAGTTGTTAAAGTAGATTTGCATTGTTGCAACATCTAGCGCTGTGTGAATAATGATCAGGCTGAAAGGTGGTAAGGTTAAGTAAATTGGAATTGCCCACATTCTTCATCAGAGGAAGTGAAAAGTATTTCCTAATATTTTAATTGTTTTTATTATTTTTTGTAAGCTTAAGTTGCAAGGCACAGCTAGAGTATCAAGTTCTGAAATGTTGTATATTATAGGTTCTCTTTCATTTGCTGGATCGAGTTCGGGAATCTTCTACAACTGCTGATAAAGAGAAGATTGAGTCTGGTGGTGGTAATATCCTCATTCACCATTCAAGAGATACAGCAGAGAAACAGTGGGCTGAGACATGGGTGTTAACATTGGCTGGAGTAGCTAGAATATTCAACACAAGGAGATATCTGTTGCAATCCTTAGGTATAATGGATTCTTTTCATGTTTAAGAATGCCAATTAGGATGTTAATTTACAAAATTTGATCCTACGGTTTTATGCTGCATGCCTCCCAAAAGTTAGTAATGCAGTAATTGATGAGAAAAATAATTTTAAATATATAAAACATAGTCCTCATATAGATTTATTTTAGGGATTCTAATTCTTAATTCATACATAATATTTAGTATAAGCATTTTCTTAACTACTGAAAAATGTTGGGAGATTATTACTGTTTATATAGTGAATTCAGATGTTTTCTAGAGCAATACATCTTCAGCAGGCATAAATATTACTTTTAAACAGTGTGTTTTATATTCTGTATTATATAGCACACCTATCCTCTAACTCCTTCTGCTACTGAGCTATTTTGTTATGCATTGTTGTTGTTGTTTAAGGTCATTTTTAATAGGGTAAAAAGCACATGTGGCACAATAATGAAACAGATCTCTCACTGAACTTTCTTTTTCTCCAATAGGAGATTTTTCTCAAGCTTGGGATGTTCTTCTTGATCACATCCAGTCGGCTGCACTTAGCAAAAACAATGAAGTTTCTCTGGCTGCTTTGAAAAGCTTTCAAGAAATCTTACAAATTGTGTCTCCTGTTAGAGAAACTGAAAAACCTGATACACCACCTGCTATTAATGTGCCTGTGCCTGTCCTCATAGGAACAGTGACTGCCACTAGCCTTGGAAGATCTTTTATGAGAACTGATTCTATAGGAGAAAGGATTGGAAGGTATAATGCTACTGAACCTCCTGTAATAACAGATGAAATAGAAGACTTGAATCTTTGGTGGGCTGCCTGGAACAGCTGGTTTAGGATTGGTTCAGAAAGTACAAAGCCTCCAATTTCTTGTGATAAAATGACTTTTATTCCCAGCCAGCCTTTTCTTACAGCTTTAATACAGATATTTCCAGCCCTTTATCAGCACATCAAAACAGGTTTCAGTATGGATGATCTCCAAAAACTGGGTGTCATTCTACATGGTGCAGTCTCTGTTCCAATCAGTTCGGATGCATCCCCTTTCATCCTACCATCATACACAGAGGCAGTTCTAACAAGTTTGCAAGAAGCAGTTCTTACAGCTTTAGATGTCTTACAAAAGGTAATAATGTAGGTTTTTAAATACTTTCTGAAAGCAGTCATTGAATTTCATCTTTTGTATTGCCATCTGTAATGTGAATCCGTCAAATATTAGTAAGATATAATTAGCTATGAGAATAATTGTATAAAGTAGTTTTGCTCTTTCTTGAAAGGGTGTCTGCTTCAGGTCTGCCTCTTTGGCTTTCTGCAGTGTCCTTTTTGTTCAAAAGATCTGCATCAACATATTATATTGCAGTTAGATCATCTAAATAAAATTTAAAATTTATAGAAATACTAATACTTTTTGTTTTGCTTTTTATAGGCCATATGTGTAGGTTCAGAAAGCATGCAGATAATGTACCCTGCTATCTTTGATCAGTTGCTAGCATTTGTTGAATTTTCCTGTAAACCACCACAATATGGACAGCTAGAAACAAAGCACATTGCAAACGCAAAATACAATCAGGTGAGATGTTTTAACTCTTCTGCTTTTGATTTCAATGGCTCCCAAATTCAGTTAGCTTTGCATGAGGTAATTAAAAACCACCATTGTGCTGAATTTGGACAGCATTTGTATTATCAACTAATTCAATAAATATTTTGCGGGGTTGCATTTCCAATTCTTTCCCCTTTTTTTCTGATCTCATATTGACACTTACATTCTACTAAAAAAGCAACCCACAATAAATTTGTGATGAATGCCAGCAAATAAATATATATTTACCTAACAAGGTTGCCTTAATCTACTTGCACTCCGTTTTGCATTAGGAAATCTCATATTTGGCTTTTTTTTCATCTGCTTTATGAAAATGAAACATGATACCATTGCTTTGGATGCATTTGCAATACTAATCATACTCAAACAGGAGACTGAGTCATCAGAATTTTAATAGGTAATATGTGTATATGTATTAATTTTTCCTTATTCTATTTATTATGCAACACATTGGAATCACAATAGATACAACTGTTTGCACCGGTGAGTTAAAATTCCTTAAAAATTGTGCTTAGTGTTCTTGCTGCATAAATTGCAACATTTCACTTATTTAAAATTTACCTTAATTCAATCCTCTTCCTGTTCAAAATGCTGTATGTGTGTGGGTTTGGGAATTTCTTCTCTAAGTTTTTTTTCATGGATCAGTTATTTTTCCTTGTGGAATTCTTCAAAAATTTTGCATGCCATCAAAATAGGTCAATTACAGGATTTGTTTTCTTTAATGCAGTCTGTTTCTCTACATGCAGTGACATTCCAATGTTGTTTTTCTAGGCGGAATGGGTGGCATTGAATTATGTACCATTTGCTGAGAGATCTTTAGAAGTTGTGGTAGACCTGTACCAAAAAACAGCTTGTCACAAAGCTGTTATAAATGAGAGAGTCCTTCAGAATATTATCAAGGTAAATATTTGTATTTAGATTTTAAGATGACTCTTTAAAATGAGTTGTACTGTAGACTCTCAAGTCTCAGGTTGGGGTGTGGAAAACTAGATGTATTGCAAGAATTATTGTCCATAACTATATTCTGCAAAAATGTGGATCATTTTTATTTTTATTTTTTTGGAAGCCACCCACATGGATACGGCTTAGATATTTGTTCCCAGTCCCCTACAAATTGGCATTGCTTTCCATTGTTGAAGATTAGAATGTGGTCATCAGAAGCAAGAGAACTAATCATCCTATGAAACTAGTAATAATGTAATTTTGGTGTGTCTCTTTGCCTGTGGTGAAGTAAGACTTGTAGTTCGCTGGCATATAATAAATAACCTCTGTGTTGCATTTCAGAGTGCATTGCTCAGTTTTAGTGCATTTGTTTTCTTCATGCACTTGCATATATCTGTGATAACAATGGCTTTCAAAGTGAGAGGCTGGTCTCCCAAAAGAAAAGCAGAGAAAACCTGTGAAGCCAACTTTTGTTTTCATAATGCTACAAAGCAGACAGCCATGTTAGTTTAAAGTAGCAAATCCAGGAAAGAGGCTGTGGCACCTTAAAGGCTTAAATGACTTAAAGATATCTCAAGCCTCTTCACTGTTTTCATATACAATGCCGCTGACAAGCTTGCTGCATGTCCACTATATGTCTCCCTCTGAGTGCC
Organism: Shinisaurus crocodilurus; assembly: GCA_021292165.1. Taxonomy (NCBI): domain Eukaryota; kingdom Metazoa; phylum Chordata; class Lepidosauria; order Squamata; family Shinisauridae; genus Shinisaurus; species Shinisaurus crocodilurus. The sequence goes on from CM037879.1 coordinate 228,778,216, forward strand.
ATTATGTTTAAAGGAGAAATTGATTATTTGTAAATGCGCTGACCTGGTTCGCACATAACGGCAAACCATGGTTTAATTAACTATGGTTTGTTGAATCGTAGGTTGTTGTTACTTGTGAACCTGGAACTGTGTGTTAACTATGGTTGTTAACCATGAGCCACCCACAAAGAGAACCCATGGTTTGTTGTTGGGTTAATTGTGTGTTGTTTAAACCTTGTGTTCTTATTACATGCGAACCCAGAATTGTGGGGTTATTCTTGGGTTGTTTTGCCAGGCTGCAGAGGCAGTAGGCAAGAGTGGTTTAAAAAAAACCCAGCCTCTTTACATGCCAGTACTGCAGTGTCACAAAGGCATTTTGAATACAGGGAGGAAGTGGGTGAAGGAGGAAGGAAGGAAACAACACAGGGACTGAGAAAACAAACCATGGTTTGTTTGATCATCTGCCAGACAAACCCTGAGTAGGGCAACAAACCATGTTTTAAATAAACCATGGGTTAGCTTTACGTGTGAACCAGGCCACAGGGTCACATGATGGACAAACACTGGAGAGCTGTAACCAACTATGACTCCTTGATATGTGTCTACTGGATATTTTCAGACATGGATCATCACTCTAGTTTTCACCATAGATGCACAATGGGAAACCAACAGATTGTCTGTCACTTAGACCTGTTTCACACATAATGCTAACCCATGGTTTATTTAACCCATGGTTTGTTGCCCTACACAGGGTTTGTCTAGCATACTATTGAGCAAACCACAGTTTGTTTTCTCAACCCCTGGGTTTGTTTCCCTCCTCCTTTGCCTGCTCCTTCCCTGTATCCCAAATGCCTCTGTGGTGCTATAGTACTGGCATGCAGAGCAGCTGGGGTGTTTTTACCCTCTTGCCTGCCACCTCTGTAGCCTGGCGAAACAACCCATGAACATTCCACAGTTCTGAATTCACACATAATGACAACCCTATGGTTTAAACAACCCAAAGTTCACAACCCAACAACAAATCATGGGTTCTCTTTCTGGGCTGTTTGTGGTTAACAAACAATGGTTTGTTAGCATGGCTGGATTTGCACATCACAACAACCCAGAATGCAACAGCCCATGCATTAAATAAACCATGGTTTTATTTATTTATTATATTTATGAATCACCCATCTGGCCAGACATCCGGCCATTCTGAGCGATGTACAGTCCAATAAAATATAACGGGGGGGGGGGGGGGGGAGACACACACACAGTATAAAACACAATTAAAAACAGTACAAAACTTAAAAATCCTAACCCACCCCATATTCCCACTTGAAAAGCCACATTTTTAATGCCCAGCGGAAGCTAATCAAGGAAGGGGCATGGCGGAGGTCACTGGGGAGAGAGTTCCATAAATTGGGGGCTGCCACAGAAAAGGCCTTCCTCCTAGTCCCCACCAGCCTGGTTTCTCTGTCCGTGGCAGATCTTGTTGAGGGGCCTACTTATTTATTTTATTTATTTATTTATTTATTTAATATATTTATACCCCGCCTTTTTTCCTGCAAGGAACCCAAGGCGGCTCCTCCTCCTCCTCTCCATTTTATCCTCACAACAACCCTGTAGAAGTAGGTTAGGCTGAGAGTCAGTGACTGGCCCAAAGTCACCCAGTGAGTTTCATGGCCGAGCGGGGACTAGAACCTGGATCTCCCGAGTCCTAGTCCAACACTCTAACCACTACGCCACACTGGCGTACAGCAACTACTTGATGTTGCTGGAGGCGCTCCTTTATGTTAATTGTGAGCCAGGTCTTAGTGTGAATGGTATTTGAAGGTCCCACATTTTCAAATCAAATGAAGCAGCCCATGTTGAACAGCATGTACCGTATTTTTCGCCCCATAAGACGCACTGGACCATAAGATGCACTTACCGTACCGTATGTTAAAAAAAATTTTTTTTGAATCAGCTGTTCCGTGGGGAATCAGCTGAGAGGCGGGGGCTTGCCCCGCCCCACCCCACCCAGGAGCCCTCCGCTCTTCCCCCGGACCAGCAGAAGTAAGTAAAAAAAAATTTTTTTTTTTGAAAAACAATATTCGCTCCATAAGATGCACAGACATTTCCCCCTATTTGGGGGGGGGGGGAGTGCATCTTATAGAGCGAAAAATATGGTACATTCAGTTTGAAAATGGCTTTCTATCAAATTAAGAGTATTCAGACATGACACTGAAGACTAAAGAACATTTTAATAGTTCTTATACAATTCCCTAAATTGGTCCATTGCCATGGTCATTGTCTGCTGCTGTGATTCTCTCATCTTTCCTGTCCAACCTATAATGTTTGAGTTTAATGGGGCAAAACTTATATAGAAGTTTTTGCTTCCCTGAGGTCACTTTCCTTCTTGCCTGCAGTCACATTCTTTCTCGATTTCTGTGTTTGATTTCTACTTGAGTGGACTGTAATCGTATTTTTTTCTTTTGTTAGGAAGTGAGTCAGTGTTACACGTGTAGGAATTGGATGTATTTCTTCACCATACATTTGTCTTACTGTTCAACTTATGTAATCATAATTATTTTTGCAGACATTGAGGATGCCACTTAGTCTGAAGTATGCTTGTCCTTCAGAAAGCACGTGGAAACTGGCAGTTTCTTCTCTCCTTAAAGTTCTTTCCATTGGTCTACCGGTTGCAAGGCAGCATGCTTCTTCTGGAAAATTTGACAGCATGTGGCCAGAGTTAGCCAACACGTTTGAAAACTTTTTATTTACTAAAAGGTAAAGTGCAGCTTCATATTTATGGGAGAATATAGGCAGCATGGAGTCCAAGAAACTACAAACAAAATGCATCTATTATTTGGGGAACTGGCCTTATAATTTAGAATACTTTTCTACATTTTTGCTCATGCCTCTATCTTTGCAAAATATAAAAGATTATTAGAATATCTTAATCCATGATTCTGTCTCAAACTTTGGAATGGTTCCATGGCTAGAAAAACACTCAATGGCACAGAAGCAGCTTATGAGAATTAGCAATGTTGTGGTGCCATTTCTAGCAATGTTGTCATGCCATTTCCTACATCATCTTACCCTATGAATAAAAGAGGAAAACTGAAGTTCATACTAGTGTGTGCCACACTAATAGCCCTCAGAAGCTAGGTTTTAGCTATGCTAAACCAGGGATGTTGAAGAGTCCTTGGTCTCGAGTCATGAGTCGAGTCACGAGTCTTTGGACCCGAGTCCGAGGTCCAAAATGGTGACTCACGAGTCACTCCCAAAGCTGACTCCACGAGTCCCTATTAAAATCAATGGGGGTTTTCCCCAACAAAATAAGGCTACTTCAGATGTGTGGCTTAAATAAATTCTAGGCACAAGTGTGCCTTTTTATTTCAAAACTCTGCAACTGATTTTGGCAAGAACAGACCAGGCAGACAAACCCAAAATAACCTGGCAGGCAGAGGAGGCAGGGAACCCCAAACAGGCAGGCAGGCTTGGACAATTCAATTGTTGAACTGGTCAAGAAGAGACCAGGCAGGCAGAGGCAGCCAAACCCAAAATGTCTGAAAGGTTGCATTTTAGGAAAATGATTTAAAAAAATAAACTTGCTGTACTTCCTAAAACTTAGCCATGTTGCATTTGAAGAACACGATTTTTTCTAAATGTTTGGACCCCATTCTGGAACAGTGAGGTCTCATCACAATTCTACCCTCACTGAACACCCACTCCACTGGTGATGAACTTGCTGGAACCAGAAGCACACTCAAAGCAGCCGCACAGAGTAATCTCAGGTCCTTCCGCTGCCTCTCCCAAAACTTCAAGACATCCACAGGGCTACCCTCACTGCATCGCGCAAAGACCAGGGCACTATAGGACCGCATTTCTGCGCCAAAGTCCAGTAGTGCAGAGTCAGAGATGGAGCTTGTGTTGCTGATGGGCTTGCAGTATGCAAGAGGCTGAAACGCAGGCCTTTGTCTGTGGAATGCCTTGGGTGTGCCTTGTCTGTGGAGTGCCAGTCGAGATAACAAACCGTGGCGAACAACACACAGTTCACAACCCAACAACAAACCATGGGTTCTATTCATGGATTGTTCATGGCTAACAAGCCATGGCTTGTTACTGCAACTAGGTCCAGACAGCACCTGCAGGTGGCATCAAGCAGGGATGTTGATGAGTCCTTGGTCTAGTCCCGAGTCGAGTCTCGAGTCCCATTAAAAATATTGGGACTCGAGGGGGGACTCAGTCCGACTCACGAGTTGAGTCCTGGAGTCCGAGTCCCCATCCCTGTGCTATACCCAACAGGTCCAACAAATAAGGTTGGAATAACACAACAGTTAAGATGGAACGGACACATGCAACTTCTTTTAAAAGCACAGTCTCTTCAATGTTTGGATTGACATTTCAAATTGGTGTAAAAAAAAAAAAAGTATGGACAAAAATTACATTCACTTTCTTATATCAATACCTTGCTACTCAGTTTTTGTTTCACAGAAAATTGGTTAACAAGGGCACACAGTGTTTATGTAAAGAACTTTAAAAACGTAAAATAGTATATGGGAGGCATTGTAGCTCTTCTGTCTCATGACCAAGCTGAACGTTCCAGTGTGTGTATGTTCCATAAACGCACAATTGTTTAGCATTTTTAGTATACTAAATAGTTAACAATCCTTTTCTAAATTGTGATAAGATAGAGAAAATCTGTGCTTGACATTTCAATAACAGTAGAAAACAATGAGAGGCTCTCTGAAAAGTTGGAATAATTAACTCCTTGTGTCAAGAGGCAAAAAACACACAATAGCACTCAATAGGTTTGTATTCTGTGGAGTCTCTTTGTCTCATTTGAGGGCTGAAAAGATAGGGATGTGTTACTACATTTATAATAGGTGCAAGAATAATCTGCCCTCAAAAATGACTAGCATAATATACTGAGTAAGTTGATTAGGTATGAAATGAAACAGGGAGGTATGAAAATAATGTGACTGCTATAAATTAGGTCATTTAGCATGCCTCTTTCTGCTCTATCTTTGACTGTGTGGTTCAGTGTATGATCTGGTCATTCAGATTCTAGCTTCGCCATTGGCCTACTGTATGAGTCTCAGCCTCAGCTCCCCATTTGTAAAATAAGAACATTAAATACTTAATTTGCAAGATGAGTTAGATAAGGGCTGTAAACCATTTACTGTATTAAAAGTGCTAATTGAAGCAGCTGCACACTGAACTATTCAGTGTGGCCATGGGATTGAAGAGCCACACTGCCTCCTCCAGTGGTTCTTCAAAATGGCTTCCCTATCCCATACTTTAAGGCTGTTCTCCATTGTCTTTCAGTTCACCTCCAGATAATCTTTCTATTCAAGAATTTCAGAGAAATGAAAGCATTGATGTTGAAGTGAGTATATATTTCCTATCAAGCAACCAAAAATATTTATTTGCTGCAAAAGTGTTTCATAATTATTTCAGTTAATCAGAACTTCATTAATTTACTTAATTTTCATGATATGTTCTTCTCAAAAAATTCAGCTTTTATTGGTGCAGAATGTAAGTTACCATAGTTATTACTAAGTATGTGTATCAATGCAGACTTTACTATACATCCCATTGGCTAGCCTGTTCGCAGGAGACCTGTTCTGCATGTACAAGCCTGTTTTCGAACAGAGAAGTATCTCTAGAGCAGTGTTCTCCAACCTTGTAGGCCAAAAACATCTGGGGACCCAAGGTTGGAGAACACTACTCTAGATAGTGGCCCCCATATTCTTGTTTCAGAACATCCTTCTTCGATTTCATCACAGATAGCCCTGGTATGTAGATTATGCACAAGCCAGAACACAGGAGCAAGCCTTGGGCTTCTGCATGCATACCCCACTCAGAGAACTGGAGTCTAGGCAGGTAGTTTCCACTCATGCATTTCATCTGCCATGAAAAATAATAGACATTGCAGAACGTTCATCTGTAGGCATTTTATACACGTATGTCCAAGTTTATTCACATTCAAAGTTGTATTGATGTTGAGGCTGTACGGGCCGGAGATTTGTTCCTGTGCGGCACCCTTCATGTTGGCCATGTGTGTACTGCAGTGTTCTCCAACCTTGGGTCCCCAGATGTTTTTGGCCTACAACTCCCAGCATGCCCCAACCAGCATAGCTGGCTGGGGCATGCTGGGAGTTGTAGGCCAAAAACATCTGGAGACCCAAGGTTGGAGAACACTGGTGTACTGGTTCCGTGCCTAAAGGCAAAGGTTCTTTATTCACAAGTCTCAGAAAAGATGTTTGCTGACATGGATTATTCAGAAATTTCATCATTCTGCAACTGTCTCTTATTGTGTGTGTGTGTGTGTGTGTTTTGTTTGTTTATTACATTTATATCCCACCTTTCTTCCATCATGGAACAAGGTGGTTACATGCAGTTCCCAGGTGGTCTCCCCGCCAAACACTGACCAGACCCAGACCTGCTTAGCTTCAGCATGGTGGCTGCCTCATGTGCCTTTAGACCAGGGCTCTCCAACCTTGGGTCCCCAGATGTTGCTGGACTACAGCTCCCAGAATCCCTTGCCATTAGCCATGCTGGCTGGGTATGCTGGGAGCTGTAGGCCAGCAACATCTGGCGACCCAAGGTTGGAGAGCCCTGCTTTAGACCATACTTTTGTTAAATGAATTTACCAAAAAAAGTTTATATGTTCTTCATCTGTTATAGGTGGTGCAGCTTATCAGCACAGAGATATTGCCATATGCTAATTTTATTCCTAAGGAATTTGTTGGTCGGATTATGACTATGCTCAATAAGGGCTCAATACATTCTCAATCTTCTTCATTTACAGGTATGTTAATTAAATGATAATTAATCAATAAGATACTACCCTTAAGCTTAAACAATTAAGATTCAGAAATACACAACATTTCCATTTATCTAAAACTTTGAGATAAAACTTAGGGATGGGATATGGGATAAAATGGCCTCTTGTATGCCCCAGAGTTAACAAGCATGATATGCAGTCACTACTCACCAGTATTCTGAATAAGCCTGTAGTGGTATACAGTAAATACTACTCTCTTTTTTTTAAATCAGTGAACATATTGCAGTATTAATACAGTTTTGATTAGATGAATTGTGTACTGTTCTGTTTTGTAATTTTCTTCCTTTCTCCATATGTGGAGAAAGTTAGTCATGTTCAAGTCTCACTGAAATCATTAGGGCAGGAATTTATTTACAACTAATTTATCCCATTGATTTCAAAGGGACTTGAGCACTGCTAACTTTCTGTTGGTGCCAGTCAGTTTATAAAACAGTTCTGTAGCATAGCTTGGTGTTCCATAAAAGTTTACAAAATAAAGCATGTGGTCAAAGTGGCTTAATTTTATTTACATTCACATTTTCAGTGTATAAATTTCTATACATTATCTCTGATATGTAATGCTTTGGTAAGCATTGTCCTTCCTTAAATGCTCTGCTGATATTTGCAATAATTCATTTTAAAATAAACTTGTGGATAACAATGTTAAAAGACGGTTTCTTGATTTTGACAGAAGCAGAAATAGATATTCGTATGAGAGAAGAATTTTCCAAGATGTGTTTTGAAACATTGCTTCAGTTTTCATTCAGTAATAAAGTAACTACTCCTCAAGAAGGCTACATTTCACGAATGGCGCTTTCTGTTCTTTTAAAACGATCACAAGATGTTTTATATCGCTATATAGAAGATGAAAGACTAAGTGGCAAATGTCCCCTTCCACGGTATGTATTGTACCTTTTTAGAGGAAGATGTTTGTGTTTATTATTGAGATTGTAGTCTAATGTCCTCTACAAGGCTATATCAGTAATTATGTAATTATATCCTCTAGTGCAGTGTTCTCCAACTTTGTGTCCCCAGATGTTTTTGGCCTACAACTCCCAGCTACAACTTCCTGCCTATTCCCTAGTTCTCTGTTGACTGCCATTGTGGTAGCCTCGTAGGGAATGTCTCTCATTATTTGCTGTTTGTATTCAAACTGCTGAGGTGTTGTTTTTTTCTTCTACTTGGTCTTTCTGTCCTCCCATTTGTTTTCTTCCTGTTACTGTTGTTTTGGACTTCATTTGTTTCTTTTGTGTTTGCAATCTCTGTGATCGCCTATGGATGTATAGAAGGGAACTGGTTTGAGTCCGTAGTTCTGAAAGATGCATATCTCCATATTGCCATCTATTGGAAATACTAAGACTTCCTCCGGTTTGCTATCGGGCACATTGCCTACTAGTTTCTAGTGTTGCCCTTCAGGCTTGCCACTGCACCAAGGGTCTTCACAAAGTGTATGGCTGTGGTGGGAGCTCACCTTTGCATCCAAGGGGTGGCAGTGTACCCCTACATCGACAACTGACTGCTGGTGGCGTCCACAAGGGGATCCTGCGGACTATCTCCCTAATGTGTCACCTTCTGCAGGACCTTGATTTCTACCTGAACGTAAAGAAATCACACTTGAATCCAATGCAGAGAATCCAATTCATTAGGGCAGCCCTGGATTCTATGGTGGGCCGAGCGTTCCTGCCTCTGGTCTGTGCATCAATATTGATGTGCCATGTAGGCAAGTTATCTACTCAGAAGGTTACCTGCATGGTGCATATCCAGCCGTTACTGGGTCTGATGGCGGCTACTACCATAGTAGTACCTTTCGCATGCTTGAGGATTAGGGTGCTCCAGAATTGGTTCGTTCAGGTGTTCAACTCCCCCTGGGATGCCCATTACATCCATCTTCATGGTGAACACATTGGTGTGGGGGATGGACACTTCCAACCTGAGTGTGGGACTTCTGTTTCTCCAGCTGTCCCCATCACGGATCCTTACCAAAGATGCATTTGAGTTGGGATGGGGGGCTCACTGTGGGCCCCTGGAGGTGCAAGGGATGCGGACCAAGGCAGAATCTGCACATCACATGAATTTATTGGAGTTGCTGGCAGTCAAGAAGGCTCTGCGAGCTTTCAATACTGATCTTGGAAGTCGCTTGGTTCAAGTGGTCTCAAACAACACCACTGCTTACTACTTGAACAAGCAAGGGGGTACAAAATCTCTCCTTCTGGTCAGCCTAACCCTCTGGATCTTTGACTGCTGCATCTCCTCATCGGATTGATCTGGTTGCAGTGCACATTGCTGGGGTAGACAACACCATAGCTGACCAGCTAAGTCAGACCTACTCTGCTTCCCACGAGTGGAAACTGGACAGGGCAGCCCTCGCTGATCCATTTTGCATTTGGGGCATTCCAGAAGTGTACTTGTTCACTCAGCCAGTCAAAGCTGTTTGCTTGAACTTCAACAGAGCAGGAGTGGATGAGAAGTCCATGGGGGATGCCTTCATCTTCCAGTGAACAGGAACACTGTTTTATCTTTTCCGGCCCTTCCCGCTCATAACAAAAGCGCTAGCAAAGATAAGGGTGGATGGGATGGACTGCATCCTTTTCACACCATGGTGTCCGAGGCAACCTTGGTTTGCCCCTCTCTTTCAACTCTTCCATGGGAAGTGTCACTGACTTCCATCAATACCAAATCTGATCACATGGGATCGAGGCAAGATGCAGCATTCGGACCTCAACATGCTACAGTTGATGGCATGGAGGGTCCATTGACCTTTTCCACCCCTTTGGTCCCTGATGCGGTGAAACACCTGGACGCTGCTTGCAAGCCATCTACAAGAGGTTCTTATGCCTGTAAGTGGGCATCTTTTTGCTCCTTTGCTACCTCATGAGAGGTACCTCATGACTTTGACTCCATTCAGTACCAGTTACACCAAGTTTTGCAGTTTATCTTGTCTCTTTATGACAAGGGTTTAAAACTTTCTTCCCTGAGTGTATATCTGTCAGCTATCTCTGCCTCTTGCTCTCCAGTGAACGTTTTTTCTAATTTTTTGTACCCGCTGGCTAAGAAGTTTCTTCAGGGTGTATGGAATTTTGCTCCTCCAGTTCAGCTCCTGATCCCGACTTGGAGTTTGTCGGTTCTTCTGTAGGTCCTGACTGCCAAGCCTTTCAAACCACTTGCAACAACAGATTTCCATCTCCAGTCTTGGAAAACTGTCTTTTCTGGTGGCTGTTACATCAGCCCACCGGTCCAGCAAACTGTGTGCGTAGCATGTAGGCCCACATTATATGACTTTCCATTGTGATAAAGTGGTACTCCATCCTGACATCATGTTTCTGCCCAAGCTGGTGTCTAAGTTCTGCTTGAATTCCATCTCCTTTTACTCTGCTTGAAACTACTCTTCATACCCTGGACATTTGAAGGGCGCTGGCTTTCTATAAACTGAGGATTGAGACCTTTCATCAGTCCCCTCACTTATCTGTGTGCTACAATGGCAAGCAGCAAGGACTCCCAGTGTCATTGCAGCGATTCCCATCCTGGGTGGTCCACACTATCATGAGTGGACTGCTCCTTCGGCCCCGCAGTTCTGTCCGCTGTCTTGCAGTAGGACACTGACCCACCACTGGTAAATCAGCTTGCTACACACCCATGTGTGTGATACACAGAGACCACAAAGAAGAAAGACAGGTTGCTTACCTATAACTGTAGTTCTTTGAGTGGTCATCTGTGCATTCACACAACCTGCCCATTGTCCCTGCTTTGGTGTCAGTGTCACTGTTGATACCAAGGTTTTTCTCTCAGTTCCAAGGCCACAATAGGTGGTCTCAGGGGAACAGAGGGAATAGGCAGGTACCCGCTAACGGCAACTGCAGTGGGACGGTGGGGGAAGGTTCCTACCAAAAATTCCTCAGCTATAAATGTTTCCTGAAACGGGGCTCCATGCAGCCGCAGAACCCATATGTGTGAATACACAGATGACCACTCAAAGAACTACAGTTACAGATAAGCAACCTGTCTTTCTTTATGTGTGTGGTTTTTTTTTAGTACAGTTCTGGATTTTGTTAAAAGGCATTACAGAAATGTATTTCAGATTATAAAATCAAGGTAATAAAAAAAAAGTTCTGGAATTTTAAATTCATAGCTTGTTTTGTTCTCCCCTTTTTAGGCAACAAGTCACAGAAATAATATTTGTTTTAAAAGCTGTTAGTACCCTCATAGATTCTCTTAAAAAAACTCAGCCAGAAAATGGTAAGTAAAACAAGCAGAGCTGCTGTGTATATATGTTCTTGTGTTAGAAGACCTACTATAGTACTATAACATTTTATTTATTACACAGCCTGAAATAATTATATAGGTATGTATTTCTTCATAGTGTGTGTGTGTGTGTGTGTGTGTGTGTGTGAAATTCAGTTTTATATGTGCTTGTATTAGGGTTTGTGTTTTGTTGTTTTTAATTGATTGACTATATAGTTAGGTTGATTTACAATTGTATTTCAATTTTCCTGTCACTTGTGAACAAATTTTATTTTATGTCACCTGTGAACAAACGTGTTCTATCTGAAGTGCATTTTAATCCTCTAACCATTTTTTCCATAAAGGTATACACATTTTGGAAATGTCTTTTTTCTTTTTTACATTTTAACACACACACACACACACACACACACACACACACACGACCAACCAATGTATAAAAATGCCTCTTTGGTCACATTAATAGATGCCATATTTTAAAACCGCCCAGAGAGCTTCGGCTGTGGGGCGGTATATAAATGAAATAAATAAATAAATAAATAAAAGTTTTAAAAAGTGCCACCATGGTCGTCGTCCCGTCCCCCCCGCAGAACTTGAAACAGGCTTATAGAGCCTTCTAATATCAGCCGAAAATATTCTTTTCATCTTTTTAAATTTTTTGTATTACACCTCCACTTCATAAATACATGTTTTTGTACTCAGCAGTGGGCAGTGAGACAGTTCACTGGGGGCTAATCTTCCACAGCTGGGCTGTGATCAAGGGAGAGTGGGGACTCCAAGCCCTTATTCGGTGGGCATATGAAGGTTACTAGCTCAGCAATTTGCAAGGGCATGGCTGCTGAAGGCCTAGCAGAGCAGACCTAATCAGTGACCTCAGCAACCATGCTGGGAGCTGAAGGCCATTCAGCAGTCTCAGTGGCTGTTCGGTGCTGAGCAACTAGCCTCCATGCCTCCACCACTGTCTAATGTAGCCTGTCCTCCTTGATCTTGGAAAATGGGACTTGAAAGGGACTATTGTGGCAGTTATCCATCCCAAACTCATGTGCTCTTTTCAGGTATGAACTCTGATTTCATTTCTTTATGGAGGAAGGGAAAATCGAAGGACTTCCCTCCCCCCAGCTTCTGTCTCCTTCAGCCTGCCAGTACCATTGCTCTGACTGGCATTTTAAGAGATGGTTTCCTTAGAATCTAGTCACCAAAGAAGTACCGTATATACTCGAGTATAAGCCGAGTTTTTCAGCACATTTTTGTGCTGAAAAATGCCCCCCATGGCTTATACGCGAGTATATACGGTAATTCCCCCCTAACAACAATAGCAGCTTCAGGAATGTGATTTGTGCCAGCTCTGGAGCAAGTCTTCAGTAGCTGGCTCACAAATCACCTCCCCCCTCCCTGCTCGCTGAGTCACTAACAGCAAAATCTTTGCTTGAAGTTGAAGCTTGAGAAATAGCTGCCAGAAACTTAAGCTTTTGTCTCTTAATTGGTGGTACATCTACATAAACTTTCTTAAATCTTCTAACTCTAAGGAAAACCAAAACCTCTATGCACATGCTAATCCTACTAACAAACACCAGGATTTGTAATGCTAATTTAACAGCCTCTGCCTCTCTGGCTACTAGATTGAAAGGCTAGCTAGATTGAAAATATAGACTTTTATTCCTACATTTTACTGAAGCTGAAGCTCTGTTTGGACATGCAGATGATGATGAGGAGAACTCCAGTTTTGAAGGATTTTAGCTCTTGTGTTTTAGCTTGGTTGCTGATTGAGCTAAGGTTGTTGTACTTTTAAAGTTACGGTATTTTTGATACCATATTGTTTTTGTTGACCCCCTTTTCCACTTACAGAGCTAGTTTACTGTTTTTCTTTGAAATAAATATTCAAAAACATTTAACCTACTGATGCCTCAATTAATGTAATTTTATTGGTATCTACGGTATCTTTATTTTTTAAATTTACCAATAGCTGCTGCATGTCCCACCCTAAGCTTATACTTGAGTCAATAAGTTTTCCCAGTTTTGGGGGGTGAAATTAGGGGCCTCGACTTACGTTAGGGCCGACTTATACTTGAGTATATACGTATGTTGTTCTGTAATATAAAGTTTATTTATACAAATATACAAGCTGACCATAAGATGGGGGTTCACAGCAGTAACTCCAACAGATGCCCCAAAATTCACTGCTCCCCATCAGATTTCTAGGAGAACCTCCAGCCACAATTCCATAGGATTCCACAGAGTGAAAATCCAGCCCTCTCCCTTTTAGACTCACTTCCATAACTGCTGTTTCATCACACAAGCAGATTGGATAACCTCATCTGGGGGGCAGGGGAGCTAAGCCCTGATTTCCAAATGACCCTCTCCTTCCAGAGAAAGCATGAATTGAGAGACATCTCCTCCTTAACAAACCCAGTTGACCACTCTTCCAGAACCATCAAGATAATCTCCAGCAGTCCTGCTGGTTCCATTAACCTCCTAACCAAACTCCAGTCTTGCAACCAAGGGCATTGCTAGGCCTGGGCCCATGCACCCTGGTCCCGTTCCCCAGAGCCCTAAGTGTCAATTGATGCCAATGGAAGTTTTTCTCCTTAGCTTAATTGACATGAAGGGGGCAATTTTCAAGGAAGAGTGCAGGGTCAACCCTCCCCACCTGCTGTAACACCCCCCCGAAATCCCCCCACCCCTGCATGGCAATTAAACTTAGGAAAAAAATATTTCCATTGGTGCCAATGGGAGGTTTTTTTCTAAGCTTAATTGCCATGCAGGGGGGTTTCCAGAAGGTCACAGTTGGGGGAGGGGAGGGTTAATCTTCCCCTCACCATGTGCTGTGGCCACCCAAAATCTTCCCTTCACATGGCAATTAAACTTAGAAAAAAATCCTTCCATTGGTGCCAATAGAAACTTTCTTTTCTAAGTTTAATTGTATGGCGTGGTTGCAATTTTCCTCCAGAAGGGAAAGAAAGAGAGTGAAGAATTGGAGAGGGCGGAGATTGTCACACAGAAGAGGGTTGCAACCTGTAGCACATGGAGAGGTGGTACAAAGTGTGGAGCTTCCTAACCTCCTCTGCTTGTGTCTTCCTCGCTCTGTGTTTGTGTGTTCACGTTTGGGAGGGTGGGTCACAAGTCCCCACCATGAGAAGAGACAACCACAGAAACTGCAGAAGAGAGAAAGGGAGAGAGAGAGAGCCAACCTTCCATTCCCCCCCGCCCCGTGCCTCTACCCCTACTCTCTTTCTAGGCTCCCTATGTCTCTCCATGCTGTCTAGTCCTACCTCCATTCTTCCCTTCTTCTGATCCCCACCCTCAAACTTGCCTGTTTCATCTTTACAGTATTCCCCTCTACTTTTCTTCCTAATCTTCTTCCTTGCCCCCTTTTCTCTACCTCACCTGCCCCACTCTCCAAGCCTGACTCCACCCACCCACCCACCCATTTATTTATTTATTATCACATGTATATCCCACCCTTTTTTTCCTCCAAGGAACCCACTTCCTCCGAAGTGACTTACATGATCCTCCTCCTCTCCATTTTATCCTCACAGCAACCCTGTGAGGTAGGTTAGGCACAGAGCCAGTGACTGGCCCAAAGTCACCCAGTGAGCTTCATGGCTGAGTGGGGACTAGAACCCAGATCTCCTGAGTCCCAGTACAACACTCTAACCACTACAGCACACTGGCTCATAAATTCTTCCAACTGAATTGTGCATCACTTTTATTTTGAATTTAATTTATGGAGGTAATGATAATTGATGAATTGGGTAATTAATTGAAGGGAGATTTATTCCATTTTGGCTCAGGATCTGGGTGGTAATTGGAGGTGACCACCTGATTTGCCCTTGACTTGCTTTTGGATTAACAGTTTGCTCAAATTTTTGAAACTTGTTTGGTGCAAAAGTTGCCATTTTAAGTGTGTGTGTGAGGGGGGGGGGCTCATAGGGGGAAAAAACCCTATTAGCCACTGTTTTTTCATACCATTTTAAATTAATTTTAATTGAAGAGAAACTACTGATTTGGAATGATCTGAGACAGGATACAGATTAATGGAATAATTAATTTTGAAGTGATTTGGATGAGAAATTAATTGGTTAGATTAACCTTCTGTGAAATTTAAATAAATCCTAATATTTCTAAATTTGCATATACCGGTAGATAAAAATTAGCATAAGCAAATTTTATACAGACTTGCATCCTGTGGGCCTGAACCCAGGATCTTTTAAATGCCTAGCAACGGCCCTGCTCGCAACCAAGAATCACAAGGCAGTAAGGGGCCTCTCAATTTACATCCAGACTAGCCTCTGAACTTACAACAATATGGACGATGAGTATCCTCATCATTATAGAGGATGTCTTTACCTCTTTTGGTGGGGGAGGTGAGGTTGGTTAGAAAAATTATTTTTCTGCTTTAAAAAAAAAAAAAAGAGCACTAGAAACTCACTTCATTTTTACATTTTCTTACAGTTGATGCTAACACATGGGCACAGGTTATTGCTCTGTACCCAACTTTAGTAGAATGTATCACCTGCTCATCTTCAGAAGTCTGCTCTGCTCTCAAAGAAGCTTTAGTTCCTTTTAAGGACTTCATGCACCCACCAGCATCCAAGGTACAGAATGGAGAGTCCTGACCAAATTGGGTTGGGGTTTTTTTTTTACTTTTCAAGAAAAATGCATCCATTAAAAGAATGTTTATTCTGATGTGAGACACCCCTGAGGAAATCTCATGTGACTTGTACTTGGCAAGCAGTGTTGACCGCCTTTAAACTGTACCAACCAGAACTCTGTGATTCATATCACTTCAAGCTTGCATCTGAAATGTTTCTGGGTGAGTAGCAGTGCAAGCCTTTGACTGACTTGAGTGGAATCCATTTTAAAGTACAGTACTTGCTACAGTAACTTGAAGTGGTGATTGAAAAGTGGGCTTATGTACAGCTTGTTGTGTATGTGTTAATGATGTAATTAAAAAAAATACTTCGATTCATTTGGATTTATTAGGCAGGTGCTTTGCACCAGTTTTTTCAAGTACAAAATTGTACTAAAATTTTATGCAAGATGGTACTGTAACATTCCACATTATCTGTAACCAGCCTTTGTAAACAAAGGGACAAAGATGTACTTGTGTGTATAATAAATCATACAGTTCTGTAAAAACAACAACTTGCATTTATTATTTAAATTCTTTTTAAACATTGATAATGTTAAACACTTAAAAATGTATTTATTATGAATACTAAGTTGTATGCTTGCATTTTTACTTAATATTTGCCTTTGTTGGCAGATATGTTCATTCATATCGGATCATGCCGTTGGCTTTTTTCCTTTTGGCATATTTGAATGTATCTTATCTGTGGCCAATGAATAATAATTCTACTAACAGGAAATATGAATAAAGATAGTGGCAAACAATCTGTGAGCTGCCATGTTGAAATAAATGGATTTGCATAGGCAGAAAATTGATCTGTAGCACTCAAATACTACCGTACCTCATTTCACTAAATAATTGTTTTATTGTCAGCCATTTCTTTGGCGGGGGGTGGGGGTGGGAGTGGGAGTGGTGTTTCAGTTTTTTTTAGCCTTCTATTTGAAAAGTGTATGTATTGGGGGAGGGGAGGGCTCAAATGGCATTGGTCACCATTGTGGAATTATGACTAAAGCAAGATCTTGAATATCAGCAATATTTTACTTGTATTTCTTGTCATTGTTTCAATAATCTTAAGTGCTTTGTTTTGTAATGTCTTTTCAACCTGAAGAATAACTGTTCTACTCCTTGAGTATAATGTGTGTGTGATACAAACTAAGAAGTGTATTTTTGAAGATAGTTTAGAGATACAGTAAACAGTCATGAAGTACAAACGTTTGTTTCCCTTTCCTATACTATGTAGTGCCATGGGATAAATATTTCCTGTAAGGCCAGGATGGGAACGTGTGTCCATCAACATCTGGAGGGCCTGCAACTCCCACTATCCCTCACCATTGCCTATGCTGGCTAGGGATGATAGGAGTTGCAGTCCAACAACGTCTAGAGGGCCACACAGTCCCCACCCCTACAGTAAGACCTCATTGTTGCAAAAATTCTTAGAGCTTAGTCACACTATAAGTTTAGTGACTTTATTAATTAATGTTTATATTCTAATTTTAATAACACTGCAACATGCTGCACACATGCATATTTCTTCTTCTGTCCATTCTGTTGTGAGAGGACCTCAGTAAAATAATAACTTATCAAGCAGATGGCACATTTTACAAACATATCTTGCTACCTGTCCACAGTAAATATTGTCACAAATAATACCGTGTACTTCATTAGCTACTCTTAGGTGGCAGAGCCCTGTGTTCTGTTCTCCTTCTCTCAAAGCCTCCATGACTATGGCAGTTTATTGTGCTTTATAGACCTGCACCTTTTGTGATGACAAAAAGCAAGGATGTATGGATACAAATCCATTAAACACAGATTTTTATTACGATGACTTTATTCATTGTTCTTTTTGAACCTTTTAAAAAACACACTTTAAGTGATCTGAATTTAGTACAAGTGAACATGTTTAAAGCCTACACTTAGGATCCAAATATTCAACCTAATCATCATTCGCACATCCATGTACCGTATTTTTCCGTCTACAAGACGCCCCCATGTATAAGACACCCCCCACTGGGCAGTTTCGCAACCGCGCGGTTCTCTCCTTGGCTTACTTCCGTGTATAAGACGACCCTCAATTTTTAGTCTAACAATTTTAGGAAAAAGTATAGTCTTATACATGGAAAAATACTGTAAGTGTGCTTAGGACTGAAGCTCCTGAGGTAAATGCTGTTACTCCATGGGAAGATCTGCATGAATGCTACTTAGTATAAGGGAGTTTCCTATGTTGCCAAGTCAGACCATTGGTCGGTCTAGCTCAGTATTGGTGACACTGACTGGCAGTAGCTCTCCAGAGTTTCAGGCTAGCTCTGCCAGGAATTGAACTGGGGACCACCTTCATGCAAGTTCAGTGCTCTACTACTGAGCTACAGCCCCTCCCTTGCCTTTGAGGTTGTTGGGACTTGAAAAAGATACTAGGAGAGGATATATTGTGGAGTAATATTCTTCCTATCTCACGTTAGTGAGATCAGCAGAGTACAGTCCCTTTCCAGCTTAAAAGCTTAGATTTGGCTAGTGTTAGCCAGTTAGCATTTGGTAATCCAGGGTGCTTTAAGGCAGAGTGGATTTCCCTGGTTTTGCCCCCTTTTCTCTCCCTCAGAACAATAATCAGAGAGACAGTCTTGTAAAAGTTAAAGGTAACATTTACTGACTCAGATTATGCAGTTTCATTCAGGCAGGCTTAAAAGACGTTTCTTACAGTTCATTTGTAGTTACTTGGGGTCTGAACTTGTGGAGTTCAGACCAGCAACTCTGGTTACATGCTGCTGCTAGAACAACGTGGGAGACAACAACTCACGTGCAACCACACTCACTCAGAGTCCCAGCAGAAAGAGGAAGAAGCTGATAGCTACGCCCACTTCCTGCTTAGGCTCTGCTAATTATTCAATGAGTACCTTCTAGGGAATCCACCCTAGAAGGTATCAGTGATCTTAACTATTTCACCCAACTACCTGGTGAAACATGAGCCATAGGTTTTGACTGCAATTTATTAATCCAACAGAGGTCAAGCCATGCATATGGCACAATGGATCATGCACTATAAGCTTGATAGCAGTGGGGAGATAGAAATGGCCAATGTCTCCCCACCTCCAGAAGATGCCATCTTGCATTCCACCAGGATCACCTGATTCCTCTGCAATTTGCTCTCAAATCATTATTCATGACTACTTACCAGTGAAACAACTTAACATTTACTTTCCTTATTGAGCGGGGGGGGGGGGGGATGGTCTGCCCCATAGCTACCTGCTCTTGCTTAAGAACATAAGAGCCATGCTAGATCAGACCAAGGGTCCATCTAATCCAGCATTCCGTTCACACAGTGGCCAACCTGTTGCTCACGGAATCCCACAAGCAGGACTTGAGTGCAACAGCACCTCCTGTTTGTGTTCCCCAACAACTGGTGTACATAGGCATACTGCCTCTGATGCTGGAGGTAGCATATAGCCATGTGGACTAGTAGCCATTGATAGCCTTGTCCTCCATGAATTTGGCCAGTCCCCTCATAAAGCCCTCCAAATTGGTGGCCATCACTACATCGTGTGAAGTGAATTCCATAGTTTAACTATGGAATTCTGGAAAGTTAAATTGTTTTGATCAGTGCCTTTTAATGAGTAACAGGAAATGACAAATCCATTAATTTCACAGTTACCCCCACCTCTTTTGTTTCTAAGCAAATTCTTGGCAACAGAAGGCTCCATGACCAACCGGGGGGGGGGGGGGGGGTTTAGATTATCCTACCAGTTTAGTAAAGTATTTAGTGGTAAATCAATGAGTTTTAATAGTTACAATAGCTGAAGCTCTCTGAGGTATAACTAGAAAATCTGATTTAAATCCGTTATTACAGATGATGTTTTTTTCTCTTCATAATTTAACAGAGCAATCCTAATCTAGAACTAAACTGGAGCTAGATATACACCACTGCTACACTGAAGGTACAGCCACTATATTTGGCATATGTTCAGGACAGGAAAGGGAGACAAAGTGGAAATATATATATATATATATTTAAAGCTATCTACACCCCCCAGGGACGTTAGCAACACTACTACAAAGATGTGGCAGATCTAGGCCGCCAGAAATGGAGGCAGACAACTCATTCTGGCCCATATGGGTGTGTGGTCACGATGCCACAGCCCCTCAACGTGCAGTGCCACCCTCAGTAGCACAAGCACCACAGAAGCCAATCATCCTCCTTGAAACCCATGGTACAAGTCTCCACCCCTACCAGTTCATCTAATTGGCCTGCCCTGCTAGGCAGCATCTCATAAAGCCTCTCTCCTGCAACTGATGGTCTCATATACTAGCAGCACCCATTCCCCTTCTACACCACCCCAGTGCCAGAAAGAACAGAAAATAGAGACCAGATAATATCAAGCTCCCCGCTCCCCAGGAGTCCCATCCTGAGGCCAGTTCGCAGTACTATCCACTAACCTCCATCAAACAGAAGCAACACGTGGTGTATTGATAATCTTTATTGAACAGCAGGGATGGAGTGGATCCTGTAAAAATAAAAACACATGTACAGATTATCAACCAGTCACACCACAGCATTCCTGTGCAAGTTGGCAACCTTACAGAGGAGCAGCTTGAAATGTGCTAGTTACAGCTGCTAGTCATGAAGTGGGCCTCCCTCCTGGTTTGCACAGAACTGGGTGCGGCGGGATGGATTCTGTACCTATGCAACAACAGCCTATGGAGTGCAAAGAAAGAGCAATGAACAATAGTCAACACCTAGCTCACATAGTACCTGAACCTGGATGCACAGTATTTATTATTTATAACATTTATCTCCCCCTCTTCAACTGAAAAAGTCTCCTGGAGTGGCTTACAAAAATTAGTAATAGGCCAGTCCTTGCCTTCCGGCTGACAATTTAAATGACGCCATACACAGAAACCCAGGAAAGAGCTCTTAATTTATTTTTATTTATTATATTTATACCCCGCCTTTTTTCCTGCAAGGAACCCAACGCGGCTTACATAATCCTCCTCCTCTCCACTTTATCCTCACAACAACCCTGTGAGGTAGGTTGGGCTGAGAGTGACTGTCCCAAAGTCACCCAGTGAGTTTCATGGCCGAGTGGGGACTGGAACCCGGATCGCCCGAGTCCCAGTCCAACACTCTCATCACTACGCCACTGGCTAAAAAACAAGTGAAACTTGAGGATCACAATGTCCTCTAAAGAATCTGTAAACAACTCTACTGTGGAGAAAGCCCAAAATTCAGAACACACACGCACACACATCTTTCCCCAAAGGAGGGGGCCAGGGGAGGAGGGATGAGGTCACCAGGGAGTAGCCAGACAAGCCATCAGCCCCAACAAAGGAAGACCTCGGCAGAGATCCACAACCGTCCAGGAAGGGCCATCAAGGACCATCAGCACAAAGGGCAGCCTCGAAGAGCTGCAAAGGTTTCCCTACGTCACCTTCTTCCCGGGCAGGAATAAGCCTATCTGCACGAAGGGGCAGGCATAAGCCCCCACCTGACCTAGGGGGCGGGGGGAGAGCGGGGAATCCGGGGTAGAAAACCCCTCTCCCGTCCCGGTTCGGGTTGTTGGGAACCACGGGGCCAGATCCTCCTAAGCAACAGCCGCCCAGGCACTCCGTTCTCCGCTAGGGAGCGCCGATCGAGAGCTGGGCTGAAACTGACTAGAGTATTGTCTTTGATGTAAGTAGAGTGACCTGAATGTAACCTGCTAGCCGCGGAGCCCGCTCATTGGGTAAGACGCGAGTCAACTAAGGTTTTGTTGACTGTAAACGTATTCTTAGAAGACTGGTAATTCCGACCTAATCATTGTATAAACAAATAAAGAGCCTTATTTGGGCATACAAAGGCGTGTGGTCTTTCCGATTGAACTGCGAGCCGACACGAGCTGTATTGCTCTGCCGGTTAACCCTAGAGTTGCCGAACTCACGCAAAGGATCCGGTTGCTGATCCTTCACATCTACATACAGATTCATGAGCGCACAAATAAGTGCCTAGTGTAGGAAAGTTCTTAGGAAGCAATCCTATGGCCTCTAGACAGCATCTGAGGGGGCCATAGGATATTTTGTATTCCTCAGTCCAAGGTCAGAGATAGCACTCTGACCTTGGAATGGGGAATTGGAGCTCCAAACCCCCCTCCCCCTCACAGCCGCAATGGAAAGAAGGGGAGATGGGTGCGTGGGCAGGGGAGGAGACTGGAGAGGCCAGGATATGAGCTATCCTGAGGACTCTCCAGCCTCCTTCCCTCCCCCTCCAACACACTCCAGCTAGAAGGGCGAAAAAACCCTGTCTAGTGAATAACTCAGGGGGGAAGGGGAGGTGGAGATCATCTTCGCCACTCCTGCCCTGCATGGGGAAAACTCGGGGGGGGGGTTATGATAATTGAGTGCACAACCCATAGGATTGCATGCTTAGACTTTAGTTCCTCTGGGCAGGGACATGTCCTCTTGTACTCTGATGGCATTATAAAATTAATATTTTTATTTGTACATTTGTGTATACATATAAATTAGCATATGCAAATATTCTGCAGATCTGTGTCCTTTTTCAAGCAACGCATTTCCCCTTTTTTGGCGATGTGCAAGTGGCCAGCCTAGTCACAATTTAATCCTATTTAGGGCTGACGTGGATAAATTTATCAATTATAGGATTGCTTTATTTGCACTAGCTGCAAGAAAAATAAGGGCTGCCTTTCTAAGCCAAATTATTGCCAAACCCTAAGGGGGCAGCACAGAAGGAACATTTTAAACTATTTTGTTTTATTTTATTGTATTAGTTTTTGTTTTCTGTAACTGTATTGTGATGGCCATTGCCTACACAAACAATAAATTGTGTTACTACTACTACTACTGCTACTATTTAGGGCTGTTGTCCCCCTTGTATTCAATGAGGCTTACTCAAGTGTTTTCAGCCTAGTGTATTTTTCACTACGAAAATAATAATACCAGTGTTATTAAGCCCCCCCGCCCCCCGAGTTTTCCCCATGCAGGGCAGGAGTGGCGAAGATGATCTACACCTCCCCTTCCCGCCTGAGTTATTCACTAGACAGGGTTTTTTCGCCCTTCTAGCTGGGGTGTGTTGGAGGGGGAGGGAAGGAGGCTGGAGAGTCCTCAGGATAGCTCATATCCTGGCCTCTCCAGTCTCCTAACCTAGTGTATTTTTCGTCGTCTTTATCCGTTACGCTGCTTCGCAAGCCAAGAGAACAAGCTAACGCCTCGCTTCGCACGCTTAATTAGTCCGCGAACTTCACCTAAAATGTATTTAACCCACCGGCTTAGATTTAACCTGTCCTGGACTACATTTCCCAGTACCACTCACTCAGAGCGCGGGGATGGTTGTTAGGCACTCGCACCCTTCTGATTTCCCCGCGGATTTTTGCTCTTCCTTCTAACATGAGGGGCAAAACAATTCCATTGACCGACAATTCAATGAACAAAGGCGCATTCCTTCCTCCGCGGCGACTGATTCGACCTGCACGTTGCTGGGGGGTAGGGGGGAGCAGAGGAAGAGCAAGGAAAGCTGAGAGACTGTAACCCAATCGCCCCCCCCCCCTTTTCTTGTTCAAGATGGCGCCGGCAGCCTGCGTGACAGAGAGGTCTAATCATGTGGATAAAGCGTGAGCTCTCCCCCCCCCCCCGGCCAGCTCTATGGTTTGGCTATTCGGGCGTGCGAGGAGTGAGGTAGCAAGAGGAGAGGGGCGAGTTTTCTCATCCTTCCGGAGCGGGTGGGTGAAGAGAGGGAATCGGCGTGATCTCGAAAAGGGCGGGAGCGCGGCTTCGTCGTCTTCAATTGCGGTACCCCAGGAGCGGAGGGCGCTTTCGCTACCTTCGGGGGCGGGGGGGGGGGTGAAGGAAGAAGAAACGTGTGGGAGGAGCTGGGAATAACCGCCGTCCTCAAAGGAAGGAACCGAAAACCGTGGGGTGTGTCTCGTGATCGTTTCCTCCTTCCCTTCCCTTGGGTCTTCAGCCATCCATCCACCCGTCTGCCTGGCGGGGCGTGCGGAAAGGGGAAGACGGCGGAGGAAAGCGCCATCGCGTGCCCGGAGCCCGTGGCGTGATGCTTCGCTGGGCTGTTTCTTGCTCAGCCCTTCACGTGCCCAACCGCCTTTTCTTTTCCCGGGGGGGGGAGCGGGCGGGCGGGCGGACGACGGTCTCCCTTTCTCGCTCCGCCGCGACTGCGGGCCGTGGCGATGCCCGAGAGAAGCCAGCCTGGCGCGAAAGCTTAGTCAAAGGCGAGTGAGTGTCTGAAGGGGGCAGGAGGGGAGGGGCGAGAGGTAGCCGTGGATTTCCTCCTCCGTTTTATTCCTCTCCTCCCCCCGCCGTCCTCCATTCTTTCCTCACGTCCGCGCGGAGCTGCGCGCCGATTGACAATTAAGGCTCCCCGTGACTACCAGCCGGGGCCTGTAATGTACCTAATAAACGAGACTCTTCGCTTGAGCTTCAGGTCATGCAAGGGAAAGGGCAAAGCTGGGGGGTGGGGGAGATGGAAAAGAGAGAGGGAAGAGATCTGGGCGGGGTTTTTCTCTGCTCTTCGCAGCCAGGCAAAGAAGGGGAGTCTGGCCGATGTCTGCTGCAGATAAAGGAGAGAAGAGGATCTTCAAAAGAGCCAAACCCTTTCCCCCCCTACGGCTCTCTCTCTCTCTCTCTCGGCTTTTCATTTTATACGGCGTTCAGTATGCCTGTCTCTCCCTTATTTCACCCCCCGCTCCCCTTCCCCGTTCCGGATGGGTCGGGTGCACCATGGCCCTGGCTGAGGTAGTAGTTTGTGCTGTTGGTCGGGTTGTGACATTGCCCGCTGTGGAGATAACTGCGCAAGCTACTGCCTTGCTAGTGCTGGTGATGATCAGCTGCAGACGAAGACAATGACAATGGGAATCCCCTTTGTTTTGCCAGGGATTACATACTGAAGGGATAGCAACAGAACGAAGCTTGCCTTGGCTACTAAGATGTTTTTGTTGTTTTTGTAAAATACCTCTCATTAGCATATGGCTTTATTGTGGAGCCAGACTTCAGATGACTTCTTATTCTTGCATTTCCTGGATAATTGTCTTTGCCTTTCAGCAAATGTCTATTCCTCCTGACTTTGAAATGCGTAGAATGTACATTTTATGTAGGTTAGGCGTGTTATATTTCTTAGTGACATGACAAATGCTATTGTATTCAAATTACTAGTTTGACTAAAGAATATTGCTGCTTGTTGACATTGCTTGATTTTCTGTTGAAAGCCAGAATTTGTTGTACATCTTGCATGTGCTGAATAGATACTAGACATTTCATAGGACAGTTCTCTTTAATCTTTAGATGAGCACTTATCTATTCCCAGTTACATTTCGATACTTTTCTATACCACAGTACACCTGAATTCAGATTGTGTTGCTTAGCTGATGACTTTGGGAGATATTTGAGTGGTAATTACCATTTGAATTTTGGTTGTGGAGGGCACATTTAAGATATGGGAAAGTGGTTTTAATAAACGTTAACTACCCTGTGTGTGCTATGTTTCTGTAGGCTGTTCCACTGCATATAAACAAATACATACTTCAATACTTCAGGAGGAAATCTTGAAGAACAGTCGTAGTTTGGATTCTCAAAAAAGATAACGTTATCAATATCTTAGATTTTGTAAGCATAATGTATGCCAGCTGGCTTCCTCACAAGAGGTGCTGTAAATTAGCATACAGGTTTTAAGTGATTATTTTATTTTTCAAAGTAACTTGTAACTAGTGTATTTTTAAGCATAGAGGAATCTTATTATTTAATGAAATCCTATGTATTCCAAAGGCTTAGGGTAAAATGGTAAAAGTTAAAATTGGACTAAATTGATTAAAAACATAACCAGTTACTAGACTACATCCTTATTTTGTTACAGAATAAAAATATCTTGTGAAATATAAATCTTGCTTCTTAACTGTTTATTTATTTATTTCTTATATTTATTAATCGCCCATCTGGCTGGTCACCCATATGTTTGAAAATATGTTGCACATTTTAGGAACCCAAAAATCGTCGTCTCCCTTTACAGCTCTGTAATTGTAAGTTCATCTTTAATAACTTAAATAAATTGTGTGTGTGTAAATTTTATTTAAATAATTTTAATAGTGCTACTGAATCAAGAAAATGTAATTAAATGCCAAATTAAAACTATCAGATCATATTAACTGCAGAAATTTTTGTTCATTAAACTCAGAAATGAACATATGAAGTTATTCATTGGAAGACAATAGGTCATGTTTTCTTTACTTGTGAAGGTTCATTATCCAATACTTCAGTGAGGACACTGCTCTAAGTACTACCTTGCATATTTTTTCTAATTAGTTGTTGAATTGTGTATCATTTTGTAATATTCTATGGCTAAACCATGGAAAACTAGAAGTACTAGTTAATTTTAGGAGGCACCTGTTATAAACAGATACTCTGATTTTGAGTTCCAGTGCCTTTAAGCTATACATTGTAAGATGGTCTGTTTAAATAAGATTAAACAGAAGAAGACAGAGCAATTAGTGGAGAAAGGTCTAGGTTGTGGTATCTTTGATACCTTTAATTTAAAAAAATATATAGCAAGAACACTTTTTGATTGATTTGGGTTAGGAATTGTTGAATTTAGGTAGTCATTTCCCCTATGAGTGAGTTTATGAAAGACTTCAAAAACAAGTTCTGGTAGATTATACTTTCATTCCAGTGTTGCTGTTAAAATGACACAACAGTGGTATCATGAGAAAGGGGAGAGTGAATCTTGTTTCTGAAAATTCACAGATATTTTGTATTTTTGTATAATAAAAACAATGAAAATTGTCCTTTGAATGTAATTACGTGTAGTACTTTCGAAAATGAATTTAAGACGGTTCAAATGTATCAGTTTGGACATTGATCAAATTTTTTACAGACAAAGCAAACATCAAATAACTGTTTTTGCATATTTTCTCAGCAGGTTCAAACTAGGTGCATGAAATACACTTTGGAGGCATATTATCTGACTTGTATCTTTATTGTGAACTTATAGCTTTCCCCAACATGGTGCCCTCCAGATGTTTTGGGCTACAACTTCTAGCATTCCTAACTATTGGCCATACTGGCTGGGGCTGGTAGGAACTGAAGTCCAAAATATCTGGAGAGCACCAGGAAGGCTGACTTACAACAACTGAGAGTGAATTTTGTAACGTTTATACTTTACTAGCAATGCTTTCAGTTCATCTCTACTGGTGGTAGCCACATTGAGAAATATATATCAATATATCAAATATATAAGTATTTGATAAATGCATTATAGGGAAGGGGTAAGAGAATATGGCTCTTGTGTAGGATAGATTAAAAGTGAATGGACATTAAACGTAGATGAAGTCAACTTTATCAAAATATTGGTAAACTTACTTGCTGTACCCTAAATGTTCATAGTAACCTATTTCAATTTATGAAACTTGGGTGGAGCAAGAGATGTAAGTTCTGAATGAACTTGAATACTCAGTTACAGGTAGGGACTAAGATATTTTGGTTCTTGTCCCTTTTTTCAGTACATTTATAACCTGCCTGCCTTCTAATATAGAATTCAATATGAAGCCAAACATTCAGAAATGCTGCATAGTTCATTCCTCAGATTATTCTGTTTCAGCAAGTGGTGGAGAGGGTACTTATAGTTTTGAATGTTCCCCCCATTTTAAACATCTACCCTACACGTGGAAAGATAGAGCACAATTCAAAAGGGACCAAGTAAAGCACTTTAGAATGTTTCCTTTAGGTTGTTACTGCTTCCATACTGCTAGTGGAGCTAGAAAATGCGATCAATTATTTTATTTGAACCATTTATACTCCACCTTCCCACAACATGATCTGAAGGGGGCTTACAACAAAACAATGGAACTGCAATAATTCAGTATATAAAATACAAAAATTAAAAATAATCACTGGCACAGGAAATGAAGGAAACCAACCCCTTGCACTGTCTAGGAGAACAGGGTAGTCTTAGACCAGGGGTGGGCAACTTGTGACCCTCCACATGTTGGTCTGCAACTCCCATCATTCCTCACTGTTGGCTTTGCTGGCTAGGGATGCTGGAAGCTGCAGTCCCAACAACTTCTGGAAGGCTACAAGTTGTCCATCCCTGTCTTAGGAATTTGTCTAAGAGACAAATACATCTGGGGAGGTAGTGCCATGAATAATAGAGTACCAGCACAAAAAAGCCCCTTGTCATCACCTCTTATGAGTTAGGGACACTAGGAGAAGGCCCTCAGAAGATACTAATACATATTAATGGATTGTGTGAGAATGTAGGTTAATTTATGGAGCTTTCTTGATTTAAGGTTGGAGTTGTGGAATCTTAAGATCATTTTGAATACTAGCATTTTGTCACTAGAGTTCGTTTTCTACACTGGGCAGAGCAGAAGGTAAATCTGGATCTACTGGAAGATCTCTGGGTGATCTGCAGTAGATGTAAGAATTTCCGGCTCCCAATTGTTTAACAACAGTGCCAAAATGACGCTCTCCCCCACTCCCTGCTGTACCTTAAATTATACTGCTGAAATGAAGACAATGTGGGGTAATCAGGAATGGAATTTTTGTGTGGAAAGACTGAGCACCATTCAGTTCTGGTGCTCAAAAATTCCTGGGCGCAGGCATTCTTTAATTCCAAGTGTATGTCTTGCATCAGGCTCTGGTTGGTGGCCCTTGAGATTCTAGTAAAAGAATTAAAATATCACAAGCATGAAGCCTGCCCACCCCTGGTTTAGGGTAACAAGTTAAAGAAGCTGTGATAGATAAGAATGCTTTTTTAAAAAATGAATGGTTGTTACCTCTGCAGCCCTTGTTTATAGTAGCCATGTGCAATGTTTGAAGAGTTTCACCAATTCCATAACATGTAATGTCCACCAACTGTTTCTGCATCACATAAAGATTGACCATACCTTAACTAGCTTCAACCAAAAATATGAAGTGCTGGCATAGAACATGCCCACATATGTAAGTTCAAGTATGTACAGTTTATAAGTAAGTATATGTAATTTGAAGGACATCTTTCTAAAATTCAAGGCCTGGCTGCATAGTGCCCATGCAGTTCATGAAGTTTACGTAAAGATGCTGGATTTTCAGTGGAAGGTGCCTCTGCCCAATTTTCAAGGATCTCCCTTTCTCCCTGCACCACAGCTCACCCAATTCAGCAGGGTCTGGTGGCCCTCTATGTGGCATTTTCAGGAGGCTGGAGAGGCTGCTGTTCAGAAGAGGAGATGGAAGTCTACTTTTGCCAGCCCACTTGCATGCACCTAAATCTGGATCCAACTCACAATCTTGAATCCTGGTAAAATTTTATTTAGGTAAGGTATGCAATTGTAAGATTCTGCAATATGCAACCATTATTCAGGATTACATAACCTTATGATCGAGCACCATGGCCACACAGAGCTGCTCTAGAAGATTTATCAGAACCTAAAGCCAATGCAGAACATGGTGGCTCACCTACTGATTTGAACAGGCCACCAGCACCTTACTATACCACTGGTTAAGGATCAGAACTGGTTTATTATAGCCTAGCTATAATTCAAGGTGTAGGTATAGAACCTACATATGTCAAGACTCATATTTCATAGCAACTGTTAAGGCAGACCTGAAGCACTCTTTTAACATCACACTTGTGCTCTCATACCCTGGACAGTAGGAAGGCATGCTGGGTGGTTGCCTCAGAGCTAAAAGTCCAGTCTTTTGCGTCCTCGAGAGGTGATACAAAACCCAGCTGGACTGACATCGCCAGTGTACAAGCAAAGAGGTGGTTTATAATTAGACTAGATGTTCTCCAGAATATTAGATCGCTGGTACTACTTTCCTTCTACAATGGCACATGCCCTAGGACCTTGTCATAGTTCAGCAGACTATTACATTTCTATACTGCCCTATAGCCTAAGCACTCTGGGCAGTTAACAGGAATGAAAACCATAAAATACAGCACTATAAAACTTTTAAAAGTTTAAAACTACAGTATAACACCAAAGTAAACACTAGAGATTTAAAAATACAATAGACTGAAAAACAAAAATTGAAGGACTGAAATGCCTGGGGGAATAAGGTCTTCACCTGGAACCAAAAAGACCACAATGTAGGCACCAGGTGACACACTGGCGAGGACATTCCACAACAGGTGCCGCAGCCGAAAAGTCCCTTAAGGTATGTGAGATTCTGCTGCAATAAAATATGAATGCCACTTCAGGGTTACGAAATGCCACATTGATTTTGCTTACTCAAAGGTAAATCATTACCCCATGAAGTAGATACCTAAGTTACTGGGCTTCTTTGCACATCATGACAGCCCACCATGGGTTAATTTACCCATGGGGGCTGTCATAGTGTGCCAGGTGGCATTTTTGCATAGTGCTTGCAGATGCCCAATTTGCCATGGCTTGTCTCGTGGGAACCCAGGCAGCAGGGCTTGTTTGAGGGTTGTCTAATGCTCAAACAACCCCTTCCACCTGGGTTCATACGACAGCATGACAAGCCAGGTGCCATGCAAAAGTGGTACAACAGGACAGCTCCCGACAGTAATGGTGGGCTGCTCTATTGTGTGAACCAGTCACTGTCTCAGTGTCATTCAGCAAAAATGAAAGTTTAAATTGCTGGCCAGCACACACCAAATAGTTCCTCTCACAGGATTTTATATAAGGGACAGCCAAGCACTTCTGGCAACAGTAAGGTGGTCCACTTCCAGCCCACTGCTATGATCTTCCTCCTCTGCAATATTACTGTGTCATTCAAATATCACTGTAAATGGTAAGATTTCAAATTTGAAAGGTAGTAAAGGCAGGGGTGGGCAAGCTGTGGCCCTCCAGATGTTTTGACCTGCACCTGCCATCATCACTATTGGCTATGCTGGCTAGGGCTGATGGGAGTTGTGGGCCAAAACATTTGGAGGGCCACAACTTGCCCACCCCTGTAGTAAGGTAATCTACACATGACTGATCCATAAAGAAATATAAATGAGAGATTTTAGATACCGAGCAACACATCATGATTGCCTTGAATTTGTAAAATTCAATTTTTTACCATTTTTGGCTTACCACTTCAGTCAAGCCACACCTGTCCAAGATCTTATAAATCCCCCGTTTCTTTTAATGTGATTTCATTAAACATAGTTTAGGCAGGTACCCATCATGGTCAATTCACATTCAGTCATTAGTCACCAGATATAGAATGTTAGTAGGGATAAATGACACATTAATTTCCAATAAAAAACAACTATTAAGATTGTAGAGGTTACTATTATTAACTTTTGATGTGGTTTTAATGTTACCTGGATTTATTTATTTTTATTTATTAAATTATTTAATCGCCCATCTGGCTGGTCACCTGGCCACCCTGGGCGATGTACAATCAGAATAAAACACCATTAAACACAATTAAAACACAATTAAAACAATGTAAGTGTTTTTTTTTTTTTTTTTTAAATCCTAACCCACCCCATATTCCCGCCTGAAAAGTCATGTTTTTAAAGCCAGGCGGAAGTTCATCAGGGAGGGGGCATAGCGAAGGTCACTGGGGAGGGAGTTCCATAACTTGGGGGCTGCCACAGAAAAGGCCCTCTTCCCAGCCCCCACCAGCCTGGCTGCTCTGGCTGATGGAACAAGGAGAAGGCCATCCGTGGCAGACGTTGTTGAGCGGCCTACTTGATGTTGCTGGAGGTGCTCCTTGAGATAAGCTGAACTGGAGCCATATAGGGTTTTAAAGGTCAAAGCCAACACCTTGAATTTGGCCCGGCAAGCAACTGGTAGCCAGTGCAGCTCCTTGAGCACTGGTGTGAAGTGATCTTGCCGGCGGCTGCCTTTAACCAGGCGAGCCCCCGCGTTCTGTACCAGCTGTAGCTTCCAAACCATCTTCCAGGGTAACCCCACGTAGAGCACATTACAGTAGTCTAGGCGAGAGGAGACCAAGGCATGAACCACTGATGGGACCAGAAGATTAGGAAGGTAGGGGCGCAGCTGCCATATCAGATGGGGTTGATACAGCGCTGCCCGGCTCACAGCTGACACTTGAGCCTCCATGGACAGCTGCTGGGAGTCTAGAATGACCCCCAAGCTGCGGACCTGGTCTTTCATGGGTAGATGTACCCCATTCAGCACCAGGTCAACATCCCCTAACCTCCCCATGTCTCCCACCAGAAGTACCTCAGTCTTGTCAGGGTTCAGCCTCAGCATGTTGCTTCCCATCCAGCCACCCACTGACTCCAGGCACTTGGACAGGGTCTCAACGGCCAACCTTGGTGAGGACTTGAAGGAGAGGTAGAGCTGCGTGTCATCCGCGTATTGATGACAGCGCACCCCAAACCTCCCAGCGGCTTTATGTAGATGTTAAATAACATCGGGGAGAGGATGGAACCCTGCGATACACCACAAGTGAGCGGCCGAGGGTCCGAGGCCTCCTCCCCGAGAACTACCCTCTGGTACCTTCCAGAGAGGAAGGACTGGAACCACTGCAATACAGTGCCTCCCATGCCCAAGCAGCCCAACCACTCCAGATGGTCAAGGAGGATACCATGGTCAATGGTATCCAAAGCCGCTGAGAGATCGAGGACTAGAAAAGAGCATTCGCCCCTATCCAAGGCCCTCCTCATATCATCCACCAAGGCCGTTTCCATCCCATGCCTAGGCCTGAAGCCCGATCGAAACAGATCTAAATAATTGGCTTCATCCAAGTGTGCCTTCAACTGAGCCCCCCCCCCCCGCTCAATCACTTTGCCGAGAAATGGCAAATTGGAGACTGGGCGAAAGTTGTTAGGTCTTGGGGATCCAAGGAGGGCTTCTTTAGAAGCGGTCTTTTACTGCCTTCTTGAGGGCTGATGGGATCACTCCCTCCTCAAGGGAGGCATTCACCACCGCCTTGATCCCCTCACCCAGTCTCTCCCTGAAGCTCAGGATGAGCCAGGATGGGCAAGGATCAAGCAAGCAAGTGGTCGGCCTCACAGATGAAAGCACCTTGTCCACTTCATCAGAAGGAAGTTGGAACCGATCCCAGAAAACCGGTCTACCGTTGGCTTCCTCCTGCTCACTCCCTGTGTCTACGATGTACAAAATTCCACTCCTAATCTGATCGATTTTATCTGCGAAGTGCTTTGCGAAAGCCTCACAGGAGGATTTAGACTGTTCCAACGGATCCGGAGCAACTGGACCGACCAGGCTCCAGACCACCTGGAACAGCCTCCTGGGGCAGCACTCCGCAGACACGATGGAGGCAGCATAGAAATTCTTTTTTTCTGCCTTCACCGCCACCTGGTAGGCTGAGGATGCAGCTCTAGTGTCCAATCGTCTTCGGAGCGGGATTTATGCCATCGGCACTCTAGCCTTCTCACCTCCCACTTCAGAGCTCGCAACAATGGAGTAAACCATGGTGCCGTGCAAGCTCTGTTCAGGTGAAGAGGGCGCTTCGGGGCAACTTGGTCTAATGCCCTGGTGATTGCAGCATTCCAGTCATCCACCAGGGTCTCGACCGAGCTACCGTTTGCGTGCTCCAATTCCCCAAGCACGTTCAGGAATCCATTCGGATCCATAAGACGCCTGGGGCGGACCATCCTAATAGGTCCCTCACCCCTGCAGAGGGGTTGTGGCACCGAGAAATCCACCCCACCCCACCAGATAATGATCTGACCATGACAAGGGGGCGGTGGATATACCCCTGATTTCCAGATCATTTCCCCCCCTCTCCAGAAACAAAAACCAAGTCTAGTGCCTGACTGGCTACATGGGTAGGTTCAGTCAATACAGGGTGCAGCTCCCAGGAAGCCATGGTCTCCATGAAGTCCTGAGGTGCCCCCGTGAGGGCGGCTCCCAAATGTACGTTGAAGTCCTCCAGCACCAATAGCTGGGGGGACTGCACACACACATCGGAGACCACCTCTAGCACCTCAGCCAGGAAATCTGTTGTGCAGCGGGGTGGACGGTACACCACTGAATAATTCTGATATATTTGCAAACCCATTTTTGTTTGCTGTGTACCAAAGATTGATTGATAAATTAGTTTAGCTGACTCCACACATACATACTCAGTTTGCACTTTGATAACGTGCACCTTCTTACTGTGTTCCATCAAGGGATATCATGTGGAAACATCCTTCTGTGTGGGTTGCTGATTGTGGGTCCAGATATGCATTGCTAGGATCACCTAGGCCCTATTAAACTATCTGGATGCACCTTTTGATGTGCAGGAGGATGCTTATCACACCAATCATTACATTCGCCTAGTTGCTCATGACTAGAGCTGGATTGTTTAGACAGATATACATCTTCTCTTTCAAAATCCTCTTCTAAGGAAGACTGATGCAATAATTTCTTGCCTTCAGTAGAACACATTTGTCTGAATTCATAGCAAGTTGTAATTCTAACTGCAGGCACTATTTTAGGGGCCATGGTCCTATCTCACAGGACGGGGCATTACAAGGGTTATTCCATGATTTGTACCTTGCCAAAACTGTATAGAACATACAGAATGGCATCTGCTTGAATAACCCAGATTTCACATGGCCATTATGCAGAAACCTGCACTCATTCTCTCTGTGTGTGTGTTTAGCAGGGGAAAGACTCAATCCTGGCACCCCTTCTCTGATTCCATTTATGAGCTGTGGGACAGGAGGGAGCAATGAGCATTTTTTTTTGTTCTGAATTGGCATATTGAGAAGATAACCATAATCTTTTTTTTCCCCTGCACTCCCATAAAACTGAAATCTTTATATAAAGATAAATCAACCATTCTTTAAACTCTATTCCAGAAACCAGATTACAGGATTCAGAAAGAGAACGTGACCATGCAAAAAACCAACCAAAAAACCAAAAACAAAACCACCTTCCTGGTATCAGCTTGTTGATGAGAACACTATATTCTGTGGTAGCCCCACAACTGTGGAACAGCCTCCCCACTGCCTGGCACCAACTTTACT
Source organism: Shinisaurus crocodilurus (assembly GCA_021292165.1). Lineage (NCBI taxonomy): Eukaryota > Metazoa > Chordata > Lepidosauria > Squamata > Shinisauridae > Shinisaurus > Shinisaurus crocodilurus. The sequence goes on from CM037879.1 coordinate 228,812,731, forward strand.
ATCTTTTCGGCGCCAGGTTAAAACTGCCCTCTATGCTAAGGCATTTCATAGCTGCAAATAGCACATGGCGTGGTGGTTATGTCATCTTTTTATCCAGTCTATTTTTTACATCTGTCTTAGCTATTTAAGTAATTTTAACCGTGTTTTAAATGTTTCTCTAAATTTTTGATGTTTTTATTGTTTGTATTTTTTTATATTGTATTTTATTATGTAATTTTATAATTGTTGTAAACCACCCAGAGAGCTTCGGTTATTGGGCAGTATAGAAATGGAAATTAATAATAATAATAATAATAATAAATTGCTACATAACAATAGATTTTACATGTAATGTTTTCATTAGGCAGTGCATGCTGTGTTTAAACTGATTCAATACCTTAAACATGAACATATCCATTGTGCCGGTCCATATAGTCATCTTTACTATTAATAAATAGGCATGAACAACACACAGTCTTATATGAATCTATGCAGGCATGCCAATTCAGCACTATTATCACTCAACATAATTCCTACTATTGACACTGGTACCAGATTGTGCAGCTTGAAGTTTTGTTATTCTTCCCCCACTGCCCAATTTCCACTACATCTTTAGTAGTATAGTTATTACAGTTTAGATTCTAGCACAAAGTTTATAAAATGCTCTCTCCTTTTAACTTAGCCATTTTAACTACTATGGGGCTTTTAATACCACATATTTTTGCTTTTAAAGGATTGATACAAAGAACTAAAAAACCTATTTGTAAGTAGAACTAATCTATGCTCACTTTCAATCTACTGCACAGGAACACTTTGCAAATACAATAAATTGTTGATTCCAATGGTGTTATAAAGGACTTTAAAGAGTATTTTAAAATGGTTCCAACTGCCAAGTACATCTGACTCTCACTAAGACAGACCTTTAGTTCAGAATCAATAAAGCCACTCAGAGACACATAAAACCTAGAGTGACCTATCGTTCTTGTGGTCTTTGCTACCTCTGCTGTGGTCAGATAAATCACCTTCAAGCTGTTAAATGAATGATCATGAATTAAGTAGCTATTGTTACACCATCATATGGGAAATTCTCATGGCTTAATTAATTCAAGAGCTCCTGTGAACTGCCCCTTCCATAAAAGGCATGGCTTAAATTAAAAAAAAAAAAAAAAAAAAAGCACCACTATTGTGATGGGAAAATTTAGAATGAACTATTTGTTTCTACATAATATAAAATGGAATTCTTCAGCCTATCCCAACTAATTCATGTTTCAATTGTACCCAGCTGCTTAAATTGCTCTGCTCAGAGATTGCCTTGATCCCCAGGTGCAGGTATTCCATCTGTGCTGCTCTGAAAGACTATTTACAGCAGAGGTTAGGCCAGTGATTGCTGGGATGGAAAACTCATTTCTCAGCCTGGCTTTTATTTACACTCTTATTAAAGATCCTTTCACTCATGTTGGAATGGCAGATAGTGGCTGCAGTGAGCATTTGGCACCAAGCCAAGCAGCAAAATTACCATGTCGATGAAAGATAGCCTGCTTCCATTTTAACCTTTCACTGTTCTCTCCTTTCCATCTACATTTGCATGAAGAAGAATGATTATTGAACAAGATAGAGGGACAAAGGGATAAGGCAGGCCTTGGCAACTGAGCTCTCCAAAGAAAATCAACTGTGTGCCACCAATTTGGAAACAAGTTATTGCTTTGTTAACGTGTAATTACCCTTAATTACTATTAGAAATTATTTTAGTTTGAAGTAGTGATGCTCCTTGTGCCCCATTTTACTCACTTTGAAATTAATGCCTAGCATACACAAAGAAGTTTCTGTTTCACAATCTTCCACACACAAGCGTGTGAAACAATTACACCAGGAACATCCTTAAATCTTTTCTGAATACTTCTACCTTCTAGCAAATTCAGAAGGTACAGAACAATAACATTTTTTTTTAACAAAGGAAGGTGGTGGCTCTTCCTTTACTGGTGCAACACCACCATCTGCTCTCACACAATGAAACGACAATCACGTCTTGGAAAACTTCCAAAACAACAATCACGTTAGGCGTTAACAAGATGTTATTAGAGCTAGTGAGCATGTTTCCCCCTCTTCTTCATAATACCCAGGTAAACACAACATGCAATATGATGGCATCATGCCTTCACCTCACCTCACCTCACTGGTTATCACCTGCAAGGGTGGAATAACACAGGTGATGACTTCCATCATGCATTATGTTTACCTAACTCAGCGTTGGGGAACCTGTGGCCCTCCAGATGTTGGACTCCAAACCTCATTAGTCCCAGCCAGCATGGCCAATGGTCAGGAACAAGAGTTGTTCTAGTCCAACAACATCTGGAGAACCACAGGTTTCCCAACCTTGACCTACATGCTTTAAGTGGGCAGAGAAAAACAACACTGGCACCTCCTGTTTTGGTGTAGATCCCAACATTTTCCTGTGTGTGTTGCACAATAAGGGTATTTCCACCCCCAATCCTCCAGAGCCTCCCCTCCCCACTTTCACAGACCAACATTACACCATTACTCACTCGTTCCCTTCCTGTATGTCATGCTAAAATTCTATTCAAATACACACTATCTACATAAACATTAAAAATATAAACTAAACAAGTTTATATTTAAATTAGTCGGGCGGTTTTTGCATTTTCTGTTGTAGAGGAGAAGAGTAAAAGCTGCAATTACTTTACAAATGGTTCCCAAAAGGTTGAGTAAGTTTCCCACTTCAAAATGTTTGAGAAGCATTGTCCTATCTCATAACATCTAATTAAGACCTTTTGTCATTTCTAGCAGTGACAGTAGTCTTATGGCACTTGAAACACTTGTAAGGTTTTCTTGTGGCATGAATCCACTTCTTCAGAATATGTTGGTTTTCAGTTGTTGTCCAGAACATTATCCAATAATGTTGATCATGCAAATGAAAGATGGGAATACAATGATGCTTCTCCAATCAAAACGCTTACAGTGTGGTACCTCTTCAGTATCTAGTAAACATATTCAAAGCATATTATTATTATAACAGCATATACAATGTCACCTCAAAAAGCCCAAATAATTGTGCTTCAGATACAAAGTGTGCCGTATATTTATGACGGGTGGGGAACCTCAGGCTCGGGGGCCAAATCCAACCCTCCAGGGTTCCCCAGATGACCCTACCCCATTCCCCAACCACTAATAATTTGGTGTTTTCCCAAAAATTTTTAGTTTTCCCACCATTCAACAAGGTTAAAATGCCTCTTACTTAGTTACTGGCAGTAAGACCTTTATGCTACAATATGCTGGTATTTTGGCTCTGTCACTTTTGCCTGTGGCCTCGCCCACCACTGTAATACCCATTTTGAAACATCTGTCAACTTATCGCAAAGCTAGTATACACAATTGTGAACACAAGCAGCAATATTTATCCCACACATGCAACAGATACCTTCATAGGATGCAGGGCTCGTTAGGGTATGAGATTATTTAACATAATATAAAAAGCTATGGTTGCCTAGTTCAAAGAATTGCTTTTAGAATGAACTAATACAGCCTACAAAGCAATTCTATATCAATGGCAGATTGTCCCAATTCAGCATGTTTAAGACTTGGGAATGACGGAAATGCTTGCCTGGCTGGCTAAAAGAAATTCCCAAGCACAACCTGGAAGTCAATAAGCACCAAGAGCCTTCGATAACTGGGCCTTTTAATCAGACTCTCAAGCTGCTGGCCCTATAGCCTTTGCTTAGTTCAAAATGTGGCTCCTCTTCAAATTAGTTACTGACCAATTATTTAGAGTCTGCATTTGGGTTTTTTTATTTAACAATCTTTAAGTACTAGGAGAAACACTTGCCCCTAGAAGCTGGCTAAGATTCAGATCTCTGTAGGTGGACAGCAGGATGCATTCTCTTCTTACTGCAAGCTGGCAAGCAAGGAGCAAAGCTAGGGATGAAGGAAATATAGGCTTATTTTGGCTCCCTTCTTTCTCCTCAGCAGGAAGTCCCTACAGGCTGGAACATTGAGCTACTCCTGTTCTTAATGAAAGGAGTAAGCTCAGGGGAAGCTAGATTCACACTGTTGTCTAAGGCAGGAATATACGATCAAATGTAATTGGCTGAGCAGCAAGACAGAGGAGAATAAGGTAGACCACCCTATTCCTTTCCCTCCCAACCCCACTCCCTTTGTCTCTCAGCCACCCCTTCCTCACCAGCTTCAAGTTCTGGACATGGAGCTAATGCACACTGACATCCACAGATGGAAGGGTGGTATCGTGGCCTAACTTATGATTCTGCATACTGTAAAATATTCCGACATCATCTTGTCTCAGCATTATACAAAACTAGTATTTTAAGCTTCTTGAGATGATTTGATGCTTCTAAACAGTTTTTATTAGCCTTTCAATTATATGAAAAATAGAAAGCCTTTAAAGCCCTCTCTAGCATCGTCTGGTCTTTTTAATATGCTTAGAATTCGTAGCTGTGCTGTACTGATTTTGGCTCACCAGAAAATTTTAGGAATATATTTTACAGCTTTCACTAAGCTTTACTCTTAAGCAGCATCTATTTTCTGGCTTCTTCCAAGTTACTGAAAAGTGATTACAATAAAATGCTAGTTACCTTATCACATTATTCAGTTGACAGTAAGAGAGTACAAACTGTTTTAAAGTAATAGTTTATGGTAAATTGTTCACCGCCGCTTCTCATTCAGAAAACCAGTATGTGCTTCCATAGAACTGTACAAGTATTACTCCACTCTTTAGACCTAAATTATACATAAATTTAATATAGTCAGTCAGGGACTTGCTCTGGCATTCACAGTTGGGTAAATCAGACCTAAGAGTAGGGCTGTTTTTCAAAATTCACTTGCATCAACTTTTTTCTCTGCTTATTCCCACTTCCTCCAGCAAGCACAACTGATTGCTGAATGTTTGGGCATGAACATGACTACAGTACAAAAGGACTTGACAACATTGGAAAATTTTAAAAGAAGGCACAGTATCTATGGAACTATATTTGGGTTGCAAACAGGTCAGAAGAAAGCTCAGGGTTCTAGACTGGGTTTCATATTCTCACTGGAAGATGCCAGTGCTTTTACCAATCGGCATTCAGTCCCTGAAAAGAAACTCACAGCAATACCACCCCCAAGAAAGAGCCAAAATAAGTTTTTATGTTTATTTTTTACAATTTCATTTTAAAACTTAGCTGTGCATACATTTTTTCAGCTTCCTTCTTTATTACACTGCACTGAAAAGTTTCAAAACACATAAAATATATCCCTTTACTAAACATTTTTGTTCTCAGGTTACAAAAAGTTTGACATTTCACAGTCACAACGCTTAAGTACATTGATCCAAACCATTTTTATCCAACAGACTCTTTTCATTGTTTGGAATGCTGAGCCCAGAAAATAATACATTCCTTAAGTACAGTCACTGTGCCAACAAAGGAATGAAGAAAATGGCAGCTGCTGAATTAAAATGAAATACAATGGAACATCAAAATAAAGTGGAGGTTGACAGGGAAAAGCCTCCTTCAAGTATAATGTACGGTAGGTAGAATTTGGCAGAATGATTGAAGAGGTATTTGGCCACTGTCTACATCATATCCACCACATCATCTTCATACAACAGGAATGCAAATTGAATAGAGAGAGTGAGAGAGAGTGCAATTTTAATAACTCACAATGTAAGATGCAAACCACAAGAGTGCATATGCAAAGGGCAAGAGAACTGAGATGGATTTGGTAGGGACGTAGTGTATCATCATTGAAGACAAGTGTCAAAGCTCAAAGAAGAAAACTACGAAGAGTATTTTACATCAAGATATCATGTACAGAAGTAGTGTTCCCACAACACTTTGACAAGAATTGTTGTAACAGGACCATTTAGAAATTTCTTATTGGCTAAGACCACTTGTTCTAACTGTCTTGCACTGCTGGTTTTAAATTTTAATTAAGATGCATCTCCTCATGGGCATTATGTGAGTAACGAAAGGGATCTCTTGGACTATTCAATAAAAATGATATAACTGTTAGTTATGTTTAGGAAGAAATTGCAAATATCATTCAAATACTACTGATTAACTTGGCAAAGCAAATTTTGGGCTACAGCAGTCAAATCTAACTTTAAGGGAGAATTTTTCATATAACTTTGCCTGAAATTAAAATAGTAGAAAGAAGATGAATAATTATCAGGAGCTTGTTCCAGAATTTTTAAAAATCAGGAGTGGAGGAGACAGTAGATCAGTCATGTGATCTTAATAAAGTATCTCCTATGCAATTTTTATAGTTCTAATTTGCTTATTTGATCAGTCTTATCATTGATAGATATTAAAATCTGAGGGCCAACATTGATCATATGGTTGTCTGAACTGCTCCATAAGACAAGTGAATTTCCTGTACCTATTATCTCAATTTATATTTGCCTAAAGGCTCTTCCAATTCTGTATTATGGGAGACAAGCAATATGAAAGACCAAGTTTTCCCTGGTTCTCTTTGGATAGGTTATTTCAATGATTAGTTGAAATGTATTATGGCTCGATTACAATTTGTCCAATTCATTATCTTTCTCAGCTATATTGAAGAATCCTTAATATCCAATAATCTTTCACCATGAAGGTACACACTGTAACCTGATTATTTTAAAATATGATTTTCAACTATGTTTTGGATTATACAGCTGTTGAAGCAGCAGCATAGTGAACGTAGCTTGATTACGGTACTTCTAGACAATACTAAATTCCATCTTATAATTAATTAAAATGTGGTCAGTATTACTACATGTATGGTATTCAGTTACAGATATTTGTTATGGAAGTGTAAACTGAGTTTTGCCATCCTAGTGGAACTTGCCTTTAAAAAAAACCCAAAAAACCAAAAATAGGAACACAGTTTGCATAGCTCTCTGCTGGGCTTGGCAAATGTTTCATGTCACAGCCTAGTAATAAAGCATATGGCAAGAGATCCAACACACCCAATGCACGAGCTCTGGAGATGGGCCAAAAATTTTGGACAGCCCCTGAATAGTTTACAAGGTGCTACTCTGGAGGGGCCCCAACTTTGGGAGGAGGCTTTTGAGGGGGTATGGGGGCTGCCACTCATGCCTGTCTGGATCTTGGCCACAGGCTCTTATAAAATATGCTCATCTAGAAAGTGCATTGCTGTCTCAAAAGCATCATTCTTTGAAACAATATCTAAAATGTTTTATACAGAGAAATATTAAGTCCAAAAGAGCTCTAAGTAATTAAAAACCTTGATTTAACTGCACCTTTTAGAGATAGAGGGAAGTAAAGGCTTCAGAATAAGTCAGCTTAAATTTCTGAGTTCATTCAAAGGGGTTCAAGTGCTATCTAGTTTGCACTAAACACAAATGTCTACATTTTCTTTAACAATCCTGAGTTGGGCTTTGGTCTCTCTAGAAGTGTGTGCTCTAGCCAATACAATATCACTTCAGCAAAGCCATTAAAAGGAATAAGGTGATTTGGGCTTGTAACTGGGAGGCATAAAACAGGAAATTCCATGTATATTGCTTTATAAAACAGACTCAATCCTAAGAATATATCTGAACATCAGCAAGGGTGGGTTTGTCTGTGTGTGTTTTGCTACTTTGATTTAAGCATTTCATTGCTGCCTCTTAAAACACAAGTCATTTCTAGGACTACTTTTGAAGATGCTGCTAATGGAAAGATACATTTTCCATTGCATATTATGCAAATTAAGTAGCATTTACAATCGTGCCACTTAATCCGGATGAAGTAATGTAGAATGACATAGAACACTGGAAAGGAATCTATTTAAATGTTTCAGATAAGTGCTGCTTTTCCATTCCTTCTGATAAAAGGTAACAGTCTAGGTAATATATTAGTGCTGAATGCATCCAATTTCTGCTATTGGTCATTGTGAGCCTTTTTGCTACCCAGATGTCTTGCAGAGCAGCAATCAAGGCTACTCTCAGATGTAGTATGTCTTTGTGGTAGACTAAAATGAAAAATCAATCTACCGTGTTCCTGCACTGGCAACAATCCTTCTATTCTGAGTGATAGTGGTGGGATCGTTTACTACTAAATGCTGTGTGTGTGTGTGTGTGTGTGTGTGTATTACACTTATGGCTCAGGAAGTGGGAAATGTATTAAAGTCCTCTGCAAAAGTGTACTTCCTGTGGTCACCAAACAGAATGAAGGAAGATAGTACTGTACATTTTTTTCAGGGTTCATACTACATTATGAACTAATGGTAATATTCTGCAAAAGAAAAATTACTTCATAAGAATGCATGAAGTCAGTTTGAATGATAATGATGATGCAAGTTAGGATTTTACCTAAACCAAAAAACGCATACATGTATATGTGGAAATGCATTCCATACTATATCCACACCCAGATTTCGTTAAGGAAAGGTAATAGAAATTGACATGCTGATCTGAGCATATGGTGAGAAGCAACAAGGTAATATATTGAAAATAATTTTGAGAAGTATTGCTGATTTACAAAAAATGGACTATGCAACATTGATTTTTATGAAATGTTAGATTTCATGATGTCTTCTGTCAGAAAAAAACATGTTATTACACAGAGATTTACTTCATGTCGGAGGCTAATAATTATCTACTGAGCTGTTCAATTTCAGATTGAAACTTGCTGCAACAGCAGCATGTTGAAAGAGACCATTGAACCTAATGCAATGGTGGTATGCAAAATTTAGTGTAGTGGTGAAAATGAAAGGTCAGCCCCAGTAGAAATACACAATATATTGTTTATATTCAGGCTAATTCTAGTAAGATGGACAGAAATGTAAAAACAAAAACAAAACACACACATATAAGACTTATGAGAACATGTAGTACCATTCTTGTTATATTGGCGGCTTTTCTTTTGGGAAGAACTTAACACTTTTGAAATAATTCATCAGTCACCCACTATTTCCATCAGCTCACTCAGCTAGCCAAATCTACTACTTTAAAAAACAACAAGTAAGTATTTTTCTATAGTTCTTGGCTAGGGCAGTAATACCTGAGGATCCAAACTCCTAATCACCTACAACCAATCAAACAGTGGTCATTTGGGAAGAAAAAAAACCCTCTCATAAATCCCACCTGTATGTGACCTGTATGTATGTACAAGTAAATGTAAATGCCTTGCTTGAGTAAATTTCTTATTGGAATGTTGGCTGCAATCTACTCTGATACTATGTTAACGTACAAAGAGATAGAGAGATACGGTAGGTACAGAATAGTAAACACGCTGATGGGTCTTGTCTTTCTACAATGACCCTTTCTCTACCATCTAGAAGTACTGCTACCTGCCAAAAAAATACCACAGAAGCAGTAAAAGGAATTAATGCTAAAAGGGTATAGTGGGAAAAGATGAAACACTATTGTTCTGGAGGAGAGCTTTGAAACACCAAAGCATTAGATAATTAAAGAATGAACTCAGAAGACAAAAATTTACCAAGTACAACAAATTAAACAGTACGCATAACAATCCTTTCAACAGGATATATGTAGAGGAGACAGAAGCATTCAATGAATGAAAATGTCTGGTGCCAAAGAAATTTTGATTTCCGGGGAAATCTTTCTAAAGTAAGAATTCTCCCAGTCTGCTACGTCATAGCTACATACACACAAATCTTGACAAAATATAACACAAGAATACATTTCCCATCCAATATTCCCCTGTTCTCTTCGGCAACTTTACCAACAGGTGCTGGACCAAGGCCAGAGAAAAAGTTGGCTTTATTGCCAAAGCATATAAAAGGACCTGTGAAGTCCCAAGGTTTTTATGATGGTGTAAAAGAGCAAAAAGCTTGAAGTCATGTGCATAAATAAAACGTTTTAGTTTTCCACCGAGAAACATTAACAGCTTTAGAACAAACAACTAAATGTCATATCAGGTTTTGTTCACCTTAATACGTTATAAATTAAATTTGTTCTAAAGTCAAGTCAGCTGATACTGAGACTGGGGGGGGGGGGATAATGGCTGCCTTACGAGTTTCAACTATGGTTTTCCCAAGTCACATCTCAAGTGGCATTTCAGGCTACATTAAACTGGGAAAGTTAAATTCTTCTATCAGATTACAATAGGGTCCTCACCAGGAGGGACATTAAAAAGAAATCACTAATACACTAGCAGCATTAAAGTTCTGGTCCTGATATGCACCAAAACTGTAAACATAGGGAAGCTGTAACTTCTAAGAGATAACTTTAAATCATGTACAATTCAGCCCCTACATTTCAGGTAGATATAACCAGTCCAACCAAGCTTAGAATAGATAGCCTGTCTTCCAAAGGTCCTTACTAAAAAGCACACCTTCCCTATTACCAGTTTGGTGCTTGTTTTACAAGAGTTTGTTTCCATGTAATAAAGGAATGACGTAGACAGAAATGTCATCTCCTGAGCCCAGCCTGTCATTGGATATCCTCCAGCCTCTGTCCTTCAGCACTCCTCTGGCTCGCATTACCAAATCCTGAGCTGCTAATGTGTACCTGTAGGTAAGAAAAACCAGCCAGAGATTACAGTTGTGGTACAAAAGTTAAGCTTTATTACTTGCTGGGCATGAAGAGCATTCCAAATATCCTCTTTTAAAGTACAACTCCATCGTTGTGGCCTTTTTCATAGACTACTCAAATTGAGAAGACTGCCAGCCCTTTGTTTGAACAGGCCGTTTCACAGTAACATACCTGATCACGTGGAAGAATTTAGTAATGTGAATCAGCTCTGAGTTTGATAGGAAAGAAAGGGTAACGGTGTTGATGCCAAGCAGAGTTGTTAAGGAGCACGGCAAGCACCTCCACAACACAAGATTCACGCATAATGGTAAACCTAATAGTCGTCCAAAACTGTAAATGTGAGTGACTATGAGGCTGAACTGTATCTTCTCCCTAAGTCCCAGGGCGTATCAGCCATCCTAACTTCATTTTACCAAGATTCAGATTTAGCTAGATCATTCATGGTTCCCAACCAAGGCCAAGATATTTATATCTGGGGAAGGAGCATAGCTCAATAGTAGAGGATACGATTTGGATGGAAATGGCCCCAGGTTGAATCCCTGATATCTCCAAGCAGGATGGAAAATGACTCCTGCCAGAAACCGAGGGCAGCTGCTACCAGTCTGTGTAGACCAATGGTCTAATTTGCTATAAGGCAGCTTTCTACGTTCAAAAGTAAGACGGCAGATCCAGAGTTGAAGTGCCAAACTAGATGAGATGTTGGAGATCTGTGATCAGATCTCCCGTTTCTTTAAAAGCAACAGTGACAGGGAGACCTTGACTGCATCAAGACCACACTCCTGGGAGAGGGGGAAGTTAACACTTTCCCCGCCTCAATACCATTTTCCTAATGTAAATCATCCTCCCAGCCCTGCTATTTGCCCCATTAGGGAAAATATGTGGACCCTAATGCAAAGGAGAAAGATGTTTGACATTAGTATACTGATGGTTTTGTGTGTGCATGATGGGTTTTCTGTGCATGTCTATGTGTGTGTATGTGCACCTATGTGCAGGCTATGTATGCAAGATGTTTATTGTCTGCTGGCACCACTCCCTGTGCATTCTCTCCTTTTCAGTGAGGAGCTGGGAAGAGAACCTGTTAAAATGTGCACTTGCTAACAGGAGACCAAGGGATAATGTACCGGTATATGGGTCAAGAGACAATTAAACAGGTAGAAATACTTTTAGGGCACAATCCTATGCATGCTTAGACGGAAAAAAATCCTACAGCTCCCAGCATTCCCGCTGAGAGTTGTAGAACTTTTTAGGATTGTGCCCTTAAACACAAAATCTACTGTATGTAAGGACTTTATGGTACAACAGGTTAAAACCGCTGACCAACAACATGAAGCCTTATTTTTGAACTCTCTAAACAGGAGATTGCTGCTGCTGTTGTTTTTAAAGATAATGAAAGCTAGAGTTCAGTACAGGTTGTTCTGAAATTATAAAAACATCAGAAGAGAATATGGATATTACAGGGAAAACCATGCAAACATTAAGGAAAGGAAGCAGGCAAGGGCAACAGGAAAAGGGTAAAATTGAGCCTGTAAGGAGCTAGTATAAGAGGGACGCTGCTCCTTGGCAAAGGATGAGTGAGGGGGCATTTAAGAAACTTGGAGATCAATAACAGGAGCAGTGCATTGCTGAGTGCTTTATTCACTAATGTAGCAAATTTGGGGTGTAACTGTCGAGGCAACTTTACAAAATTGCTGAAGTAGCTTTCAAGCAACTAGTTCTCCCTAATGAAGAACCTAACTGGAACAGAGCTTTTCAGAATACACATTTGCTCCCGCTGAAGCTTTAATATTGATCAGTGGGAGTACTGCAAAGACAACAAAACACACTCCTGGCAGGCAGTCTCAACTGCTTCTTTCATCTAAAACCCAGACTAAGAAACTGCTAACTTTACTTCAAATCTATATTGTGCATTCAAGCTAGGGTAGGAATATGAGAAGGACAGAAAGAAAAGTGAAAAATATAGCAGGCCATGCACTGATTATATTTGATGTATTAGTTTAGTGTGGTATGAGTGTCATTGCATCTCAGGTTTCTTCTTCGTGGTCTCTGTGCCTCACACATGGGTTCTGCACCTGCGCGAAGCCTCATTTGGGGAAACTTCTATAATTGAAGAATTTTGTGGGGGAACCCTCCCCCACCATCTCAGTGCACATGTCCTTAGCGGGTTCCCTCAGTTATCCATTGTGGTAGCCTCATTGGGAACTTCTGTCATCATTTAAGACTATTTCACAAAATTGCTGAGGTTTTATTCTATCCTTTTCTATTCCTGATAGACTGAATATTCTGCTGCCTCCCCTTGGTAGTCAGCTGGCATTGCAGCAAACTGCTCAGCCTGATGCATCATCTCGTTTAGGTGCTGAAGGATTATCAATCTGATTTTGCCTCTTATTCTTCAGTGGTCCCGTCTATCTCATCACCAGATGGAGCTGTGGGGACTAACGATCCAACTTCCCCATCTGAGGATATGGGCAATTTTCCATACCAAATTCTCCCGATGGCCCAGTCCTTAGGTCTTGAGAAGCAGCAGCCGGTCAAGAGAGTTAAAGAACTGGTGTTTGATGGAGTTCACACAGAGGCACCGGCACCAGTAGCGGTCCCATTCTTACTGGCCCTGTTGCAGATGGTCCAACAGTCATGGACAGCCCCATTTTCTATGACACCCACATCCAAGCAATTAGAGAACATATATCATGTTCAGGAAAAGGATGCAAGATTTCTGTTTACTCATCCTCAACCTAGCTCCATCATTGTTGAATCTTCACAGGGCAAATCGCAGAAGGTGCACTCATCACGTGTGGCCAAGGAAGGCCATAGCTTAGATCTGATGGGATGTAGAATCTATTGCTCTGCAGCCCTCGCTCTGCGAGTCTCAAACTATCAAGCAGCCATGTCCCAGTACCAGTTGTTTCTCTGGGAGAAGATGGGAGCTCTTTGTGACCACTTCCCCGATGATAAGAGAGATTTAGCTAGAGCTTTCCAATCCAAGGCAATGTGCTTTTCACGGTAACAGATTAATACCTCCCAGCACCAGGTTGACTGCAATGCTTAAGCAGTGGTGGGTATGGTGGCTTTGAGACTCCATGCTTGGCTAAGATCACTGGGCCTGTCAAAGGAGGCTTGCTCCCACATTGAACATTGGCCATTTGATGAGGATGGAGTCTTCAGTGCCAAGACGGCACAGATCATGGCAAGGAAGATGGGTCTGGGCCAGCCACCTCCTCCATATAAACAATGATGGTCTCACCAGTCAACTTTCTATCAGTATCTCCCACAAGCTGACCATCCGTTTAGGCAGCAGGCCCCTTTGGTAACAAAGCAGCAATACTCCTCTGTCAGATTCCGTACCACCCATAGGAAGGGCAACACTGGCAGTAAATATTGTCTTTGACTTCTAATGCTATGTATGTTTTACTCAGATACAAACCCCACTGAGTTCAATGGGACTTACTCCCAAGTGTGCATAGAATAAGAGCTCCATGCAACAGCTAGATTCCCTAAATTAATCTATACCTCACAGAAGCTTATCCATTAATCTTAAACATTTCCAGACAAGGAAATGAATAATTTGTTCCATTGCCCAGTTCTTTAAAACCTAAATTTGCTTTGGTGCAAATGGAATATTGTGTCATATCATTTGCTCAAATGATCCAATAAATCAAGTTCTTCTCCCCTTCACTCCAATCTGTTTGGCATCCAAAACTCCTTGTATGTTGTATTATAAACTTATTTTCACTAAGGTAAATACGAACATTTCTATTTAACCATTGCTTATTCTTCTGTACTTTTCAAAGTTTCTATTGTGGTCTTCAAGTTCTTCTTTTTTTTGCTGGAAGCCATCTAAAGATGGTCCGACTAAAACTGGCTACAGTACTTGGTCTACAGAGGCCCAACCAGTTTTAGTAATGTCCTGTATACCTTCTTTCTCCTGTAGTAGAAATGTAATGCTTGCTATTGCTGGTATTAGTTTGTGGGAAGAAAGGAAGGGACGGACCTTTCCAGTAAGTCAGGGAGATGGGATCAAACCATTGTAAGGAATGTCCATGAAAGCTCTAGCTGAGCCATTATATACACATATGTTTCTACTCTTGATTTGTTTCCAGAAACAAAAAAATTCCTTGCCTCGCCCCAAAAAGTTCATTTGCTAAAGGTTTTCACAAGATCAGACAAATAAGCTGTTTTAAGGCCTAGAGCCCAGACTTTCTCATTTATATCACCTCCCCACTTGAGCAGAGATTAGGAAGGACAAGGTGATACTTTCCAGAATCTTGCTAACTATAAATCTAATTGGCAATATACATAATGAAATGCTATTTAAATTCCATAGTTTGTAAGTGCACCAAGATAAGTTGTTTGGGTTCACTTCAAAATGGCTTTAAAAACCAGCATCAGTGATGTCTTGTTTATTTCCTCATCTTCCTTTTACATAAATTTGCCAAAGATAGTTACAAACCATTCAGAGCTTGATCCTATACTCTGCTGTGTGATAGGATCTGGTGCCAGAAAACTCAGCACTAATACCCGTTAGAAGCAAATGCCTTTTTTTGTATGAGGCAACCCTATCACATTGTAACCAAACATACCTAGAAAAATACAGTGCATCTTATTCATGTTATCCTCAGGGGATATCCTTGCTAAACTGGAGAGATTACAAACCTGTGGGGATCATCTGGGTCACAATTTGGCAGGAAATTAGTGACAGCTTCTGCCACTTCTTCATTTAACAGTACATCCCAGAGTCCATCTGTAGCTAAGATCAGCACATCATCTGGTCCATGCTCATACTGAAGAAGATCATACACTCTCACCTGAAAGCAAAGCAAAGATAAAGCAGGATGAAAGGGGGTGGGGGAACGGGGACAAGGGCTTTTACTGAATGGATACTGTGACTTTTCGCTAGTAGAAAAGCAACTTAATTCTCCAAGCAAGCAATATCCCATAATGTCCTGCCAAAGTCCTAGCCTGCCTGGAAGTTCTACCCTTTGGAAGGATTCTGGCACTGGAATTTGCTAAAACAGTATTCAGCCTGCAAATACATTAGGCAGGAATAACATTACAGATAATTCCAGTCCATTTTAGTCTCTGGCAGCAACGTCTCGCTAGGCTCCCTCCTCTAGAGCCAAGGCAGTGGAAGGACCGACACTTGCAGACCAGCTACATGGCAATCAAATGCAGCTATCAACTCTGGGCCTGACTGACCAACATGCCTGTGTATGCATAGTTTAAAATATTCTCAAATGCTTTGAAAGAACAGGATCTAACTGAAAATGTTCTCCCATACCAGAGTATTTTTTTCATAGTCTTGTATGCAGATATATGTATGGCTTACAAGAAAAACAGTCTTGAAAGCAGCATCTAGAATATACTCCTTGGCCAGGTTGCCAGATTTTATTGAACCAGCATGAAGAAAAAGGTCATTTTATGTTTTTCTAAGTGTGTCTTCTGTTAGACACAGGTCTTCGAGCTGCCTGCATTGCAGTCCCCATTGTCAAACCACCTGGCTCCTCGAATTCCAAAAACAAAACCTTCAGGAGTCCTTCTGAACCACTAACTGAGCACTTTAATTACTCCAGCAATGACTGTATTTTCAAAGAAGTGAAGTAACCTTGTCACAGCAGACAGGAGGAAATTATTATCTGGACTAGGATTTGGAAACTGTGCACCTGGCCAGTAATGCTGTGCTATCCTTGTAGTTGACAGGGTCAATGCTCCGCTGATGTGTTGGGAAACACACTTGGCATTGCTAGAAGGGAGCCATTTACCCTCTCTTTGTGTTGTTGTGTTATCTTAGAAATCCAGGAATAGAGAAGGTATATAGAGTGCTTAGGCCTCTTTGGGCGCTGCCCGTAACCCTCTGAACTCAGAGGATTCTGAGCTGAAGGGGCACGGAGGCACAGGTTGCCTCTGCACGCCTCCCATTCTGTAAAGCATCTAGACAGCCGATTTCAGCCATCTAACTGCTGCACTTCACAGGGGGAGGGGAGGAGGCTGAGGCGCCGCCAGATCTTTTCCGACATTGGAGCTGGGAATCCAAACGATCCTATGGCCCTCTAGACGCTGTCTAAAGACCATAGGATCACTCTGCCCATATAGTTAACTAATAGATAAAACTGGATTTTTTTAAAAAGAAAGAAGCCACTTTAATTTCATTTACTAAGTTGGGAGATGCGATTAAAACATAGAAGCTGATGAGCCAGACACACACTTCATTCTTCATTAAATGCATCAAAAATAGGGAGTACTATTCCAGAAGATCAGGGCCTCTTAGATTTCATAGATCATAGAGTTGGAAGGAACCTACAAGGCTATCGAGTCCAACCCCCTGCTCAATGCAGGAAACTAGAGGAGGGGTCTCCCATCCAAGTAACAACCAGGCCTGACCCTGCTTAGCTTTCCACACAGACAAGCTGAGCCAGCGTGAGCCACTGTTCCCTTTGTGCTGATTTGCTGCCTGCTCCCAGAGATTACTAGTCCTGCCACAGGCTATGTCTTCTATGACTAGCTTCCTATAGCATGTGTCGGGGTGTTCCAAGGCATCTGCCTTTTCAGTTACCATCTTGATACACCTTAAGACCTGCATGCTACCTGTCTCTTTTAAGCTGCATTCAAGTGGAAATGTTCGTATTACTTCAGACTCAAATTTGCCACAAAAGGTTGTCATTATCACTCTCATCCCTGCAATCCTTGCTGTTCTTCCGGGTGGCCACCCCCCTTGAAAGTGACCCTATATTATGTGAAAGGGACAGCCTGAAATGGGGCAACAGCAGCTAGCTTGGTTTAGTGTTCCATGTGAACATGCTCTAAATGAGCCAGAAAATGTATCTTGACAGCTACACAAAGCTGAAACCATGACGTGCAATTCTCCTGAAGTAGTCAGCATAAGCAATGCCCTGCACTAGCTATTTTACTATTGATCAACAAAGCCACTTCAATAAAAACCAATCCCCTCTTAATTGCATCGTTCCTTTTTATGTGAAGCGTTACCCAACTCAGTTTCACTAACAAACATGGAAATGTCTTTCACTATAATCCAAGTGATTTATATGTAAATTTTTAAAAATCAGGTCTTCAGCGCTATTATCTGCAGTGCTTACCAATTAGCCCCCTTTTAGGAACGTTTTTTCTTCACTTAAAATACACCAAACTCCTCTTCTTCATTTCCTGCCCTGTAGTCAATTTCCAGGGCAGAGTGCCAACTGTCCACTTTATGGTTTCATGTCTTTTGCACTAATGTTTTGTCAAATGTTTTATGAGCTTTCTAAATACCTCTAGATGGCCATCAATTTAA
The DNA here is from genome assembly GCA_021292165.1 of Shinisaurus crocodilurus. NCBI lineage: Eukaryota > Metazoa > Chordata > Lepidosauria > Squamata > Shinisauridae > Shinisaurus > Shinisaurus crocodilurus. The sequence continues at coordinate 228,830,481 of CM037879.1, forward strand.
TTTGCATCCTCTAAACCAGCCTTCCCCAACCTGGTGCCCTCCAGGTGTTTTGGATTACAATTCCCAGAATTCCTGACCATGAGCCATGTTGGCTGGGTCTGATTGAAGTCTAAAACATCTGGAGGGCACCAGGTTGGGGAAGGCTGCTCTAAACAGGCTGCAGTCCTGAACTCACTCACTAGGGAGTAAGTTCCACTTAAGTTTGAGGGTGCTTTCTAAAACATTCCCATGCACAGATCAAAACTAAGATATTTTGCAGAGATTAAAAATAATAATCCTAGTTTAGTTCCCTCATCCCGGCCCCGTAATATAGATGTGAATGTTCTACCTCCGGTGATGAGGACAAAAAAGGCTTGATGTAGATGTTCGAGTCATGCACCTTCAGGTCGTGGTCTCCAAGTCCTCTTGTAACCCCAATAGTTGCCATGACACGAGCCTGGGAACAATGAGACATTCAATAAGAACATATGAAGAGTCACCATGCTTGATCAGGTCAAAGGCCTATCTAGTCCAGCCTTCTGTTCAGAGACATTCTGGGCGGGTTCACACGTTATTTTAAGCCACCCTGCGAGTAAGCCACAGTGGGTTGGTTGCTAGTGGAACAACCCACAGTATGATTGTCTGGGAGCGGGGGAGTTAACATTTCTCCTTTTTGGAGTAGCTGGGGAAGTGTTGAAAAGGTGGAGGACACTGATAAGTGTCAGTTCAACACTTAAAACAGAGGATCATATCGCCAAGGGGGAGATATTTCCCGCCCCTCTTCTGGTTCATGTACTCCTTTGGCTCGCCGCCCCATTTTCAATGCTTCTGACTTGTGCTATGGGGTCCCTCCTTTCTCTTACTGTTATCCCCCCCCAGTTGTCTTGTCAATTTCCTTGTATGCTACCTACTCCCCTTTTGCTGCTCCCTTTGACAGGTGAAACATACAAGGAAATTGACTAGGAAAGACTACTCATAACGGATAGTCTTAAGTGCCCACTTGCAAAAGATGGAAAATGATAATCATCATCTATGCCCCCAACTACGCATTTTTGAGGCGCGCGCACACACACACACACACACACACACACACAGCTGGGGAACGAGCAACAGTCCTTTCAAAGTGCCGTTTTGGCATCGGTGGAAGGGCAGTCACTGGTGAGATCATGAAAAGAAAACGGCACGGGCCTTTTTGCCACTCTTTCTAAGTGGCTCTGCAGCCAATCACAGCAACCCAAAATAAAATCGGTCTCCCAGGTTTGTATAACACAACAACCCATCGTGGGCAAGAACAACTCTACAACAAGCTATGGGTTCTCTGTGTGGCTTGGTCCCAAAAAACAAGCCACCCCATGGAAAATGATCCAGGTTCGGACGACACGACAACCCACCATGGCTGGCTGACCATGGTGGGTTGCAGAGTCATGCGAACCCAGTCTCTGCCTCCGATAATAGAGGCAGGGCTGTTCTGAGAGACAAGGCTCTGTGCAAAAGCTCTTAGCAGCAACTGTACCAATAAACCATGGCAAAAGACACCACCCAGAATAGCGGATGCGGAGGCTGGTGACTCCTATATCAGTGGGGCTCATTTCCCATTACAGGTTTTGCATGTTTTATTTGGAGCTTCATAGGTGCTATCCACGGTGAACCTATTTGGGGGATGGAGTTCAGCACCATGGAGAGCTCCTATGAAGCTCCAAACACAGCCTGTAATGGAAAAGGAGCCTCACCGAAATAGGAGTCACCAGCCTCCCCTGCATACCACCAAGTCAAAAATAACACAATCAAAAGTCCCACTAGACACAGAGTCCCCCCAAAATGTTACACAGAAAGTCAGGGGTGAGCTATGTTGCAGGGGGCTGAGGAGGCATGGGGGAATCCCACAAAATCAGGCAGAGGCACCTTCCTTGGGCCAAGACAGCTGCTCAGGAGAGACGAACACTTATTTTCCATACTTGCTTCTTACAAAAATATAGATACCCCACCCTTCTCCAGAAGAAATTGGAGCAGCTTACAACCCAAAAGTTAAAAAAAGTATTAAAAATATAATTACGAATAAGAAACAATAAAGGAAACAGCAGCATAAAACAGCAAAAAGCCCGTAAAAACCATATAAAACAGCCCTAAAGCAACAGTAGATCAAAGCAGGATAACAACCCCAACGCAAAAAGCAGAAGAGAAAATAAAAACACCCAAGCAGCCCTTATCTCATGCCAAGGGCCTCTCTGAAAAACAAGGTCTTAACTTGGCATGTAGATGTGTTCAGTGTTGGGACTAGGTAGTCCTCCGCAGGGTGGGCATTCCACATGTTGTTGCCACAACTAAAAAGGCTCTGTTCCTTATACCCATCAAACTCAACCAGTGAAGGAGTCTGGAGCACAGCTTCACATGTTAAACTGCATGTTATGAGAGGAAGATACTGGGGAAAGCAGTCCTTCAGGTACTCAGGCCCCAAGCTGTTTAAGGTTTTAAAGGCAAGAACCAATGCCTTAAATTGGGTGTAGCAACAAACAGGTAACCAGTGCAGACCAAATTGCACTGAGGCATTCTTTTGAGGCATCCTACTCTAGACAATAGCCTGGCGGTGGAATTTTATACCAACTGAAATTTCTGGACACTTTTTAAGGGTGACTCCATGTACAGCACTGTGAGGGATTGAGGCCTACTCAGGCTTGAGTTTGTTGAAGCCTGAAGGCCCAAACACTTCCCTCAAGTAGTTGAAGCCTGAAGGCCCAAACACTTGGATGGGAGGGGGAGTTTGAGAGTTTTAAGTTACCCAATAGAAGTTAAGAATTAGATCTCCTATTCAAGGTCACATGATTATAACCTTCCATTCCTGGGAAGGCTATATATGTGGGGTGTGGTCAGCTAGCAGTTAGTGTGTGCTGAGAGAGAGCCAGAAGCAGCAGCAGAGAAACAGCAGAGAGAGACCAGCAGAGAGAGAAAGAGAAACTAGCTGGCTGGCTGCATAGGAAATAGGTAGTCTGAAGTTATACTAGAGAACACTGGATTGTTTGTTTGTTTGTTTTATTTTATCATACTTGCTTTTGAATTATAACCACTCTATTAAGTAAAAACCCTAATATTATAAGTAAAGTGCTGTTGTTTACCCTGAGAGTTTGGAGTGACTATTTCACCATGTCTACAGCCTACACCCACGTTACTGGAAGCAGGCAAAGGACTTGATAACCTAGAGAGGGAGAGGCTTTGGGAAGAGGCAGAGATCTCCCAAAGGCAGATCAAGGGGTCCCTGCAGTAGCGGAACCTTGACAAGCACATATTTAGTCCAGTCTAGAAATTACGAGAGCATGAATAACTGTGCCAGGTCTGCCTTAGCCAAGAAAAGTGCAACTGGCATACCAGCCAAAGCTGGTAAAAGGCACTCCTGGTCACCGCTGCCACTCAAATGTCCAGAAGCAGTGCTGAATCGAGTAGCCCCAAGCTGCAAACCTGACTCTTCAGGAAGAGTGCAGCATCCAAGACAGATTTTATTCCAGACCCTGGAATACACAGTTACGTACGAGCAACACAGACATCATGTTGTGGGTCAGAGCCTTATTACAAGGCAAGTAATGGGAATGATACACAATGACTGATCATGTGAAAACTATCTACAGTGATTACACATGTCCATGTAAATGACTGCTTTTGTAACATGAGGAACACATAAATCAGGGGCATTGAACTTCTTTCAGCCTGAGGGTCAAATTCAATTTCGGAGAAGCTCTCGGGGGCTGCATTCCAGTGATGGACAGAGCTGAAGGCAAAGGGGGTGGGGTCAAAATACCCCAAAAATACCAAAAAGGAACGGGAGGCCTGCAATTAGAATTTTTAGGAGATTGCCTGCCCACGGCCTGTCATTTATTTATTTTACCATAAAATAATGTCTGTGTTTTTGCCTGCTACGGCTGAATGACAATACTTGCAACTGCAACATTTATTAGAATCTAGGATTGGCCCTGCAGCTTCTACAGCTTCACAGTCTCCTCCACTATTGCAAACACTTATTGAGGCTGATCAGTTATATTGACTCATGATCCATGTTTATAAATATTTATTATCAGTGAATAAATATGATACACAGGTCAAAAGCAGCAACGGAATAGGGAATTGGAATGTCCTATTCAGTCTAGGCAATGGATTGTCACTTTAGCATCTATATCTGAAGTTTCAATGGATCTGAGGTTACATTTTATTCAACAAAACTCTTGTTTCATGTTTATTGGATGCCACAATGTCTCTTTAACAAGGGGTTGTTTAAGTTGGTTAACTGCTGGAGGCGTAATACCGCTAATGCTTCTTTTAATCATATATTTTGACAATATCCAGTAGTTGCCTCATTTTGGGAGGAGGTTAAAATATGGATAAACTTCATATTGGAACACTCTTTAATATTGACTGATGCATTCGTTCTTTTAAATTACCTACCTGCTTCCTGGAAGTTAACGCATGGTCAATGTAAATGGATTTTTCTGGGCCCTTTTGACAGCTAACAGACTAACATTACAACATTGGAAGGATAGATGTTCACCTCCTATAATGCAATGGATTGAGGACCTAACGATGCTTTCAACATTTAAACAGATGGCATATAGACACCACTCTCAAATGGATACATATATGGACATTTGATCAGCCTTGTTAAAGTTTATGGTGGGCAGGGCCAAAGGCAAAAGGGGGGGGGGACACCAGTATATTTTAGCTTAAAGCTCTCACTGCCAGTAAGTAAGCCTTAGGAGAGGCATTTCAACCTTTTAGAATAGGGGGGGAGGCACAAAAGCTGGGAAACCACCAAATGATCGGTGGTTGGGGGGAAAGGCAGTGGGGCATGGAGCAGGGACCATAGCCTTCTGGGGTACCCTGGAGGGCTGGACTGGGACCCCAGGTAGCTTAGATTTGGCCCACAGGACTGGATTTCTGCACCCTGATATTAAGCATCCTTCACCAACTCCCCAGGTCTGCCTCACCATTGCGATATTTTCAAGATCCTTTAGCTGCAGCATGGGATTTTTGGGGCCACTTATGAAGCAGGTCCCTCGTGCATTTCATGGATGCGAAACACTCCCAATACTGGCTCTAAAATACACTGAAAATTAGCACACACTAGGGCCGCAAAACAAAGAAAAATAAATTAAAAAGTAGCAGGTGTGCAAATAGTGTTGAAAAACACCATCCAAACACACAGATAAGAAGCCACAGCAGGCTTGAATCCTGCACAAACTAGATTATTTCTGAAGATAAGCTATTTCATAAAATTCAAATAAGCAGCCATACTATTGGGGAAGAGCTGCTTAGAAATTGTGTATGCCAGCAATCTGAGACGTCCATGTCCTTTTACTGATGCTAGAGCCACATCTATCAGGTTTGCTGTGGGCAGTGCTGAGAATCATGCCATTCCTAATCCTAACTATGTATTTGGTGGTACTTTGATAGAATTATTTGTCACCCTTCCTTGCCTGCCCGCCACCTCTGCCCCGGCCACTCCTGAAAGGAAATTTTATTCCTAAGAATGAACTGAACAGTAGGTGAAACTCCCCCCCCCCCCGAAATCACTAGGAATACTCCTATGCTCCTATGTGGTACCTCTTCTTCAAGAGAACTCAATCTTACTTGATCCCAGTTCACTGAAAATTGTGCTCAAAACAAACTAAAGCCATTCTGCGGCTGCCCTTGGTCTTTCCTCAGCTTACTGGCTCACATTGAATGTCACAATCAAACTGAAGCAAACTGTCTGCAAATCAAACAAATAAATATCTTTGTTTCAAATCATCTCTCTCTGCCCTGATTGCTTGAAACAAAAACAGAGCAATTAAGCAGGTGAATTAAGAAAATTAATCAATAAATGTTATTAAGCTGCTCTTCCCCCAACTCCAGTCCCCAAAATAGGCTGCATTTCTTCCCATTTACAGACAAGAACTGATTTATGACAGACACAACATGTTGCCATGCTGTCAGAACGATAAAATAAAGAGATACAAGGAAGAAAGCATGGGACAGCTTGGGGCTAAATTGAGTGATAAACAGTATAAAGGCCCCAGATTCCTTTGAAAAGCCAAAACACTTATTCCCACCTTCTTGCCTTCTCCGTATATAAGGGGAAACTTCAAGTCATCCTCTTCAATGGTTTTGTATGCCCTGTAGGAGGATAAACAGCATTTTATAAAGCTTGGACTCAATGCCCTGACACTAGTGGTGGTAGCATTATTATTTTTGCGAGTTTGTCTATGTTCCTACTTTGCAATATATTCCTGATTTTTCTCTCCTTCCTTGCTACTCCCCCCTCAGCATAGGATTTTGCCTTTTGAACAAAAGAGCAGTTAATGCAAAAAACATTTATTTATTTATTTATTTATTTATTATAAATCACACCCTTTATTATCAAATCACAGGGTGGTGCACAAAATGCATTAATACAACAATTAAGATAAAAGATTAAAAAAACGAAGAAAATCTACCAAGCTAGGTAACGTAACGTAACGTAACGAACTTCTGCAAACAAATTTTGCCCTTTTGTTTTAATAACAGATAAGGAAAAGGAAATAAATTGTGACAAAATCCTGATTCCCAAAATTACAGGCCACAGCATCCACCAGCTATACAATTTCATAAAAAATTAGAATCACCTTATTAATTGGTAGGTGGGAGAAAGAGCATGGTTTGTAGATAAAGAAAGCAAAGGAAAAAGTAAAAGATTATTTTAAAAAAAAAATCCTTCAAAGCTAAATACATAAAGGAAAGTTTCAGGACACAAATAGTTTTAATCAAGTTATTTGGCACCTTCCTGATCTTGACTATGACATTCAAACTTGCCAGAAATTCTTACTGCCAGGTTTCCCTTCCAATACCTAATGGTTACCTAAATGTTACAGCATACCTACCTGGGAAGAAATTCATTGTAGGAATTAGCAAGCAACACAGCTGCGTAAGGATTGGCCCATCTGATGATCATACCTGCATATATTTTGCCAGATGTATGTGGCCAAGGAAGCTGCAACTGACGACAAGTCCTCCATAAAAATGTCCACTATGTATACACAGACTGGTGGTCTACTGCACACTAATTCCTATGCAGCATTGCTTTCCACATGGGAAATGTTTTTAACATTTGAAGCAACCCTGAGAGAAAAGTACCGGTAGGCGCTTATCCTCTCCATTTATTGCACAACACTAATGGATAAGAGTTAGGGATTCTGCTGATGAGAAAGAGGAAAGCAGAGATGCTTATAGTGGATGATTAGGTGGATGTGCCATTGCCACTAGATAAGTGCACATAACTTTCTGTGCTGAAAAACATTTTTTTCTAGTTCAGCCATTCTGACTAGGTGCCCTCCAGATAGGCTGAACCACAACTCCTATCATCCCCAGCCTGGCTGGCTATGGGATGATGGGAGCTGTAGTCCGACACACCTGGAGGGCATCAGGTTAAGGAAAGCTGCTCTAGTTGTTTGAGAGAACTTTTTTTCTGTGGAGTATTAGCCTGTGGGGTGTCTGTGTGTTTGTTATTAGCTTGGCTAATGATTTGTCTTCCTAAGGCATTGGCAAAACTGGGCCTGTCAAGACGAAGTCATTCTTTTTCTAGATAATAAGCCAGGGATCACAGAAAAGAAGGCAAAATAAACAGTGAAGCATTGTTTGATATACCTGCCCTGTAACGCATGTGTGTGTGTGTGTGTGTGTGTGTGCGCGCGCGCACACACACACACACACACACCATACTCTTACACAACTACAACCTTCTGGCTGATTTCTCTTGACTTTAAGCAATGAAACTGTTATACTGTCCATATCATTTAAAGGGACAGAGCAGTGAGTAAAATACACTATGCCACTGCTGTCATCCTATAAACACAGACACACACAGAAGAGAACCTTTTAAAGCATGCCAGCATGACACCCCTTGAGAAATCCAACAGCAACAAACAATAAAATCGCAGCTAAGTTGGCAGCTCTCCAGCTTTCGCCGTATTTTCCTAACGTCTGAAAGAAAACAGTGGCTGCCAAAGCATGACAGAAACCGTAGTAAAGGCAAGGCTGTAATAATGCTTATGGCCTTGAGCCTTCTCAAATTCTGCCATCACATAAGAATCACTTTTTAAATGCAAAAGCAAATGCAGCATTAAATATACTAAAATGCCGTAAAGTTGCTGCTTCCCTTTCCCATGCACACCCCACATCCCACACTCCATCCAGCATTTGTTGCACTCTACAGGAACACTCATTAAAGGATAAATATATGTGCAGATTTGCATTTAGATTCAAATTGAAACTGAAAATAGTAGCATTCAGCAGTTTAGAAAGGAAGACCAAACAGTTCCTAAACCTCAAAAGAACACTCCAAATTAAAAAGCATAGTAGCTTTGTCCTATAATTCTGGTCTCCCAATTTATCTATATCTTTTGGAATTACAATTCCTAAATATTTAATTACATTATTAATCTTATAATTACTTTTTTTTTTACACATTTCAATCTCTTCTCTTTTACTATAGTTAAACAACAAAAATTTAGATCTATCCCAATTAATCTGTAGCCCCGTTACTTCCCCGAACTCCTTTAAATGATTCTCCACTCTATCCATTTTTTCCATAGGGTTTTCGATTGTCAAAAGAGTATCATCTGCAAAAAGATTTATTTTTATCTTCTCCCTAATCCCTATCCCACCTATATTTCTATCTTCTCTAAATACATTTGCTAAAATCTCCATTACCAATGCAAACAAAATAGGCGAAAGGGGACATCCTTGTCTAGTTCCTCGACCTAGGTGAATTTGCTCTGTAATTGCATCATTTACTACAACTGATGAATCATTTTTTGAATTCAATTGATTAACTACTCCTCTAAATCTTTCTCCAAACCCCATAATTTTAATTAATATTAAACTGATCACACAAATATAACATAATCAACATACAATAAATCATGAAGTGCTCCCCCCCCCTCCAAGGGACCAATTAATATACTTCTATCCTCTTGATCAAATAAATTCTAAATTCCAAAAATATAACATATCCTGACAAGGCATGTTACCCTTCCCCTTTATTAATACATAATCTAGTAATTGATTCCATATCTCCATAAAATTATTGGTCCCTTGGAGGGTGGGGGGGGAGCACTTCATGATTTATTGTATGTTGATTATGTTATATTTGTGTGATCAGTTTAATATTACCGTAATTAAAATTATGGGGTTTGGAGAAAGATTTAGAGGAGTAGTTAATCAATTGTATTCAAAAAATGTTTCATATAATAATATCCACTATATGTCTTAATTGATTCGCTATATAATACCATTTTAAATTCGGCAAACCCAAACCCCCTACTTTTTGTGCTTTATACCATCTTGTTTTAGTAATCCTAGATTTTTTCTCTCCATTACAATATGTATTAATAATTGATTGCCAATCTTTAAGTTCCTTATCTGATATCGCACTTGGTATCATCCGAAATAAAAATCGAAAATTATTGGTACTAATTTAGAGGTCTGTCCAAAATTAGCATTGTTATCAATAACTGAGAAGCTTATTTGTGATCAAAATACGAAGGAGTTAATTGTAAACTTGTTAACCGCGGCCAGGCTAATGATAGCGAGAAATTGGAAAGTACAACATGTTTTCCTAATAACAGACTGGTATAAGGAAGTTTGGGACATAGCCCTAAATGATAAACTAACTAGTAGTATCAAATGCAAAAAAGAATTGCTAAAGAAGAATAATTTTATGGAGCTATAGAATCAATTACTAGATTATGTATTAATAAAGGGGAAGGGTAACATGCCTTGTCAGGATATGTTATATTTTTGAAATTTAGAATTTATTTGATCAAGAGGATAGAAGTATATTAATTGGTCCCTTGGAGGGTGGGGGGGAGCACTTCATGATTTATTGTATGTTGATTATGTTATATTTGTGTGATCATCTTGTATTTTGTTATATATATTTTTTTGTTATAATTTGTTTTGAAAAATAAATAAAATAATTTTTAAAAAAAGAAAAAAAAAAGAATAGTAGCAGCTGATACTCCAAGAAACCCTGGAGTGACACAGAAGGACCATCTATCTGCCCTGTCCTGAGTAAACTACTGTAACACCATCTATCCAGCTTGGCGGGACAATACTGGAAAATATCGATCATTTTCTCTATCTTGGCAGCTATCTTTCTGTTACAGCTAACATCGACAGTGAAATCCAGCATCGTCTGAGCTCCACAAGTGCCGCGTTTTCTCGAATGAAACATAGAGTGTTCGAGGATCGGGATATTTGTAAGAAGACCAAAACACTGGTTTATGAATCCATTGTATTACCAACTTTATTGTATGCCTGTGAAACATGGACTATCTATAAACGTCACCTCCAACTCCTTGAAAGATTTCATCAATGTTGCCTTCGGAAAATCCTGCGAATTACTTGGGAAGATAGGCGAACAAATGTCAGTTTACTGGAAGAAGCAAAGACTACTAGCATTGAAAAAATGATCCTTCAACGCCAACTTCAGTGGACCGGTCATGTTGTTCGAATGCCTGACTGCCATCTCCCAAAGCAGTTACTTTATTCCCAACTCAAGGATGGAAAGCGGAATATCGGTGGTCAATATAAGAGGTTTAAAGATGTTCATAAGGCTAATCTAAAAAAATGCAATATAAACATCAAAAACTGGGAAGCTCTGGCCCATGAACGATCTAAATGGAGGTTGGCCTTTCACAAAGGTTCTATGGACTTTGAAGAAGCCCGAGTGCAAGGTGAAAGGGAGAAACGTGCTAAGCGAAAAGCACGTCAAATGAATCCTTTACAGGACCATCTTCCATCTGGTAACCTGTGTCCTCACTGTGGGAAGCTGTGTGGATCTAGAATTGGCCTCCACAGTCACTTACGGACCCATCGCTAGAGTCTACACAATTTTCTTTAGAATTTTCCTCCTTTTAAAATCTCCTTTTTGTAAAAACAATTCATCCTGGAAGACAATCTTACTCGGTCACGAGTGATCGCCTGATTGACACTGTAACACCTCCAAATATATACACACCAGGCTGTGTTATTTTTTCCTACTGACAAACTGCCCCAAAGAAGTTTCTAATTTAATGCCTGACACATCTGCCTCCCTTACAGACACTATCAGTAGTGTCTGTATATAGGCACTATCTCTTAATTTGGAAATAGAATAACACTGGAGCTGCTCAACAGTTTGTATCTCAGTAGTACAGGATTAGGCATCAGTCTATTTTCCTTCACATTTTGTTGTACTGTGTCTTAAACTGTGCCCTAAATTAACATTAAAAATACCATAAAAGCTACTTTAAATACTTGGTTTAAATGAAGCACGCTCACAAACAAGATACTGGGCTGATTTGCACGATCACCATGGGTTAAACAAGCCATGGGGCACGCCGGGCGCCATTTGCCTACCGTAATCACCCACACAGCCACAGCTTGTCATGTCATCTAAACCCAGGTGGTACAGCTTGTTGGTGGGGGAAACAACCCTCAAATAACCCAACAACAGCCCATGGTGGACCTGGCTTATTTAACCCATGCTGATCGTGTGAACCAGGGTTAATGTGAACATACTGCTCAAAAAAGTCATGGTTGGAATTCTCTTGGAACAAAACAAAAATGCTAGTAATTGAGGGGCCTATTCCAAATGTAAATGTACAGTATAGGGCAGGGCAGGGCAGGGTCAGGAGCCATATGGAGACATTACCTAAAAGCAGATAATGTTCCACACGAGAAGGGATGGGACCACGACACAGCCCTGGCTCTGCTGTCATGTATGCCTCATAGCTCCGCCCCAGGCATCCATGCTGTACGCAGGTGGGAATCCCACGTGATTCAGAACCCCAACTGTATGTACCTGCCTTCTCCAACCTGGCGCCCTCCAAATGTTTTGGACTTCAACTCACACCAGCCCCAGTCAGCATAGCCAATGGTCAGGCATGCTGGGAGCTGTAGTCCAAAACATCTGGAGGGCACCAGATGGGGGAAGGCTGGCGTAGGGTTCCAAATCAAGTGGAAGCCTCTACGTATACAGCTATACACGCAGGGGCTGCCTTCCTGCAGATGCCCACATGGTACACATGGACTCCTGGGGTGGAACTGTGCAGCACGCATGACATCAGCAGCATGGCTATGTGGCCTGACCCCATCCCTGTTCGCATGTTGCATTACCTACTTTTAGAGAATGCCTGCATAGGGCTTCACTTCTGTTGTGGGCACACAGGATTTGCAAATATTTTCAAACTCTTAACAATCTTGTGAAGGTTACAACCAATTTTTGAACAACATCGGATGGGTGTGTGGAAGATATCACAATTCTGTACTTTAGAAAATTAAAACTGCCTTGCTTGACCAGACCAAAGGTCTAACTAGTCCAATACTAGACTCCCAGCAGTGCTCACAGCAGGATAACCCTAGGAAACCGGGAAGCAGGTAGTCATGGAAATAGCCATCTCCTCTTACCAACAGAATCGAGCAACCAGAATAATTTTTCCTCCCCCCCCCCCCTTTTGGCCTATCATGACTGATAGCCATTAAGAGTCCTAATAAACTTGTCTAACATGCTTAAAATAACCAAGCTAGTTCCCATCACCACACCTTATATCAAAGTTGACTCAGGTTCCTGTGGGTTCTTTTTCCTACATGCATATTCAGAAAGGTGCACTAGTAGCTAAAACACCCATGGGTAGTAATATTTATGCACACTTAGCAGAAAAGGAATAAATTGGTAGGTTGCAGACACTAATGTTTTAGTAAAATGGTAGGGGAAAGTAAATGGAGACTTACCTCTGATTTCCTTTTACTGGAATGTCTATAGATCTATTCTAAAGGTATGCTGTTTCACTTCTTCATTCTCCAAAGACCTTTAGCAGCACCACTTCATTGTTTATACACCTCTTCAGAATTCAAATGCAATTTCTTTCTTAGAAGAAAGAAATCACAGAGGAAAAAGAAGCAAGGCAAGGTGCAGAGTGTCTTACAGAACAGCCGGGAACATATGGGGATGGAGCAAGCTAAATTCAACTGCAGATGATACATAAATGTGAAGGAACTCTGTTGCTTTTGTATGGTTCATTTATTGCATTTAAAATGCAATAAACTTTAAAAGTCATCTATAGTACAAAAGGGGGAAAGCTCAGTAGAGACACTGAGCAAAACAGGATTTGTTATTATTTTACACTTTTCAAGTGCTTTAAACAGAAAGGGTATATTTAGAAGCAGAAGAGAGAGGTTTCAATGTTCCATTTTAATTGAAAATGTGAGTTAAGGCCATCCCCTTTCAAGAGCCATCTGATTTTTATTTTTCAGGACAGACATATTGGCGGTGCCCTTTCGTGGGCTGTGAGCCATAATCCAAGTTCATAAGAATGTATGTTCTATATAAACTTAAATGCTTCAATTCTTGAATAACAAAATCTGGCTAGGTAAGATGCCCCATTTAGTTGTTGATGTAGAGAAAGAAAGTGAAGCTAAGAAGAAGGCAATTAAGAAACATGCACATTTAGGGGCTGGCTATTCCCCACACTCTCACTTCATATTTGTTATGGTCAAAGATAGCACATTTAACAAGCAGGCCAAGGCAGTGGTGGGTTGGCATTTTTCAGAGTGCCAAACAAAGCAGCATATCATCTGAGTGCATCCTGCAGAATCCTTAGCAATGCCACAGAGGATGCCAGCTGCGGAACACCTCTCACTTATATGATGCCGCTAAATGGGCCAGATCTGTACAGAACACATGTTTTCAGATACAAGACTGACACAAAGGATCATTCTTACATTGTTTTTATGACATAATGCCCAATGCTCCCATAACACATCATTTCAGTTCATTTCTATTCCTCATGTCCTGGATCAAATTTTTCCATATGCACTTTCTCCTCCCAGGATCATGCACTTGTTTTTGGTTTCCCTACTTAATCAGTCCTTATTTGTGCAACTGCCTATGTTCTGAAAACATACACAGATATGTTTGCTTCAGTTTCCCAAACCGAAAGAGAAAGGCCGAGACCTACAAATCTGAAGCAACCTGGCTTCAAGATCAAGACTTCAGCTTCTACTAAAATAAATGAGCAAATTATGTTAACAACATCTCTACGTGAATTAGTGTACAATCTCAATTAAAAGAAGCTTCCAATAATGAAAGACGAGGGGTTATAACAATAGCCAGGAAGAGGAAAATGTAAAACCTCAGTCCAGAACATCACACAAAACCATGGACTACTTTAAGGAGGTACATTAAGGGGTTGGGGGGGGGTGTGTGGCTTCACAGATGAATGGGAACTTGAACCTAGGTTTTCTAAGCATAATTGTAGAATTACATAAACGTAGCAGCACTCCAAGGTCACTCACGTGTGTGAAGATGTGGAAAGTTAAAAGAAAAATTGAAACAGAAAAAAACATCTTTGGAGGGTTAGAAAAAGAGATCTCTAGTGATAAGGCAGTGCAAAGATAAACAAAAGGAAGCACACTGCCTTTGTGAATCTGATATTATGACTGCTTCCTCTGCAGTTAGGGGGTGGCTATTAGGCTTCTCTGTTTCATCCCCAGTTTACCCTGCCCCGGTTTCTGCTCCTCTGGCCAGTGTGCACTTAGAGAAAGAGGAGCCATTTGTCATTGCCAAGAGATGTGCTGTATGCAGCAGGGTCAGATCTCTTCCCCTGCGGTTCCCGCAGCTAGAGCTGCAGATCTTGAAAAGATGCAGAACATGTATGTTGCAAATAGCCATTTATCATCACCGAACTGGGCTCCAAACAGAATCCATGGAGCTATGCTTTGTCTGCATTGATGGAGTTGGGAACCAAAAAGGACTTGTGCAAAGGAATTTGGTTAAATCTGACCCGCCCTCTATTTTCTGTCTCTTTCAGTTTGTTTGTCAGTGGCTTCAGACCACTGCTGTGGTTGCACCAAGGTCATCTTTAATCATATCTGTGTCTGCAGAAGAGTGCTAACCTGCCCTGTAAATCATTAAATTAAAGAAAAAGACAAGTTACTTGGATGAGACATATTATGAGGATAATCAAGGTGGAAAAGAATAGTTAATTACACACTTAAGAATTGAACTTGCTGCCTTGCAGGCCTGAGAAGGATAGTTAGGCTGAAGTCTAATGCATGGTAACACCAGCACTGTTTTGGCTGAACGTTCAAGTATTTCACTTAACATAAAAGCACACAAACACACACAATTTTTCAATAGGGGCTACATGTGAATTACATGAATTTGGAAACAAGGCGCAATTGAGCAGGTGAAAAGATACGGTGGGCAGACTGCCCATTACTCTTTGTGTCCCAGAGTCAAACTGTCAGGGAAGACCATTTATGTGAATCAGTCTAATAAGAGTAAGCTAATTAAACCCACTGGCATTGGCTGGCAGATAAATCCAGGTCTGGGAAAGGACCACTGCCACTTTAAATACTGCCTTGGGATCTGTGGCAAAACTAATGAGGACTGTCAGTTGGGTCTCTTTTTATTAGGTGGCTCTCTGGAGGATAAAGCCTCAGGTTTCTGTAACAGGGCTTCTGTGCTTGATTCAATAAATCAATTTATATTAAAGGAGAGGGGAGGAGGCAGTGCAGGTCTGGTGTTGGCTTCATAAAACATTCTGTGGCATTTCTCAATCTACTTATCCCCTTTTCTGTCAGACTGCCTGACTGGGCTGTCAAAGGACATTGAGCAGAACAATAAAGAATAAGAGAGTGCCCACAGCTACAATATTTGTTAAACACAAACTGGAAAGTTACACAAAGCAAAGCTCACACAAAGTGTCACAGCATTTTGTGAGGACCCCTGGGAATGTATTTTTGCCAACTGGAATAAAAAAAAAAATTTTTTTTAAAGAACTGCTTTGAAGCTGGTTGCAAAAGAAAAGGTCACCCCCCCCTTTTTTTTAAACAGGAAAATAAAACAGAAAACAAGATTAGGAAGCAGTTGGTTTTTAAAATCAGACACTCAGGGATTCAAAGTCCTGCTCTCTCAGGGAAAAAAGAGCAACACACCAAGCAGACGAGCTCTATTCCACGAAGCAGGAAAGCATTGATTGTAAAGGGGCATGCAAGGTGTCATGTTCACTGCAGCCCCACTTTCCTGGGAGGGGGGCTATTGTTTACCCCAAGACAACAACCTTTTTGGTTCAGAATAAATCTCATATACACGTCACAAACATAAATGTATGATGCCCATTGGTGGCTAATTGCATCCCATGACAACAAAACCTTAGAGAACACAGATCTCCTGATAGGAAAGCTGTCAGGAATGAATAAACTGCACAGGCCGGCCCATCTCACACCCAGCAACTGCATCTTGGCTTGGCGTTTAACCCTTTTCATGTAGCTGAACACATAATGGAAAAGATTTCTGAGCCCCCATGAAGTTTTCTTTGGAATCATTCATTTAAATTTTTTTTTTTGGCCAAAAGCATATTATGAATCAGAATGCAAGGGCGTAAAGAGCAGTGACAGAGCTTTTCGAAACAAAACAGGTACTGCTCACAAGATCTTCCTGAATACATGAAAGGAAGCAGTGCATTTGCAATGGAGGCTGATCAAAGTGCTTCCCCGCTCCCCTCTGTGACCTTCACCCATCCCAACTGGCTGCTGCTGCTACCTTGACCACAACCACTTGGAGCCTCAGCATGCAAAACCTTCTGCACCTAAAAAGCTAGCATATCAGGGAGAAACATTTGTAGCTTTCCATAAAGTTTTTGATGTCAGGGAGAAGTCAACATACAACCCCACAAGATTGGAACACACCTTTCCTTAATATTTCAGACTGGTCTAAGGCAGTGGTTGGAAAGATTTAAGCTAGCTCCCTCACAAAACAAAAACAACAAAAACAGGGCAAATGTTCAGGTATCTGCATCTTGAAAGTACAGACACATGGGAACTCTAATTCAGACTTTTGCCTGAACATTTGAATCCCAAGGACACAACAGTGGGAAATATATTTGAACTTAGCATCGTCAAATTGGGCAGGTCCTCAACATTCATCTAGTCCAGGGGTGGGCAACATATGGCCCCAGCAGCCCCCCAGTGCCCCAGCACCCCATTAAAAATTTTTTGCAAAAATGATTTTCACCAGAGTTGCTACGGAGCACCCAAAGGGTCAAATTAGCTTGTTTGCAAGCTTATTTGGGCCCCTTTGGCATTCCATAGCAGTTCTGGGAGCCATTAAAAAAAAAACAAACCTCCTGTTTTTGACACCTGCATGGGGGGAGGGCTGGAAGGGCAAACATTGCCCCTGGACCTACCAAAGTTGCCCACCCCTGATCTAATCCAACCCCCTGCCAATGAAGGAAATCCACTACTATTGGATCCCTGATAGGTGGCCATCCAGCTCTACTTAAAAACCTCTAACGAAGGAGAGTCCACCACTTTCTAAGACAATCTGTCCCACTGTCAAACAGCTTGTACCATCAGGATGTTCTTCCTACTTTTAGCTGAAATTCTCTGTTGTAATTTGAACCCAGTTGGTTTGGGTTCTACCTCCAGGAGTAAAGGAAAACAAATTTGCTCTGTCTTTAGTGTTTTCAAATCTTTTCAAATCTCCATCTTTCAGCCTTTCAAATATTTTAATATGGCTATCATATCTCCTCTTCATTGTCTCTTCTCTAGGCTAAACATTCAGCTTGAGACAGCTCAGGTCCTTGTCCTGTGCAGAACAGTGTGCTGTAGATACAACTTCAGCCACAGTATGTGCCACACATAAGCAGGCACAGAGGATGACAAGCATGAATCTCCCGCCTACTTCATACACTAATTCTTGGCACAAAACCTAAACAGGCCAGACAAAGAGAACAAAGGCACCAGAAGTGGTGAGGGGCAATGTCTGACGGGAGCTGTCTCAAAGCAAGAATGGCAGCCCTGAACCCATGAGGCGGTTGCATATCGCTGGGTCTATATCTGCCCTCATGCTTTGACAAAGCTCAACAGCCCTACTAGTGCTGGGGGATGCTCAAGCAAAGCCAGCCCAGGACAGAAAAGATCAACTGCACTGTGGAAGTCAGTCCTGGGCAAACGACCACCTTCCGTAATCAATGCAAGCTGGCCAAACCCAGCCACTTGCTCAGCCTCTGAAAAACCCCAGTCGTTAATTTAAGAAGTAGAGTTCTTTTAACAACATTATACACCAGATGAAAATTACAATATGGAAAATAATGGCAGTGGGTTTTAACCATCAGATTTTGTCTTTTCATGAGATTCTGTAATCAGATATGCTTATTTGGCTTCTGATTAAACACATCCACATATGCAGATACCAGAACTTTACCAACCAAATCGAAGAGGGAAAATGGAAGAACATTGGTAGGCGTCCTACACCAGGTCAGAGTATTTGTCAATCTAGCCCTGTCATTTCATTTATTACATTTCTATACCGCCCAATAGCCAAAGCTTTCTGGGCAGTCTACAAAGATAAAAACATTAAAAATACAATATTGTATATAACATAAAAACAGTGTACATACAAACATATTAACAGACAGCTCTCTCTCTCTCTCTCTCTCTCTCTCACACACACACACACGGATAGCTAAAACAATTTTAACAACAATAAGAAATCCCAGGACCCAATAAAAAACCTTATCACACGCCGCCAAATGCCTGAGAGTAGAGGAAGGTCTTCACCTGGTGCTGAAAAGATAACAATGTTGATGCCAGGCAGGCCCCACTGGGGAGATCATTCCATAATTGGGGGGACCACCACTATTATTTGTCTACTCTCTTGTCTACATCAGGCTCCATATCACCTGCTACCTGATCCTTCCAGCTGGAGATGCCAGGAATTGCGCTTGGGACATTCTACATGCAAAGCATGTGCTTTAACTCGGAAAAACTTCAAGAACTAGCAATCAAAAGGTCCACAATGATATCCTGTCCACAATGATATCCTGCCCCCACTCCTCCCAATTGCTATTCAGGGCATCTATACTTGATAGCACCTTACCCCATTAGTACTGGAATTTTGTTATGGATAAGAGAGAGACTGGGGAAAGTGTGCAGTTGTTATATAACAACTGGATGATCAAGAAACATTCATGGATGGCATTAAATGAACCCAAGAGAAGGGATGGGAGAATCACCGAAGCTCAGGCTAGTTGATGTTCTCCTAGTTCCATCTCGAAGCTCAGTCTGCATCGTTTCCATTCCCAACTGACTGAAGCATGAAAATATGCATTTTCCCAAAATACACATTTTTGAAGGGTACATTTTTCCAGAGAATGCATTTTTTGAACCAGCATCGTTAGCTCAGGAATGTGTGAACTTTGCCTGCAAAATGCACTCGCATTCAAGGGTGCAAATGGGGCAAGTTCTGGTCACAGACGAACTAGAATGAAATTCCTATACACCCCTAGCCAAGGGTAGTAGTTTTGGGGCAAGACAGCAGTGGAAATGGCCACAGCAGCAGAAGGAAGTAATATCATTAGCAGCAACCTAATAGGAGCTGGGAGGCATGTTCTAGGTGTCTGCTGTGGCACAGCCTGATACCTTATTTCTGGAAAATAATTCCCATTAAGCAATGCCATCACCAAGAACCAGCTCTCCCAAGCGAGCGTTGAGCTTTGTGCAGCCAAATGCCTCTATATCTGTGACCAAATGAGACCTCTCTAGCTGCAGGCGTTTGAAGGACGTCGCCGTCTATGAATAACATTCCTATTTTGAAACAGACAAGCGTATGTTACGGTAATGAATTCTCAGATTTGCGTTTCTCGTTTTTTAAAGTGTACTTTCCAATGTATTCTTACCAGCCAGTCATGTTGAAGTCTCTGTAAAGCATTCGTTTTCCAACTTCCTTACGCTGAACCCTCCTTGGAAACTCCAAATGTGTAAACTCATTCCCCAGCAAGTGGGGCTGCATATATGCCTACAGTTGTTAAAAAAACACACACAAAAAAAATAGAGTACAGTGTCAAAACAACTATCCTTGGGCCTCCTGCATTTATATCATAATTTTCAAGGAAAAGTGCGAACTATAAGCAAATGCTGAGGAACAAAATCCCAGGTCCATAATTATAAGCCACAGTTCCCCGCTCCCCTTCACTAAACCATGGATGTCCTGCAAACATGTTTTACCACCTTTTCCCTTCTTGGCTTGCACAATTGCTATACCCTTGCTGTTCAGTTATTTACAGTGCCAGACAACTTGCTTATTAATTCTGTATTGCACTGAGTTGGGAGTAAGTGTCACAGTGTGGCTCTTCCACCTTTGGACCCAATCCACGTTTCATCACATTGCACATGCACTATTGAGAGTGCACTAACCTTATGGATCGTCACTGCTGTCAGCTTTCCTGGACAATACTGATCAGATTGTTGGGGAAGAAGGGAAGTCTGGATTTAGTCCCAACGTGCCCCCCAAGCAGATGACTGGCACTGTCAAACCCAACCGTGCCGGCCATCCATTGAAGACTGTGCACACAGATCTGTTAAAGGCTTGAATGTTGTACACTTAGCCCTGGTTACTGGATGCAAAGGTGTTGGGTGTTGTTTTTTTTAACTCCTGTATTTTCCATCTATGTATGTTGTACCCTTTTCACATGGGGTTCTGTGATGTGGTACCGTCCAGAATAAATAACTGGTGTTCACTTCTTTAAATTCAGTGCTAGATCACTAGATATATAGGAACAAACTCATGGCTCTTGAGCTTCTCCCTAACACAAGTTTCCTTGGCAGAAGCAAATGAGCAAGTTAAAGAAAACATGCAAGTCATTTGCATACTTGTCAGTATCAGTAGATTCATTGAAATTATGGATAGCAGACTGCTGCCTGAAACAAATCAAACAAAATTACCCAGAGATCTGCTAATGCAGCATCAGCATCAAAATTTTTATCTCCCTCAGCTTTACGGTGATGTCCTCTTTCATCTCGTGAGCCAGCTAAGGCAATTAAGCTTCCCTGAGCTTGAAAAAAGCTGCTGTACTTAAGGTAAACCTAAATAACTATTCTGTAGATCTATTCCAATGCTGCTCAGAACCGTCCACCATTGAAGAAAGTTTGCTCATTTATTAAGTGGTTGTGAGGGGAGTTTATAATAAATTTGGCAGCAGTTAAGGCCACAATCCTATGCATGTTTAGACAGAAAAAAGTCCGACAACTCCCAGCCTGCCATCTGGGTTGGAGCATGCTGGGAGTTGTAGGACTTTGTCTAAACATCATAGGATTGCACCCTAAGTAACATTTTTACAAGGGGAACCAATGGAAATAAAGAAAACTGCCCGACACCTCTTTTTGGCAATAAAGGGGTGAGATCCCATTTCAGAGCAGCTCTTGGGAGTTGCATTCCAGTGCTGGGCAGGGCCAAAGAGTGTGGAGCCAAAATACCAGCATAATTCTGCATAAAGCTCTTACTGCCAGTAACTAAGCCCTAAGAGAGGCGTTTCAACTTTTTAAAGGGGGGGCACGCAAAAGCTGGGAAACCACCAAATGATCAGCGGTCGGGGGAAAGAGGGTGCGGCCAGGAGGAGGAGATGTGGCCCTCTGGGGAACCCAGGGGGCCAGATCTGGCCCCTGGGCCGGAGGTTCTGTACCCCTGCAGTACAGGAAGGGAAGTAGAAAAGGAGGGAAGAAATTGTTCAGAGGAAAAAGGCCAGTTCAATGTTCTTTATCCATATTTTCTAATATGTGAATGAAAAAAAATCATAATTTGCTATTCACAACCTCAAAAATCATGGCTGCAAAGCTGTGATTGCAGTCACGGATGAGCTGGTCCTGTTTTACTATTCTCCATGCAAATACACCCCTCCACACAGTCAGAGAAGAAAATTGCATAGAGAACTGTCATGCCTGTAAGGTCTAAACTAGCCCTATAGTACACAGACTCACCACATTTTTGCTAGGACGTTCCCTGTCACTCAATAATAGTGACTGAGACTACAGAACCAAGGAATAGTAGTTATGCCTAATAAGCTAGACAAAGCGGGTCTAATTACTCCAGCCTTACCATTGAACTGTAGCTCAGCAGTAGAGCACCAGCCTTGCATGGAAGGTCCCAGATTCAATTCCTAGCATCTCTAGTTGAAACAGGAGTGGGCAACTTATGGCCCTCTAGATGTTTTGGCCTACAACTCCCATCAGTCCTACCCAGCATAACCAATGGTGAGATATGATGGGTGTTGTAGGCCAAAACATCTGGAAGGCCACAAGATGCTCTCCCGAGACAAACTGATAAGGTAGGAAAGATCTCTGCTGGAGACCCATTGCCAGGCAGAGTGGGCAATATTGGGCTAGAGCATCCTTCCCCAACCTGGTGCCCTCCAGATGTTTGAGACTACAACTCCCAGAATTTCCTGACCATTGGCCATGCTAGCTTGGGCTCATGGGAGTTGAAGTCCAAAACATCTGGAGGGCACGATTGGGAAAGCCTGGGCTAGATGAACAAATAGTCCAACCTAGTAAATGAAATGTGTTATCCAATGCTCTCAGCCTAACCTACCTCACAGGGTTGTTGTGAGGATAAAATGGAGAGAAGGAGGATCATGTAATCCACCTTGGGTGCCTTGCAGGAGGAAAAAATGTGGGATATAAATGTAATAAATACATACATACATACATACATGCTGTATAGGCTCTATAAGGGCATACTTGAGGGTTTTATTGCATTTGCCAATTTTGTAGACAAGCACCTATATTATCCACTCTCTAGTCCATATAATAACAGAACTGTTCATTACATTTGTGGGCAAGCTTACTGCTTTGGGGGGGGGATGAATTTGTGTTTTGCAAACAACAAGTGTGTTTTCTTTAGGAACTGCTAAATGCGGGAGGGGAACACATGAAGATAGTTTTTTCTAGTGGGATTTTTGTTAAATGTGGTGTGCACAAAATCACACTTATTAAAATATTCATATCCCACCTTTTGACCTAGAAATATTCTCAACAAATATTAAAACAATACTATCAGCAAAATTCACACACATATTGTCCTGTCTTTTGCAGGTAAAAAGAAGGTAAGCAGTTCATTTTTGTTAGTAAGAGGAAGACAGCAGATTTTTACCCCCAACTGCTTATATACAGGATGAAGAAACTGCTAGGCCTAAGACAGGGGAAGCCTCTTGAAAGGAGTACTGAAGCTGAAAATCTATTAAGAGTACTTGAAAAAAAGTATCTGACCACAAATCACAGTCGGCATGTACCTGATAGCAACAGGAATGAAGCAGCAGCCAGGCACCCAGCTCTCATGCCTGGATACAGCTCCAGCAGAGAGCTTTCCTCCTTCCCGCTACCAGCTGCCATTGCTGAAGCCATCAGAGGGAGAGGAAGCAGCAGCCCTTCTGTTGTGCTTAGATCCAGCTCCATGACCTGCCGAACTTTGTTACTCAGAATCTAGGGCCTGAGTTTGATTTCCCCCCCCCCTCTCCCCTTCAAATTCCTTTTTCTTTTTATGTCAAGTCTTTTAGATTTTAAACCTGATCTTCGTAAGTGCTCTGGGAGCACTTTCAGATCAAGAGCAGAATAAAAAGAACTTTAGATAAAAAAAAGAAATCAAACAACCCGGTGCCCTCCAGATGTGTTAGGACTACAGCTCCCATCATCTACAATGGTTGTACTAGGGCATCAGGCTGGGGAGGCTGTTTTAAGATCTGCAGTCTTAACGGACACTTCATTTTCCTAGTACCAATAGGTGACTATGTGTTACTTCCAGAACATTTCAGATTGCCGCTCTAATGTGGTTTCACGCTTCTGTATCTTCTACATATTTTCTTTGAACATGATATCCATAGCCCAAGCACATTTTGCTACATATGGGGATGAAGTAAACAAAGAAAGGCAAAGAAAAAATTTGGCAGAGGTGTTGTTGTTGTTGTCCGAATCAGCTGCTGTTTTCAGATCCAACCAGGAATAATTTCAAAAGAGGACGACCCCCACAGGCAATGTTTTATCTCTCTTTCCTTCAAGTCACCACCCTACTCCCAAGATGCTATAGATCCCCTTTAATTTAAAAGGCAAACACATTATTTTAAATGTAGGCAGCATAAATATTTCTTACAGTCGCTTTGCGTTCGCCTCTGTGAATATGAATAACCCTGAAGTAGCCCTTTCCTCTGGACTGGCAATGCAGCTAACAGCAATAAAATCCGAGCACGGAAGAGTCTCCTGCCCACCCCCAGCAGACACACACTGCTTTCTGCATTTATAGCCAGCCAAGCAATAGTCCGCGCAAGCATTTCTCCGGGAGGGAAAGCCATCTGGTCCTTACAAGTCTGCCCCAGTCAGCCGCTGGACACAGTGGGAGGGGGCAGTAATGATGATGTGCTAGTTTTAAAGTGGAGTTTTAGAGACAGAGAGAAACAGATTGGTTTGTAGCATCTGCCTGAGGTGCCAGTTGCTCCGTGGTGGAATTTAAGGTACAGGCCAGACTTGCCAGATGCCACACGCAGCCTGACCAAAAGAGAGCACATTTTTGCTCTAAAAAAACATAAATAAAAATCGTCCAACACAGTGGAAGTTGGAAGGACAGAGAGTGCCATCAACATGTGGCCCTTGCAACAACTGCCATGACTAGAGAGAGTAATACGTTGGGCTAGTTGTCCGTGCTTGATGACTCAAAGCATTTACTCTCAGAGCAGGTCAAAATATACCACTGTTTGATATGTGTCCTAGCTGCTTAGACACCCTGGGTTGGAACACAAGGCCACAGTGTTTGCACGTCGTCCACGTCCCCATACTTTCCTCTTGACCCATACTCCCAGCTGACCCCAAAGATGGCTTGACTGTTCCACCCAACTGTTTTGGGTGGAAATAGTACGCTGGTACAGCATGCAGTTGAAGAGGAACACTCCAGTACTATCAATGATATATAATAATAATAATAGCAGCAGCAGCAGCAACACTGACTTCATTACTTTCACTGGTATCCATTTCCCTACCACTTCCTAGGTGGCTCTACTTACAACAAGATTCCATACCATAATATAAGTTCCAATTAATACAAAATGTTTCAACGGGGATGGGGAGAAAAAGGGGAGGAAGGCAAATGTTGTGATTGTTCAAAGTAAAGTGTTATAATATTTTCTAGTAGGCCAGCTGGCCACCAAAATATGGCTTGCGAGCCAGGATCAAACTTCAGGGGGTTGCATGGCTTCAGAGACGTATCCAACTCCCAAACTATATAATAAACAACATTGAATGAGACCATCGCTATGGCAGGACAGGATCTTTCCTTCAGACAGAACAGGTAAAAATAACTTTGGGATTCCAATACTCACTTAACAGAAATACCTACATTAATGTAAGTGAATAGTAAAATAAATGTGCCGATGAACAAGGTAGATTTGTGGGAGTAGAAGTCAACTTAAATGGATTTAAGACAATGGTGGTAGGAATTTATGCACCTAACCAAGATAAAGCGGTGTTTTATAAGAAGCTTATGGATATTCTAATGGATTTATCATATGAAAGTTGGTGTTTGATGGGAGACTGGAATGGGGTCATGCTTCCACAAATGGACAGAACTTCAGAAAGAAATATTACAAGGTATCAAGGAAAACTCCCAAAAAGCCTTTTTGATCTGATGGAAAATCTGAGACTGGTGGACTTATGGAGGCAAAAGAATGGTGATTCAAGGGAATATACTTATTTTTCTGAGAGACACAGATCATTTTCGAGAATAGATATGATCCTGACAACTAAAGACTTTGTTACTAAAACTTCTAAAATAGAGATTTTACCAAAGACTTTCTCGGATCATAATCCTGTGTCTATGGTTTGCAAAAGAAAATCCACTGTTTTTAGATGGAGATTAAATGAAACGTTATTACAAAATACAGCTGTGTTGGAAGATTGTAAAAAGAAACTAAAAGAATTTTTTGAAATTAACTTAGATAAGGGTACAGATCTGAGAATGGTTTGGGATGCAAGTAAAGCTTTTATTAGAGGTTATTTTATACAATATAATACTCAACTTAAGGCCAAGAGACAAGAGAAAATGCAAAAAATTCTGGAGGAAATAAAAAAGAAGGAGGAAGAATTAAAGATCTCTCCAGGAAACTCAAATATTTTCCAACAGATTAAAATGTTGCAACAACAGTTATCTATGGTAACAACAAGAGAAATGGAAATAAAATTGAATTATATGAAACAGAGGAACTTTGAATTTGCAAACAAACCTGGGAGATGGTTGGCTTATAGATTGCGAAAAGAAAGAGAAAAGAAAATGATAATAAAAGTACAAGAGGGTGATAAAGTATTAACAGACAATAAGGAGATACAAAAATCATTTTACTATTATTATTCGAATTTATATAAAGGACATAATGTTTCATCAGAAAAAATAGATGAATATATTGAAAAACAAAAGTTACCTAAGATTACAGAGGAACAGAGACATATTATGAATTGTCCTATAACAATAAGTGAATTGGTGGGTGCTATAAAAAAAATTAAACCAGGAAAGGCGCCAGGACCGGATGGACTTTCTGGTAAATACTATCAGAGATTTGAAGATGAACTCATACAACCTTTACAAAAAACGATGAATTCTATTTTGGAAGGAGGCCGGATGCCGGAGACATGGAAAGAGGCAAATATAACATTAATACCTAAAGAGGGACAAGACTTAACCTTAACAAGAAATTATAGACCAATATCATTACTGAATAATGACTACAAGCTGTTTACAATGATATTGGCGGAAAGATTAAAAATAATTCTTCAAGAATTTATTCATGAAGATCAATGTGGTTTTTTACCTAAAAGACAGCTGAGGGATAATGTTAGAACAGTCTTAGATATTTTGGAATACTTGGAAAAGCATAATGAAAAACATGCTGCATTGATTTTCTTAGATGCAGAGAAAGCGTTTGACAATTTAAATTGGGGGTTTCTATTTAAAGTACTGAAGGAAATGGATTTTGGAGAGAACTTTATAAAATGGATAAAGTCAATTTATACTTCACAAACAGCACAAATAATTGTCAATGGCGATATGACGAAACCGTGTGGAATACATAGAGGAACAAGACAAGGTTGCCCATTATCACCTTTGTTGTTTATTCTTGTGCTTGAAATATTGAACAGAGATATAAGACAAGATGATAGAATTGGAGGCATAAAAATTAAAAAAGAGTCTTATAAGCTGAGAGCTTTCGCAGATGATTTGGTGTTAACTTTGGAAGATCCTCTGAAAGGAATAGAAACGTTAATGGTTAAATTGAAGGAGTTTGGTGCTGTAGCTGGTTTTAAGGTTAATAAACTAAAGACAAAGATATTAACAAAAAATATGAAAATTCAAGATCAAATAAAATTGTCAAATAAATCAGGTTTTAAGGTTGAAAAGAAAGTAAAGTATTTAGGTATCACATTAACAAATAAGAATTGTATGTTGTTTCAAAATAATTATGTAAAGTCTTGGAATGAAATGAAAAAAGATTTAGAAAGATGGGATAAAGCTCAATTGTCACTTTTGGGGAGAATAGCCACAATCAAGATGAATGTATTACCTAGAATGTTGTTTTTGTTTCAGACTATTCCTATTGTGACATCGCAAATATCATTTAAACAATGGCAGAAGGATATATCTAGATTTGTATGGCAAGGGAAAAAGCCACGGGTTAAGTTTAAGATTTTACAGGATGCAAAAGAAAGAGGGGGGTTGGGTCTACCTGACCTGAAGTTATATTTTGCTGCTTGTTGTTTAGTATGGATCAAAGAATGGGTTTTGTTGAAAAATAGTCGATTATTAGATTTAGAGGGATATGATTTGAGATTTGGATGGCATGGGTACATGTGGTATGATAAAGTTAAAGTGAATGTAGAATTTAATAATCACTGTGTTAGAAGTGCCATTTTGAAAATTCGGAATAAATATAAACCTAGGTTTTGTCAGAGAGTACCATTGTGGCTATCAGCACAAGAAGCCCATCATAGAAGAGAAATGTTAAGTAAATACAGTTGGTTGACATATCGTGATTTGCTGAATTTTTCACAAGATGAATGTAAAATAAAATCAAGAGAAGAACTGATAAAAGAAGGTCATACATGTCAATGGTTCTCCTATTTACAGATGGTAGAAAGGTTTAAAGTTGATAAAAGGTTGTATGATTTTGAACAGAGGGTATCTGACTTTGAAAGGGAATTATGTCTAAATGATGAACATCTTATTTCAAGAATGTATAAGCTTTTGTTGAAATTTGAAACTGAGGAAGAGCAAGTGAAGGAATGTATGATAAAATGGGCTCAAAATTTTGGTTATAATATACTAATGACACAATGGGAAAATATGTGGTTAAAAGGTTTGAAATTTACTTTATGCTCTAGTCTTAAAGAGAATTTTTATAAGATGATGTATCGTTGGTACTTGTCGCCGGAGAAATTGGCTAGAATGTATAGCGGTGCATCAGATATATGTTGGAAATGTGAACAACAGGAAGGAACCTTTTATCATATGTGGTGGACATGTAAGAAAGCTAAAAGTTTTTGGGTTGAAATTCATTTATTAATGCAAAAGATTTTAAGGATTACTTTTCAATTGAAACCAGAGGCTTTTCTATTGGGAATAATGGACAGTCAGCTAGAAGGAAGATATGGAACTTTATTTTTATACATGACAACGGCAGCGAGACTACTATATGCACAGAAGTGGAAAGGTCCAGCAGTGCCTACGATAGAAGAATGGTTGGTCAAGATGCTGGAGCTGGCAGAGATGGCCAAACTTACATCACTAATTAGAGAAAGGACAACATCTGCATTTATTATTGAGTGGAAACCTCTAATTGACTTTTTGCAGAGACTGGAAAATAATGATTTGTTTGTTTGTGGATTTATGGAATAATAAGTGAATCTGGGACAATGGGAAGAAAGAGATTTCTCATTTGGATTATCGAGTAAGAAAAATTATTGTTACCTGTATTTGCTGTAGAAGAAAAATCGGAGGTCTATTTTGTTTTGTTAATTGTTATATGTTTGATATTATGTGTTTGTTTTATATAGAAATAAAAATTGGACAAAGTGAATAGTAAAATAAATGAAAATTTATTCAGACCATGAACAAACCATTAGTTTAATGCACAAACAACCCCAGGTGCCCGGGTTCAGACATTAGAGAAACAACCTATGAATGCCACAGTCATGGGTTGTTGGTGTGGAAATTGGAAGCGGCTCACATGCAGCACACATCTCCACGATTTGTGGGTTAATTAATTAAGGGCACAATCCTATGTCCCTCCGACTTCATCTGGAGGGACATAGGATTTGACGTCGACAGCACTGCAACCTCATAAATCCCTTACAAGGCTGCAGTGCCTCAGGCACCAGCGCCCCCCCCCCCACCTAGTAGCATCGCGGTTTCTTCCGCACCGGAGGGAAACCAAGCATGAAAGACCGTGCTCAGTTCCTTCGTGGAGGCGTTCCTGGGAGCAGGGAGGGGAGGGGTGAGGCTCCACTGGATTCTGAGGAATCCAGGTGGCCCCTCAGCCTCTCCTCCAGGGGAAAAACATCAACCATCTAAATGTTTTTGAGGGTGGAAGGAGAAGAGACATAGGACTGCCACCTTCAATAGGATGCCTGGCTGTAATCCTCCAAGTTCGGAGGGTTATGGGCAGCCTCATAGGACTGCACTGTAAATTAGCCCACGAATTGCTGCTGAATGCCACCATTATGTCTGAACAGGGCATGCATGAGCCTCCAATCCCTTTGCTTCCCCTCTTCCCTATATTTTTCTCCCGTGTCCCAGAAAAGTAGATGAAGGTTTCATTTATTTTTTAAAACTAAGCACAATCCCCATGATACCGGAACTCAGGGAACAATGGTTTGTTTAGGCCAGCCTGCTCCAACCTTGGTTCCCCCAGATGTTTTGGCCTACAACTCCATAAGCCACAGCGAGCATGGCCAATGGTCAGGGTTGATGGGAAAGTTTGAAAACAAATCAGGATCTGAAACTACTAACCATGGTTTAAACAAACCACAGTTCTCTGGAGTTCAGATGCTATGGGAACTGTGGCTTATTTAAAATCAAACGAGAATGCTTTCCACCTCCTGCAGGCTCGTTCATGTCACGGAAACCCATGAGTTTCCCCTGTGAATGGATCGAGCCATTAATTAATCCATATCATTCAGATGACTGTGGAGCTGGGTACAATTAATCAAATACTATAACAAAGAGTCATATGGCACCCTCAAGACTAACAAATTTATTCTGGCATTAGCTTTCATGGACACTGTCCTCAAAGTGGACAGTGTCCATGAAGGCATATGCCAAAATAAATTTGTTAGTCTTGAAGGTCCCACAAGTTTCTGTTGTTTTTGCTACAACAGACTAACACAGCTATGCCTCTGGAAATCAAATACTATAATAACCCAGGACACAAAAATCTTGATTTGACCTATTGCTCTTAATATTCAGAATGGTTCCAGTAGGACAGTACAAGTTTTCATTTTCAGATAAGAACTGAAAGGACAACAGTGAATGCTCCACTAATGCCAGCCCTTAGGCTTCTTACCAGATACTGAAGACGCTGACGCTCTGTTTCTGGAGTGAATTCTGAAGACATCGGAATGACTTCTCCATTTCTGATTATAATGGCCCTGTAATATGCAGAACACACAGTGAGGGAGTGGAGAGCAGTCTCTCTTAGGAAACATGGCTGTTTTTAAAACTTGACATGGTTTCTCATTCTATTCTGGCAAAACAGACAGCACCTTCATGGCTTGTCTCATCGGGGTATACTATGGTATGTTACACACTGTTATTCCGTTTTGCTTACGCCACAAAGGAGGAAAAGCCTATGTGCCTATGCCACAGGAGACCTAGAGCACAGATTGTTGAAGAGCCCTTAGCAAGCTAGGCTCATTGGGGTGTCTGATGCGCTTTAACCCTCTGGCTTCCAATGACTCATGCAAGCTGCTTCCCAGTCACTGACTGGTCATATGTCTTGTCAGAAGATATCCATTCTAGCAGCAAATAGAGATAGCAAAGCAAATCCTGTTTAAACACAAATGTAATTGATGGCAGGACAATGCCCCGCTGCCTCTCTGCCTCCCATATCCGCCCCCCCATACCTCTCTACCTTCAAAAGCCAGTGGAAAAAGAAAATTCTCTCCAAGAATTAACATTTTCCTGATATTTCTGTGAAAACATTGTCACAATAAATCCATGCAAAATACAGGCCTGTGGCTCACGCTGGCTCAGCTTGCCTGAGTGTGGAAAGCTAAGCAGGGTCAGGCCTGGTTGTTACTTGGATGGGAGACCCCTCCTCTAGTTTCCTGCATTGAGCAGGGGGTTGGACTCGATGGTCTTCTAGGCTCCTTCCAACTCTATGATCTATGAATCTATGAGACATTAGATCAGGGATGGGCAACACACGGAATCCATGAGGCTCCCCATGGTTGTGGTTCCAGCCCCCCTCCCAAATTTTCTGCTGCAGCGGTGAAGAAGAAGAAAAAAGTGGGGATTTTGTAAGGAAACAAGGCACGTGGGGAGGGTATGCCTTGTTTGGAAGCAGAATTGCACTCCTGGAAGCACGGCTCTGCTTGTAAGCAAGGCACTCACCTTGCTTCCTCCAAAATTGCAGATTGTTTTGCCACCACATCAGCAATTTTGGTGGCAGTGGGAGAGGAGTGCATCCCCGGAAGTTGCCCAGCCCTGCATTAGTCCAAAAGGTCACTAAAGTGTAAGGCAGGCCAGATGACATCAAAGGGTGGGCCCCTCCCACACTGCCAGTTTTTCTTTTCTGTGCAGAGAGAGAGAGAGAGGCATGGAGCTCCATCTCTCTCTCTGCATGGATGAAGGGGCTTGGCTGGCAGTTGGAGGAGCAGCTCCTCTAAGTGCCAGCCAAGCTGTGCACCTGCTTCTCACTCACCGCTCATCATCCCAACTGGGACAGCAAGTGGTGCATGAAGGAACTCAGCCAGTGTGTGGAGGAGCACCTCTTCCAAGCACCACCTGAGTAGCGCGCCACTGTTATTTCCGATCACTGACTGGAGAGAATAGCAGGGATTCCTCCCCAGAGTTAGAAGAAGGGAGCAGCCTCTCTCTAGTGCTGGGAATCCCCGATCTTTCCATGGGCCAGACTGGGAACCTCAGCAGGCCAGATTCATTTTCATATAACTCATTCCTTTCGATAGAAAAGTTTTACACAAATTTAGCCATGATTGGTGAATATGAGTTCCCTTGCTGGGATATGGAACAGCCACTTTCCTATATGCAAATACAAGAGAGCTGCTATACTGATAGTTATTAGTAATCAGCATCCAACTGAAACCCTTTGGCTGAGTTGGAATGCAACACGAAACCATAGTTTTGCATTATGAGAACAAGCCTAGGTCTCCCCCTCCTCCGGTGCGGTTGTGAGATCGGAAGCTTCTGTTCCATTTTAGATTAGCCACAAGTTTATTTATTTATTTATTTATTTATTATATTTATACCCCACCTTTTTTCCTGCAAGGAACCCAAGGCGGCTTACATAATCCTCCTTCTCCTCTCCATTTTATCCTCACAACAACCCTGTGAGGTAGGTTAGGCTGAGAGTCAGTGACTGGCCCAAAGTCACCCAGTGAGTTTCATGGCTGAGCGGAGACTAGAACCCGGATCTCCCAAGTCCCAGTCCAACACTCTCACCACTACGCCAGTTAGCATGACATCCAAATCTAAAGTGTGGCTAATCTTAACTATGGCTAGTGAAAACAAGCCAGCTTCGTAAACTATGGTTTCAAGTTAACTTGTTTCCACTAAACATAATTAAGATTAACTGAGGTTCAGGCAACACGGAAAGCTAGGGTTAATCTACAATGGAAGCGAAAGCATCCAAACTGCTCCTTGTGACTGTGCCAGATGAGGAAAAGAGGGGAATGCACAACCCCAAGGGTCGCCTAGGCTAACTCTCATAAAGCTAAACTATGGTTTAGCCATTTGAGTCCATAAGAGGTGGATGAGATTTAAAAACGAGGTCTTTCATTCTCATACATCCGAACCAGCCATTTGAGTCAATAAAAGGCAGACTAGATTTAAGGAGCTCTTTCATTCATTTGAGCTATTGTACCAGGGTGCTGTACAAAGCAGAGGAATCTCCTCACCTGCGATTCTGCAAGATATAGAGGCTTGTCTATTCTTCTCTAGAGTAACTGAAGACCAGAACCTGATGCACAATGTTTTTACTGTACTTCATTGTCCATATACCTCTAACCAGACTTGTATTCTAATTTTTATTATTCATGCAGACGCTTTCAGGCAAGGAATACAACCTCAAAGATAAATACATTTCATATCTCACTATCTAAGATACTGGAGCAAATATGGATTTGAAATATTCTGAACTGATTCACCATGAAAACCAACTACATAGCATGGTACTGTACTGACAGACACTCATTTTTACAGAACGTGTAAAAAAAGTACCAAGTCTTTTGTATCATCATTTAACCTGCTAATTATACTCTTAACCTTTTGCTAACTGGATGGCTGCTATTAGTTTTCCTACTGCCACAAAAGATGCTAGATATGCACAAGCATGTTGATAGGAGATATATTGTAAGCAGAACTTTTAGGAATGTATGCTGAATATATTCCTTCTTCACAAGTTACGGGGGGGGGGGATTAAGTTCCAAATCTGTGTAATATAAATTCTGAACTGAAACCTTTAAAAACCAAAATCAAAGTGATATATACAAGAGAAGTTTACCCACAAGTTGCCATTTAATTTGCCAGAAAACATGGCAGGACAGAGGCATTTACCATAACTATGAACGTTATCCTGTTTCATAGATAGATATCATAGAGTTGGAAGGAGCCTACAAGGCCATCGAGTCCAACCCCCTGCTCAATGCAGGAAACTAGAGGAGGGGGTCTCCCACCCAAGTAATAACCAGGCCTGACCCAGCTTAGCTTTCCACGCTCAGACAAGCTGAGCCAGCGTAAGCCACAGACCTGTATATTGAGGCTGATCAGTTATATTGACCCATGATCCATGTTTATAAATATTTATTATCAGTGAATAAATATGATACGCAGGTCTGCTCCAAGTGGGAACACCAGGAACTTTAGATAGTGGGAGAGTGCCAAGAGCCATTCTCCAATACCAACACCCAGCCTTCCCAGAGGAGTGATGGGACACAAATGAAGAGCTGGGTAAAAGAGAGACTTTCTTCCTGTCAAAGAACCAAGCACCCGGGGATTTCTGAAGTCACACTGGAGAATCCTGCTGAATTTCACAGCCATCCTGCTGAATATATAGCACTCTCTCTGGACAGATAGTCCATTCGGTCACAACTCCTCGACATTCCTGATGGTCACTTCAAAGCATAGTAAAATTCCTACATGGAATGCTAGAAATGTGTGTGCATTTCCTACATTGAAGAGACTGATCATGCAAGATAAAGAGGAGAGATGGGGTGCAGGACTGCTGTGAGAATGAATACTGTAGAACAGACGTGGGCAACTCATTGCCCTCCAGACTTTTTGACCTAAAATGTTCATCGTCCCCCACCATTGGCTATGCTGGCTAGGGCGGATGACAGCCGTAGGCCATAGCATTTGGAGGACAACACATTGCTGTAGAAGTAAGCTGGCACGACTAAAGAAAGTTTTTATCAGGGGGGTTCTGTTTACAGGGCATAATGAGGGAGAGCCACACAGGTTGATTTTATGGGGTGGTTTTTGTTTTTGTTTTCACTTCTGGGAAAACACATCTCAAAATGGACTTGAGGCGACCAGAGGATAGAAAAGGGAAGCACTGGATGCTCAGTTGAATAAAGTAACAAAAGCCCAAAGTACCACTTTGTTACATTCTCAGTTTTTCTCTGCAAGCAAAATCTTTGAAACAATGTGTAAAGCAGATGCTATGTGTTGACTTGACTTGACTTCAAATGCTTTACAGGTATTTTAAGCACAGAAAGGGCGCAGTCCTATGGCTGCTAGATGCTGCCTGGCCGGCCGTAGGAAAAGCCGGAGTCCCAGCTCTGACCTCGGAAAAGTGCTCTGAGGCCGCAGTTGGGACTCCGACTTCGGAGGGCCCTTCCTCTGCCCTCACAGCCGGCGTGGCTCTTTCCGCACCGGCTGCAGCTCCAAACGTGGAAGAGCGACTTCAGAGCCAGCACTGGAGGGGTGTTTCGGGGGGGAAGGGAGGAGCAAGGCTCTGCCAGGATACGAGGGATGCTGGCGGTGCCTCAGCTCCTCCTCCTCCTCCTCCTCCTCGAGAGCAGGGGTAAAACACTTAGACTGCCAAAATCAGCCGTCTAAGTGTTTTGGAGGGCGAGGGAAGAGCAGAAGCAATCCTTACCTCCGTGCTCCTTCCACCTTCCATTGGATGCCTGTAATCCTCTGAGGTCGGAGGGTTACGGGCAGCCACATTGGATGGCGCTGAAAGACCTGCATTAAATAAAGACCTGAAAGACCTGCCCCCTCTCTGCTGAGCTTCCGCCGTTCATTAAAAACCTGGCTGTTCAGGCAGGAATATGGGGTGGGTTACCGGTAAGTTTTTTTAAAAAATTTATAATGTTTTAAATGTATTTTATCTTGTTTTTAGCCTATGTACATCGCCCAGGGTGGCCGGTTGCCGGCCAGATGGGCGATTAATAAATGTAAATAATAAATAAATAAATAAATCACAATGTACATAAAGCTATATTTGACTGGCAACAAGGCAAACAGAATCTCCTAAAATTACTGAAGACACAGCTCTCTGTGCAAAGACATCATTGGATAACACGGACTATACATGAACCTTGTACACTCTTCACCTATGATTAACACAAACCATCCTTTAGACATATGGTTGAACAGAAACCCCCTAAATTAGCCTTCCCCAACCTCATGGCCCCCCAGGTGTTTTTGACTCCAACTCTCATTAGACCCAGCCACTGCAGCCAATGGCCAGGAATGCTGGGAGTCCAAAACATCTGGAGCGCACAAGGCTGGGAAAGGCATTGTTGTTGTTATTGTTGTATTATGCTTGACTTTTGAAAAATAAAAGGAAAAGGAAAAATTATACTTAGTGGCTGGGGTCCAAAGAGCTACTTTATCATACTTTAAATATGGCCAGTGGGGTGTTGGTTTTACTTTCTACTTCTGAACAGCAGACCCCACCCCATGTCATACCACAAAATGATTTTGAAACACCCCTGAATTTCAGAAGGGGTCTGCCACACAGAATAGGGGCTGCTGTTTTGAGAGACACACATTCAGACAGACTGAACTAGTTGCACAGTGCTCTGGGATACAGGCCAAAGTATTTTCTTTTAAAAAGCCTGCTGGGAAATCTGCTTTGTCATTTCAGAGGGAAAAATAAAACAGGAGCATTGCAATGAGGTTCTGTCAAGTCAAGGCCCTCAGGCAAGGGAGCAGAGGAAGAAGAGACCCTCACCACGTTTCTGAGGAAAGATTGAGACTGAAGATTTCTTTCAGTCTAAACTTTTAAAAACGTTCCCCCCTAAGTTACTAGATTTTTTTACGTCCCTGAATTTTCAGATTAAATATTATACTAGATAATCACAAAAAGGTGATTATAATTCATGCACTTTTTGTTAAACAAAATACATGAACAATCCTACTACAGTGTCAGTCAAGCACCTTTTCCCACACAATATGAAATCTCCCTGCTTAGCTTTAAACGCCTTAACTCCAGGTCTAGATCAGTTCTTTCCTGGAAAACACGGGTGTGATTCACAAATAAATATGTTGCTGTTATGCCCTGTATTTGAGTGCCATTATTGCCTGTGAACAAGCCAATTCAAAAGAGAAAGTCTTTCAAAAGGTCAGTTTCTTTGGACAAGGTAGCACAGCTATGAGGCTTGAGAAAATGTCACCCAACATGAACAGCTTGAAATAATAAGTTGAGCATGGTAATATCCATCAAGACTAACTTCTGGTCTGTCCAATTAAAACAAACGTAAGTTTTACAAAGAGAATAACTGATGCAGACATTCCTGGTGGAGTGTTTATGCCCAGCATAAATCTGAAGGTAGAAATTTAGGAATATAGAATGTATTCATTAAAGATTAGCTATATTTAGAGATAGAAATAGAGCTAATTTCCTTTAGCAATGATGATGGGAAGAAGAAGAAGAAGAAGAAGAAGAAGAAGAAGAAGAAGAAGAAGAAGAAGAAGAAGAAGAAGAAGAAGAAGAAGAAGAAGGAGGGGGAGGGGAGGGGAGGGGAGGGGGAGGGGGAGGGGGAGGGGGAGGGGGAGGGGGAGGAAGAGAAGGATTATAGCTCCTAAAACCATTAGTCACAGTACAAAAAAGTAAAGTGAAGGAGACCCTTCCCACAGGCTTACAATCGGATCAGACACATTCAGGAGGAAAGGGGAGGAAGGTAAAAGGGAGTGTCAATCAGAAAAGGCTGCAATGAAAAAGGTGTATTGAACAGGTGCTTAAATGTACTTGAATGGATGAAGACCGTGAGACATCAGGTATACGGGAATTCCAGTGATGAGAAGCGGCAAGGAATGAGGGGTACACAGCAGAAATAAAGAGGGGTATTCTAAAGGTTTAACATATGGGGAGCAGCATATAGAAAAAGAAGGAATGAGATATAGAGAGAAGGAAGGGCACAGAGTCATTTGAAATTACAAGAAGCTTAAAGTGAACTCAAGAAGAACAGCAGAATGCAAGATACAATATCGGCATAACAAGCAGAAAATGTAAGATGGCCAGCAGCATTTAAGACAGAATGAAAATGCTAAAGAATAGAGGCAGGGAGACCAAGAAGGAGAATGTTAAGTCAGTCTATGCAAGAAATAAGAAATTAAAGTTTGGGTGCTGTCTGTAGGCAGGTAAGAGCAAATTCTAGGCATACTGATCAACAAGGTGGAGGAAAGTGGCTAGAGGGGGGCAAGAAAGGGAAGAATAAAAAAGGCAGAACTTTTTAGGAACTAGACCAATGTAAGCATGTGATGTGACATGCTTGTAGCAGTTGAACACCAGCAACGTACAGCCCAGGTGGTGATTTGAATGGCATGCAAATACTGTACAAGTACGGTATAGGCCAATACATTGATTAAGAAAAGGGCTGAACACATTAACTAACAGATGAATGAGGCAAAAACTTTAATTGGACATAAAATGTTCATCAGTAG
Organism: Shinisaurus crocodilurus; assembly: GCA_021292165.1. NCBI lineage: Eukaryota > Metazoa > Chordata > Lepidosauria > Squamata > Shinisauridae > Shinisaurus > Shinisaurus crocodilurus. Next base: position 228,868,438 of record CM037879.1, read on the forward strand.
GGCTGAGTACCACATATCTGAGGAGGGATCTTTCACGTTGTACTGGGATTTGGCAGAAGCAATGAGAGTTGCTCAGCAAGAGCAGGGGACTTTGGAGAAGGGGCGGGGAGCAATGAAAGGGACACCCTCCCCTTCTTCCATTTCCAAAACGTAGTGCAAAATGATAGAAGAGATCCTTCCCCCTCCCCAACCCAAGTCCCCTGCTCTTACCAGAGGACCTGGACATAGAAAGGGTCTTAACGTACTGCACATGGGGCTTAAACAAAACGTAGAGAAAAACAGGTGTCTCTTTCACAGCTTTCCATCTCCAGCAAATTCCAGCATGAAGTAAAAGCAAACATCTCGATTCTCAAGTTTTCTGTGTGTAGCAGCCACAAATTACAGTTGGCTATTAAATTAAAATGATGGTCTCCCTTTAGCTCTAGCTGAGTTATTAAAATAGGGAACAACATGACAATCATTGAAAGGGACTCCCCCCCACAGCAGTGTGCTAGTTTTCATTTATTAAAATTTGTAATTTTTCAAACTTCCTTCACGATGAATCTATGTCAGTTTTTCATCATTGTGTCTGTGTTTATGCCCATCTCTGTCCACACGTGGACAGACACAGATGTAAACACAGACACTGAGAGTTCGTATGAGAGTTCCAGGCAAACCAAACTTCATGGGTTAAGCCCACGTACTGGGGTGGCCAGCAACAGGGGAGGGTGTCATGACTGGAGTTTGTTATTCTTATTGCTATGGTTAAGCAGAAATTTCAATAAACCTTAAATAAATATATAAAAATAGGAGAACATAATTATCAGCGAATAGATCTTTGATCGCTGGGGCAGGCCTTGTTAAAGGCTTTTTAAAAGGCCTGTGCAGGCCATGTGTCTTGCTTACATGGCTATATGCTACTCAACCACTGTCATGTCTCTGTTATGACATTTAAATTACCGTAGTTCTCTAATTAGTCTCAGCAAATGCTTGCCTGGGCTCATCCAGAACCTGCAGCAATAGCTCTACCACTGCCTACATGGAGCCCGTTCTGTAGAAAATGTTGTTTAATTCACCAACTATCAATTCAATGCACACGTCCCCTTAGTCTGAAGTCACTTCAACAGTGACTTTAAAATACAGTCTATGAAAAGAATCATCTGAGTAATTTGTTTAACTGATAGGAGTAACTAAGAGCATTTTAAAAAGCTGCTTTATGCAGAAACACTCCATGGTCTTTGGAAGGAGGGATACAAGAGAACTTAAGAACGCCTGGTGGAAAAAGAAAGCTGAAGAAATTCAACAACTTGCAGAATCTCATGATGCACGGGGCTTTTTTAAGGCCACAAGGGCCATTTATGGACCAAAAACCTATGGTACAAACCCTTTACAATCAAAAGATGGCACCAAACTCTTAAAAGACAAAGAGTCTATTGCACTGCGTTGGAAAGAGCATTATTATGACCTTTTAAATCGTAAATCTAAGGTGGATAATGAGATTTTTTCGCAAATCCCACAAAAACAAATTAAAGAGGAACTTGCAATACTCCCCACTTTGGATGAAGTAAAAAAAGCCATTAATCAAATGAAGAACAACAAAGCTAGTGGACCAGATGGGATTCCTGCTGAAATCTTTAAAGAAGGGGGCCCCGAACTTGTACAACATCTTCATAAACTCATTGAAAAAATCTGGATAAGAGAAGAGATCCCAGAAGACTTCAGGGATGCCATAATTATCACCCTCTTTAAGAAGGGTGATAGAACAGACTGTGGAAACTACCGGGGCATTTCTCTCTTAGCAACCGCAGGTAAAATATTTGCTAGGATTCTCGCAAACCGTCTTCTATCTATTTCAGAAGAGATCCTCCCTGAAACTCAATATGGTTTCCGCCCCTCTAGAGGGACAGTAGACATGATTTTTACTGCACGTCAGCTCCAAGAAAAATGCCGGGAGCAAAATCAACCCCTTTATATGGCATTTATCGATTTGGCTAAGGCCTTTGATACTGTAGACCGTACAGCTCTCTGGACTATCCTTATGAAAATTGGATGCCCCAATAAATTTGTGAATATCTTGCGACTTCTCCATGACAACATGACGGCAACGGTTTTGGACAACAACGGCTCTCATGGTGCTCCATTTAAAGTGGGATCAGGTGTTAAACAGGGATGTGTTATCGCCCCAACATTATTTGCCATTTTCATCGCCATGGTTTTACATCTTGTCAAGGGGAAACTTCCCACTGGTGTGGGAATTATATATCGAACAGATGGAAAGCTTTTTAATCTCAGCAGACTGAAAGCAAAAAGTAAGGTAATTACAACCTCCGTTGTGGAACTTCAGTATGCTGATGATAATGTGGTCTCCGCACATTCAGAGGATGATCTCCAAACTATCCTAAATGCTTTTGCAGAAGCATACGAAAAACTTGGTCTCTCACTTAACATCAAAAAAACCAAAGTGCTTCATCAGCAAGTGCAAGCTAACCCTTTGGTGATGCCATCTGTCCAGCTTGGCGGGACAATACTGGAAAATGTCGATCATTTTCTCTATCTTGGCAGCTATCTTTCTGTTACAGCTAACATCGACAGTGAAATCCAGCATCGTTTGAGCTCCGCAAGTGCCGCATTTTCTCGAATGAAACATAGAGTGTTCGAGGATCGGGATATTTGTAAGAAGACCAAAACACTGGTTTATGAAGCCATTGTATTACCAACTTTATTGTATGCCTGCGAAACATGGACTATCTATAAACGTCACTTCCACCTCCTTGAAAGGTTTCATCAACGTTGCCTCCGGAAAATCCTGCGAATTACTTGGGAAGATAGACGAACAAATGTCAGTGTACTGGAAGAAGCAAAGACTACTAGCATTGAAAAAATGATCCTTCGACGCCAACTTCAGTGGACCGGTCATGTTGTTCGAATGCCTGACTGCCGTCTTCCAAAGCAGTTACTTTACTCCCAACTCAAGGATGGAAAGCGGAATATCGGTGGTCAATATAAGAGGTTTAAAGATGTTCATAAGGCTAATCTAAAAAAAATGCAATATAAACATCGAAAACTGGGAAGCTCTGGCCCATGAACGATCTAAATGGAGGTTGGCCTTTCACAAAGGTACCATGGACTTTGAAGAAGCCCGAGTGCAAGGTGAAAGGGAGAAACATGCTAAGCGAAAAGCACGTCAAATGAATCCTTTACAGGACCATCTTCTATCTGGTAACCTGTGTCCTCACTGTGGGAAGCTTTGTGGATCTAGAATTGGCCTCCACAGTCACTTACGGACCCATCGCTAGAGACTACACAATCTTCTTTAGAATTTCCTCCTTTTATCCCGGAAGACAATCTTACTCGGTCACGAGTGATCGCCTGATGATGATGATGACACTCCTCGTAATGCATTTGCAACAATAGTACAAAACTGTGCTCTTCGGATCATTATGTGTTTTAAAGCAGCAGATATTCAGGGTTTGGGGAGAATGTGTAAACAAAACACAATGGCCACTCAAAGCATTCCGTTTCTAAATTAATGCAAAAATATGATTTTCATTTTATGGCAGAATTGAATGGACAGTATTGTGTACTTCAAAACAAGCTCTTTGAAACAAGTGCTTGAAAGGAATACCTAGATATGAATGCTACTGGATTTGAAGAGCACATATTGCTCACTCAATCTTACTTACTATTGACATTAATTTATTTTACCAACACAGTTAGATTTCGTAGTGCTGCTGCTACGTGAGGCAAGATGACTCATGCTGGTGAGACAAAAGTGTCAGCACTAACTGAAGAGTCCTCAGTGGCAAAGCAGCCTTATCAAAATGTGCTCAGTCCTAAACAATACATCTTTCAGCTCATGTACGGTATCTTGCTAGTCTTTTTAATGCAGGATGTTGCAAAAAGACAGAGAGAGAGAGAGAGCATTTCAAATAATAAAATAATTGGAAGGATATCTTCTTAATGCAGGCCAGAGCAGGGTAACAAAATACTTGATTCGTATTCAGTCCTCAAGGTGTTTTTGTGCAACTAGTAAGTCATTGTGGGAAAACCTAAAAATACAAGTTCACATTTACAAAACAACAGAGAGAGAGTTTAGATCACATGTGTCTTTGTGGAGACACACATAAGAGTTGTGGTGGAACTACATGTTAATGGAGAAGAAACCAGGAAACAAGTAATCAAGTCCAAATCTTATGACTGATTGCTTCATCCCATTTTTAGATTTCAAATAGCTGAATCAGATGTGGTAAAGACATTGATTTGTAAATAATGATTTGCAAATCAGAGACTGGCCTCAGGAATGCGCTTTCCCCCACCTTCAAAGTGTCAATTCCTCTTCTCTTTCCATGTCAGACTTAACCATAACACTGAATGCCTCTAACCATAGTTATAGCTAACCAAGTTACTCCTTAACCATGGTGTCAAAGTGCAGTTACAATGGGACCCATGGTTAGCACCAGTGCAGTTAGAGATGTGAGAACCCCACCTTGGTCCAAATAGTACATGGATTGGCAATTATGAGCCACATTTGTGAACAGTTTTTTAAAAAAAACAAAGCACCCTTTGAGAGTCCTAAATTGTTTCACAATTATTGCTCAAGTGTGATTCATTTCCAAGACACATGCACATTCTTACTACGCTGCCTGAGAACTATCGCTGAGAGGAGTTGGGGAGGACAGCACATTGTCTACCGCAACACTCCCTTTTCCTTCCGCATATGTTGCATGTTACAACACTTTGCATCATTTATTGACTGCTGGCACATGAAGTAACCATGTGGCAGAAATTGGGGCACCAGAAGGGCAAGAGATGCAGCCCAACAGGAGGTTCCTGCTGCACAGATCACCACTTTTGCCTTAGTTATCCTCCTCACGTGGAAACGGAGCCCGCGCAGGGTAAGCGACAGTGAGAGTTGCCGGCAGGAGTGGGAGTTGCAGCTCTGGACTTGTTAACTGGGCTTTTAATAGGGCCGTGCCGAGGATAGGTGCGGTGGATTTGGTTGGGCTTGTGTTTGAGGAATGTAGACTGCACAGATAAAGAACAGACATATCATATTATGAGTTTATCAATTTAAAGCACAAGCAGAAGATCATTTTCAAGAGTAAGGGAGTTCACCTCAAAATAGATGTGCATATTGCAAGGTGGATAAATTTGCATTGCAAGCCAAATATTCTTGAACTTTGGTGGCATTGCTAATGCAGCTGTAACAGTGTTAAGAACAGTGAGGGAAGGGTGGGAACAAATCTTGTAATGGAAGATATACAAAGGAGATGGGACGGCAACACAGTTCCAAAATATTTGTTAGTATAATTCAGTGCACTTGTGTATATTCCTTGATCAAACTGCCAACATACATAATACATTCTCAACATACAATCACAGGCATACAGGCCTGTGGCTTACGCTGGCTCAGCTTGTCTGAGCGTGGAAAGCTAAGCAGGGTCTGGCCTGGTTATTACTTGGATGGGAGACCCCTCCTCTAGTTTCCTGCATTGAGCAGGGGGTTGGACGATAGCCTTGTAGGCTCCTTCCAACTCTATGATCTATGAAATCTATGAAATCTGAATTCTATTACACAAGAAGAGGCTGCTGCAAGAGCTTGCATTCTAACATTTCACTGCTGAGGGCAAGAGACTGGATGCAAAGAAGACTAATAGATTATTGAAGTGTTTTTATTTATTTAATTTATTATCACTGAAAATAGCTTTGTGTTGAAAGACTGTGAATGCCAGTGAATCCAGTAGAAATGAGAATTTCTTTCAGCCAATGAAAGCAAAGATCTGAACTGTGGCAACTTTTGCTTCAGCAGGTACAAAATATCAGCAAACCAATTGTGATCCACAAGTGGAATGGATAATTCTTCCCAAAGAACTTTCTGTTTTTGGACTCATGAGTGAATACTGACAGATGTTCCTGATTATATTTATTTTCTTTGATCTCTAGAGTTTGTGTGTGGGGGTTTTTGTGGGGGGGGGGGGTTTGGAGGGGGATGCTATTTTTCCCCCCATGCAATTTTTTCCACATATTTCTTTTCCATTTCTGTCACCTTCAGTCATTGTTATGGCTCATGACTAATGCAAATAAAATCAACGTGAACTAATGAATTTTAAGATGGCCAAAGTTGTTCTGAAAATGGCCATGTGTTCTTAAAAATGCATTAATTCCTTTTGCAAGACAAACATTCTTACACTTTGGTGACATCACTAATGCAGCTGTAACAGTGTTAAGAACAATGAGGAAAGGGAGGGAACAAATCTTGAAATATAAGATATACAAAGGAGATGGAACGGAAACACAATTCTAGTATACTTGTTAGCATAATTCACAGCACTCTACAAGAAGACGTATCACTGTTCCTCTTATACAGAGAACAGAAATGCACGCACTGTAGGAAGAAGTCATGCTGGTCAAGCCACAAAGAGAAAATACCACCTTGCTGTATAAAGTCAAAAGTGTAATTTCACTCTTGCTGCAGGTCAATTGGCATTCTAATGCTCAAAACAACAACAAAATACCTCCACCTCCTGTTAAGAGTATTCGCAGAATGCCCTGATTCTATTACACACTTTTTCAGCCAGAAATGATTTGAAACACAACATTGAACTGCACATTTCTATAAGGGATGCTAAAGTCGGGTAAGAAGTGACAAAGAGAAACCATTTGGAAAACCCTTTTTGACAGCATGTTATGAAATCCAAGCCACAGGGAGGATGTGCTCATTTTGTCAAGGGACGCTGAATGTTGTCAATTCCATACAGGTGAGGCAGAAGTACCTGGGCTTGCCTGAAGAAGTATTTGAAATGTGTCAATGGTAGAGGGGGGTTGGGACTGGGAAGAAAGGAAAAATAAGGCAATAGTTTACTACGTTCAAAGGGGATCCATGCAAGTAGATTTTGATTATGTGTGTCAAAAAACAGTGCAAGGGAGGTGTGTGTGTGTGTGTGTGTAGGGGACTGTGAAGACTAACAAATATGGATTTTTTTCTGATTGCTTACTATGGCAACTAAATATACACATTCCTAGAATGGGCCCATTTGTTGTTTACAGAACATAGAAACAGCTGAACATAAAACAATATTACTATTTTCTAGTAATGGTTTAAGAAACCTACCAGAATAATTGCTTAGATTAGGAATATGTAAAAATATGAGTGTTCAGGTCCAGTTCACAGAAAGCCACTGTGCTGGGTTTCTCCACACGGATTGGCAAACAATTGTGTGGAGAAAAGGCCATGAAAACCAGGTAACTATTTAGGGACAACTGAAGGCATTTCCTTAATTATGGTAGTCTGGGGTGGGGTGGAGAAAGGGCAGCTGAACTCCTGCAAAATGGATGTGGCAGTCCCCATCAATACGTCCAGTTCACACAAAGAAGTTTCTTCACTTGGTTATGTATCCGAGTATACAAATGTATGGTAAGAATAGGCATAGCTTGTTTGTGTGAACCAGTCCAAAATAAGGATAGATTACCAACAGCAGCAAAAAAAAAAACCCTTCTGCCCCAGATTTTTGTTTCACTTGTTTGTGTGAATCTTGACGAGAGATTTCTATCCTTTTCATTCTGCACTAGAGTGCTAAACCAGAATCACATGAGTAGATAGGAAAAGTTTTGAGGTGGCCAGTGCAAAGTGAGAGGGGAATTGGTAGGATGGATAGAATGAAGCCAGAGTATCTATCAAAGCAGCCTCTAGTTATTTTCTTCACTTTAATACCTCAAAAGATACAGTGGGCTAAGAGACAAGCCCAGATAAGCAAATGAGCATGCAAGCTAGCAAATGGTTTGCTTGGTTAGGAGGACACACCTGTCAAGCAGTTCAAGTGATGCTAAAATCAATTTGTTCTGAACTGAAGCATGAGCAGCTTGCAAATCAGCTACCCAGTTGTCTAGAGACACGAAGATTCTTGGCGCTTATTCCAGCATCCTCCTAGAATGGCTTTCAGTGGTGGGAGGCGAAGAAGCAGGAGTATTTCAGCACATAATTCCTTCCTGTGTACTCTTTGAAGCTGGTAGCAGCATATCCCCTACCCTCAGAATGTGAGCATCTAACTACCAGGCACTGATCCTCAGTTTGGAAGTTGTACAGGGAACATAAGCATTCGTGCATCTTTGCCCTCCCCCTGAATCCCAATTCATTATGTACCATCAAAATCCAGGCTCATTTTCCTGGAGAAAGACACAACACTAAGAAAGAAGATTTCTAAGAAACAGCGCTAAACTGATACAAATTACTTTAATAAGGAAACAGAATCAAGCCTATTAGAATGCAAGAAGCCTTTCCAGGCAATTTTCCAGATGTTCATATCCTATTTATAAATTCATCTTTTTACTTACGAAAAAAATCAGTCGGGGGAAAAGTCAGTTCATGCTACTTACTTTTTCCAGCTTTCAGTACAATGAAAAACAGACATTTCAGGTGACAAGGAACCTGAAATGCTCCACAATGCTCTTCTGTACAACTGCAGTATGGCTGCATTCGGACATAATGGAAACCATGGTTTCGCATTACAAGAACGAGCCTACCTTCCTCCTGGGCTCACACTTTCTCCCTCACTTTTACTTTTCCAGCATTGACTGCAAGGAGGAAATCTTAAGCTTTCTCTTCCATTTTAGATTAATCACGGTTTAAAGTGTTACCTGAATCCTAAACTGTGGTTAATCATAACTATGGTTAGTGAAAACAAGCCAGCCTCATAAACCTATGATTTGAAGTTGGCTTGTTTCCACTAACAAAAGTTAAGATAAACCACAATTTTTCTGGTTCCGGTAACACAGCAAGCTGCGGTTAATCTAAGATGGAAGTGAACGCTTCTGAACTCTTCCTCGTGGCCATGGCAGAATTGAAGGGGGACCACATGAGCCCAGGGAGAGGGGAGGGGAGGCTCATTCTTGTAAATCTAAACTATGGTTAGGTGTTACATCCAAATCAGCCCCATGTGTGAGAATACCACAACCACATTAACAAGACAGATCTCATGGGTCTTTCCCACCCAAGGGACATCTTGCCAGAACAGGACAGCAAAGATTCTGAGAATGTGAAGGGCCTAGGATAACACCACATAAAAGGCCACCTGCAACGAGATGAGACTGACAAGTCTATAGGGCAACAGTTATAAAAAGAAGAAACTTCAGCACCAAAAATGCACCAAAAGTTTGTACACATTTCTATAAATGGATACTATACTGTACAAGCTTAAAAGTGTGGTGGTGGTCTACATTCCAGGCAATTACATCTTTGGGGAAAATATCAGTTCACCCATTTTCATTGGAGGCAATTACATCTTTGGGGAAAATATCAGTTCACCCATTTTCATTGGAAATCACATGCCAATCCTAAATGGTAAAAAAGGGCACCTAAGGCTGAAAAAAGTATACATAGAAGCCTCTGATAGAAAATAAGTATTGAATAAACTCACTTTGCATAGGTAAGTATAAGCAGATACTATAGTTCCAGATGTTATAGAAAATTAATTGTATGTCATAAATGGATGGCCCTTCATGGACCCCTCCATACCCACTCAGGTCATGATCCTAGTGCCTCGGCCTTATGAAATTAAGCAGCTGGCTCTGACAAAGGAGGGCTTTCTTGGTGGTGGCACTTTCATCGTGGAATGCCCTGCTAAGGAGGCTTATCGGGTTAGTTCTCTCCTATAATTTAGAAGGCTGCCATTTTTATTTCACAAGACAAGACCTTTGAGAAAGCTGATTATCTATTATTTCAGTTTTGCTGTTGCTCTATATTTAGAAATCTTTGGTTCTCAGATTTGGTTTTTCACTTTATTCTCTGGATTTTAATGAGTATTAATAGGATTATGTTTATATGTTTTTGAATTAAACTTTTATATGAGCAGCTTTGAGGACTGATAAGGCAGGATATGTTGTGTTTGGTTTTTTTAAAAAAGTACTAGACATAAGACTGATTGACACTCATCTGCAAGCCCTCCCTCCAATCATCATCTGAACTGCTGTGACATCACAGACAGACACTCTTATAACATTCTGTCAGTTGCAGAGGAAAATACAGATATTGCAGTAACACCTCAATATGGTAGGCTGAGGCAAAAGGAAATAATGGATCAGGGAGGCAGACATGGAAAATGCTCACAAAAGAAGTGACTGGTTAGGGAGAGGCAAGAGGGTCGGGGTTTCATTTATTGATCCAAAATGACAAATCTTTGGCTGCAGATCTGTAGTAGCTATTAGAACAGAGCTGTAAATTCTCCATTGTAACAACAGTAGTTTTAGAGATTGTGATGCATATGAAATTGCCAATCAGTGCATTGCACATACATTGTACTCTGCAGTGTAATGTACTGTTGAAACATTAACAGAACACTATCCAACAAAGCTGCAGTATGGGAAAAAGATAACTTTCTGTGAACACTGCTGAGGTCAGTGCCTTCATTTCTTTGTGCAATTTCCAAACGACAGAAAATCAATGGTTTGACCTTGAGATCAACACTGTTAAAAAGAATTCACTGGAAACTACTCCCCCCCACCCCCTACAGGAAAGGGAATGTTTGCCAAGTATTCTGGTGGTGCTTCATCTTGGGAGAGAAAAGAACACATAAAAAACCACTTTGGATAAGATTCAGATATAGATTCTGAATGTATAAACTAGGTATCTTTGTGTCAAAAGCCAAGAATGACTAAACTATCTAATTTGAGAATAAAATGGGCTCTATCAGCTCTTCAAGACCCCTAAAACTGGGTAATCTGAACACTTATACTATAGATAGGATATTCACACACTCATTTGGATTGGCATTTGCATCATCATGAGGCTGTTAAGGTCAATTTGACTTCTTCTCTATACATCGTAAGTACCAGCTATTTATTTATTTTCAATCTCATTCTGTTATATGTTTCTTAAGATGGGTTGACCAGAACTCTATACAGGGTGTGTATCTGAAAGCAGAAAGGAGGAAGAGGTCTGACCTTTTAGAAAGGGAGAAGCCCTGCTGTGCAACACAGTGGCCCAGTTCACACATTATGCTAAGCCATAATTTTTTTAAAATTCTGGCTTACGATGAACAAGCCAGCACGCTAGACCAGGTAGCCCGATAGCTCCTGCTTGGCTCTTCCTGGCAGCAGGAGTAGCAAAACAAGGCAAGGACTCTATGTCTGGTTTGTTTAGCGTGATGTCCAGATCAGAAACTTGGGCCTCTCTCCCCCAAAAAGCCAGACTCATAAACCAAGAACAAGCCTGGCTTATGACTCTGGTTTGTTGGGGGGAGAGACAAGCCAGAGCTCCTGGTTCAGACATCATGCTAAACAAACCAGGCTATACAAAAGTCTGTCTGTCTGAATGTAGCCAGTATCTGGACTGTGGCTACAGTAAAGTTTCCAACAGTGATTATTCAAAACATTTTATACAGGCAGTCCCCGGGTTACGAACGTCCCGACTTATGGACAACTCATACTTAAGAATGGTCGGGGTTCATGCTGAGGCTGAACCCTGACAAGACCGAGGTACTTCTGGTGGGAGACAAGGGGAGGTTAGGGGATGTTGACCTGGTGCTTAATGGGATACATCTACCCCTGAAAGACCAGGTCCGCAGCTTGGGAGTCATTCTAGACTCCCAGCTTTACATGGAGGCTCAAGTATCAGTTGTGAGCCGGGCAGCGCTATCAACTCCATCTGATACGGCAGCTGCGCCCCTACCTTCCTAATCATCTGCTCCCATCAGTGGTTCATGCCTTGGTCTCCTCTCGCCTAGACTACTGTAATGCGCTCTATGTGGGGTTACTCTGGAAGACGGTTTGGAAGCTACAGCTGGTATAGAACGTGGTGGCTCGCCTGGTTAAAGGAAGCCGCCGGCGAGATCACATCACACCAGTGCTCAAGGAGTTGCAGTGGCGACCAGTTGCTTGCCGGACTGAATTCAAGGTGTTGGTTTTGACCTTTAAAACCCTATACAGCTCCGGTCCAGCTTATCTCAAGGAGCACCTCCAGCAACATCAAGTAGGCCGCTCAACAAGGTCTGCCACGGACGGCCTTCTCCTTGTCCCATCAGCCAGAGCAGCCAGGCTGGTGGGGACTAGGAAGAGGGCCTTTTCTGTGGCAGCCCCCAAGTTATGGAACTTCCTCCCCAGTGACCTTCGCCATGCCCCCTCCTTGATGAACTTCCGCCGGGCTTTAAAAACATGGCTTTTCAGGCGGGAATATGGGGTGGGTTAGGATTTAAAAAAAAACTTTTATATTGTTTTAATTGTGTTTGTTTTAATTGTGTTTTAATTGTATTTTACCATGTTGTACATCGCCCAGGGTGGCCGGGTGACCGGCCAGATGGGTGATTTAAAAATATAATAAAATAAATAAATAAATGGACCGCCATATATTTAAAAATCTGAGTTAAATACAATGATTCGTACTTATGAACACACGCACTATACTTTGCAACACTTTGAAAACATTGTGTGGCTTATGTTCCGACTTACGTACACATTCAACTTAAAGACAGACTTACGAACGGATCTCGTTCCTAACACGGGGAGTGCCTGTATTGCATAGAATTATTTGTTACTTCTGCATATCTATAGTCACCAGGCACTTTATGCAAACACACTAAGGGATGTAGTCCTGCAGGAGCGGAAAAGGGGGAATTCCCCATCGGCACCAATGGGCAATTTCCTCCCAATGTAAATAGAGGGATTTTCCTCAGGCCTGCAGGAAGAAAGAGTTAAATTCTCCCTTCCCATCTGCTCCGATCCCATTATTAGCCCTACGCCCAAGATGGTGGTATTTGCATTTTCTTTTTTAAAAAAAGAAACAGTCCCGTGTAGCTGTACGAGACTAAAAGATTGAAGGGAGGGGTCAGTTCAAAAATGCCAGAGAGATTAGACATTTAAAATAGAACTGTGCACACATGGCCTCTGAAAATGTTCCACCCTATCTGCAGAGGGGAAAATGTGGCGGGGGGATGGGGGACATTTCATTGAATTTTTCCAGGAAGAGAAAAAATAGAGAAAAATCTTCAAAGTGGCCTTCTTTTTCAGGTTGTGGGGGTGAGAAAAAGGAACAACTCAGAAACTGACTAGGTTCAGACAACACGAGAACCCAGACTCAAGGGCTGAGTGTGGGTTGAGTGTGGGTTGGGTGTTGAACCGTGGGTTGTTGTTGAAATGTGGGTTATCATGTAGTCTGAACCCAGCTGCACTAACAAGCTATGGCTTTTTAACCACGAACAACCCGTGAAGAGAACCCATGGTTTGTTGTTGGGTTGTGAACGGTAAGTTGTTCACAATGGGTTGTTATCTCAGCTGGGTTCAGACAACATGATAATCCACGTTTCAACAACAACCCATGTTCAACCCATACTCAACCCGAGTGTGGGTTACCGTGCTGTCTGAACCCAATTGTTATCTCACAAAAACGTCATCTGAGAAATTTCAGCACAACGAACACATCAGCACAATGAGCCAAACAGGTGCCAGAACTGAGAGTTCAATGGAAGCAAGTGGCAAAGGACACAGTCATGGAAGTGAACTTTTAATATTGGGATGTTATTATTTATTCTGAAACTGTTCAATTCAATGTCTGTGAAAAATGGAATTCATTAAAAATGTTTCATGAGAACGCAGCTCCAGTTTCAGCCCAACACCCACAAAGGCAAATGTCTACATATGCTAATTAAGGCTGCTCCACTTATAACTAATCAACAAAACTCAGAAACTCTGCTTACCTGCTATCTCCAGCGTTTGCCACATAGAGCTTTCCTAGTAAACACACCACAATGAGGGCTGTACAGCCCCCAGAAATATTGTACACAGTCCTTTCTCGCTCTATCTGCAAATCCTGAGGAAGAAAAAAAATATATCCTGTCACAATTTAGCAAACAGGTTACAACTGCTAGTTTGTTACAGAAAACGTTGTCTGAAACATACTTGTTGGATTTCTGATTTCAGCTGCCTCAGGAGGATCAGGGCAAAGAAGTTAGATAAATATTTGATAGTAGAAAAGACTAAGTTGACTCAGTTGACTCAGGAAAGCAGCAAGAAACTTACAGGGAAAAGACAGACGAGCAAAGAAAACTATAGCTAAACAATTACCTCCTTGAAAGAGCAAGAGAAATGCCAAGTTTACATGAACTGCAGAATTTATTTATTTATTTATTTATTTATTATATTTCTAAATCGCCCATCTGGCTGGTCACCCGGCCACCCTGGGCGATGTAAAATTAGGACAAATATAATAAACAAAATTAAAACACCATTAAAATACAATTAACATACAATTAAAACACAAGTAAAACAATATAAAGTTTTGTTTTTTTTTAAACCTAACCCACCCCATATTCCCGCCTGAAAAGCCATGCTTTTAAAGCCCGGTGGAAGTTCATCAGGTAGGGGGCATGGCGAAGGTCACTGGGGAGGGAGTTCCATAACTTGGGGGCTGCCACAGAAAAGGCCCTCTTCCTAGTCCCCACCAGCCTGGCTGCTCTGGCTGATGGGACAAGGAGAAGGCCGTCTGTGGCAGACCTTGTTGAGCGGCCTACTTGATGTTGCAGGAGGTGCTCCTTGAGATAAGCTGGACCGGAGCCGTATAGGGTTTTAAAGGTCAAAACCAACACCTTGAATTCAGCCCGGCAAGCAACTGGTCGCCACTGCAACTCCTTGAGCACCGTGTGATCTCACCGGCAGCTGCCTTTAACCAGGCGAGCCGCCGTGTTCTGTACCAGCTGTAGCTTCCGAACTGTCTTCCAGGGTAACCCCACGTAGAGCACATTACAGTAGTCTAGGCGAGAGGAGACCAAGGCATGAACCACTGATGGGAGCAGATGATTAGGAAGGTAGCGGCGCAGCTGCCGTATCAGATGGAGTTGATACAGCGCCGCCTGGCTCACAGCTGACACCTGAGCCTCCATGTAAAGCTGGGAGTCTAGAATGACTCCCAAGCTGCAGACCTGGTCTTTCAGGGGTAGATGTACCCCATTCAGTACCAGGTCAACATCCCCTAACCTTCCCTTGTCTCCCACCAGAAGTACCTCGTTCTTGTCGTGGTTCAGTTTCAGCATGTTCCTTCCCATCCAGCCACCCACTGACTCCAGGCACTTGGACAGGGTTTCAACAGCCAACCTCGGTGAGGATTTAAAGGAGAGGTAGAGCTGCATGTCATCTGCATATTGATGACAACGCACCCCAAACCTCTTAATGATAGCTCCCAGCGGCTTTAGGTAGATGTTAAATAACATCGGGGAGAGGCTGGAACCCTGCAGCACACCACAAGTGAGCGGCCGAGGGTCCGAGGCCTCCTCCCCGAGACCCACCCTCTGGTACCTTCCAGAGAGGAAGGACCGGAACCACTGCAATACAGTGCCTCCCATGCCCAACCCCTCCAGACGGTCCAGGAGGATACCGTGGTCAACAGTATCAAAAGCCGCTGATAGATCAAGGAGGACTAGAAAAGAGCATTCGCCCCTGTCCAAAGCCCTCCTCATATCATCCACCAAGGCGACTAAGGCCGTTTCCGTCCCATGTCCAGGCCTGAAGCCCAACTGGCACGGATTTAAATAATCAGTTTCATCGAAGTGTGCCTTCAACTGAGCACCCACCACCCGTTCGATCACCTTGCCCAGAAATGGTAAATTGGAGACTGAGAGAAAGTTGTTTAGATCCTGGGGATCCAAGAAGGGCTTCTTTAGAAGAGGTCTTATTACTGCCTCCTTGAGGGCTGATGGTATCACTCCCTCCTCGAGGGAGGCATTCACCACCGCCTTGATCCCCTCACCCAGTCTCTCCCTGAAGCTCAGGATGAGCCAGGGCGGGCAAGGATCAAGCAAGCAGGTGGTCGGCCTCACAGATGAAAGCACCTTGTCCACTTCATCAGAAGGAAGAAGCCGGAACGGATCCCACAAAACCGGTCTGCCATTGGCCTTCTCCCGCTCACTTCCAGTGTCCACGATGTATGAAATCCCACTCCTAATCCGATCGATTTATATTTATTTATATTTATTTATTATATTTATACCCCGCCTTTTTTTCCTGCAAGGAACCCAAGGCGGCTTACAGAATCCTCCTGCTCCTCCTCTCCATTTTATCCTCACATCAACTCTGTGAGATAGGTTAGGCTGAGAGTCAGTGACTGGCCCAAAGTCACCCAGCGAGTTTCATGGCTGAGCAGAGAATAGAACCCGGATCTTATCTGCGAAGTGCTTCGCTAAAGCCTCACAGGAGGCTTTTGACTGTTCCAATGGATCCGGAGCAACTGGACCAACCAGGCTCCGGACCACCTGGAACAGCCTCCTGGGGCAGCACTCCGCAGACGCGATGGAGGCAGCATAGAAATTCTTTTTTGCTGCCTTCACCGCCACCTGGTAGGCCAAGGATGCAGCTCTAATCAGGTGATAGAGTGGACTGCACTAATTTAGACTATAGGCAGGGGATAACATGTAAAAAAAAAAGTACTCCCTGCAAATACAAATCTAGCACTTCAGGGAGAAGGATTCTAGCACCAGCCCACTCCCTCCTGTCATAATTTTCTGCTAGCAGGGAGATTTATTTATTTTTTAAAACAGATAGGGGAGTATTCAAAACTGTGATTTCCTCCACCTGAAGACTAAAATCCATTTCACTACCTCATTTTTGTGCATGTGTACACCAGGCAAGTGTTTTATGCAAATAAGGAATCATAATAGGAATACTAGGAATAAGAACAATCAGATTTTAAGAGGCTAATTTAGCATGATTATATACGGTAGGTAATAACAAAACAAAAAAACCACAAACAGGAACATTCAGATGGACTTCTGAGAGATGAATCTTTCATATATTTGGGATACATAAATGAGGTTTCCATGACCAGAGAAGCATTTCAAATATTTCCCATGTATTTACTCATTACTAACAGCCTCTCGTTTCATTTTTGTCATCCCCCGCCCCCTGCTCCATGACATCGCACAGATCCAGATCTGTTCTGCACATGTGGCAGAAAGAGGTGGCAGACTGGACTGTACCATTTCACAGTGCAGATGGAGAATCACATCATTTTTAACGTTCCCCAAGGTACCACCCCTGATCCTGGCTAGCAGAACATACGGTAAGCACATCAGGCTGAGCTACAAACTCTCCCAGATATACACTTTTTTTTTTTTTCCTTTCCCTTGCAGGGACTTTGCAGTCTGAAGTGATATCACCTCAAGAGTTCAGCCACTTCATTCTGCTAAATGCTTGGCCAGAAAAGTATTCAGGAATTCACACCCAAATACAATTAGCATCATGTGAGGGGCAGAGCAAGGAGGAGCCCACTGGCTCCGCCCCCTCTGACACGTCCTTGGCGCCCGTCTCCACAGGCCTCCATGTGCTGGGTGATTGAATACCTGCAGCAGGAAGCCAGCTCTACTTGTATGGAGGACTGTAGGGACAGGAAACGAGGATGTGACAGCAGGGGCGGGGCCAACAGGCTCCTCCTCATCTCCCCACCCCATCACACAGATCTAACTGAGTGGGGGCAAGCTGAAGAGGGCTAAGCTACTTCCAGATACTACAGAGGTCCCTCCGTAGCAGGCGAGGCTGGAGACTCCTATTTTGGCGGGGCTCCTTTTCCATTACAGGTTCTTCAGCTTTTATTTGGAGCTTCGTAGGAGCTGATCCATGGTGCTGAACCTATTTGGGGGATGGAGTTCAGCACTGTGGACCGCTCCTAGGAAGCTCCAAATAGCACCTACAAAACCTGCAATGGAAAAGGAGCCCTGCCAAAATAGGACCTGCAGCCTGTAGCGTTGCTGTTGTGCACACTAACAAACTTGTGCAGCGTACATGCATAAAGGTGCATATTCAGCCTTTCTTGTTTTTCTCGCTTTTAAAAAAATAAATAAATAAATTGTGGCTAGACTAGAGAGGGAGGAATACAAATTATATAACCTGAAGAGCAGCAGGAATACCGAACAACAGCCAAAAAAGCTGAATGCAAACACACAGTGCATTGCCAAATGGGAGACAGTTACATTGCACAGCAAGAGAATCACACATGCAGTCCTTTTTCACATCCCAAGAAATGGAGGGGAATTAATTAATTTCAGTTCTCCATATCCTGAAAAGAATTTTCACCAAGTGGATTGAGCCAGGTGGTTTGTCCCCATAACGTGGCCACATCCCTTCTTCCCTCCCCATTCCTTTTTCCTTGTGTGTCGTGTCTTTTTAGATTGTAAGCCTGCGGGCAGGGACTGTCTTGTTAATTGCTGTAAACCGCCCAGAGAGCTTTGGCTATTGGGCGGTATAAAAATGAAATGAAATGAAATAAATAAATAAATAAATAGAGTGTGCACAAGAGTGGGTCAAACTGCACAGGGGTGTGTGGGGGTGTGATACACAGCATTGATTTCCACACATTTAATGAGAAGTGTTATTAGCTTTGGTCATTTAACATTATTAATTCCAATACCTATTCTTACAGAAGGAAGTCTTGCCTTTTACATATTTCACTTTACACTCAAACAGCTCTAATTTTCATTACCCCAAAGGGGAAAGCGACATTTGTTAGAAACAAAGCACTATAGGAAACACTAGCCATGACACCTAGAGTTAGACACAGAATTTGTATGGACGGCCATTAGAATGATCTTATATGGATGATAGGTTAAATAGAGAAATAGGAAAGTTATTTTGGACGTCGGAAAGATAGGGGCGCTGCTCAACCGTTTCAACAGGACTTGGCAGCACTCCCCAAATGGGCTGCAGCAGGGTATGAATTGCAATGCTAATAGCATCTATCACACATAAGATTCTGTGCGGGTTCGGCACAGAGGGCTCAATCCCATTTGTTCTATGAATGATCAGTGATGGTTTCCTGGGCAGCCATAGCTAAATGAGTGCTAAACTGCCCAAGGAGGCCATCTTCTGGCCCATGTGTGAATTACACCGTGCCTTCTATTGCATTTGATGACTCATTGGCAAGATTTAAAAAAAAGCCCAAAGCTCTCAAAGGCTAACAGAGCTCTTATTATAAATGCAAATACCAGTTTCCATTTTTTCCCTGTTAACAGTTCATTGTTCTTGTTGTTGAATGCAACTTTGAGACGCATCCTAGATATGATGTGGTTTTAAATTTTATAGTTACTGGTATATTATATTGTATTTTATGGTTTTTTAACTGTTCTAATACAGGCCTGTGGCTTACGCTGGATCAGCTTGTCTGAGTGTGGAAAGCTAAGCAGGGTCAGGCCTGGTTATTACTTGGATGGGAGACCCCTCCTATAGTTTCCTGCATTGAGCAGGGGGTTGGACTCGATAGCCGTGTAGGCTCCTTCCAACTCTATGATCTATGAAATCTATAAACCGCCCAGAGAGCTTCGGCTATTGGGCAGTATAAAAATGTATTAAATAAATAAATATCTGATTTGTATATTGATTATTAGCTAAAATTATTCTTGTTTTCATTAAAAGAAACACCTGGCCATGACCACAAGCAGGAAAATGCCACAACATGCAGTTTAGCCTCTGTGTGTCTTCTCATACAAAAGAGTGCCAAGCCCAAGCCTCTACACCACGAGTGGGGAACATGTGGCCCTCCAATTCCCCATCAGCCCCAGCCAGCATAGCCAATGGGGAGAGGGAGCTGATGGGAGTTGCAGTCCAACAGCATCTGGAGGGCCACGTGTCTCCCATCCCTGCTCTACACACAGGACTCTCTGCACCAAAAGTTATCCAAATAAATAACATTACACTAATTTGGTGCAAATCTTTCCCGAGCATTTGAATTTTTACGTTTTAAACTCTATAAAAAATTCACCAGATTTAAGAAAATACGTAAACCATATGTGAATATGGATTGCTGTACTCAGATATAAAGATGATTAAAGTGAAGACGATACGGAGTGCAGATTACTTCTCAAAATATATTAAGGGTGCAACCCTATGCATGTTTAGATAGAATAAAGTCCTGGCTGGGGAGTGCTGGGGGTTGTAGGACTTTTTTTTTCTATCTAAGCATGCATAGGATTGCGCCCAAAGACAGTTTTGCATATTTTACAGGTATTGCATACTTTATTCTGAGGTTATTATACCATATTTATGTTTGTTGGTTGGTTTTTTGTTTGTTTATTACATTTCTATTCCACCCAATAGCCGAAGCTAGAATGTGAGTGAGGTTTTGTTTAGCCATTGAAGATCAGTGTAATGCAGGAGAGGAAAGCAACAAGTGCTGTGGAGCTGGTGTGTGCATGCCTGCCGTGACAAGTAGTCAAGAAGGTCAACTGGAGGTTGTGGGTTTTTTTTTTACGAACCCTAACCAGCTCCAGCAGTGCATAAACCAGAAGATATCACGAGACTTCATCTAAGGCAGCACAAGCTCATACAACAGGCGTTCCTACTTTCTCCCCTTCAATGCAACCCCCAGCCTCGAGAAACCAGTCCTGACAGTTGGAACCCTCCAGAATGGCATAGCAGTGATACATGGGAAGGCAGCATTATGTGGAGGAAATCAATAGAAATGGGGTGGGTGGGAGGGGATCTTCCAAGAATGAACATAATTTTCCACGCAAGCAGGCCACCTTTGGATCCAAACATATGCAGCCATATGTACTAGAAATAGATTTCAGACATATGCAATCGTATGTACTAGAAAAGCTTTCCAATAATCTTCATCATCACCATAACATCAGATTCTCAAGTTTCTCGGAAACACTTGTCAGAGTACCGTACTTTACTTTGCATGTAAGCTCAAAAAATGTATATGTAAAGAAATGAACTGGGTATGATCCCACATTGTTATCCTGCATTGTTGTATTTTGAAAAAGTCAACAAAAAATTTATTAGACATAAATGAAAAGCAAGATTCTGCATCAGTTATCAGGCTCTGCTCTGCAAAATTCTGCATGCATGGTTACATGAAAACCCCTATACGTAAACCACAGAAATAGGTAACCAAGGTATTTTCAAGCATTAACTTACTGTTGTTTATACTCACCTGCTGAGAGCAAAAAAATATATATTTTCAAGATCGTTTGTGTTTCCTATCACATAGTTTGGAATTATTCTGGAATTTATTTTTAGTTGTCCATCAGTATAAATGATTTAAACAAACTTTAATCTAATTTGGCCAGTTAATGCTTCTGCCCCAACTTATTATTGTTTCTTTAACAAGGTCTCGCTACACCTTCAATAGCTCTCAATAATTAAGTCTAAGGGCTCAACCACCAAGGATGTAACTTAACTGCAAATTAATTGAATGATTTAATGATTGAAAGCCATTTAATGATGGAGAGCTAGGGGCCACAAAGGAGGAAGAATTCTGCAAAGTGTGTAGCGCCAGAAGCCCATTTTTTTCACCATATATCTTATGGTCACTAAATGCTATCACAGTAGAGCTGTACTGAAAGTTCCACTGTGTAGTTTTCCCACAGAGCTTCAAGCGGTGGGGGCAAAACAGCAATACATCTTCAGGGGCAGGGAAGAAATCACGAAATTTTCAGAAGGGTGGAGAGCTCTACCTGAAAAGCAGCAGCAGCAGCAGCAGCAACTTTTCCCTTTTAAAACAACTTTTTTGCTGCAGTGTCATGTATTTTTTCCCCAACCACTACCCGGAGCAATGCTGCATGGCTTTCGGCCTATTTAGAGAAGCACTGCTACTGCAGCAAAAAGGTTTTTTTCTAAAACAAAACAAAACAAAACAAAACAAAAATCCAAACTGTTGCTGTGGCTTTTTTCTGCCTATCCAAAAGTTTCATGGTTTTTCTCCTGGCCCCTTCCAAAACTGAAGAAAATGCACCCTCACTTTTGCAGCCTGTGAATTCACCTATGAAAATGAGAGGACATTTCTGCTGCCTGCAGCAGCAGTTTAGTCTCCATACTTCCCCCTGCCACAATGCAACTGATTTAACTAGAACTCAAATCGTTCCCTCTATTTCTAAAGTTCAGAGTTGAGTCTGGATCTTTCTGCAGACAAAACAGCCCTAAACATGCAGAAGAGGGAGGTACTGGCAGGCTGAGAGGAACTTCAAGGCTTGCAGAAGTACAAAAGATCTTTAGGGAAAACCCTAAAGCAGTGGGAACCCCCAAAACAGCTCAGTGAGGACTAAACGTGCTCAGTAGGCACAGAATGGGGGTGGGTGAGTGGGGGGCAGAACAACAGAAACCAGGGTGGGAGAGAGAATGGAATGGAGTGTTCTGGAGGAGGGGCATGGCCGATTACCTGGAACACTAAGTAAGGGCATTCCATACTGCAACATGTCCCACTTGTAAAGTATAGTTTCAAACTTCTTAGAGAGAAGCATTCCAAAACAAAACTACCGGTATTTTTAAAAAAAACTCTCTCTCTCTCTCTCTCTCTCTCAATACACAAGCCCCCCTTTATAATTAGTTTGCCAAAAAAAAACATGGTTTACAAAAGAACCATGATTTTCATCGGCACACACATAACACAGAATCACAGTTAACATTGGGAAGGGAAGTGGAGTAATAGACCTAGAGCAGGATTTGTAGCTCTGCAGATGTTTGTTGTTAGACTACAACTCCCATTATCTAGACCACTGGCCAATTTGTAGCCCTCCAGATGATGTTGGGTTACAACTCCCATCCCATCATCCCTTGCCATTGGTCATGCTAGGTGGGGCTGATGGTAGTTGGAATCCAACACCTGGAGGACCACAGGGTTCCCCACTCCTGGTCTAAAGAGAGGAGAAGCAACATGGGAAGAGTCATTTGCAAAGCTGCTGATTTACAAATTATGATTTTAGGGAGCCAGCATTACGTCTGCACTGGGCCAGAAAAGGCAATGCACCAGGCACTGGCCACGAGCGCTGGTTATATTTAGTTATCTCGGGGCTCTGCAGATGAAGTCCATCATAGGCACAGAAGAAGAAGAAAAAAGCTGCATAACTGAGGATCAATCCACAGCTTCTTGGGCAATAGCAGCCAGCCATATGTCCTCCACAGTGTAGTGGTGAGAGTGTTGGACTGGGACCCGGGAGATCCGGGTTCTATTCCCCACTCGGCCATGAAACTCACTGGGTGACTTTGGGCCAGTCACTGACTCTCAGCCTAACCTACCTCACAGGGTTGTTGTGAGGATAAAAAGGAGAGAAGGAGGAGGATTATGTAAGCCGCCTTGGGTTCCTTGCAGGAAAAAAGGCGGGGTATAAATATAATAAATAAATAAATGGTTACTCAGCTACAAAGCAGTGTTCTGTAACCAATTTTGGCCAATACTTTGGGACCTCTTGCATTTGACATGACAGGTAAAGAGGCATTCTGTGTACCCAAAACTGCTCACATTAGGGCCATGCAATCTGTTATGCAGTCTTCTGCTAATAGTTTATTTTGCCAATAATAGCTTGACACTAGTAGCACAAAGCCAAGCATTTATTCTTATTATCCTTTAGCGGGCAAGTATCTTAAATGTGTTGATGTCAGTCCCCCTTCCCTTGGGCTATCCACAAACACAGGTCAGGATCCTACCAAAGAGTCACGAGGAACAACAGAATCTACCTACCATTTCCCTGAATGCTAACTCAATAGCCCCCATAATGAGGCACTCATGAGAGATCTTCTTCTCTGTAAAGAAGCGAGTTGGTGGGGAGCTGGGTGAGCCTGGAGCGCCGGAGCTTCCACGTAAGGAGGCTGCCCTGGTTAGAGTTCTGCTGTTGGTATTCGTGCTTTCTGGCTCCTCCCCCAGGCAGGTTGGGGGAGGGACAGCAGAGTTTTTCATGATGTCCACAATCTCCTGTAGCTGCTCCACAATATGATGCTGAAGCAGCCTGGATGCTACAACAGCTGCCCCAGATCCAGCATGCCCATCAAATAATGACCAGTAGTGGAAAGAGATGCCGTCGGATTCCTGAGAAGGGAAGCATAAGAAAACCAACGTAAGTTCAAGGGTGGCTCAACCATCAAAAGGATAAAGGTACGTGTTTCCCAATGTCAAAGCCCATAAAGGGGTTTATGACCAAAAAAAATATGACCCAAAATCTCTCCCCCTCTGCAAAGACATTTCAGGTCCAAAACAGACATTACTTTAAATCTGTATCTCGCAAATATGTCTCTCCCCACCCCCCATTTTTACTCTAGCGTAAGTGCAGGAGGCCTGATCCCAGGGATGTTGAAGAGTCCTTGGTCTCGAGTCACGAGTCGAGTCACGAGTCTTTGGACCCGAGTCTCGAGTCCGAGTCCTTGGTCCAAAATGGTGACTCATGAGTCACGAGTCACTCCCAAAGCTGACTCCACGAGTCCCTATTAAAATCAATGGGGTTTTTCCCCAACAAAATAAGGCTACTTCAGATGTGTGGTTTAAATAAATTCTAGGCACAAGTGTGCCTTTTTATTTCAAAACTCTGCAACTGATTTTGGCAAGAACAGATCAGGCAGACAAACCCAAAATAACCAGGCAGGCAGAGGAGGCAGGGAACCCCAAAGCAGGCAGGCAGAGGCCTTTGTCTTGGACAATTCAAACTGTGGAACTGGTTAAGAAGAGACCAGGCAGGCAGAGGAGGCTGGGAACCCCAAACAGGCAGGCAGAGGCAGCCAAACCCAAAATGTGTGAAAGGTTGCATTTTAGAAAAATGATTTTAAAAAATAAACTTGCTGTACTTCCTAAAACTTATCCATGTTGCATTTGAGGAACATGATTTTTTCTAAATGTTTGAGCCCCATTCTGGAACGGTGAGATCTCATCACAATTCCACCCTCACTGAACACCCGCTCCACTGGTGATGAACTTGCTGGAACCAGAAACACACTCAGAGCAGCCACACAGAGTAATCTCAGGTCCTTCTTCTGCCTCTCCCAAGTACGCAACACATCAATCAAAATAAATCTTGACACACTGTTGGGGCTGCAGCTGCACTCCTGGTAGCCGTCCATAGTGGGCGAGCAGCAGCACACCTCGCTTCCATGCGGTCTTCGCCGGCAATCACGCTCCTCTCCACTCCTTCTGGCACAGCCCAGGGATGTTGAAGAGTCCTTGGTCTCGAGTCCCGAGTCGAGTCTCGAGTCCCATTAAAAATATTGGGACTCGAGTCCGAGTCGAGTCAGAGGGGGGACTCAGTCCGACTCACGAGTCGAGTCCTCGAGTCCGAGTCCCCATCCCTGCCTGATCCTGACCCTAACATGGGGAGAAAGCAACTTTTAAGATCCGGATCAGCCTCTTGCACCTAATCTAGAGTAAAAATGAAGGGGGGGGGGAACCATAGCTGCTATACACAGATTTAAAGTACAGTAATACCTTGGATTGCAAGTAACTTGGTTTGAGAGTGTTTTGCAAGACAAGCAAATTTTTAAATATTTATTTAATTTTTTTTTACTTGATATACAAGCGACGTCTTGCAATACAAGTACTGTAGTACGGCTTAAATTAAAAATCTCTGTACAAATTTTTTTGGGGGGACTTTGTTTTGATATAAGAGTGTTTTGGATTACAAGCATGTTTCCGGAACGAATTATGCTCTCAATTCAAGGCATGATGTAATGTCTGTTTTGGACCTGAAATGTCTTTGCAGAGGGGGAGAGATTTTGGGTTGGACTTTATTGGATTTTATTCATACTTTGAGCAGACCCATTGAAATCAATTTGTGCCACTGATTTTAACGGCCTGCTCTAAGTATAACTAAGTCTGGTTATCTATCCCTAAATGTAGGAGAGCATTCTCCTTAGCTCGAGTTAATGTTCTACCCTCCAAACTTTTGGATGGTAGATACAGTAAAATCCGTGAAAAATAGATGCTGCCCCTGCAACAAAGAGGAGGTGGAATCTGTTGTGCATGTTCTTTTTAACTGTAGTTTCTATCGCGGGGCTACAAAGACTCTAATACACCCAATCACACAAACTTTCTCTGGACGATCTTTAGAGTCTCTTTTGACCATTCTGCTTGATGGCTCAAATAGCTTAATCACTAAGGAAGTTGCAAAATTCTTGAATGTTGCTATTCTGACTAGGCCTTCTATGCTTGCCTGATTCTGTTTTATTGTGTATGTTTTTATTCTGAGCGTATAACTGAGAGCTGGTATATCTTGTCTGAATTGTATATATACTGTATTTTTCCGTGTATAAGACGACCCCATGTATAAGAAGACTCCCATTTTTCTAACTCAAAATTCAAAAAGTGGGGTGTTTGTGAACGGGCAAGGAGCTGGCAGTGAGAGGCTGGGTGGGGGCAGGCGGGCGGGCGAGGCCTAGGCTCCCGCAGGCGGCCTGCGCAGTGGCCCTCGATGCCCCCGAGCATGCACGCAGCCTCCGCCCACGGGACTGCCACCTGCCCTGCAGGGCTCCGGGGAGGTGGGCGCTGCAGCAGCGCTCCCCGCCACTCGCGTACGCACGCCTGCTCTCCTGCGGCAGGAGAATCTGCCACAGGAGAATCTGAAAATCTGCCACTGCACAATTTTAAAAAAATAATTCAGTGGTATCTCGAGTAGACACACACAAACGCACATATACTGATTTTCCTCCTATAGCTCAACGCATCAGGATATGTACCCATGATCTTCTCTGCTCCCTGATGAAGTATACTCCAGCATATGACCATTCCTTTCAAAATGTTATTTTATATTTACAGTTAAATGTATATGCTGCTTTTCTACCTGAGGCTCATAAAGGGGCTTATGACCAAAAAAAATAATCAATTATATGATTTATAAAATCGATCATAGTAACTAACAAATAGCTGGCATAACAATTATATGGTTTTTATAAAATAAACCATAGTAACTAAAATAAAACAAAGAAGATACTTAATTATACACGTGAAGGACTGCAACCAGTCCTTTACCTCAAGGCAAGAGAGAAAAGGCGCCAAACAGCCATCCTTGACTCTGTTGCCCCGAGACTAGTCCTCTGGGCCTTGGCCACTCGGTCTAGACACTGGAATTAGCACTGAACCATTACAGAAATCACCCACACTGTGTAGAGTAAAACAAGGAAAGTTTATTTAGGGTTAAACAAGGTACAATAAGGGAGGGAAGGGGAGGAAAAGAACAAATAGGGAGGTACTTTGGTACACACAGTCAGAGCTAACAAAACAATAAAAGCTAGTTCCCACGTACACTCTGCCTGGGGGTTGATCTTCGTAGGGCTCTGCCTCACCCTGCACTTCCCAGCACCAAGGCAGGACAGGGGCCAGAAGTGACGGGCTGGCTGTATCTATGATCTGCCCCCCCCCCCTTCGATAGCCTGACTCCTCTTGGCCAATCTGGGGCCATTTCATCATCCCCAGGTAAATGGATTGTGATTAGATCTCCGGGCCAATTTACACTTAACTGCTCAAAAGGTTTTGAGGCAAAGCTTTTGCATTTCTGAGAAGGAGATATGGAGATAACCTTTGGCCCAGTGAGTTAATCATGACTACTGCTACAGGAGACTGGCCAGTCTCCTGCTAGACTTATCTATTTACATTTGCTTTGTTAGGGAAAAGCAGACCCAGTCACACGCTTTTCTTCACAATACATATCCTTAACACTAAAATATCAATAATAATAAAATCCAAACTCTTACTCTCAGGGCTGACAGAAGAAATAGGCCTAAAAATTTCATAGATTTCATAGATCATAGAGTTGGAAGGAGCCTACAAGGCCATCGAGTCCAACCCCCTGCTCAATGCAGGAAACTAGAGGAGAGGTCTCCCGTCCAAGTAATAACCAGGCCTGACCCTGCTTAGCTTTCCACACTCAGACAAGCTGAGCCAGCGTAAGCCACAGGCCTGTATTGCTAACAAGAAGCCCAGAAACAACTAAGAATAAACTGGTCTGTCTTTAAATGTCACAGGACTGGTCTTTTCTTTCCAGGAGAGAGACATGATCAGTCGTGCACTTGTGTGTTTAAATTCCCCGTGTGCCCCCTCTGAGAAAAGCTTGAGGGGTGGCATTTCTGGAACAGACCTTTTTCGCGATAGCCCTGCATTTATGGAACACTGTCCCCAGAGAAGCTCACCTGGCGCCGACACAGTCATCTTTTCAGCACCAGGAAGATACATACTTATTTTTCCAGGCATCGGAACATCAGCTGCATCCCAATTGTCGTGGGCTGCTTTTGGGGTGTTCATTCTAGGCTGTGTACGGGGGAACAATAGATTTTGTGTATTGTGGGTGAACACTTTTCATATTTTTTTTAGGTTATATTTTTTTATAGTGCTTCTTTGTATTTGTATTATTGTGCTGATTATGGTTTATACTGATTTTGTTTTTTTTCTGTTATATTAATTATGAATTTCTGTATTTGTGTGTGTAAGTCACTTCAACTCTGCTTTTTGCTGTGGGAAGTGACAAATAAATTTAAATCATCATCAGGGGGGAAACCCACATTGACTGGGTTCGAACGACACGACAACCCATCATGGGTAACTAGCCACGGTGGGTTGTCGTGTCATCCACAGGGTGGCTTATTTTTTGGCAACAAGCCACTCGACAACCCATGGCAAGTTCTAGGGGTTGTTCGTACCATGATGGGTTGTTGTCATGTCGTCCAAACCTGGGAGCGCAGTTTCGCAGGGGATCAGCTAGCGAGCCACTCAGCAAGAGTGTCAGAAACCTCTGCTGCTCTTTGCGATCTCACCTTTGCTGCCACCAGTGACAGCCCTTCCACCCTTCAGCCCAAGTGGCACTTTGGAGCAACCGTCACTGGTTCACCACCCTTTCTAAAATATTTTTTTTTGGTCCCAGAAAATTGCGCTACTGTGTTTGTAATATTTTTTTTTAATTGTCGGTCTTTCACAAGTGTGCTCTTATGGGGACAAGGACTGGTGGGGACAAGGAAGAGGGCCTTTTCTGTGGCGGCCCCCGTACTGTAGAACTCTCTCTCGAGTGACCTCCGCCACGCCCCCTCTCTGCTGAGCTTCCGCCGCTCATTAAAAACCTGGCTGTTCAGGCGGGAATATGGGGTGGGTTAAGATTTTAAAATTTTTATACTGTTTTAAATGTATTTTATTGTTTTTATTCTATGTACATCGCCCAGGGTGGCTGGTTGCCGGCCAGATGGGTGATTAATAAATGTAAATAATAATAAAAATAATAATAATAATGGTTGTCTGATATGTGTAGTGCTGCCTGTTCAATTTCCTTGTATGTTTCAGCTGTCAAAAGGAGTCAGGAAGTGGGGAAGGTAACAGATTAACAAGGTGAGGCTGCATATACACTAATTTGTGCACAGTTACTATGGACCAATTGCCAAGTTGTCAATTGAAAAGCACTGGAGGGAAGGCAGCAAAAGAAGGCAGGGGACAATATCTCCCCCTTAGCAATGTAATCCTCTCAATTTTAAGTGTTCAACTGACACTTCTCAGTGCCTTCCGCCTCTTCAACACTTCCCTGAGTCTCCAGGCACTTCAGAAAGGGGAGAGATTGGCTCCCCCTGCTTTTCGCAGCTCCTTTTTGGAGCAGTTACTGGTGCTCCATTTGCCAAAAAGAAAAAAGAAAAATCTAACTGTCCCTCTTGCGCGAGGATGCAAGAGCAGGTGGCAGCTGCCAGGGTCATTGCACTAAATTCCCTCCCCTCCTGTTCAACTCCTCTGCCATAACTTTTGCCCAATTTCCCCATTCTGTCAATGTCCTGTGGAGTGTCAGCCTCCTCCACTTTCAGCCCCCCTCCCTGGGTGACACTTCTCCTCCACTTTCATGTGGCATGGCAGAAAGAGTGCAGGTCCGTCTCCCCAGAACCTTCCAGATTGTTGGGTGCCATTTATTTTGATCCATTGCTGCAAAAGGTTGTCACAGCAGTATCTCCCCAACTGAAGCTGACAGCTGTCAAATCTGAAAGCAAACTGTAAAACACTGATCAGATGTTACTGCTGTGGCCGTCAGCTATTTTCAACATTTCTTTTCACCTCGATGCCAAACAGCCAGATCAAGGAGAACACCTGCAATGGAGGCATATGTGGAGAGATTGGGTGCCCCCTCAGCAGAAAATGATGACGAACCCCAGGAAGAACAAGCCCCTGGAGGAGAAAGACCAGCCCTGGATGAGGCAGAAACCCCGGCAGGAGATCCCAGTCCTGGGCCTAACTCTGGTAAGGGACGGTACTACGTGCCTGGCTGAAGTGCAGGAAAGGGGAGTGCTGCTCGCCTGTCATGTGAGCAGGGCTTTTTTTCTGGTGGAACTCACCGGAACTGAGTTCCAGCACCTTTTCTTCTATTAATTGCATTACAATTTAATCGCCATCTACTCCCGAGGAAATGTAATCCAAGAGTTCCGGTACCCTTTTCTCCAGAAAAAAAAGCACTGCATGTGAGGCATGCTGAATCTCACATTTCAGGTGCCACGGAGCAACGAGTTTGAGCCACCACCGTGCATATGGTCAGTGGGAACTGATAACATTGAGGGTGCCACGCAGACCACATCTGTGGAGGACATCCAGCACTCTGTGGAGCGATACCACTGCACCGTGAACTGGAACCATAACTGAGTGGGTTTTGGAGGAGGACTGTGCTGTTCATCTGCAGTAAAGCAAGACTGACAGAAACCTTCTTTCCCCCTTACGCTTTGCTCTGCCCAGAGGAGGCTGCATGTAAGGATGTACTGTATGAGGAATCCGATAAGGGCATGAAAATCCGACAGATTTTCTCAACTTGGCCCAACAGATTCCGTTCCATCAACCCTGCGCTGGTGCTGAGTAAAACTGACATGAGTCGAGCCAGCACGCAGACTTCTGTTTTTAAAACAGGCTGCGATTTGCATTTTTTGGGGTTAAAAAAAAAAAAAGCTGGGGAAATTTGTGCAAAATTCAGGCCCGCACTCCACAATTTGCGCAGATTGCTTAAATTTGCTCAAATTGCAGAGCAGAGGCCCAATTCTTGCACAAATCTGAAATTAACTGTCAGAAAATTCAGGGAGGCCAAAGTGGAGCATGTGCATATGCAGTGAGAGGAGGATGGTTCCATACTTCTGATGTTAAATGCTACACAACCTTCCAGTTGGACGTTTCCCTCCCTTCTCAGTCCCTTCTCAGCCTCAGGTTGGGTATTTAAGCCCATTGGAGCTTATGTATCTGAGAGCAACTCTTTTGTAGTGGTTAGAGTGCTGGACTGGGAGTAGGTTCAAGTTCTCCTTTGGCCGTGAATTGCAGTGTATGACTTTGGGCCAGTCAATACACAACAACTTGAATCTAATGGGTCAGCCCCAACTTACGCAAATCGCAAGTTGTGCAAATCGTTCTAGTGATACGCAGTTCTTGGCTCCAAATCTGTGCAATCTGTGCAAATATTTCAAGCAATTTCACAGAAGCTGAAACACCCCCCCCCCCAACTCAGCTTTTGGCTGTTGTGTCAGAAATGTGTCCAATGTCCGTCAAGCTCAAATGGAATGGGTTTTCCAGTGTCGCACATCCCTAGCTGCATAACCTCGAGGAGTGGTGACCTCAAGTCATAGGGCAGCGCAACATGCACAATGTGTGTGGGGGAGGGGGTTGCAAAGGAACTGGGAGTGTACTGTTTGTATATAGCTGTATAATAAGCATGTGAAACGAACATGCAATTTTTTTGCTTATTAAAACTTTGTTTGCCAAACAAATGTCCTTGTTATTGCAAAGGCTATCCTCACAACAACCCTACAAGGTAGGGTCAACAACCCTACACGGTAGGGTAGGCTGAGACTCATTGACTGGCCCAAAGTCATACACTGCAATTCACGGCCAAAGGAGGACTTGAACCTACTCCCAGTCCAGCACTCTAACCACTACAAAAGAGTTGCTCTCAGATACATAAGCTCCAATGGGCTTAAATACCCAACCTGAGGCTGAGAAGGGACTGAGAAGGGAGGGAAACATCCAACTGGAAGGTTGGGGGAGAAAGCAAAAGTGGAGGAGGATGAAATACATAGACCAGGACATTGACATAACTGGAAAAGTGGGCAAAACTGATGGCACAGCTGTAGAACAGAGGGGAATTTAGCACAACATCCCCAACAGCTGTCATTTGTCCCTGCACACTTGCGCAAGACAGATAGTAAGCCAAAACAACAACAACGGTGAACACCGACTGCACCAGCACCAACCTGCCCCAATGGGAGGGGAAGCCAATATTTCCCCTTTCTGGAGTAGCTGGAGACTCAGGGAAGTGTTGAGAAGGTGGAGGGCACTGAGAACTGTCAGTCCAACACTTACATCGAGAGGATTACATTGCTAAGTGGGAGATATTGTTACCCACACCTTTTGGTGCACCTACTTTTGCTGCTTCCCCCCCACCCCCTTTCAGTGCTTTTCAATTGACAATTTGGCAACTGGTCCCTGGCAACTGTGCGCAAATTAGCTTATATGCAGTGTCGCCTTGTCAATCTCTTACCTACTGCACTTGGCTGCTTCCTTTGACAACTGAGACAGACAAGGAAATTGACCAGGCAAGACTACACTTATTGGACAGCTGCAGGTGCACTCCTGCACACTTGCGAAAGACCAACCCAAAAAATAATTATGAACACAGTTGCACAATTTTCAGGGGCCAAAAAAATAATAAAAAATATATGACCCCCAAGTGGGCTTTTTTGAGGCTCTGAAAAAATGAAAACAAACAAAACAGCAGCAAATAAAAAGGGGTTGGGAGCAGGGTGGGGAGGGGGAGACAAGATGGGTTCTGCTGCAAAGGACACTGGGATAGCAGCTGGAGGTCCAAGGGGGAAGGAGGGAGAGAACAAGCCACAGTGAGCCCAATTGTCTGTTGGGTGCACCATGGGTTCTTCTGCGAACAACCCACACTGTGTAGCTTATTTGCAGGGTTGGTTGCCATGTCGTGCGAACTTACCCAGTGTTTAGAATTACTTTAATGGGTAAAATAATACATTTAAAACTACTATCCCCCACCAACCTTTCCTCTGGTACTTTTAAAGGGCAATCCTACGGTCGCTGGAAAGGCAGCCCCTGGTACCCTATGGATGTTTTGGTCTTCAACTTCCATCAGCCCCAACTAGCATAACCAATGGTCAGGAATTCTCAGAGTTGTAGTCCAAAACATCTGGAGGCTGCCTTGGAAGATGGAGAGGGCGGTCTGCCACTGGAGTATTTCTCATTGCAGCCACTGAAACTTCCGCCACCAGGGAAAGGTGCATGTTTATATATTTTATTAGTTTATTCTTAATGTTTCTATACCACCTTCTCAGCTAAAAAAAAAAGCCATCAAGGTGTGGGCATACTGAGGCGGCCTTGGATCCAAAGCCCTCCCATTCCCTGGACACGCACACACACACGCACTCAACACAACAACAACAACAAGGTCTTAAACAGCATCAGCCCTGGAGCCTGGCATAGTTTACCGTATTTCTCCCACTGATTTCAACTGGAAGTGAAATACTGGCTCAAAAACCAGCAAAAACTGTCTCCTCACCGCCCAGGCTCTGCCACAGGTCTCCCCCACTCCCAAGTAAGTTGGATTGCTCCATCAGACAGCCTTTCAAGGATTTTGGAGCATGTGTCCTGCTGGGATATTCCCCCTAAGTGGCGATAACACTCGGCTTTTAGCCATTTTCACTAATAAGCTTTAAAGGTATCTCAGCAAGACAACACATCATGAAATGTCTTGCTTTTGTACTGCTACTCATCACTGTGAAACCTGGAAAGGTCCACACTACCATCTTTAAGGCAGACAAAAATAAGTGCACAAGGGAGAAGAAGAAATGAGAAAATCCCTGTGGTAGCTTCAATGCTTTAATATGGTGTCCCATTTTATAGGGGGGGGGGGGGCTTTAATATATTATCCAGTTTCAGCCTGGCACACTAGACTAAAAAAATGAAATTGTCTAAGTTCTAGAGTAAGAGTGCCCTCTAGTAGTAAGTGTTCTGTAGCAATGTTTTCCATATTTTTTGAAAATATTCTATTTTGAAACACTGACATTCAGTAAGTCAGGGTGTACATTTCAAAGTGTGTTTCAACTATATATTCAATCATTAAGTCTTTCTAGCAATGCTGAAAGACAGCTGGTAAATGAGCAATGAAATAGCAAAGTGCATATAAAATTTTTCAGGTAGAATACTGCATTTTACTTGAGATCAAGTTACCGGTATTCCTTCAAAAATATAAAACACACAAGGAAGAGAATTAGCATGACATTAACAAAGAGGCTTTGAGGAAAAGGAAATAGTTGCTGGCTTGCTCTCCCTCTGGCTGCAACTCAAGGAACCTTTAGGCAGTCATGCCTTTTAAAATTATTATTTTACTCATGTATGCAGCAGGAGCAAAAGCCGTAGTTTTGAAGGCCGCTGCCCAATGCACACAGAGGTGAATTATGGGAGCATGCACAATGGCAGCTCCTGCTTGTGACAAATAAGTCGGACAACTTGGCCAATCATTAGAAAACTTTCAGCCAGATGCTTGAGGCTCTGGACCCATCACCCCACCCACGTTTCATGGCATGCTGTTTTCATCATGTGACTTGGGTTTCAAATGCAGCAGAATTCCCTTCTTTTGAGGGGGGTTAGTCCAAAATGAAGTTTGGGGGCAATAAAAATACACTTCTAAAACAAAACATTGTATTTAAAAGTTTGCTTCTGACTGCTATTTCTATTTGAAAATAGATTTCCCAATCATGTTTTGGGGGG
This sequence comes from Shinisaurus crocodilurus, assembly GCA_021292165.1. NCBI lineage: Eukaryota > Metazoa > Chordata > Lepidosauria > Squamata > Shinisauridae > Shinisaurus > Shinisaurus crocodilurus. Next base: position 228,902,852 of record CM037879.1, read on the forward strand.
ATGGGAAACACAATTCTTTTTTTGTACGTCATCAGCCGGAAAAAGTTTCACTAAAATCATGGGAACGGCTGCCCATCATATCCATGACTGCCGTATTTTACCAAGGGATGGGGGGGTTTGTGCATTCAACAAGTGCACAGAGGGGTTCTTGGGACCACGCAGGCTACCTCTGCCCACTGCCGGAACCACATGCCGCCTCCTCCATCCCAATGGAACCCCTACACTCGAGGAGGCACTCTTCCCACGAGCCTCCACTGCAGGGGATGAAGAAGCGGTGTGCCATTCCAGCAGTGGGCAGAGCTAGCCCACGCAGCCCTGAATCAAAGTGTGCGGGGCATCAGGTGAACACGACAGCAGGACCTGCTCACATGTATATAAGCATTCTGCAAACCAACCAACCAACCATCTACAGATAGTTAAGGGAGGAAGCGGAGACTTACTGAATTCTCTTTCAGCTGTAGTCCTTCCCCATTTGGCAATGAAGACCTCCGTTTGGAAGAGGAGTTCTTGTTCGGTGTGGAATTCGTTCCCCCCGTTTTCTTCTTTACAGAAAGCACCTCACAACTGGCCTGGTCTTCATTGTGTGTACTTTTCCCTGCATTGATCACCCTAGTACAAAAAGCAACAACAAAATAAGAATTCTTTAAAAAAAAAAAAAAAAACACCCACCACATTCATATTTATTTACTTATTTCAGGGATTTAAAAACCACCCTTTGATAAAATTCCCAAGACAATCTGCAAAATGTAGACACATAAAAACAAAGTTAAAAAATATATAGATTAAAAAATATGCCATTTCCCGATGAAAGTGAAATATTTGAGAAAATGTTCAAACTCCTATCTGAACATTCCCAATGAGGAAAGCAAGAGGCATGCAGGGTGTGTTCGTGTGTTCATGCGCCACTTGCCATCTTCATTGGGAAGACAAGCAGTGCCCAAAACCAGGGATCTGGTGGGCACTGGGAGGAGCACAGAGAAAGTGAAAATAGGCAGGGGCAGGCCACACCCACTTATGTCATCCAGCCTGCAGAAGGCCTGGGGGGGCAATCCACCACCCCCTAAAATAGGTTCTGCACCCCTGCTCTAGATATTGAGAAATCAGAAAGTGGTGGGAAATTGGATTACTCTGGTGAGAAGCAGTGAAAACTATCACACGTCTATAATTCTACCAGCCTTCCCAACCTGGCGACCTACAGATGTTTTGAATGACAACTCCCAGCATTCCTGACCATTGGTCATTCTAGCTGGGGCTGTTGTAAGCTAAAGTTCAAAACATCTGGAGGGCATCAAGTTGGGGAAAACTGAGTTACAGGAAGGCAAGCATTGTTAGAGCCATGAGGAAATGGGCAAACTCATACCAAGGTATTTAAGAAACATGTAACTTTGCAGAACAAAGTATAGTATTTTTGAGAAGTCAGCTCAGTGGTACAGGAGGAAGCCGCATGCATGAGCTCAGACAAGCCCTGGCCTAAGCAAGGGCTTCTGAGAATAAGGCTAGAAATGATTTTTTTTTTTTTAAAGATGAAACTGGGGTTCTTCACAAGAATTTCTTCACCCCAGGAGATCAGAGCGTAGGACAACTTTGAAAGAATAGGAAGTTCACCGCAAGAGGAGGAGTCTACTACCAACCCCCAGCGGATCATGTGAAATCCATGCTGCATAAAGCCAATGGCTCATCTAGTTCAGCAACCTGCCTACCAGCAATGGCTGTATATCCGTTGCAGGGGAGCTCACAAGCAGTGCATAATCCTGCTCTTAATCCTCAACATATGGTAGATGGAGATATTTTATCTCTGAAAACTGAGGTTATACTTTGGCTGTTATTCCTAGTAGATACCAAAAGACCTATTTGTTTATTCATCTAATCTACATATTTACATGGATTTCTGCCATGTGAAACATCAGTTGTGATGGCAACAGCTACTGGAGGTACATTTGCACTACAAGATTATTTATTATCCACCCGCTTTTTGTTGTCTATAGTGGTACAATCCCAAATGCTTTTTCTGAAGATCAGCTCTTAGTTGGAAGTCACATCATGCTGCCTGTACCTCCACCTTCATTCCTTATCAACCACCACTGTTTTTGGCATGTTACTTGATATGGGAAAAGCTCCTTGCCAACAATTTGTTTTGGCTCTATGTGATTGCTCGTTCTTGCAGTACCAGTTTAGCTGTTTGTGCTGCCTTTAACTTGATCTTATTGAACACGCACGCACGCACGCACGCACACACACACACACACACAATGTTTAACTTTTTACCTATTGTTCATCACTCTGACAACTTTTTGTTATAGAGAGACTCGAAACACAATAATAAATACATTTTGACAAGAGCTTGCTCCATTGTATCAGCACATTTCCCCACATTCAAACGTAACAATACACCAAAATTCTGGAGTATCTTGGCTTATCATGTACACTGCCCAACTGCTGCCACTTAGCTCCTCAAGCTAGTGAGAGCTGCTAAGGTAGCCAGAAACTAACCAGGACTTCAAAGCTTAGCATTACATCCGAACCAGGACTCCAAGCTTGTTGCCCCCGAACAAGCCAGGAATCCAGCGACAAACCCTGGCTTCAGATTCTGGCTTGTTGGGTAAGTGACAAACCTGGAGTCCCAGTTCACATGCAACACTAAGTTTTCAAATCCTGGTTAGTTTCTGGTTACTTTAGCTGTTCCCACTGGCAGGAAGAGCAGTGTGCAACAGCACATTACTCATGAGCAATAAGCCAGGATTCTCCAGAATTCTGGCTTATCATTATGTGAAAATGTGGTTGCAATACATACAATGGCATTACAGAATAGGGAAGCTTGCCAAGAGACTCCAGGCTGACAAGGAGAAGCCTTTCAAACTTAAGAGCTTCTTGGGTTCACCATTTTCTAACATTTGGTTGGTCCTAATACAGGCATTATCCTACTGTGTCTTTTTAAAAGTTATGGTTTCTTTTTTGTCCTTTTATCTTCAAGATACAGGATTGAGTTTTTGTCAAATCAGTTAACTGTGCTATCCAAAGATGTATGGTGGGAGGTAGTGTCTTTGCCATGCATACTGTCATAATTAATCTTTTGACTAGCATGGCAATCCATTGGCTATTCCTGCAATCCAATCCAGGCATCTTAGGGTACCTACAATTTAAATGTGCAGTTTCTGAAAGCAAAGCTGATACACTTTGAAACCTCACTCTAGAATGGTGAAATTATTTTACAGTACTATAACATGTGACGTTTTTCTTGGCTACGTTGAGATACCACAAGCATGCACAACGTGTGAGGCACCAAACTGAACACACTCCTCTAGTCATGCATTGAAGTCCACAAGAGACTAATAAACCTCTTGTTTTTGCTGCCTGCCTGTAAGGACAGAAATAGGTAGACATAACAAGCAGGTGGTGTTTGGCTTAGGGGTGTGAGTGTGTGTGTGTGTTTGTGACAATTTGGGCAGGCCTGCTTTGAACTACAGTATGAGGTTTTAGCACACTACAGCAGGGGTAGGCAACCTTTTTGGGCCATAGGCACATCTGGCAATTTGAGGAACTGTCCTGGGCACCACCACAAAATTGCTGCCATAGGAGGCATGAGAAAGGGCAAGTAACCTGCCCAAGAGACTAAGTACAAGGCAGAGGTGGACCTCAACACTGAGCCTCAACACACTAAACAACTCATTTGAACCCACAGTTTCCAGGATCAAGAGAAACCTGTGTCACTACAATCCCAGCACCAGGTAAGGAAATGTGTTGTTGTTTTTTAAGTGGGAGGGGTAGGGTACCTTGCTGCGCACCAAGAAAGGTGTCTGGGGGCACACTGGTGCCTAGCGGGCACCACGTTGCCTACCCCTGGCACTAAGGTTCCTGCAGTGATGAACATGCTGTCTCCAAACTCTGGGGGAAAGTCTTGATGACTGCTGCACCCCAAGCATGTGAAACAGCATAGTCAGCTGCCTGCAACAGAGGGGGAAATCGAGCACTCATATACTAGGGATGATCCATCCAACTCAATAATTCACAAAAACCGTGTCTGAGAGTGGCTAGCTGCCTGGAGCAAGAAAGCAAGAAGAAACGTTTGTTTTAGTAAACTTACACCCCACATTTCCACCCAACGGTGTCCAAGGCAGCTAATAATCTAGAACACAAACAATATCAAATCAGTAAAATTAAAAATCAAAAAGTTTAAAAGCAGTCACATTGTTCAACCAGCTATGAACAGATGGAGCAGTAGGTAAAACATGAAGATCAACCGGTTAAATTTAAAAAATGTTGGCAGAAACAAACGTGTCTTTAAAAGGTGCCTGAAAGTCATGGAGGGTGGCAAACAGATCTCTGAAGCACAGAGTTCCCCAGCTTGAATGAAGCTCCAGAAAAGGCCCTCTCCTGCATTCCTGCCAAATGCATCTCTGATGCCTGTGGGACATGAAGGAGAGCCTCCTCAACTGATCTTAAGGGTTGGACAAGTTAATACAGAGTGAGACAGTCCTTTATATATCCTGATCCTAGACGATAATCAGGGTGGATAAAAATCAATGCTTTTTAAAAAAATAATAATTTAAAAATCGGATTTTTAAAATTTAAATTGGATTTTTTTTTTATTTAAATCGGGTTTTTTATTTAAATTGGATTTTTTTAATAGAATGCTTTTTGAGGAAAAATCTATCTAAAGATAGTTTTCTATTTAATATACATTATAGTCCAAAGATTATTCATCATGAAATAAGGATTAGTTTTTAATTATGATAGTCCTTAAGTTTTTTAAAAAAGATATTTTATTTAACCACATCAGTTAACAAACATGGATGTTTAAGCAAATACAAGAATACATATGCTATAACGTTATTGTTTAAGTTAAACAAAACTATTTAAATTGTTAATATTAAGGTAATGATTATTTTTCTCCTTCCAATAAAGTACAGCAGAAAAGTTGTCCAAATATGAATGATTAATCTATTAAACTGTAGATAGTTCACCTCGCAATGATTTCATAATTATCTATCTATGATGTGTGTGTTTTGATATAACTGTAAAACTAATCTGAAAAGTTGTTATTCTAAAAATGAAACCTTCATCTGGTTATAAATATTAAGATTATACCAGCAAGGATGAGTCTTTGGTACTCTGAGTTGTGTAAAATATGTATTAAGTTTATAGCAAGAAAGAGTGCACTGGGGGGGGGAGTCACATGATTAAATCGAGTCTTTCTGAGTAGTGATTTAAATCGTTATTTCGATCAAATTGGTTTAAATCATGATTTCAATCAAATTGATTTAAATCAAATCCACCCTGACGATAATGCTGTTCAAAAGTCCAATTTGGACTGTTGGATAATGAATCTTAGATAGCAATCGTAAGATTATGTACACCAGTTGCTGGGAAACATGGGCAGGAGGGTGCCGTTGCACTCATGTCCTGCTTGTGGGTTTCCCATGGACAGCTGGTTGGCCACTGTGGGAACAGAATGCTGGATTAGATGGACCCTTGGTCTGATCCAGCATGGCTCTTATGTTCTTAAGGGTTCTGTTTTATTATTTCCTTAGAAATCCTATATTACAAAACCTTCACCATCCAAATGTTTGTTTAGCATTGACAGTTCAACAGCTGGCCCTTTCCCAAGCCATCACAATCTTGCAAATGGTGGCTGGGTGCCTAGGCCCAACATGGATGGGGGTGCCCATTAACATTTTCATTTAATTTTCCCTTGACAACTTCGAGACATGTTCTTTTCCCAGGCACTTCTATAACGGTAGCTTTATTCCTCACTGTTCAGGCATATACACAAAGACATTTCCCGAACCACCCCAATATTCTCCCCTCTGAAACTGACCCCTGTATTTACAGCACAATCCTACTCAGAAGTAAGTCCCATTGAATCCAATGAGACTTACTCCCAGGTGACTGTGTTTAGGATGCACAGTCTAAGTATCATAATGATACCATATCCCACTGATGTGCCAAGACTGCAAATCTGGCTCTCCCAAGGTTCAAGGAAAACAAGATAAATGGCTTATAGGCAACTGTTTCAGGCTTTTAAAAACGTCTTTCATATTTAACATGTGTGGAAAGTTAAACTCCAAAGTTTGGCAATGATCGTGCTAATCCCTTTTGATACAGCTGTCAATTTAAATTAGCACACAGCTGATCATGTGACTGGAACAGTTCACTTATGCCCCACAGACAGGGATTTGTTCCTTTCTCAAAATACTTTCCTGTAGCGTGTATAAACCTGAAATTTCTAGCTTTCTTAGCGGAAATTACAGCAGCAAAACCAGCAAGGATATCGGGCATCATACAAGAGAAATAAAAAAAACCAAAATATGCCACAACACAAGACAATAAAATCGGAAGACATCACAATAATAGAAAATCAAAAGCATCGAAACAGTCTGTGTGCAAGGTTCTTTCCCACACATGCATGTTCTTTAGAACCATGGAATATGGTTCTAAAGGTGAGAAGCAGCTGGACAACTTTTTTTGAATAGAAACCTATGGATTTTAGCTTTTACAGTTAATATTTAGTAGTGTCTGTTATTTAAGAATGTAGAAGGTGGAGTGGAATCTGAAATCTGACTAATAAAAAAGAACACCTGAGGTGTCTGAATACAATTGTAATAATTATATACACAGTAATACCTTGGATTGCAAGCATAATGCGTTCCGGAACCGTGCTTGTAATCCAAAACACTCTCATATCAAAGCGAGTCTCTGGTGGGTGTGAGTGGGGCCGATTTCGGCCCGCTACGCCCGCTTGAGGCGAGCGGTTACATCCCTACGCTTGTCTTACAAGACCTTGCTTGTTTATCAAGTAAAAAAAAATTAAATTTTTTTGCTTGTCTTGCAAAACGCTCTCAGACCAAGTTACTTGTAATCCAAGGTATTACTATATTTGCTGATAAAAACAATATATTCTAGGACCAGGTTATTAAAAGGACCACCTTCTCTCATATGGTCCTGTCTGGCTGTGAGATCTTTGGGAAGGCCTTGCTCCAAGTCCCACTACCAGAGGCACTGCAATTGATGGTTACTCAGCACGGGGCCTTCTCCTTGTGGAGCCCTGTCTCAGAAATACCCAGCCACAAGAAGCCAGTTTGTCCGTTTTCTGATAGCACTCAACACAAGACTAAAATGGTAGGATACCACGGGGCTTTGGGTCTGTAGTTTGAAAACTTGCTTCCACAAAAGAAATTGAATCTGTTTTTCTTGGATTGTTTTAAGCTGATGTTTTAATTCTGTGCTGTTATACTACCTTAAAGGCTCTTTGGAACTGAAAATGCAGGGGATATTTTAATAAATAAAATATAAAAACTTTAGACTTGTGGTCATGCCTTCTATCTGTCTCAGTTCAGCCAGGACAGGCATGTTTTCCAGACATGCCCTTGAGAAAACTCCACCCTACCATCATGCGGATTCTCAGGAAGCCACCCTCCCCCCACCCAACCTTTTTGTTTGTTTGTTTGTTTGCACTATACATGCTGATAGCAGCAAAAGCTGAAGTGCAGGGCAGGCATCAAATTACCTACCAAAGTTGTATATATACTAGTGCCTTGCTGAAAGTGTGAGAGGGTGCTGTTGCCCTCATGTCCTGCTCGTGGGTTTCCCATGGGCAGCTGGTGGGCCACTGCGGGAACAGAATGCTGGACTAGATGGACCTTTGGTCTGATCCAGCAGGGCTGTTATGTTCTTATTTCTATTCCTTTGTATCCTGAAATGGATGCCGCATGATCACTGGGCATTCCGGGGAGTGCTCCACCTAGCGGTAAGAGCAAGAATGGGGCTTTTCTAATGTATCCTGCTTGCAGCAACACAAGGACTAGAGTGTCCAGTGACCCAATTGGGAGTGGGAGTGGTGTGCTAAGTAAAGGGATCTGTGATTGAAGAATACAAGGATATTACCTTTATGCCACTCACCCATTGGGATGGGGAGTGGCGCACAGGGAATCTCGTTTTTATCTCCAATCGCAGAGCAGAGATAACAGCCGGGGCTCCTTTTCTCGGCTCCTCCCCAAGCCCCTGGTAGCCTCCAGGCCCCGGTGGGGGGAGGCACAGAGGGAACCCAAGCCTCAGTGGACCAGATGTGGAACCTCCACTGGCTGGATGAGGCCTGTGGGCCAGAAGTTCTCCATCACTGCTGTACTTGCACCACACAGCCTGCCCTGTGCCCCCCTAATCCAGCCTGCTACCCTCAGATACAGCAGAGGCAGCCAGTGTTGAATAACATTCAACCACCAGTCTGGTCACTTCTGTACATGGAATGGGGAGCGCCATCTTGTCCTTTACCTCAGGCAGCAAAACATCTTTGGCTGACCCTGATGCAACTATATTTGTGTTGCCTTCTTGGACTTTAGGAGGAAGAGGCTTAGTCAGGGTTCATTTTGGAGGAGTTGAAAGAGAGATATTGCTTTTCTGAGGCAAGACTTGTCCTAGTTTTATCTCTGCTGTATGCTTACAAAATCTGGTATGGTGAATAGCAAGCAAGGTCCAGTTAATTTTCTGTCTGCAAGGACATTTGACAACAAAAATAACAAATGGGGGGGGGCACTCTTTGAAATGGAACGAGGTCATCAAATGAACATGTCCTAAATGTACGGTCACTCTTGTCATTGGATATGGGTAAGCTCTCTCAAGCTTGCCTAGGATTGACAAGGAAAAAAATATTCAGAAGATCTTGGAACATTTTCCCAAGCCAAGCCAAGACCTGGAAAAATGACCTGCCTCTTAGTCTCTAAGGCTGCAATTGTGAACAGAGAATTATTTCTGGGTAAACACACATAAAATTGTGTTATTAATCATACCCTTTTCAATATTATGGAGTGGCATCGCTCCATGACATTCATTGAGAGAAAAATAAAGGGCCGCATGGTCAACCCCCCCCCCGGGGGGGGAACCATAATCAGTGTGTTTTCCACAAGAAATGGGCTTCACACACCCCCATCAGGTTTGGTCCCTGCAATTTCTTAATTTCCCCTTAAATGCCGTGGTTCCAGAGGAGAATTGGGAGTCCAGGGAAATGGCAATTCTCCTTTTGCTCAGATTTTAATCTCAGCCAGAGAAGGACTGCGGGGCTCATGACACAAATTCATCTCTCCTTTGGCACAAGCTTTAATGAGCCCCTAAAGCAGATTTCCAAGCATGATTTAGGATACCTTTACTAGTAACAAATTGACCAGGATCAATCCAACACAGGGCCAGCCCTCCCATAAGGTGGGGGGGGATCCCCCACCTCAGACGGCGGATCAGAAACAGCAGCAGATATTGCGTGTCCGCCACTCAAGTCCCAATGCTTCCACCACTGCCCTATGCAGCCTCTCAAAGTGAGGCACAGGGTGGGAGGGCACTCCAGAAAACCCTGCTGGCCACTCCTGGCATTAATTTGCGGAATAGACACAGAATTAAATTGGTCCCAGAACAGTTCTGTTTTGTTAAGGTCACTGTACTCTAATAACTCTTCCCTTTCTTCCAGCTACTCATTTGTTGTATGCCTACAAGCACTTGAACTACACTTCCTAATACAGATATCATGCATTTTGGCATAGTAGCTTCTGCTGTGCTTATTGCGTCTGTTCATAGGCGCCAGGCAGCAGCTATTACAATTTAGCCACTCGTTTCCCCACAAGTTCTAGTGTAATGTGAATACGATAAAATATTTAGAAGGAATTTGCTCTGAAGGCAAATGTTAGTTTCCAATTAACATTTTCAAACCACCACAGCATGATAATTATATCCCTTAGATATTTTTGCTTCATGCATTTGTAACATACATCATGGCCTATTTATGTGGTTCAAAGACTGAATTAGAGGGAAATTAAAAAACAAAATGAAGTTCATTAAGAATGGCTAACCAATCCATAAATAACATTTTCAATGGCTTCCACAATCCCGTAGATGTGCTGTCATAGCTACAATGCACTGTATGTAACAGACATGGCATAGGTCTCTTTGGCTTTACTGGCTCTTGGAATCCCATATAATGCATGTACCAATGGCGATGACTCCATGACAACTAAAATGTCCTTATGGTATCACACATCAGTCATTCAGTCCTGCCCACCCAAATCTGCACCCCTCTCTGTACTGCAATGCCCCATTTGGCACAAGAGCAATCCATTCATCCTATGAGCAGTGCATGGCACCCTCAGTGGGACTCCTTAATCCGGAAGAGTCAGGACATGAAAACTGAGAATCCTCTTAAGCTCTGCGTGTGATCTTCTGGGGGCTCTTTGCAAAGTGAGAACGGTAGTACTGTTAGAAGTGGTAGACCCTCAGATGGTCTTGGGGCCCTGGAGAACAAGCGGGGGTCCCCAACCTTTTGGGTTGGCGGGCACATTTCAAAGTTTGAGAGCATGTCATGGGTGCTCTCACAAAATGGCTGGCCATGGGGGACTTGCCCATTCACAAAATGACTGGCCATGGTGGGCCAGTCACAAAACATTCATTTCCCAGAAGGCAAACTGGCAAGACTACATGAAAAGTAACTTGCCCAAGAACCTAAAGTACAAAGCAGAGGAAGGTTCTGAGTTCCGAAACACAAAATATCTCTTTACAACCCAAATAAAGATGGTGCTGGAGGGCAGCACTTTGGTTTGCAGCACAGCAGTGCCCCAGTTAAAAAAAATAATAATTAAAAAAAAATCTTAAGAAATAAAATAAAAATCAGGAAGGCCAGGGAGCCTAGTGGGCACCGAGAGGCTTCATGAGCACGCTGATGCCTACATTGGAGACCCCAGCTGTAGAGCCAGTCCTGGACGGGCATTATGTCAGCCTAGGACATCAAAGCAACACCATCTGTTGTGATTGTGCTGCATCCTGGACCAATTCTTTGCTTGCATATTGGCCTATAGGAAGGGGTGGGGAGCCCTTTTCAGTCTGAAGTCTGAATTCCAATCTGGAAAGGTCTGGGGGCGGGGGGGGGGTACATTCCATTTGTGGCCATGGTGAAAAGTAAAGTAGGTCTGGCCAAAAGCAGAATGGACAACCATAGTATAATCATTACTCATTTTAAGCCTACTAAGAAATAAGCAGGACAAAGTTTCTGCTTACTTGTGAGTAGGTAGACATGCAGGACTGATTCACTAAGTAGCACTTTCAAAAAGCATCGCAAATACCACGACTCTGCATGTCTACTCACAAGAAAGCAGGGCAAGACTGTGCATGTCTACAAAGAAGTAAGCAGGACAGGCCTCAGAAGCAAGCAGGACTGAAGTACTTGGCAGCTTCCTCCCTAGACCCCACCCACTGTAGGGAAAAGCTCTCATCTCCAATCAGCTACCAACCGGAGATAAAAGCTTTTCCCTGCCGGAGAGGGCACAGGACCCAGGAAAAGAGCTGGGAGGGCAGATGCATAACCCCTGCAGGCCGCTTCTTGCCCACAGGTCCAGATTTCAAATGGATTAAAGCAGGTTAAGGTACAGATATTCCATCAATAGTAACTGAAAATAATCAGATTAGTATCGCATACTATTCAGCTTGGAATGCATCTTTTAAATATCAGCTAGTCTTCTCCCCTGCCCTTAAAGCAGGGAAAATTACAGTTCCAAATCATGACAGTCCCCATAGCCATGCCCCCAAGGAGAGTCCAAAAACCCAGGCAGCTGTGTTGATCCATATCAACAAACCAGTTCTGGCAGTTTTCTTCTCTGCCAGGAGCAGGTCTTCTGTAAAACTAATGGGCCTTAATTGCCCATTCAGGACCAAGCCACTCCAAAATACTTTGCATTACAACAGGGAACAATACATTGTTGCTGGGGAAAACTCATTTCTCACCAGCTACTGTGGGGATTGCAGCTAAACTCAGGGTGAACAGGGAAGTCTAGGGGGTGGGGGTGGCAGATGACGCCAGCATCCCTGCTAATAAAAAAGTGCCAGTGCTGCATCTTTGTGAGCCCTGGGTCCACTGCAAGTGGCCCCAAAAACATTACCCAAGGGAATGCGGACCTCAGCAGAAAAAAGGTTCCCCACTCCTGAGTTGAAGAGCCTCAAAAGCAGCAGGTAAGTTTCTATGATGAATGCCTAACAAGGCAAATTCCTTTTACCCGAGCAAATAAGTTCACCAAGTGTTATTAGCCCACCTACCTACACATAACTCTAGTAATCACTTATGGAGTACTAATAGCCTGAGAAGAAAGAAGGAACAGAAGCATCATCAACTTTCCCAGTTCACACAGACTTCCTTGCTTGATCACCCATTTGCCACTGGCAAAGAGGCAAGTGGTTATATTCACGCCTGACTTTTACACATTGAACGTTGGGACTTTCATTATAGAGAGAAATGGAAAAGCAGTTGGGTTCTTCCGCATTAGCTGTAATTTGAAAGCTATACGAGCACGAGACATTCTGCCATGAAATACAGCTGACAGGCTACAACTTCTCACTCGCTGCAAAATATAGCATTTCCAGAAAAGGAAAGGAAAGGAAAAGAAAAGATCCCCAAGTCAAGAGAAGCCTTTCCAGGAGTGACAGTTAACACTGCCACCTTGCAGAACTAGACATTCCTGTCAGAGATAAACATGCAAAGAAGCAGAAACAAAAAGAAAAGTGACCTCAGAAAAACCTAACGGGGATTGATGGAACTAAAGAAAAGCTGACATCCAAGGAAATTCTGGAGAGTCAAATTGTCTTTAAGATGTTTGAAAGATGTTGCAGCTGACGCAGTGGGATACAGAATGTGTGGGACATCGAGATATGGATAACATCTGCGGAAAGCTCCAAAAAATGGTTCATAAACTGATTCAACAAAATGATTTTTTTTAATTGCTAGTAGTATACTTTGGGGGACAACGTGTGATGTCACTGGGGCATTTATGACTAACACCAATTCAAATAAAACCATTTGATCTTATTTACTTATAACTACCTAAGATCATGTAGCTTTTAATTACAAAGTGTTCTCCTGTTGTTGTTGTTGTTTTGTTCATCTTCACAACCCTGTGAAGTGGCTCACTTTTTCTGCCACTTTATAAATGGAAAGTTAGGGCTTAAATAACATGATCATCCTATGCATGTTTAGACAAAAAGAAAAAGTTAGGTCTCCAAAATCCAACTCTATTCATTACTAAACTAAACTACACACACACTGGCTCTACTTCAAAATATTTTTAGAATCTGCCTGTTTAGATTCAGCACCTGAGGTATTAATAAATCATTGTGGAACCTGTTCAAAAGAACAAAAAAGAAAAAAATAAAAAGTCAGCCACTCTCAAGTCAACCTCCACAGAAGAGATCAATGTGTTTTGCCTTCGAGACCAGCTCTGGATTGGATATTATTTCACCGATGCTCCACTGTCTGTCACACAAACACTAGAGGGCTAAGAGGTTGATGAAAATCACGTCGAAATAGAATCTGAATATTTTCTGTTGCCATTTATGTCTGGCTTAAGCTAAATCTTACAATCTATTATACATACACACAGGGTTGGATCCAGATTTATGCACATGCAGCCGATACCGCCCAGTCCTTACTCCCCACAGCAGCCCCTCCATCCCCTCAAAAATGCTACACAGAGAGTTGGGGTACCCTGATGAATGGGTTGAGGTGTAGCACAGATGGGGATTCCCCAAAAATTGGGCAGGGGCAACTTCCATGAGCAGAGCCCTTCCATCAACAGAGAACAGATCCTGAATCCAACCCATTGTTAGCACAATCCTATTCATATTCACTCAGAAGTAAATCCAACTGGGTTGTATCCAATGCTGTCTGTCCAGCAATGGAATGGATTCCACCACCTGCACAGATCTGCCCCCCCAATCTGCTCGAGAGTGTTGGGGGATTCTCCAGAGTAGATTTGGGGGCATGTGGAGGCATGCAAGTTGGAGGAAAGCAAGGGGGAAATCTGTGGCATGAGCAGAAATCCACTTACATGATATTAGAGGGAGCCCACTAAGTTTAATGGATGTTACTCACAGGTATGTGGGTATATAGGATTAAAACATGTGACATTAAAATCTTTGTTCTCCTTTACTGCCGGATGCCTCTGGCAACAAATTCATGGATAGTGATTCACTATTTGGAAACATTTGGTTACAGTTAGAAATTAACAGTTTACTGGAAGTTCACATAGAAACCCAACAACGATGGCTTCTGCAATATTTCACCATCATTAAATGCATGTGCCCGTGCACAAACTTAACATGTTCGCATTCCTGCAACATGGGGGACGGGGGGACGGCTTCTTTTCTGTCTTATTATTTTGAATGCTTTGCTATTTTGCCATCACATTTTCTGTCACCAGGAAGAACTGAGAAGTTAAACCTGGCTGGATGTTGCAGGATTTAACTGAGAATTCTGACTGCACAGACGTACCTTGATATGGGGGCACACATGCTGCTACATCCATGCAAAATGAATCTCTTTATGTTGCATACTCACAGCCCATTCAATGGGTCTCTTTATGCATGACCAACGCCCATTCCATGTGCTTTGTATCCAGCACTGTTCTGCCTCAGACAGGAAGCATTAAATTATTTTAATTGCCTCGGCTTTGTTTGTGTACACCTCTGAGGGGAGGGAGGAAAAGCATCCCTTTGCATCGAAAAGATTTTTGCTTGTTGTTGTCGTCTCCAATCCCCTCCCCGCCCCTCCATCCATGCCGGCGTATTAAGAAGAAAAGACTGGGGAGATTTTTTATTTTTCTAATTATTTTAATATACATGCTTTGTCCGGCTGCAGTTTTGTAGGGTATTGATCTTTCGGACACAACCCTTCAAAGGAGAGCAGCAATGGAAAGCCATTGTTTACATAATTTCCGCTAGGCATGGTCTTCGTTCCAAGTTTGCAAAAAAAACAACAACACAAAAAAACACCCTCATTCCTCCTTAAAAATCCTTTGGCTCGCTGAGAAAGGACGCTCCAAGACAGTCTTTTTTGCGGCTGTTGTTCTCCCTTCCTCCCCCCCCCCCACAAAAAAAAATAAAAGGAAAGGGGGGAAGTGACAGAAAGAAAAAGAAAAGAAGCTATCCCAAATCAATTATTAATAATTATTCTTATTCTAATTATTATTATTATTATTAAATATTTAAATTCTCCAAGCTAAACTTTGAATTAGGGTGACTAGAGAGGGGGGGGGGAGAAATCCTAACAGTAGCAGAGAGACCTGTTATGGAAGTCAAAGCAGCCAGCAAGCTTTTGAAAACTTTGTGAACTTGAATGTTTGCTTATCATTGGGTGACTTTTTATATTGGTCCTAATAGGTATGCTATTGTTAATATACTGATACTAAGCGGCCTTTCAAAGAATTCAAACCTCAGGGAGGCTTGGTCTATCAACAGTTATGGCAGCTTAATGGAACTTCCATGTTTGAAGGCAGTATACCTTTGTATATTGGATACTGGGGACATATGACAGAAGAGAGCTGCTCCCTTCATGCCCCCTTTGTGGGTGTCCCAAAGGTATCTTTCCACTTTTGGAAACAGAATGCTGGAATTTATAGGTATAAATGGATCTGGCAGGGCTTTTCTTACATTAATCTCTGTTCAGCTCATAGACGCATCTTCGACCTCTATATCTGTAGAACAAAACTTTCACAGTCTTCCCACCAACTGATATAAATATAGCTTCTGCCTGAAGCCTCACTCACTAAAGTCAATGAGAAACATCTTAAATCTTCTTTCTTTCTCCAGGCTTTTTGCAAAGTTCCTGTTCAAATCCTGTGAAAACATGAAATTTTCATCCTTGGTATTCTTTGCCTGATAAAGACCACAAGATTCTCATGCTTGAGATTCTTTTAGGAGTTTACATTTGAGATTAAAAAAGTAGACAATGCACTAATAAAAAGGTGTGCATTATTATGCAAAGTGAGTTTGCAACTATTCAATTAGTGTTGGGGAGGGGGGAGATGCCCATGATATTTTTGATAGAGCAATGTTCAGCAAGGTTATGACTAAGTGGTCTGTTCTTTGTTAAGGAAAGCAACTATTAATTGGCCTTATTTTGATAACCCTACATAATGCTCTGCTGATGGAAGCAGTTTCATCAGCGGGACCCCCAAAGCTCCCCATGGGCCCCCAAAATTTGCTCTGGAGGGCCAGGAAACCCTCTGGATCAGATTTTAGGGCAGTGTGAAGGGCTGCGGGGAGGGTGGCGAGCAACAGAAAGCCCTGTCATGCAAGTGGACCTCTGCTAGTGTACTGTTAGATGTAACCCTACGTATGTTCACTCAGCAGTAAATTCCACTGAGTTCAGTGGCACGCAATTTGAAGTATATATAAGCCTATGCATGTCTACTCAGAAGTAAGTCTCATTAAGTTCAATGGGATTTACCTCCCAGGTAGGCTGCAATCCGGTGTGTGGTGTGCACAATTAGGCTGCGGAAACAAACTTATCAATGCAGTTCTCTCCACAGAGGCCCGCATACTGCAGTGACCCAAACCACATCAAGAAGGGTTCATATGGCAATTTGGGAATATAGAATCACATCATCATGCATAGAATAGCCTTTCTACAGCCAAAGAAGTTTAAACTGTGAATTCAACAAGTAGATATTTTTTAAAAGGCTGCATAAAATCCAGTTGTGAAGATCGCCTTTATATCAAGTTGTCCATTTGAATTTACAGCACGCACAAAAATTAATCTGAACTTCAGCTCTAATCATATGTGCTACTTTCTGCAGCCAATCTACATAATTCCATGTAATTTATTAATTTTTACTGCTCTCTGCTAAATGCTTTGAAGTTCTCTCTTGCCATCTCCTTAGTGAATTGCCAGGAGCACGATTTTGCTGTACGAGGAAAGGTTTGGCATTGGTGGCTGTGGGATAGAAAATGGATGAACAACAACTGAAGCATGAAAACTAAATATGCTGCGGAAGAAAAATCTTTGTAGGAACAGAGGATTTGAGTTTTGCCTTCTGATTGTACTTGGTTAAATCTAATGCTCTACTGTTTAGTATCTTATGCAAGACAATTTTCCAATAAATTCAGCTGAGTCCTGATCAGTATATTTAAAACTACCCCTTTGCCCGGAAACACATGTGTGCGTATGCATGTGCACTCACACTCTCTCTCACACACACAGAAAATGTATGAATGTCACTGGAACAAACACACGTTCCTGATTCTGGCCTGTCTCAGAGCCAGCCCTACCATTAGGCGACAGTAAAAACCAAGGTTCTTTGTTTAATAGGCCAGGTACTGCAGAGCAGGTGGCTAAAGCAAAACCTGGAGGCCAAGGAACATGGGGTCCACCTATCCCAATTTCCATTCCTCATGGCTCTCTGGGTAGTGTTGGTAACTTCTTGGGCACGCGTTGGGTCAGAGGGTTGAGGTCAGCAATAGAGGAATTCGGAAAACAAACATCCTAAGACAGCATAGAAATGCAGAGGCAAAAACCACTAGGTGGTGGAAACAGGATTTCATGCCAAGCTAATGCATTTTGAGCATAAGAGTCCTTCCCTCAGAGAAACTGTTCCAGAGCTAAACAGATATGAAAAACAGCACTCTGCTTACGTTTGCTGTTTGTAAAGAACCTGCTCACTGTATTTTTCATCTCCTCTAAGTGTCCCTGCCTCTCCAGTTACTTACTACATGTGTGTGCTTGCGTCTAGCAGAAGCAAAATAATAAAAATTATTTAAAAAGTAGAAAATTAAACTTTTTTGCCCTCACTTTTCATCAATTGGCCAAAAAGTGAACACAGAGGTAATCTTCCCCGCCTCCATCAATTTGGCAATCCTACTGTATATATTTGCAGCCTGGACCCTGTATGATCAGTTGCTATCCTAATCAGACACCCTGCCCCCAATTATCTGCACCCCTGTAACCACACTCAGAAAGTTCAGAAGTACGGGGGGATACTTACCTTGCTTTGCCACCCTGCTTTTTGGTAATCTAATCTATACATAGCTCTTCAGGGTGGATTTTGTTTCCCTTCCAGCTTATGTTTATGATTTATAAAATCTTCATCTAATCCTCCAGAACTGATAAAAGTGGGTAAAATGCAGATTTATATCCATATAGTGATGCAATCAGAGATAGGTCTGCTAACTCTTAGGTCTGCATTTGAGAGTTAGTAATCATATCTGAAATCCAGATTAATGCTAGTTTATTTTTATTTATTTTTTAAGCCTTTGCCAAATGCTTATTCACGCTAGAAGGTCAAGAGCAGCCTTTCCCAACCTAGTGTCTTCCAAATGTTTTTGACTACAACTCTTATCAACCTCAGTACATGTAGTGGTGGGGGATCATGGGAGTTGTAGTCTGAAAGATCAAGAGGGCACCAGGTTGGGGAAGGCTGATCAAGAGTATATCATTATCCACTGTGGCCATAAGACTCCATCCACAGCAGGGCTGGGGACCCAGCTTTCTGTTGAGGGCTGCACTCCATTGGGGTAATCTGTCAGGGGACGTATGCCAGCAGTGGGTGGGGCCAAAACCAGGGATGGGCGGGGCCAGAGCCAAACATGGGCAGCACAGCCCGTCTTCTCTCTTTCTGCCACCCACTTTTCTCTCCCTACTTCTTCCCTGCCCAGCAGGCTGCCATAGGAGGAACAGATCCCTCTTGCTAGGGGTCTGAACTGATCACTTACAGGGGACTTTTGAAATTGGGGCCACAGGTTGTCAAACCTTGATCTATACCATCATGGAAAGAGAAGCACACACTTCGATTAGGTTGATTAGAAACAGTCATGCCAATTGAAACAACCCTATCCCAAAGTTCGAATAAATATGATTGATTCCCCAATACAATTATGGTGATTGTGTGAGAGGATCAGACATTTGTGGATTCTGTATGCATGTTCAAAACTCCACTGGTTGGCAGTAAGATTTGGAAAGCATTTAAAAACAGAACGCATTGCACAATTGAAATTAAAAAGAATCTACAAATATCCATCCATACAGAGCAATCACGATCTGATGACCTGCTTTCTTTTGGAGGCTCTGTCACATGAGCTTTTAGAGGAAATGCTGCCACCACCCATTCTCCTGTGGCTTTCGTTTTCTGCAGCAATCCTGCTGGGTGGGAAGACACTGGATGTGTTTGGACATAATGACAGACACTGCAGACTTAATAAGAGGGAGCAAGCTAGGCAAACCGACAGTACAGAAGAGATACACATTACTGCTGCAGTCAACTAGTGCTGTTCGGGGAGAGGAGATATTTATTATTTTATTTATTTAGGTATTAATGCACCCTAGGGCATGCAAAATAATTAAAGCAACACTCTGAGGTAACTTATACTAACCAGTAGGAAAAGAATTGATCACAGATTCCAAGAATATTTCACTTGAAAACTAAATCCCCTCCCCCACAAAGCACAGATCAGTGGAGACACGGGCTCAATAGTGAAGTGGCAAATTTTGAAGGGCAGGTGCTCATCACAAGAGTCCTCATAGCCACGCCCCCAAGGAGAGTCCAAAACTGCAGGCAGGTGTGTTGATCCCATAACAAACCCATGCTAGCAATTCCCCCGCCCCCAAGCAGGTCTTTTGTAAAGCTCATGTGCCTTAATGGCCCATTCAAGACCAAGCCACCCCAAAATACTTTGCATTACAATAGGGAACAATGTAACATTGCTGGGCAAATTCATTGACCCCCCCCCAGGGATGTATGAGAATTTAGTTACAGTTCACAAATCACTCGAAAATGCCCCATTCACAATCCTGAATGCAAACACATTTTCTCCAAAAATGTTCGTAAATTCCCAAACTTGCCTTCACGTTTGCAAAAAATGCACTTGAAAAATTGCACCATTTTCTCAAAATGTGCAACTTTCTCCAAATGCGCACATTTTAAATCACCCATGCTTTAGTCTATGGGGGAAATTTGCACAATTTTGCAAATTTGCACAAATTTGGAAATTGTTTGTGCAACTTTCACATTCAATAGTGTTCGTTTTGTGCAATTTCCCCATTTATGCAAAGTGATCGCGAGCGCAAATCAAGGGAGACGAATAGTGAGCTGATGTTGGGAGGATCTTAGCGAGCTTGAACATCGCTTGTTTGTCTGTCTCTAACTAAGTTCAAAGGGAACAAGGAAGTCTGGGGGAGTGGGGGTGGCAGCATCCTGCTAATCAAAAAGTGCCAGCACAGCATCCCTACCACCCTTGGTTACACTACACAGGCTGCAACCCTGTCAGGCTGCTTATATCCACCTTGGGTCAACAGGATTTAGGCAACTATATGCAGAAGTAACAGTACAATCCTATATGTCTCTACTCAGAAATAAGACCCATTAAATTAGATTAAACAGGACTTACTCCCAGGTAACTGTGTATAGGATTGGAATTGGGGATGTACAGATTTTGTTAAATTCATTCCATCTGTGCTTTGCAGATTGTTAGGCCTCGTTCATTCCATCATCTGCTCATTCACAGAATCAGATTTTGTTTACCAGAATTTCATTTTTCTTGTACTAATTTGCACTAGTGCTAATTCACGCTTGCAAATTAGGACATTTGCACAAGTGCACATTAGCATGAATCCTCCCCAAAAGTGAAAACTCAGTCCGCATGTCCACGGAAGCTGAGTGACTTGGAGAAAGCCGGTCTGCTGTGGAACCTGCAGGTCAGGTTCATAGAAATCTGAACTCATTTAAATCCATTGCAGATTTCTCCAACAACCCTCATTGCAATATCAAGCCATGTTCTCCAATGTTATTCTTAATTTATTCCATTTTTAAAAGATGAAGGATGGGCTAGAAACCCTCGGCAAGGACACACACAAGATGGTAGTTGAGACAAGCCCTGAGCCACATATTCAAACTCAGCGTGGAATACATAAGCTCTCCCTCATATATGAAAGTGAGCAGTCTATTTGTCTTTGCTTGTGAGAGAGAGAAAAGAGCCCACTACTAAAAGGCAAATAGCTCAAGTATTTATGCAAACACTGAAGCAGGAGAACATATGGTCTGTATTCCTGTGAAATCTCTAAAAGCCACAGCAACAAACTGAGTGATTTTTTATGTTTTAAAAAAAATATTATTATTATGCAGACAGATGCAAAACACAGAACATGCAAAAGGTACGTAGGAGTAAATATATTTGTCCTCCAATTTGGAAGCTTTTCCAGAGGCTTTGGCCTCCCTCAATAGCTCATTGCACTGCCCTGTTTCTTGTGTTGACACTAGATTCGACAGCTGAGGCATGGAAGGGGGAAACTTCCTGCTGCACCCAAGTGGACCTGGGCTCAGGATCTTTAGAATATTGATTTTTTTGGTTAAGGAAGATGTGGCTCCATAGTTGGTGGTAGACCATGTTCTAAGTTCAATCCTTGGAATCTTGCAAGGAGAATGTTCCACCAAGTTCAATTCTTGGAATCTCCAGTTATAAAGGATATCAGAGGAGACAGAACTAGGAAAGATCTCTGCCTAGGACGTTGGAGAACCACTGCCAGAGTACGGTTCTAGGTGGATCAATGGTCTGATTCTGCCTTCGTAAGGCAGCTTTGTAAATCAAAGTTTTGGTTGAATACTGTGTAGAGTTCTGGTTGCCACACCTTAAAATTATATTGTTGACCTGGAAAAAGTGCAGAAAAGAGCAACCAAGATGATCGGTGATCTGGAGAAACTCTCCTATGAGCAAAGGTTAAAACATTTGGGGATATCTGTTTAGAGTAAGGGGAACTTCCTAGATAGATATTATCAAGTGTGGAAAAGGGGACAGAATCCCCCCATCCACTTTCACAATCTGACAACCTGAGGTCATCCAATGAAGCTGCTTGGTGGGAGGTTCAGGACAGACCAGAGAAAGTAAGTCTTCATACACTGCATTGTTAAACTATGGAATTCACTATCACAAGATGTAGTGATGGCCACCAATTTAGATGGTTTTATAAGGGGATTACACAAATTAATGGAGAAGGCTAATGCCTTCATGTCCTGCTTGTAGGGTCCCCATCAGCACCTGATTGGACACTGTGGGAAACAGGATATTGGCCTAGATGGGCCTTTGGTCTGATCCAGCAGGGCTCTATTTTGCCCATGCCTGTCAAAAAGTCAGCCAATCCTGACTTCAGAAGTATCCTTGCACTAGAAAACATGCTTGTTAACAATGGTTGCTGAATTCATGCCTGACATGTTTGGCTGTACATCTCAAAACAAAATGTATGAAGAGGCCTTCAACTCACATGGAAGCAAGCACCTTGTGTTCTATCCTGAAAACTCTGATGAGGCCACCTTGGGAACAGATAGAGCCTTCAGACCATTACAGTGCAATCCTATGCATGTTTACTCAGAAGTAAGTTCCATTGAGTGCAATGGTCTTACTCCCAGGTAAGTGTGGATACGATTGCAGCCTTAGTTGCCTATTTCTAAGCTGAATAGATTCAACTTTGCAAGTCAAAGAGAGCACTCTAAGCATTGCAGTAATCACCTCCTTTGACAATGACACCTTGATAAGGGATGTCAGCTCAGGTCTGCAGGATTTTTTTTTAAAAAGACTGCTGTCATATATTTCTAGTCCCTTTTCTGGGGAAAGTCATTTCTACTTCTACTGAGCAGCTTCACTATTTTCAATTAGTTTCTCAATAACCCCATCTGGAGTTTCAATAACCCCATCTGGAGTGATTAAATAAAACATCACAACACAATGGAAACACAGAACGTCTCCATAGCTCACCTAGCATTTTCACTATTCCAAGTACCACCAGCACAAATGCAGTACAAAGACCTGGGCTTCATTATAGCCACCCAGCTGCATCAGTACATTTAGTGACATGCTGCTGCTATCTAACAATCCTACAAATACATGAAAAGCAATCCTCAACAAAGTACCAGTCACTGCGTTCACTGGCACAGACATCTTATTGAATGCAATGATCTTGCATACTTCCCACTGCTGTTTCAAGTAAGAGCGTTAATAGAGATTTTATACACTTTTCTTTCTTTCCTGGGAGCTGCCATTCTGCAGGGATAACATCTCATTCGGCATTAGCTCTACTTGCACTGACAAACAATATTACACAGCAGTCATTAGGAAGAAGACACACAGCAAAGTAGCAATAATTGATATGAAGCAGTCATAAATCCATAATGACAACTGGAACATATAAGCAGTTCCAGTTACGGAGGAAGAGAAAGAGAATGTTTAAAGTACACCAACAAAGGAGAGGGAGTGGGTGGGAGAATTCCAGTTTTTCTAGCTATTCTCTTCTAAAACAAAATACTTCTCTTAAATACTCTCTCTGGCTGCTCACTGAGATACTGCGGTCCTCAATTTAGGGATGTGTGAGGAATCTGATAGGGGGGTCAAAACCCAATGGATTTTCTCGACTCAGCCCCCCAGATTCAACCCTGTGCTGGCGCCAACTTGATCTGACGTGAGTTGAGCCAGGATGCAGGCTTCCTTTTTTAAAATGGGCTGCAATTTGCGTTATTTTTTTGAATTAAAAAGCTGGGTAAATTTGCGCAACATTTGGGCCTCCACTCTGCAAGTTGCACAAATTTACGCAAATTGTGGAATGGAGGCCTGAATTTTGCACAAATCTGAAATTATCTGTCAGAAAATTGGCCAAGGTGAAATGTGTGCATATGTGGTGAGAGGAAGATGCTTCCAGACTTCTCATGCTAAATGCTAAATGCTACAGCAAGAACAACGACGACTTGAACCGAACGAGTCAGCCCTGATTTGCGCAAATTGCGCTAGAGATACACAGTTCTCAGCTCCAAATTTGCACAAATATTCTGAGCAATTTGATGGAAGCCGGGGGCGGGGGGGGAACCTGGACTCGGCCCACTTTTGGCTGTTGGGTCAGAAATGTTTTGAAAGTCTGTCGAGCTCAAATGGAACAAGTTTTCCAGTGTCAAACACCCCTATTTGATGGGGCAGAATTATAGGCTGTGAGGCAGGTATGCTACCTGGACATCTTGTGTAAGATGCAAGGCCAAACCCAGTATCAACAGCTGCAATATCACCAAAGGCCTGTACTCAAGAACGGACCCCAAAGTACAAATTCAAATTTTTATGAATTCCTAGATGAAGTGACCTGATCTACACCTCTGTTCCAATGTACACATTGGAACTCAGCTATTCATGTATTTGTTTTATTTATTTAAAATATTTTTATGGAACTCAGCTATTCATGTATTTGTTTTATTTATTTAAAATATTTTTATGCCACCTTTCAGGGCATAAGCCTTCCCAAGGTGGCTGGATTTTATACTTCTTCAAATGTTGTAGTACAGTTCTCAGTAGTTTAAATGCATCACAATATGCATTTAAACATGTATTCTGAGAGAGGTTACACATTTAAATACCGTACTTATTTTTAGAGGATTTTTTAAATCCACAGATTAATGCAGAGATGGAACAGAATTGTGGATAAAAAAAACAAAATGCAAAAGTGGCACGGACTAGAAGTGGCCAGATTTCTCCATCCCTAGTAGACTGCAACTTTTGCATAAAACAAACAAGTGATGACCATTAAAGAACTGGGTACCTGCTCAGATGAAAATTTTACTTGCAAAATGTAATCTGCAGACTGATGTTCTTCATAAATGATGCTGTGTGCACACATACTTTGTATACAGGAATCGGCTCCGAAGAACATATTGTGCCTTAGGGGCCTTAAAATAGTGGGAGACAGGCAATTCCTTTGAAAGCACACAATGTCAAGATAAAAGCAAGTTCACTGTGACCATGTAACAATGGTAGAGCCAGAAGCACATAAAACAAAGAACACCAGCCAAAGGTATTGTTTAGGCTTCTTAGATAAATCACTTGCTCACAAGTTCCTTTTCAATAAGTCAATGCAGACAAAGAATTTGGAAAGAAGTCCAATTCAAGTAGCTTACCGAAGGCTATACCCTGGCAATCCCAAAGAACAACAGATTCCAGTTTCTTGGTTTTGTTTAGAGTGTCCAGCCCTAGATAAAATACCACATTACTGAGATATTTCCAAATTCCATCTAGAGAGCAGAAAGGACCTGTATGGAAGCTACAGGAATCCCTTGACCCCCAAACACTAAAAACGAACAGCTTCTAATACACCCTCCCAAAAACTGGTGCCCTCCAGATGTGTTGGCCTACAACTCCCATGCTGGCTGGGGATGATGGGAGTTGTAGGCCAACACATCTGGAAATCACTAGACTGGGGGAAGTTGCTTTAATACATGATTCTCCTATTAACTATTTATCATCTCTATGAGCATCTCACATGGGAACATGAAACAGAATGGAAGCATGACACACAGATCTCCCACTTCCTCAAATATTACTTCAATCACTTACATCTACTGGTCTTCAATGATGAAGTTCTCAACTGCTACTCTTCCATTGGTTGTCACACACTTTTAAAATGTGGTCTCAATAGTTAGACAGTAACTTTTAACAATAGTGCTCAAGCTTTTGAAGATTTTGTGCCGAGCCAGTGTGGTCATGTGCACACAGAGTTTGTACCCCAGTTCAGCCATGCTCAGAGTTTAGCCTTGAACAAGTGAGTATATTTCATGTACTCGAGACTGTGGTATAGTTCTTCCCTACCCCCCCCCTCTCTCACACACACACTCACACACACACACACATAAAATGATGAAATAGGGCAGCTTGCTTATGAAATACGGTATGTCATAGATTCATAGATCATAGAGTTGGAAGGAGCCTACAAGGCTATCGAGTCCAACCCCCTGCTCAATGCAGGAAACTAGAGGAGGGGTCTCCCATCCAAGTAATAACCAGACCTGACCCTGCTTAGCTTCCACGCTCAGACAAGCTGAGCCAGAGTAAGCCACAGATTACAGGCATCCTATTCAGCGCAGGAGGAGCACGGAGGCGAAGGTCGCCGCCAGACTTCTCTCATCCTGTAAAACACTTTGACAGCCGATTTTGGCGAAGTGTGGCACCTTGGAGCATGAGGGAAGGAGGTTGAGGTGCCACCAGGATACTTCGTATTGTCATGGCACCTGTCTCCTCTCCTCCCCACCCACCAGAATGCCCACTAAACCCATTCCCTGAAGTGGCATTTGTGACCTCGGAGAAGCAGCTGGCATGGTCCTTTCTGCACTGGCTGTGAGGAGTGGGGGGGGGGACTGGGGAGGCGCTCCGAGTCCCAGCTCCGAGCCCCAGCTCCAAGTTCGGAGAAAGTTTCCAAGGTTGGTGCTGGGACTCTGAAATATCCTATGGCCGTCTAGATGGTGTCTAGAAGCCATAGGATTGCACTGCCTGTCTCTCACCCAAATGTTCTAGCTTTTCCTTAGAGACAAAATGCTCCAATCCCTTGATTATTTTGATTACCCTTTCCTACCATCACCTTTTAAAGACAGGGCAACTGGATGTGTAGACTCAGTATTCCCAATGGGCCTGCATCATAGACATTATGACACTGGCAGTTTTAATTTTCTATCCTTTCTCATCCTTAGTGTGAGATTTGCCTTCTTCACTGCTGTTGTACACAGAGTTGACATTTTAACTGAGCTATGCAGAATGACAAGATGTCTCTCTTGTATAAACACAAGTAGTTTAGAGCTTATAGGGGCATATGATGGTCTGTCTGTTTTTTGTCCTGAGATGCAACACTTTACACTTACCTGTGTTAAAATCTTATGTGCAACTTTGTTGCCTATTCACACAGTTTGAAGAGAGCCTTCTGGAGCTCTTAACAGTCTGCTTACACTTCACCATTATGAATTTCTGAAAACTCGGGACACTTCCATTGCTCACCCGGACTCCAGATTGTGTATCCACACACTGAATAGCACTAGTAGATCCTTTGGAGCAGGAGTGTTGGACCTCTTTCAGCCTGAGGGCTGAATTCAGTTTTGAAGCTCTCAGGGGCAGCATTCCAGTGATGGGAGGGGCTAACAGTAAAAGGAGCCAGCCCCCAAAATACCAACGTATTTTAACTTATAGTTCTTACTGGCAGTAATTAAGCCTTAGGAGAGGCATTTCAGAATGGGGGGGGGGGGAACTGTGCACAACCCAGAAATTATCCAAATGGTTGGCGGTTGGGGGAAAGTGGGTGGGGCCATCTGGAGAGCATTAGAGAGCAAGACTGGGACACCAAGTGGGCCAGATTTGGTTGAACACCCTTGCTTTGGAGTTTCAGTTGCTTCCCTCCTTACAATAAAACTGCCCATTTAACTGTCTTGGCTTCTTGCTCTTTAACCAGTTACAGATCCATAAGAGGACCTGTTGAGTTTACTCAGGAGCCTCTACTGAAGAACTCTGTCAAAAGCTTTTTGGAAGTCCAATTTGTCGAAGTATTTAATGGCTACCTTTTAAATGGTCTGCTGACACCCTCAAATAACTCCTAAAGATTAGTGGGGCAAAACTTCCAGTTACAATTACAGGTGTGTAATTGTCTGGATCTTTCTGACCCACAAGCCCAATAACTCCCAACATCATGTCATTTTGTGAAAACATAGGATTCCATGTGCATTGATTTCATTTCAGATAGAAATAACTTTATCTACTCTTATAAGTCGCCTTTCCAATGTTCTATGTCAATTGTGCTACCAGGAAGTCTCCCAACTGTCCATTTTTAATTGGAAGACAGGCACAGGGCAGACTCTTGACATATAAAATATTTGCCTGGGCATGGAACATCAACTGTTCTCCTCTGCAAACGAGTGAAAGGTTTGAAATATCAGCAGCCTTGGAAAGGCAGTTCTGAGTTATCTGTTGCCCAGCCAACCTATGCGTTCTTTAAAGGCAAACAGGTTTGTTGGCAAAATCAGGAAGAACCCTTACTAAGCATTAAGCTGTTCTATCAAATAAGTCCTTGGCAAACTATAGCCTGCTATAAGTGACAATTTATATAAATACTGTATTATATGGCTAAGAATTCTTACAAGCCAATCCCAAAACAGTACTTTGAAGTGCACTACATCTTTCTTTCTGCAATTTACATTGATTACTTCTTGTCCTATCCTTAGTGATACGGCATTAAATTAGTCTCCTTCGCATTTTAGAAAACAAAATTCAATTAAAGACCTTTTTCACTGGAAGCAGTTCAGCAGCCACACTTACATAACCTCATCCATTTGACAGATGGAAGAGCTATCCCTGTACAAGCAGAAGGTATTCGAATGTGGTGCAAAATGAGTGAGTGACTCAGCAGGGTTGCTGCCAACATACCCAGACACCCCCTCCCTCAATGAACTGCTGAGCTTGCCATTTCAAGAGGCAGTGTTAAGTTGAGGCCTATTTTAATAACTTAGGGTGCAATCCATTCGAGATGAGTGGGAACCTATGAACTTGGAGGCTCACGCTCATCCAGTGCAGAGTGGGAGGAACAGCTGGGCGATCTTCGCCTCCTCGCTCCTCCCGCTCTGCATTTTTGGCCATCTAGAGATGCTGTTTTGGAGCGGGTGGGAAGGAGGCTGGAACAGCTACAGGATCCCTCATATCCTAGCCAGCCCAGTTTCGTCCCCTCTCCACCACCGAAATGCCCCCTTACCCCTTCTCCAAGGTTGCTTTTCTGACCTCAGAGAGCAGCCAGTGCGGTTCTTTCTGTGCTGGCTTAGAGGGGTTAGGGGAGGGGGGTTGGAGTTCTGAATCCCAGCTCCAAGGTTGGAGTGCTGTCTCAGACCTCGGAGCTGGGAATCTGAACTATCCTATGCCCCCCCCCCCCCAATGCTGTCTAGGAGCCATAGGATTGTTCCCTCCTCATGGTAAACAAAAATCAGCCTCTAAAGCAAAGTTGCCTTTACCTAGATTATCGCTTCCATAAAGATACATGTTTTGCATAGCTTAAAACTTTTAACTTGTAGTTAAGGCCAGTCTAAACACGGTGTTACTTTTTTAAAAGTGTGGGGAGGGGAGGAGAAGGAAGAGAGAGGTAGTAACACATGAACAATAGACCAAGCTTGTAATTAATCATTCACTTGCTCACCTGTGGCATGACATAAGAATCACCTCCAGGCAAGGAAGCTTTTGTTATTTTAAAAACGAAGCTTGCAATTATGATTTTCTTCTTTAGTCAAAAGTAAGTGCAGGAGACCTAATCTGGATTGGGACCCTAGCAAGGGACTTAAGCTGCCTCCAACCCTTTGTGCCTGCCCGTCCACTGTGGTCCCAATAGAGATTGGGAACCCCACACCTGCAATTTGCATTGCTCAAACGCGATCCATTTAAATGAATGGATCGTCTGGGGACAATTTATTTATTTATTTATTATTTGCATTTATCTATCGCCCATCTGGCCAGCAAACCGGCCACCCTGGGTGATGTACAGAAAATAAAACAGAACAAAATACATTAAAACATTTTTCTCCATTAAAATACATTAAAACAGTATAAAATTTTAAAATCTTAGCCCACCCCATATTCCCGCCTGAATAACCAAGTTTTTAATGAGCGGCGGAAGCTCAGCAGAGAGGGGGCATGGCGGAGGTCACTTGGGAGAGAGTTCCATAGTACGGGGGCTGCCACAGAGAAGGCCCTCTTCCTCGTCCCGACCAGTCTAGCTGCTCTGGCTGAAGGGACAAGGAGAAGGCCATCTGTGGCAGATCTTGTTGAGCGGCCCACTTGGTGTTGCTGGAGACGCTCCTTGAGATAGACTGGACCGGAGCCGTATAGGGTTTTAAAGGTCAAAGCCAACACCTTGAATTCAGCTCGGCAAGCAACTGGTAGCCAGTGTAGCTCCTTGAGCACTGGCGTGATGTGATCCCGCCGGCAGATGCCTTTAACCAGGCGAGCCGCCGCGTTCTGTACCAGCTGTAGCTTCCGAACCGTCTTCAAGGGTAACCCCACGTAGAGCGCATTACAGTAGTCTAGGCGAGAGGAGACCAAGGCATGAACCACTGAAGGGAGCAGATGATTAGGAAGGTAGGGGCGCAGCTGCCGTATCAGATGGAGTTGATACAGCGCCGCCCGGCTCACAGCTGCCACCTGAGCCTCCATGGACAGCTGGGAGTCTAGAATGACCCCCAAGCTGCGGACCTGGTCCTTCAGGGGGAGATGTACCCCATTCAGCACCAGGTCAACATCCCCTAACCTCCCCTTGTCCCCCACCAGAAGTACCTCGGTCTTGTCGGGGTTCAGCTTCAGCATATTCCTTCCCATCCAGCCACCCACTGACTCCAGGCACTTGGACAGGGTCTCAACGGCCAACCTCGGTGAGGATTTAAAAGAGAGGTAGAGCTGCGTGTCATCTGCATACTGATGACACTGCACCCCAAACCTCCTGATGATAGCTCCCAGGGGCTTTAGGTAGATGTTGAACAACATCGGGGAGGGGATGGAACCCTGCGGCACTCCACAAGTGAGCAGCCGAGGGTCCGAAGCCTCCTCCCCGAGAACTACCCTCTGGTACCTTCCAGAGAGGAAGGACTGGAACCACTGCAATACAGTGCCTCCTATGCCCAATCCCTCCAGGCGGTTTAGGAGGATACCGTGGTCAACGGTATCAAAAGCCGCTGAGAGATCGAGGAGGACTAGAAAGGAGCATTCGCCCCTATCCAAAGCCCTCCTCATATCATCCACCAAGGCGACCAAGGCCGTCTCCGTCCCATGTCCAGGCCTGAAGCCCGACTGGCACGGATCTAAATAATCGGCTTCATCCAAGTGTGCCTTCAGCTGAGCACCCACCACCCGCTCGATCACCTTGCCCAGAAATGGTAAATTGGAGACTGGGCGGAAGTTGTTCAGATCCTGGGGATCCAAGGAGGGCTTCTTTAGAAGAGGTCTTATTACTGCCTCCTTGAGGGCTGATGGCATCACTCCCTCCTCGAGGGAGGCATTCACCACCGCCTTGATCCCCTCACCCAGTCTCTCCCTACAGCTCATAATGAGCCAGGACGGGCAAGGGTCAAGCAAGCAGGTGGTCGGCCTCACAGATGAAAGCACCTTGTCCACTTCATCAGAAGGAAGAAGCCGGAACCGATCCCACAAAACCGGTCTGCCATTGGCCTCCTCCCACTCACTCCCTGTGTCCACGACGTACGATATCCTACTCCTAATCAGATCCGACAAGACAAATTGCAACTATGCCCCCCCCAATTCAGATCAGGACCACAGCAGGGGCAGCGCAATGGGTTAAAGCCACCATACTGCCTTGTTAGGAGCACCATGCTTACTTTTCAGTAAGGAAAAAAAGATGTAGCTGTAACTTCCAGTTTGACCCCGAGCTCAGTAGCCATCAACCCTTGTTGAAGAAACATATTCTACCCATCAAAGGCCATTGATTAAACAGCCTCAGTCTGTTCTGGAAAGATTAACTGACCAGCAGTGGCTGGCAGCTCCAATCAATGTCAGTGGGGCGGTGGATCCACGACAGGTTCAGCACCATGGATAGCTCCTTAAAAGGTCAACCTGAAACCCGGAGTGGGCACCCCACCCCACTAACATTGGAGCCACCAGCCTCCTATGTAACTGACCCCATTAGCAGTCATCTCTTCACCAGACACACTACAATAGCACCGCCACTGCACTATTTTACTATGTGGCGATGGGTAGTCACAACGAATGAAGGCTGCAGTATTAAAAGTCAATAAATATGTCACTGGCTTTGCTACTGATCGTGCATTTTGAGAAATGTACATACTTCCCAGAAGGAACACAAAAACATCTTTTGGAGACAGTCAATATAAGTGGGACTTGCAGCAAAATGTGGCAGTGTATTCTTATGCCCTAACAGGAATGCTCTTGCTCAGTCCAGTCAGCCATGGCTTGCTCCAGGACACTCCTCCTCTGTTCTTGGCACTGCAAGAACAGCCACCTCAGCTGCTTGGAAACTGAACCTAAGTTAACTTGAAATTTGAACCTTGATTGAAATTACTAATAGGATTCCTGCGGTGGGAGCTGACTGGATTTTTAAGGCTTGTCAACCTAGCCAGAAAAAATCCTTCCATCATTCTAACGCCTAAATTGTACCTAGTCTTCTTTGATTGTATGTGGAAATCTTTTTTTCTTTTTTCAAAATCCAGTAGTATATAAAGAGCAAAATTCTAACTAGCACATGGTATGAGCAAACATTACTGGGAGAAGTATAAAAAGACCCAAGGCACAAGATTATCATTTAAAAGTAATGTTGAATTTATTTATTTTTTAAAGCAGAACATCATGTAAAAGTTTTTTTAAAAGGAAGAAAACTTCTTTAAAAATGGCAAAAGGTGTAAAAAATAAAAAAGCTCATGGGGCGGGGGGGGGGGGGAGAAGGCCTGATTTTTTTTTACATAGCAATAGATGGCTGATTGCTAAGCAGGGTGCAATGAAATTGCATGAAATTCAGTAGCACTGTCAAAATGGAGTTATCCCTGTTTTGTCTTAGAACAAAGAGGCAAGAAGAAGCAGGAATCTTCCCTATGGTGGAACACACAACAATCCCCCCACATACACACAGAGACTAAGGGCCGATTCGCACGACCCAGGCTGCGGGCAGGGGAGGCACCATGGGGCGATCCGCGGGGTCCGGTGGGGCGCCGCAGACGACTTGCGCCCCGCGCGCGTGGGTGGACCCCGGTGGAGCAGGCAGTCCCCGCACCACAGTGCGGGCCTCCCAACACTAGGGGGCAGGGCCCGGGATGCCCAGAGGGGCCGTTTGCCCTTACAGGATGGAGCGGCAGCAGCTCCAGCCGCTCTGGGCTGCCGCCTCTGTGCGGCCCTCACGGGACAGCCGCCTGCTGTTCGCATGGCAGGGTGGCCATGCGGGGTAGGGGCTTACCCCTCTACCAACCATGGTAACTTCATTAGTTAACAGGATGAAAATGGTGGCAGGGTGCTTGTGAATTGGAAGCTTCTGCTACCAGGTGATGGACATTCTTTCCTTCTGAGGGTCACCAAAGCTGCAGAAAACATAGGGAACCCATCTTCTGTTTTCCTTATAATGTGAACGCAAAAGGGGAAGACGGCATTTTCATGGGAGAATTGGGAGTGGGGTGGGAGGGGGGGGTTACCCAACCCAACCCTCCCTCTGGTCACCGATTCTCCTGTGCAAGTGCTTCCCCTGCC
The DNA here is from genome assembly GCA_021292165.1 of Shinisaurus crocodilurus. NCBI lineage: Eukaryota > Metazoa > Chordata > Lepidosauria > Squamata > Shinisauridae > Shinisaurus > Shinisaurus crocodilurus. Next base: position 228,935,651 of record CM037879.1, read on the forward strand.
AGATGGTTTAAAATATTTTCCCTCCCCCATACCCGGCTGGGCTCCCAAACCAGAAGTGAGCCTGTCTTGGGGGTGGGAGAGAATTGCCTCAGAAGGAATTAAACACACCTCCCTCCCCTGCTGATCCTACCCCCAGATTGAGCCTACTTATTTCTATTTCCACCCCTAAAACAGCAACTTGTCCAAGTGAGCTTCATGGTTCAGTAGAAATGTGTAGCTCTTCACCAAGTAAAAAAAGATCTTCAGGGCAGGGGTAGGCAGAGCTGGTCCTTGCCATCTGGCTGCCTGAGGTAAAGTACAAGATGCCCCCCTTCAATTTCCATATACGGATGCCAACTGGACTGGCAATTGAATCTTACTACAACAGTGGCAATGGGGCATCATCTTCCACTGCACCTGAGGACAGAAGGTAGGCTGTTTCGCACATGCACAGCCCTGTCCCGCAACATCCCCTCCCACTCTCCACCCTCAGCATCCGCTGCCTGAGGTGACTGCCTCCCTCTGCCTCATGACAGGGCTGGTCCTGGGGGTGGGCAACCCAATCGCCATCTGTCGGAGGGGTGCAATAGGATGAAAGTTGATGGGAACTGCGACAATGACAATGAGAACTGGGATGGGGGTTTGGGGTGGGTGGGTAGAGGCTACCTTAGAACAATGCCATGTGTTGAAAGGAGTAGAAGAAGCCACAATACAATTGTTTTGTAATTATTTTATGTAAGCTACGTTGGGGATCCATCTGGATTAGAAGACATGATAGAGATCAAACAAATAATAAATTCGGATCTAATGTTCTGTCCACCGTACCACATTTATTTCACTATTCTCTTTTGCTTAATCATAGCAAATGTTATCAACTTCAGCTAGGATAGCAATTCCCAGTGATAAAAAGGAAACACGGCACACACTTTTAAAAGGGGGGGGGGGGAAATGAAGTTAATTATATCATCTTCCCATGTTGCTGATTGCAGAATATATAGTGGGAAGGGACAATGTGTCACAGCTACAAATTATGTTACAAGTAAGTTATATTCTCCAGCTTTAAATTTTATACATATGTCTGTCCCCACCCCCACCTCTCCCATTTAATGTGATTTAAATGTTGTATTATGTAGACATTTTTATGTAGACACACACTGAAATTTGTAATCAAACCGAGTTCTTGGTAGAAACAGGAATCAAGGTGCATTCATCACCACCAAATCCAAGAGAGCGGCTGGGGACATTGCCAAGGTACCATATATTGTTTCTTACAATGTAAATCAAATGCTGCAGTTTGTGTGTGTTCAAGTAGATGAAAGGAAATTTATTATCAAGAGGATATGTCTCATATGTGGCTTTCCCTCTGATTACTTACACAGGCTTTACAATGAAATTACATAGGAAGGATCTATTCCTTCCAGAAAAGTAATCTTTGTAAAGGGGGGTGGGGGTATTTATGCTTCCTATAGGAGCAGCTGTGCAGAAAAATTAAGATATATATAACTGACATGACTACTATGAAAAATGACAGTACATGCTAGGACAACATTTCCCAATATTGGGTCTCCAGATGTTGTTGGGCTATAACTCTCTTCATCCTCTGCTTCTATAGCAACATCTGAAAATCCAAGATTGGGAAAGGCTGGTCTACCAGCTAGGAGAACTTAAAACTGTACTATTCTCTGTCCTTTTCTGAATTTCCTGAAGCATTTCCAGCACAAGAATCACATTTCCAGTGCAATACTATATATGTCTACTCAACTATCCAATGGGGCTTACTCCCAGGTACATGGGTACAGGACTGCAGACCTAGCCAGTCTGAACTTCGTTAAGAATATACGTAGTTTCTATCCATGGTAAATGCTTTCAATGTTCTCAAATGTGCAATTAACCCCATTATTGTGGAGAATAACAAAAATTACAGTTGGACATTTACAACCTTCATACTCATATAAGTATCTGCCTAAAGCTTGATGACTGCAGGGGAAAGTGATTTAATTTAGCATGTTTATTTTACTTTTATTTAGTAAACAAAGCTTTAAAAAGGGACCATGTTGATTTTTTTGTGCCAGTACTCCACAAGTATTTGACCTGAAATATTTGAGGGGGGAAATTTAAAGCACACTTAATGTGACTTAAATGTTGTATTGAGTAGACATTTTTATTGGAATACTTGTAAAAATTGAAAGACTATAGCATGTACTTCCCTTACATTGTTTAAATTTCATGAGAAAAAACCCAAAGGTACTGAAAATTATTGACTCACTAATAAATTTTAACAACCCAAAAAACTGTACATGATATGCTGACAACCACTCGCAGGAGCAAGACCGTGGCTGAAGGCCCTCTTGATGTAGGGGCAACACACAGTTCATCACTTTGCCATCTGAAGTGGGGGATTCAGCCAGCCTTATGAGAGGGCTGCCCACGCTGACATCAGCAGTGTGCACTGCACAGAGAGCCTAGAAGTGCAGTTTATAAAAAGGTGCACCTGCTAGATTAAGCAACAGCTAATATTTAACCTGCCTTATAACTTCAAAGCAAGAATATCTGAACTATCCAAAGGCATCCCTGCCTCTAATGAAAATGAAGTTGTGAAATAGCTACACATTAAGAAAGCAACACCTTAAATTGGGCCTGGAAAGCAATTGGCAACCAGTGCAGGTCTTTCAAGTCAGGTGTAATGTGGTCCTGATACCACGCACTGGTTAGCTGCCTAGCTGCCACATTTTGCACCAACTGAAGCTTCCGGACGCATAGAGGCATTGCAGTAGTCTAAACATGATGCAACCAGATAACTGTTGCCCATTCAGACTGACTCAGGAAGGGTCGGTCACAGGTGGCCCACCAAGCATAATTATGCAAACGCCCAGTTGCTACCACCACCACCTGAAGATCTAGGTGTAGGATCAAGGAGCACTCCGAAGCTATGGACCTGATCCTTCATGAAGAATGCAACGCCTTCCAGATATATAGCCCAAAGACTATCATGGAAAAGATTCAAATTAATGAAATTACTTCTTAAAGTTCTACAAATTTGAACCGAAACACATTTTTTCGAACTGCAGCCGGGGCCTACATGGGGGTGGGGGAAAGCTGGGATTTCATTGTTGGGTAGTCCCGGGGGGGGGGCGCAAGCTGGGATTACATCGTTGGTTAGTCCCGAGGGGGAGAGGGCAAGCAGGGATTTCATTGTTGTGTAGTCCAGATGGGGAGGGGGAACAGGGATTTCATTGTTGTGTAGTCCCGGGGGGGGGGGGGCAAGCTGAGATTACATTGTTGTGTAGTCCGGGGGGGGGAGCTGGGATTTCATTGTTGTGCAGTCCCGAGGGGGGAGCAAGGATTTCATTGTTGCGTAGTCCCAGCGGGGGGGGGGAAGCAGGGATTTCATTGTTGCATAGTCCCAGGGGGGAAACAGAGATTTCATTGTGTAGTCCCGGGGGGGGGAGCAGGGATTTCATTGTACAGCACCGTAGGGTGGAGCAGGGATTTGATTGTGTAGTCCCGGGGGGGGGGGAAGCTGGGATTTCATTGTGTAGTCCCAGGGGGGGGGCAGGGATTTCATTGCACAGTCCTGGAGGAGGGAGCAGGGAATTCATTGTTGTGCAGTCCCAGCGGGGGAGCTGGGATTTCACTGTTGTGTAGTCCCGGGGGGGGGGGGAGCAAGGATTTCATTGTTGTGTAGTCCCGGGGGGGGGGGGAGCAGGGATTTCATTGTGTAGTCCGGGGGGAGAGCTGGGATTTCATTGTTGCGCAGTCCTGGGGGGGAAGCAGGGATTTCAATGTTGTGCAGTCCCAGGGGGGGGGCAGGGATTTCATTGTGTAGTCCTGGGAGAGTAGGGATTACATTGTGCAGTCCTGGGGGAAAGGGAACAGGGATTTCATTGTGTAGGCCGGGGGGAGCAGGGATTTAATTGTGTAGTCCCATGGGGGGGGGACACACAGGGATTTCATTGTGTAGTTCCGGGGGGAGCAGGTAGTCCCAGGGGAGCTGGGATTTCATTGTGCAGTCCCGGGGGAACTGGTAGTCCTGGGGGAGCTGGGATTTCATTGTGTAATCCTGGGGGAGCCGGTAGTCCCGGGGGAGCTGGGATTCCATTATGTAGTCCCGTGGGATTACCTATGGAGGGATTCAAAACAGCGGACAGCTACCTTAAGGAATTTTGAATAAATAGTGCATATAGGAAAATGACGACCCATGCAACGCCGGGTAAAAACCCCAAACTTGGCACAGTCACTCTTCATCATGCGAGCGAAGCCGTGGGCAACAGCTAGTAAATAAATAAATGAGAGTGAGAGGTTGACAATGTAAAGCAATGACAGAAGAGATCATTATGGTAGAAAAGTGTCAGTCTTAAAGGGCAGAATTGGACTTTGCAGGGAACATGGGGTTTCTTTAGTTGTCACACAGATAGAGAGGAGCAAAGTAGAAACAAACAGGTTGTGTGTACCAGTATGTAGCTCATTCACAATAAACTAGGATTCTCCTGTGCGAACAGTCCATTTAAAAAAAACAACAGAACAAACAATGGTCCCTTTGATATAGTTAGATTTAGCCTACCATCCTACATGTGTATTCACGAAGAAATACATTCCATTGAAATCAGTGTGGCTTACTTCTGAGTAAACAAACATAGGATCAAACTGCAGTCTCTTTATTCTCCATGCCAGAATCCGCAATGAAAAGCAAGAAAATAATTACTTTGCATACTGGAATGTTTGGACTAGTTTTCAGCACCCTTTTAAAAAGTCAGAGTAACGCCAGTCCTAGACCACAAATGAACACTCACTGGTTCCCTGTGATATCAACAGAAAGAGCAGTGTGAGAGAGCCACTGACACCTACAGTGCAATGAATAGGGGCAGGCCTTCCTCCTGAACTCATCCTTAAGAGGGGTCACTTCACTGGGACCCAAAATCCTGAAACCCTGGAGAGCTGCCGCCAGTCAATGTCAACATTACTGGCCTAGATGGCCCAAATGGTCTGATTCAGTATAAGGTGGCTTCCTATGTTCCTAAATGAAGCCATTCACTGGTGAATACAGCAAGGACATGGATCTAGGAATTCTCCACTGACAGCACAGTGATGTTCCCCACACCCAAAAAATGCCACCCACTCAGCTAAATACTTTGCCTTTCAAACATCCATGCTAACTGATCTGGTTCCTCTGCGATGGGATACTGTACATGAAATCACTGTTTTCTCTGCATTTAAGCCTCCAAGCCTAAATAAATGGAATGTTAATTAACATTTCAGTTAAATATATATATATATATATATATATAAATAAAAGAAGGTGTCCTGACTGACTGACTGACTCATCAACGCCCAGCTCAAACCGTTTAATCTAGGAACATGAAATTTTGAAGGGACATTGCTTTTATGACATAGACCCCCACTAAGGAAGGATTTTGGGAAATTCCGTCCCTAAGGGGGTGAAAAGGGGCAAAATCGCCCCACTCTCATATCTGCAGTTCTGCAAATAGGCCTCACCTCATAATTGCTGCAGGAGCCAACTTGCTGCAGGAGCCAATAGCAGCAGTTATGCAAATAACCCATAGGACAATTAGAATGTTCGTATGAATTCCTGCAAGAGCCAATAGGGCTGGGTATGCAAATCTCCCCTAGGCCATTTAGAATGTTCTCTGAGGGGATAAAAAGGGAGGGAAACTTTTTATATGATGGGGTGAAAAGGGAGGGGAAATTTTTTAAATGACTGACTGACTCTTGTGTGGGGGGCATCGTCACATAGGCTCCATCACGTTTAGACGGATCTACCCCAAACTTGGCATGCTCACTCTTCATCACCTGTAGACTCTCGGGATTAACCTGATTTTTCTTTAAGAACAGATATTTCTGTCACAAAAGATTTCTGCTGCCAGCACCCAGCCTAAACGTTACACTTTCAGTCAGAGACACTGCATCTTTTCCATACATGTTTCTTTTAAAAACAATTATACCAAATCCTAAAATCCACGCAAGCGCAGCCGTGGGCAACAGCTAGCAAGTCATAAATCATAAAACTAAACTTTCCAGGTAAATAGTAGGGACATGGTGCAGTGTCCCTACTATTTACTGCAAGCCACCACTGAGTGAGCAGAAAGTTCTTGGACCTTTCTCCTGCTGCACCATTATATTCAGAGAGAAAGATTTGCTTCTAACTTTATTATTTGGTATTCATTCCCTTAAACCGGCTAGAAGATCTTTCTGATATGTTGCCTTTCTATGAGTTTTCCATTCAAAAACCCTAAATCTGTAAATATGCAGTATAAAAGGAAACAAATCACGCACATCGGTGAAATTCAGTTTGGCTACCATGAAATGCAAAATAATGCAACTAGCCTTTACCTAAGAGGGGACTGGACAGGACCAGAGATTCTCCCCACCATCTTCTTCCACTTACAAAAAAATTCATCACAGAACTTGCGTCCGTGTTCTTTTTTCTTTATTTCAGACATATCCGGAACTGCAGTAACTTAGCCCATCCACAAACTGGGGGGGGGGGGGGGGAGAGCAGCAGCATTTGCTACCAATCCTATTAAAACATCTACAATAAATTACAGAGATTTAATTTAGGAAAGCACTTCATCATTTCAAACCTACAATTCTGATATCAAAGCACGTACTGAAAGCTAAAACAGTAAAATGTGGCATTAAAAGGAAGCTGGAGACATGGGGAAAGAGACCAGAAAACTACTGTAGTCTCCTTCATTCCACCTTCTGAGCACTGCTTCCACAGTAACTCATGTGCAGAGAGGATGGAAAATTTTGAGAATGGAACTGATCAATGGCAAGCACTCCGGCCATCATCTTTGCAGCATAGGCCTGAAAAGGGGTGTGTGTTCGCTAAATGCCAGTCTCCTATTACTGGAACAGTGAAAAGAAGATACAGCTATTTGGGATCTCTCTCTCTCTCTCTCTCTCTCTCCCCCCCACACACCCCCTTACATTCACAATACCTCCTTAACCCCTTACCCATCAGTAACAAGAAACAAGCCAGAGGCTTGCAACAAACACTGCTCTTGTTAAATTCCACTCCGCAGGAGCAAATGCAAAATAGACTGTGCGAAAAGCCTGCGCATTGATGCTAGGGGAAGAAAGACACTCAAAGGGCAAAAGATTTTCACCTTTGAGTCACCACCCCCTTTCCATGATTATGTCCCTCCCCTTTTAGAACCCCATTAGCATTACTAGACCTAGATCAGAAAATTTGACTGGCTTGGCACACATGGAGTAGAAAAATAGGCTGCGCTCCACCTAGCCGATAAGCACTCTCCGGCTACAGCATTATGTACACTTACTTGAGAATAAGTCTCATTACATTCAATGAGATTTACTTCCAAGTAAGTATGCATGGGATAAGGCTGCAAACCTATGCATGCACACTCACTTGGAGAGAAGACCCACTGAATTCAGGAGGACTTGCTTCTGAGTAAGCATAAACAGGAGGAGGCTGTACACCCCCACTGACTGAAATAAATGGAACTTAAAAAGCTGCTTAAACTTTGCACCTGCTCCATGGAAGGAAGGAAGATGGATAATAAGAAATGAAGGCTGCTAATGAGATGAAGCCTAATAATAAGAAAGGCTCACACTTGGGGGGAGGGCTTTTGATTGAAGCACCTCTGCTAGGCAACATACAGGAAGACTTTACCTGAAGCAAGATTTCGCCCCAGAACCTCTTGACAGGGATCAGTAAAGTAGTGTCTCTGAGCATGTGCAGAGTACATTCCCATAACCACAAGTAAGCCAGTCATACATTTAGGATTGGGGAAATGACTTCCCTGGGACAGGGGGGACCACTGAGACGCCTGACACAGCACCACACCCGTCAGGCCCCTGTCCCCAGGAGGATCTAACGATACTCAGGGGTTACGCTCGCACCAAGCGGCTAACAGTTATCCCCCCCCCCAAGAGAAAATATGGCACCCCTGTTTTCCAAGGAAGATCGGGCACTTCTCGTTTTAGAAGTTAAGCATCCTCCGCCAGTTCGGGGGGGGGGAGAGATCCACTCTGCTGCCCCCCTCCCCTCCCTTCTCCCAGCAGTCGGTCCCCCCAGTCCTTCCAAGACAGGTGATCTCCCCCCCTCGCCCGTCCGGCCGTCCCCCCCTGCTGCAGCGTCCTCCTGGCTGCCAGAAAGGGGACGTGCGTGGCGCCGTCCTCCCCAAGCCGGCCAGCAGCGGCGAGAGGGCCCCGGAGAGCGGCTCTTCCTCTCTCTCTCTCTCTCTCTCACACACACACACACACACCCGCGCCCGCTCCTTCTGCTCTGGGGGCCAAGGCGGCCAGGGACGGCGACTGCTCCTACTCCTACTGCTACTCACTCGGCATATCCCGTGGTCCAAGGCAGGCGCTTGGTCTCCTTGTTGAGGATGAGGATGGGCCGGGCGATGTGGTCGGCGGAGCACTCGACCTCGTCCTGAGACAGCCCCAGGAACTCGGGTCTGCCGTAAGGGAAGCGGAGGGGCAAATCCAAGCCTCCTCCGCCGCCGCTGCCGCCGTGCTCCGAGCCCGAGCCGCCAGCCATGATTCCGCCCATGAAATTGGCCACGGCAGACTTCACCCGAGTGAGCATATTACTCCTGCTGCTGCTGCTGCCGCCGGCGGCACCACCAACGGCGGGGCCAGGAGGAGCACCATCCAGATCGCGGCGGGCGGCGGGCAGGCAGGCGCGCAGGGTTACGGCTGAGATCACGCCGCTGCTGCTAGCGCCGCTGAGGAGCGGAGACGCTTCCGCAATGGAGGAGCTGCATGGAGCGGGCGCCTAGGAAATGCAGCAGCAGCAGCGGCAGCCGCCGAGCCAGGGAGCGAGGAAATGGAGCTGCCACCGCGGAGCGCTCATTGCTGCTGCTGCTGCTGCAGTGAACCTGCCTCGCTTTCCCCTCCCTCCTGACCGCTGATCACCCGACTCGACCCAACCGGAGCGGCTTGCGCGGCTACGAGCGCTGAGTCATGTGATGATAATCAGCCTGCGCTCTGCTTGTCTGCCTGCCGCGGGAATTTCCTGCTCCTCCAGCTGCGGCAGCGCTGCTCCTCCAGCCGGTGGGCTCGAGCGCCCGAGATCTTGCGGCAGTGGCTCGCCTCTCTCTCCCCTCTGGGATCGTCGCGGTGTGGCTGCGGGCAGCAAATGGAAGGAAGGGGGCGCGGGGAGGGGGAAGGGGGAGAATCTTGCGGGAAGGCTTTTCAGAGTTGGCTTGAGCCAATGAGGAACGTGGTGGCAGGACAGGAGGCAAGGCTTCCCCCGGTAGAACAGGTGTGAGTCTGCGGAGCGCAAGCCTAGGCCGCGTGTCTACTCAGAAGTAAGCGCCGTTGAACTCATTGGGACTTATTCCCAAGTGAGTGTAGGATTGCAGCCCTGGGGCTTACGAATCTAGACCAGCCTTCTGCAAACCTGCTGCCCTCATCAAATCCCATCATTCCCAGCCAGCATGGGTGGCTGCTGGTGGGTTGGCTGTCATGTGAACTTGGCACACTTTCCACAGGGTGGCTTATTTTTCACAAACAAGCCACGCTGGCTTGTTGCTGGGTCGTTCATACCCATGGTGGCTTCTTGTGACATCCAGACCTGGCAGGGTGACTTCATCATGGGTTGTTGGGAATGGCTAGAGACTAGAGAGCCACCTGGCAAGAGTGGCAAAACCCCCTGCTGCTCCATGCAATCTCACTAGTTCCTCCCTCATCCCTTTTCAATGCCCTTTGCCCTGTTCTCCTAAAAAATGGAGAGAAAGGGACACTGGGGAGGGTCCCAAACATGTTCACATCCCCCCCCCCAGTGTGCAGGACTGAATGTCTGCTCCTAGGAAATTTTCATAATTTCCCCCTCTGTTTTATTTCTCTGCCTTGAAATTTGTGCCATTTTCCTCTCAAGTTTTACTGCTGTGCCTTGAGATTTGCACAATTTCCCCCTCTATTTGACTGCTTTGCTGTGACATTTGTGTATGCTTAGTGATCCCGGCTCACTGCTCTGTAACCCACACATGTATATCTGACAGCTAATAATGGAGACCAGTGGAAGGAAGCAACAAGTGCAATGGGCTAGTGGCAGGGCCGCTGCTACCATTAGGCCAACTAGGCAGCTGCCTAGGGCGCAGGGCTAAAGGGGGGTGCCAGAAACGCCTTGGGGGAAAAAATACAGCGCTCCCAAGTGGGAAGGGGGGGCACTAAATATCTGATCTTGCCTAGGGCACCAAACTGCCTTGCACCGGCCCTGGCTAGTGGGAGTAACAAACTACCTGCTTGTTACTATCTTTAGGTTGATTACTTCCAAACCCACTTTTCTCTGTTCAATCTCTTGCCTATACCCTCATCCTGCCAGTAAGATTCATCAGGGCCCAGGAAAATGCAGTGAGGTGGTCTAAGCAGAATATGTTTTTATTATAATATCTTTAGTATCGAACAAGTACGGTACTTAAATTGAGGCCTACCAGAAGCTTTCATGACTGCCTGACCAGGTCTAGCTCTTGTGTAAGCTTGAGATGGTAATCCTACAACACAACTTTTCCTACCTGCTAAGCCACTCCCAGCTGTTACATGGAAACTGATTATTTACAGGGATCCTGCCGGGATACAAGCCAATAAAAATAAAATACAATGGAAGGCTATTGATACCCGTTGCTAAACGCTTTGCCTGTTGCAATAGCAAGGGAAGCACATCTTGTACAGACATCAGTAACTTCCTCCTGGCTGACTGCTTTGTCTAATGAAGACTGTAAGCCTGCTGGTTAAGAACTGTGTGTTTCTGATATCTTGTACATACAGTGTACAGCACTAATACTAATATAGCTCTTTAAAAATAAAAATAAACACTCCCTTTTTGGTATTATTTATTTAGTGGCAGCAGTATGCTAGGTGAAATATAGAGACCGCCTTGGTCACCCTAACGGGGGAGTGTAACCTTAGTAATTCTCCTGGGCCTTTCAGCAGCTTTTGATACCACTGACCACGGTATCCTTCTGGAAGGTGGTACTTGGAGACGAATGCTTGGCCCAGTGGCATGTAGAGTATGGCTTCCCTCAGGGTTGTCCCCTGAGGGATGCTCTTTAACATCTACATGAATCTTCTGGGAGAGATGATTTGTGGTGAGTGGGGTGCCATCAGTGTACTTATGACACCCACCTTCTTCTCATCAGATTCTGGTGAGGCAGGAAGTTCTAAATCAGTGTATGGGATCATTAATAGTACCAATAAACAGAAACTCAGTCCAGATAAGATGGAGGTACTTTGGGGAGATGCTTCATCTGTTCAGAGAGATTATATTCAGCTTGTTCTGGATGGTTGGTGTTGCATTCCTCCCATTAGCCGCATTCCTCCCAAAAGCCACATTCCCTTCTGTGATGTTTTGGACATGGGTCTGCCTTTGAAGACTGTTTGGAATGTTCCGCTCATAACACAGCCTCCAGACTGTTGACTGGGAGTGGTCAGTGGTAGTGGTAGCACATCTCACCAGTATTGAAATTTCACTGGCATCTAGTCTGTTTCTGAACACTTACTCCTATACAGCAGGAATAGGGAACCTGTCAAGATGGATTTTCTTAAGCCGCAATCCTATGCAAGTTTAGACAGAAAAAAGGCCGACAATTCCCAGCATGCCCCAGCCAGGAGTTGTCAGCTTTTTTTCTGTCTAAACTTGCATACGACTGCACCCTTAGTAAAGAGTTTGGCTTTAGAACAAAAGAAAAAGTCCCTGTGGGATCCTTTTCCTGCAGTTATCATTTTCCTATCATATTGACCGTTTTCTCCAACTCTGAAATGTTCATATAAAATACTTAACTGTTATTTCCATGTAATAATTATGGTTATGACTTTTTTTAAAATTCAGGTTTAATAAGACTACCTGAAATATTCACAAATGGAAAGCAGTACAGTATTCCCAAAAGATCTAATTCTATTTCACCCCACATTCAGTTTGACATGAAAAGACTGGACTTACCCCTTTTAAAAAGCCACTTTCTCTAGCAGGTCCCATCTCCTGGGGATCCCAAAGAACTTTTACAAGTCTTTAAAATAAGATTTTAGAAATACAGCAGTTGTACAGAAAAGTGGTATCAGTTATTCTGTATTAAAAGATCAAACTAAGAACTGGGCCTGCGCTTTGCTTTCTTCCTCCTCCCTCCCAATCCCTTTTCCTTTTGTGTCATGTCTTTTAGATTGTAAGCCTGAGGGCAGGGACTGTCTAATATTAATCTTTGTAAGCCACTCCGGGAGCCTTTTTTGGCTGAAGAGTGGGGTAAAAATGCTGTAAATAAAAATAAATAAATGTATGAGAACGAAACTGGGGATAGGTCTATAAAAATGTTAGTAGCTGGAAAAAAATCTGGATAAAAGGTAGTAAATGGCTTACAAATAATTTCTTTTCTTTTTTCCAAGAGTGATGTAAATTATTATTGTGTATGGATATGTTTTATTATGTGTTCGTCCCTTCATCATCATCATCTTCTCTTTCTGGCTTCCTCCTTATTTCTTTTTTGTTTGTTTGTTGTTGTTATATTTGCAAATAATTTTTTTTTAAAAACCACACAAATTAAGTAGCTTTTAAGGACATAATGAAAAAAAATTATATATTGCATTGTTAACATTTTATTGGTTTTTTCAAGTTACAATGTTTTTTTAAAAAACTTTTGCTTACTTAGGGACATATGGAGGAACAGCATCTGACTGTGATGGCAATTCTCTGGATTTCTAAAATTCAGACAACCTGACCAGTTCCATATTTCTGTGACCACAGACCCCAGTCTCAAGCAGCCTGTTTGAATTTATGGGGACACATGCATGTTCAGTTTCCTGTATAAGAAGCCTGTCTCTCAGAAGGGGACTAGAATGTGATTGTGTCATGTAGACAAGCAGGTATCAATTTCCCCTAAACCTGCATGACATGAGTTCTGTAAACCTTATTTGGCTACTCTTCTATGACTGGCTTGTTTTTCAGTCCTCTTCCTCATTGGCCAAGGAGCCCTGCACACCAGTTCGGATAGGACTGGTTTTCAAAACCAGAAAAGGGACTCAAGAGATTCAAGGAGCCGGGGAGACAGACACATGGAGGAAAGGCATTTGGTTCTTTATTTTCCTGATGCCTGACATAGCTAGATGGAACTCATCAGATCCTGGAGCTGCTCTGGAGGTGTTCTGAGGACAAGCGGGTTGGAATCCTCTATGGATGAGGGTTCAGGGTCCTGATCCATGACATTACGCAGCTTTACTGGCCACTTTGAAAGCTTGTGTTCAAATCTCTGATCTATAGTAACTCAGATATAAATTTGTATATATAGTGTACAGGTTATGGGGTAATGTGCACCTGGCTGTTGAGTGGACCTTGGGATCCTACTGAAAAAACAAAGTAGATCCCACAAGCCCTAAGTCTGCCCACTCCTGGTTTAAGAGGCCTTGTAGAGTTTTTTCTAATCGTTATGATTTTTGCCAGGACATACTTTCTTCCTTTATTTTTAATTACCATGTACATTTTTATTTCTTTTATAATAAAATCAGTTTTACTTCTTAAATTACAATTCTGTGCCTTGGGTTTTTCCACCCATGCCTGCTCTCATACCTGCTCTGCTGCATGTGTACCGGACTCGCCCCCAGATAATGTAATGGGTAATGTAACTTTTCTTTTTATAAGAGGATTTTAGGACATTCTGGCAGCCTGATTAAATAGACAGATTATGACAGTCTACTGCGGGGGTTTTGTTTTATAGGTTCTTAAACCAATTATGTTAGGAAACCCAAGGAGGTACACAGGTCAGGACATTAGGGGTAAAGAAAAACTCTGGGTGCACTCAGCCCATGACAACATCTATATGGAATTTTTATAATGTTGGGGCTGGATGTAGGATTTAAAAACCTCTGCTCTACCATGAAGTTCATTCAGATGGTCATGTGCACATCACTACTTCTTAGCCTAATCAACTGCACAGTGTTGTTAGGATAAGTGCTAGGGATCTTTACAGTCTGGACTTCACTCATGCAAAACCCTATTAAGCAATTCACCCAAATTGGTAATACAGGTCATCTAGTGATACATATGCTCTTGGTGTTTCTGTATGGAGGATTTGGGGGGGGGGGGAATCTTTGATGTGCTCACGTGCATGAGCAGTTGCCAGAAACAAAAGAATTATCCAGCTATGCGGAACAATGATGTATTTGTACTTATGCCACTTCCTGAAATGTGTGGGAGTACATAACCAGATATTGTTCTAGACTCTAGAGGGAGTCAGTGAATGACAGTAGGTGTATCCGAGAATGTCCATCAAGTTGATGTATTTTTAGAGGAAGATGGCTCAGCCTTTATGCATAGAAAAGGTTCCGGCATATTTCCCTTTTCTTTCTCTTCCAATGATCAACTTTAATCGCTCAGTTAACCTGTATCTTCTTATGGACATTTAGACAGAATGTGAAATCATATATATGGAATACTATTTTTATTTTATGTATATATTCAGCACGTCCTCACAAGGAGCCCAGGGTGGCCATATATATATATATATATATATATATATATATATATATACATACACACACACACACACACACCACATAAACACGGTTAAAATCATAATTCTAAAATACAAATACATAATAAAATACAATAAAACCATCTCTACAACCCCAGATAACAGAAAACGCTTGCCTATACTTCAAAAAGCATATTCAAATAAATGCGTCTTTACTTGGGGCCTGAACGACAACAGTGACAGCCAATGACAGCCAAATGTCTACTGGAAGGGAGTTTCAGAGTTGGGGTGCCACCACCAAGAAGGCTTTCACCTGGCCAATAGGCCACATTTCTCAAGAGCACCACAAGCAAAGCCTTAAATCCCAGTTTGGTCGGTACTGGAGAAGGTGGTAAATCAAGTATTGATGATGTAACATTTCACTTTCACTGACGTATTCTTTTTTCTGTCAAATGCAGTAGTCCCAAAGATATGCGTAGCCAAAAAAGTATCAACTGTAGCCTTTCCTTCTAGGAAAGGTGCTTGATCCCCCACAGTAGTTTTGGTTGCCCTTTTCGGCACCTTTCCCAACTCTACGGTATCTTTCTAAGATGCAGCAAGCAGAACTGTACACAGTATTCTAGTCAAGTTAGACAAGTCTGTTCTTTGCTGCCTGCCAGTTGCAATCCTGTTTCGGTAGGGTAATATTGTATCTCAGGTACACAGGCTTATGCTGACATAGCTGGCCCCTTGTCTCCATTACACAGTGCAATCCTATGCATTTCTATGCAGAAGTAAGCCCACTGAGTTTAATGGAACTTACTCCCAGGTAAGTGTGTATAGGATTGCAGCCTTAGGGTTCAATCCTATCATGGTGCCCATGAGCCCCCACACTCGGGACTTATGGACATCCTATTCCTATGCAGAGCAGGAGGAGCGGCGGAGGCGATCTTCACCTCCCCGTCCTCCCACCCTGCATTTGTTGCTAGATGGGCTTTTTCACCCATCCAGCTGGGGTGTCTCAGAGGGGCAGGGAAGGAGGCTGGAGTGGCTTCAGGATACCTTGTATCCTGCACAGTATCCGCCCTCCCCAGTCTCCTCCTCTCAAATCACCCCCTTTCCCCCTTCTCCGAGGTTGCTTCCCCGATATAAGAGAGCAGCTAGCACAGTTCTTTCCATGCGAGCCGGGAGGGGGAAGGGGTCAGAACTCCAATTTCCCACTCCGAGGTCGGAGCGCTGTCTCCGACCTCGGATCTCAGAATCTGAAAAATCCTATGGCCCCTCAGATGCTGTCTAGGGGCCATAGGATTCTCCCTATGTCTACTAAAATGAATTTCCATTAATAAAAAGCACTTATTTATTAACTACCAACAGGCGGAGGGCCAATACAGACATTACTTTAAATCCGTGTCTAGCCGCTTTATTCTAGAGTAGGCACGCGCAGGGTGGCTGATCTGGATCTTAAAAGCCCCTACCCTGCCCCCCATGCTGGGGTCCAAATCTGGATTGCCCCCATCACTTACTCTAGAGTAAAAATGAAAAAAAAAAAATCCACTGCTCCCTGCCACCCCACCTCTCCTCATTTCTCCTGAAAAGTCACTCCTGAAGGCCAGGCATCCCTCTGGAACAGCATCATCCAAGTTGTCAGAAATGAAAATTAACCAATTCCTTATGGGTGTGCAGAAGTGCTTCCAGGATATGCATGGAGCTCTTTGGATCCTGGCCATGGTGTAAATATTCTGTGTATATGCTAAAACAGCAATCATGTCTTCAGCCTGTGTACATAAGCCAACTTTATACTATACTGATGTAGTCTTTTGCCTTCACTTGCTATATTTGCAATGCTTCTGTGAAATGGGGACATTTTGTTAGGGGCAGACAGTTTTGCCCAAAAAGAGAAGGTTTGAAAATGTTTTGTCTCATCTCAAATCTCTTTACAGCACATGAAGTCTGCTGGAGTGTGTGTGTGTGTGTGTGTGTGTGTATGTTGTATTTTGCAAACTTAGTTGAGATTTGGCTGTAGGGAGGTCTTCTATTCCTCTCATTCAATTACAGTAGAAGCTCCTTTCAGTTGTTTGGATGGGGGTGGGGGGACCTCAACAGACCCAAATAATTAGTTTTTTACTGTTCAATATTTTGCAATACTTCTTTATATTTTTCACCCATTGCATTGTGCCCCGCTTTTGCTAAAATCAAAGGTGCAGGAGTTCTGTGAAGACAACATATCTGTGTATGATTAACATGCAGATGATGGGGTCGTAGGAATAGCTGAGATTACAGGGTGAGATACATCATGAGACTCAAAACTAAAATGCAATTTCTAGAACACCTTTACTTAGTTAAGATGCAGTTCAGTTCAATCCATTCACACTTTCCTCATGCACTCAGATAGTTACCAGTGTAGGAGCAATAGAACCTGGTGGCCAGGTTGTGTAATCATCAGAAGGAGGAGGAGGCGGGCCGTGAGCAGCTGCTTCTTTGGTGTCCATGTCTTTCTCGGAATTCTGCTGATTTGGGGGCAACAAACACTTTCTTTCCAAAGTCTTTGCATGATATGGAACAATGAGTCTTTTGACGAAGTGCCCTGCTTGTATGTTAACTGGACTTATCTCATTTCTTGGAAATTCCTTTTCCTGATGCTAACGGACATCACATTTCCCTCAGAGGTCTTGACCACCACTTCACCTGCTGGCAACCTTCCTGAATTATACAAACTTTGCCTCAGGTTTTGGGATTTATCTTTGGAAGTCTTTTTGTTTGGTGTTTCTCCCCAAACTCAGCTAGTTACATGCATGATGCATCTTGTTCACATTCCACAGTCAGATTTACATGTACACACGCCTTGTTTCCCCCCAATTCTTCGGTCTTTCCCCCCTGGTAATGCTGCACATTTCTTCCGGTAACTTTATTTCATTCAAACTTTAGGGACCCTTTCACACACACACCCCCAAAAGAGCCATTATATGATTTTACACAACTAAAGTGGTGCTGCGCGCCCATGGTGCCCACCACCAGTGTCCATCTGTTGATTTGAACCTATGCATGTGGCCTATGCAGTACAAGCTGTACATGTGTAGGCTCTGTACGCACAGTCTGTACCCTGCAACCATGTAGGCAACGGTGCCTGATCTCATGGAGAGGACCTACATTGGTAAGGCTTGGCTTGCATGTGTACAGTTTGTATGCCTGACAGCTCTCCACAAACACTAAAATTAGAATCGGGTCATGATGGTGGGTTGTCAGTGAACATGATCCTGCATTTTATTGCAATTAGATCCAAGAGTAAGCCACAGAGTAAATGTTATGATGGTGAAGTCTCTCTCTCTCTCTCTCTCTCTCTCTCTCTCCCCCCTCTCTCTGTGCATGTGTGTAAACGTGCAATAAGCAGTGCTAAACAGTGAATCTCAAGATTGATCAATGCACACAAAAGTTAGAACTTTTTTCACTGCAAACCAATGTTTTCTGGTTGCTTGGATTAAATGAATGGTTGCCTGACTAAGTCACCAAGAGCCTATCATGAACTTTCCACCTCTGTGGGCTCATGGTAAATTGTTCACATGACCAGTTTACTATGCCCATGCTATATTCTATCCAGACAGAAAATAGGAACAAAAAGTGAGGAAAGTCTGTGCAAACTGTCCTTCAGTCAATAGGAGGTTGGCAATTGTCGACAATCAGTGTAGTTTTCTATGCACCTCTACAAATTCCCAGCTGTAATGTATAGAATAGATTACAGGCAGTCCCCGAGTTAAGAATGTCTGACTTACAGACAACCCATAAATAAGAACGGACTTCTGGGTTTCCCGGCGCTTCTGGGTTTCCCAGGAGAGAGTTCCACAGTACAGGGGCCGCCACAGAAAAGGCCCTCTTCCTCGTCCCCACCAGTCTAGCTGCTCTGGCTGAAGGGACAAGGAGAAGGCCATCCGTGGCAGATCTTGTTGAGCGGCCCACTTGGTGTTGCTGGAGACGCTCCTTGAGATAGACTGGACCGGAGCTGTATAGGGTTTTAAAGGTCAAAACCAACACCTTGAATTCGGCTCAGCAAGCAACTGGTAGCCAGTGCAACTCCTTCAGCACTGGCGTGATGTGATCCCGCCACCGGCTGCCTTTAACCAGGTGAGCCGCCGTGTTCTGTACCAGCTGTAGCTTCCGAACCATCTTCAAGGGTAACCCCACGTAGAGCGCATTACAGTAGTCTAGGCGAGAGGAGACCAAGGCATGAACCACTGATGGGAGCAGGTGATTAGGAAGGTAGGGGCGCAGCTGCCATATCAGATGGAGTTGATACAGTGCCGCCCGGCTCACAGCTGCCACCTGAGCCTCCATGGACAGCTGGGAGTCTGGAATGACCCCCAAGCTGCGGACCTGGTCCTTCAGGGGTAGATGTACCCCATTCAGTACCAGGTCAACATCCCCTAACCTCCCCTTGTCCCCCACCAGCAGTACCTCGGTCTTGTCGGGGTTCAGTTTCAGCATGTTCCTTCCCATCCAGCCAGCCACTGACTCCAGGCACTTGGACAGGGTCTCAACGGCCAGCCTCGGTGAGGACTTGAAACAGAGGTAGAGCTGCGTGTCATCCGCATACTGATGACACCGCACCCCAAACCTCCTGATGATAGCTCCCAGCGGCTTGAGGTAGATGTTGAATAACATTGGGGAGAGGATGGAACCCTGCGGCACCCTACAAGTGAGCAGCCGAGGGTCCGAAGCCTCCTCCCTGAGAACTACCCTCTGATACCTTCCAGAGAGGAAGGACCGGAACCACTGCAATACAGTGCCTCCCAAGCCCAAGCCCTCCAGGCGGTCCAGGAGGATACCATGGTCAACGGTATCAAAAGCCGCTGAGAGATCGAGGAAGACTAGAAAAGAGCATTCGCCCCTATCCAAAGACCTCCTCATATCATCCACCAAGGCGACCAAGGCCGTCTCCGTCCCATGTCCAGACCTGAAGCCCGACTGGCACGGATCTAAATAATCGGCTTCATCCAAGTGTGCCTTCAGCTGAGCACCCACCACCCGCTCGATCACCTTGCCCAGAAATGGTAAATTGGAGACTGGGCGAAATTTGCGTAATTTATGCAATTTGCGTAAATGCCGATTTTAACGTATAGAATGCTAAGCTGTTCTAACTTACATACAAATTCGACTTAAAGACATTCTTAAGAACAGAACTCGTTCGTAACCTGGGACTGCCTGCATTTTCATACAGACAGTTTCAACAGCAGCGGGAGATATATGATGGTGGAGATCCACGTGCTAAATGTTTCTGCATGTTACAGCCAGACAAGGATTCTCCTCCTGGCACCTGATTTGCCTCTAGCCATGTTCTAGCTCCTTAAAAGGGCCTGTGGCACTCCTGTTCTGATAGTTCAGATGACCTTCTAAAAATGGCTCTGATTACTGTCTACCTAGACTGCCTTGTCTTTTTAAAGATAAACCCCTGTGTTTTCAGAAAGGCCATGGGGCATCCCCTGTGCATGATTTTGGAGATAGGAGAGTTTCCATCCATTTCCCTAGCAGTATAGCGAGTCACATTTTTTAATAGTATCACATTATCCTTGCAGGCACTGACTGGACACACCAGTCACAGATTAGTTGATGAGATATGGCATGCTGCAGCTTGAGGATATGTTGTCAGTACTCTTCTATAGATATAAACAACTCTGCAAAAGAGAAAGGGCCAAGAATTGTTTTTATCTGCTACTCCTAAATTTTGCAGTAGAGTATTTGTCATATGCAGGGTTTACAAGTGACACAGCCTTCATGACTTTCTGTCATCCCTTTGGCGTTCAAAGCTAAAAAGAAAATAGATTGAGTTTGGTCACTGAGTACTGTTGCAAAGCACTATTATTTTTAGATGGTATATGAGCAGGTTCCTAAACACATCAGCACTACAGTCTGAGTGCTAACCGTATTATGAGGCACATTGATTATAGAGAATCCTGCCTCAAGACCCATTCAACCTTTCATTTCTGATTCTGAAAGCCAAAGCCAAACATTTACCCATCAAATAAATGCCACCAAACTGTTATAAGGTTCTCTGCAGTATGAAACATTGGTGGCATGGTCCATGCTGTGTCTTATGCTGCTATAAACAGTGTCATATTGATAATCTCCCTGGTGTTATTTTTTTTAAAGCTTTCCTCTCCATTTGTTCTGTATTTTATGTACCCAAGGACGGGGTGGGGGGGGGGAAAGGAATCTATGCTAATTGGTCAGTTTTGCACTCTCTTTTGGCTGCTTATATAATATCAGAGCCAGAGCAAAGCAATCAGGTAGCCTTCTGAGGCTCTTGGCTCTGCTTCTCCCCCCCCCTTCCTTTTTTTGAAACAGCAGCTTGCTCAGCCTGGTATGACTTGCTCGTGTGTGTGTGTGTGTGTGTGTGTGTGTGTGTGTGTGTGCGCGCGCGCGCGCGCGCATAAGAGGCATGCACAAATTCAGAGTTGTGGGTGAAGGAGGGATGGCTCATAGCAGCACATCATGGTCCATCCAGGATAGCCTTTCAAATTGGTGGCCCTCCAGATGTGTTAGACTACAACTTCCATCACCACCAGCTGGAAGTTATAATCCAAAAAAGGGCTCCAGGTTAGGGAAAGCTGATCCAGCATGTTTATACGGATGGTGATGATAGCACAATTTCCTGCCATTGCCTTTGTGCTTGGTTCCATCACAGTCACCTAACGTTTCCCCTTCCTTTGCCTCCTCCCCAGCTCATTTAACTTATTTAGAGTACAGTCCTATGTATATTTATTCAGAAGTAATTTCCACTGTGATCACTGGGACTTACTCCCAGGTAAACGTGCATAGGATTGCATTCTTACTAGGGTTATGAAAAGCATTTATTTAAAGCATTTCTCTTGACTTACAAACACTAAAGCTGCAATTCAAAACAAAACGAAACAAAAATCAAGAAAACTCATAAAAACAGAGACTTCCGGGTGGAGCTTAATGTCGGACTGAAGCTCCCTTGAAATCTCTTGAAATCGAGGGAGACCAACGCTGCGAGAAATCCAGTCAAGAGGTTATCTTGGCTGCTTAATCTCCTCGGAACAAGAGGATGATCTAAGAGTGATTCCCAGTATAGCTCTTAATTGCTCTCTGTGAGTTTTTTTTTGCAGTTGCTTGCGCTTCTGCACTCAGATTCTCTCGGGGAGGGTAGAGTGTGGGAGAAGCCACCAGCGCTCACCGCCGCGTTTGGAGTTCTTTTTTTTTTAAAGAACCTGAAGAACGACAACTCCATTTCTTAAAGATTTATTGACAATTGGGAATAAAGAGGAATTTTATCCACAATCAGGATTAAATACCCTCATCTGGAATACTAAAAAGAAAATGTGCTTTAAAACTTCATAATGGGAAGATCAACAAATGTGTTTTGAAACGAGAAAGAAAGAGGTACTGTAATTCCTTTTACTTTGAATTCTGGAAGAGTTTAAAGTAGCTGTAAATTCTAACTGCGTCACAGACAAGATGGCTACTTATGATTTACTGCTGCAATTGGCCGGAGAGCTGATGGAACTGTTTCAAACTTTCCAAAATAAACTGTTGGGGGAACTGGTGAGGTCGGAAATGCAGAGCAGGGAGGACGAGGCAAAGAATGATATACTGGGAGAGATAACAACTGGACCTTTGAAGAGAGACAGCAGAAAAGGGAGGGAAGCCAGCAAAACGGACAGTGAAGACGCTTTAGAGATACCATCCAGGGAGAACTGGAAAGTTGATCGCTGCTGGGCTACTTGGAGGAAGATAGCTAGGGAGGCTCACATGGGGGGGGAAAGTCTTTTCTGGAGCATGAGCCTGAAAAAGATGCACATCATGAATACTGTGTTTGATCGGGGAAAATGATTTGCTGATTATTGGATGGGATAAATGGTTTGACCTGTGTTAAGATAAAAATGGTTCGCTGATTATTTGATGGAATAAATGGTTGGACTTATATTATGATAATTGTTGAATATTGGGGGAAGTGGGAGGTTCTTATGAAAGAAGTAAGTTCAGCTTCCCAAATGGATTTGTGAGAGAAATTCAGATGGGATAAACCAATATGGATTGCTGATAGTGATCCAAAGAATATATATATAGATCTGAACCAGTAGGGGCTAGTGAGAGGAACCCCTTTGAGAGAAATGGAGAACTTCCAGTTTGAGGTGGTTGTTATTGGTAAAAATGTATTGAGTCTAGATGAAATATAGCATAGAGAATAACTAATGGAAAGGAACCAACTAAATATGGAATAGAATTGGAGATGTGAAGTAATGTGGAAATGTGAAACTACTTTAAAAATAAAATAAAAGCTAGGTTGTCTGTTTATAAATGGAGGGAAAGAAGATAAAGAGATTTTTATTAAACATAAATAGAAATATTGAATATTGTTTAACTAGAAGGATTATTATACGTGCTTAGGAGTAAATTGCTGTAAGGTTTCAAGGTTTTGTGAAATTGTGAGGTTGATGAATAAGAGGGGGGGAAATCTTTCGTTTGATTTTTTTGTTTGTTTAAGGGGAAAAAGGAAGCAATTCCTTTATAATAATTATATAGAATACCTGATGTTACTTATACTTGGTTGTGGAGAAATCGGAAGTACTTTTTAGTTTAATGTTGTTTTGTTTTTGTAGTGTATGTTTCTTTGGTTTTTGTTTTGTCTTGTTCTTGGTATTTTGTTTTTATGGATTCAAAAATTTAAAATAAAAAAAAATTTACAAAGAAAACTCATAAAAACAGCCATCACTTTACCATACTAGGAAAAAAAAAACCCCATCACTATTTATATCTGAATAGGTTGGGGATACTTTGGCTGTCCTTGCTTTGGGATCATAGCTGGCTGTGATTAAAAGTCCAAACACAAGCAACATGAAGTCTATTCTGGAGGGGAAAATACACTACTGATTTTTTCCTCCTGCATATAGAAGTAAAAATTGGAGCATGAGCGCATGATCAGAAGCTAGGCATTCACAGTCCACCCCCATAACAGGCTGTGTAGTCCCAGTGAACTATGATATTTTCAGCTGTGGGCCTCCTATAAGAATTGTAGGGCATGTGAAGAAGTGTGGGATATAGCTGGCTTTTTGTCAGTGGTAGCGAGGCTCTGTGTAGTTTCATATCTATCTGCTCACTTATTCCTGTTTGGAAGACCTGAGTAATGGTTTATCATGCATTGTTATCGATTTATTGATTTATTTTAAGTTTTTTCCCCTTGCTCTTCAGCCAAAAAGACTTTCAGAGAAGCTTTCATATGATCAATAAAAACAAAACCCTGTGTGTAGGCTTACAAGAGAGAGAGAGAGAGAGAGAGAGAGAGAGAAGGTTGATTTATTTATTTGTCGCATTTATGGATCGCCCATCTGGCCAGCAAACCGGCCACTCTGGGCGATGTACAACATAATAAAATACAGCATAAAATACATTTAAAACAGTATAAAATTTTAAAATCTTAGCCCACCCCATATTCCTGCAGGAACAGCCATGTTTTTAGTGAGCAGCGGAAGCTCAGCAGTGAGGGGGCATGGCGGAGGTCACTAGGGAGAGAGTTCCAGAGTATGGGGGCCGCCACAGAAAAGTTTGTCCCTTGTCACTGACTTTGGCTTCGGCTACTGCCAGCGCAGGGCCCCTGACAGATAACCCCCTCAGGAAATGTGGCCTTTGACAGAAAAATTGTTCCCCACCCCTGTTCTAAATGGAACTTTATCTTCTTGTTCCGAGTTACAACAATATTGATATGTATCTAAATTTGACTAGTAATACAATGTCATTAAAGTGGTTACGTGATCATATTTAGTTAGATTTGGTACTGCCAATCTTCCTTATGTTGCTACATGGTATATCTCCCTCACCCACTTGGTAGGCCTGTTATTCTGTATAAAACTGTCAGTACTGAGTTGTATTGGATTTAATATCTTGGATTAATTTAATACTGGTATGTAAAGCATAAAAATATGTCATATCTTTCATTCTGTCACAGAAAGTTGGGATGCAGCTGGTTAAATGTATAGATAATTTGTAAGTCTATATCTAACCTTTGTTTAACCCAAACCCCCAACTTGTCTCCTTGTCTTCTTTCCTAAACAGCACACACACGTGTGCATGCACACGCGTGCGCGCGCGTGCATGCACACACACACACACACACACACACACATATATATCAGTTGACCTTTATTTAACTCCTGCCTTATATCCTAAAGCAGGTCATGCCATTGTGGTGGTTTTACAGTAAAATTCCAATACCATAAGTATATTTTATTTATTTATTTGATTTGTATATCACCCAACTGGTATGTGCCCTTGGGATGATTTATTTATTTATTTATTATATTTATACCCCGCCTTTTTTCCTGCAAGGAACCCAAGGCGGCTTACATAGTCCTCCTCCTCTCCATTTTATCCTCACAACAACCCTGTGAGGTGGGTTAGGCTGACAGTCAGTGACTGGCCCAAAGTCACCCTTCTGAGTATAGATCTTAGGGGTCCCTAGCCTTCAGTTAGAGTTAGTTTTGTTAATCTAATTGTTCAGGTGATTACCAGTTAGTGTTCTCACAGCCAAGATACTATAAAAATGGTGTGCCAATTCCATGGGAGTTGGGTGGGCAGAAATCATTGGCCATGCTTGCTGGAGCTTGTAGTCCAAAACATCTGGAGGGCACCAGGTTGTCTACCACTGCCTTAGAGTTTTACTCCTCTGTTAATTTAGTAGGTGGTGGCTGCTAGTGGTTAACTTGAATGTTTTGGAGTGGATCTAGCCCATGTGAAAAACCTGGAGCAACAAGACACCCATTTAATTCAGATAACCTTGAGATTTTCTACACGAGACATTTATTGTGTAACTCATGGTTATTTATGAGGTTTTTTAGACGATATAGTGATCCTCAAGTTTTGTTTCTGTTTTTTAAGAGCACTTTCCCATATTTTTTTTAGAGTGGGAAAAATGGAGTATTATTCCTGAAAGTGAAAGAAAAGGTATTTTCCTACTTGTGTATTTGCACTATTCCGCTATAGTACAGCGTCATCTAGAGGTTATGTAGTGGAAAAGGAGGAAAGGAAAAGCTCTTTGTGTAGAGTTCAGATCTCAATTCTGTAACAAAACCGAAAAAAGATAAAAGTGATTAACAGCTTCATGTAGAAAAGCTCCTAGTGGTCCCCAGGGTTTCATAGATTTCATAGGAGTTTGCACTTCATGCTAAGCCACCCTGACAATAAGTCACCATGGGTTGGTTGTTTGCTTGCTAACCCAACAGATGATCAGGTACTCTGCAGCTTGCTGTGGCTTGTTTTCCCTCCTCTGTCCCCTCAGTCCTCCCACTGGTTCCTGGCATGTATCCCAGGTGCCCTTGTGGCAGTACTCCTCATTTCCTCAGTCACTACATCAACACCCTTTCTGCAATTGGTCTGCTGGGGTAGCCGGCTCATGAGGGAAACTCCCCTCCCTCCACCTGCACAGATCAGATTGCCAAATATAATTAATTTTCTTAGCCCCTATGAACATGGTAATGTGCTCCTAATTTATTTATTTTTAAAAAAATTCAGGGTCTTGTGCCTTTCTGCTATTTAGCAAAGCATGCCAATATCCCCCTCTTGTCAATGTCCTTGTCAATTTCATCCTCCCCTTCTGCGCTTCCCTTGCTAGTGAACACCTTAAATAGCAACAACAACAACAACAACAACAACAACAATAATAATCTGCTTCACCTACTCCAAAAATAAGTACACCGGCTCCGAAAGATCCTTCTCCTGCAGCTGCCAGCCACTTTGTGCTTGTCACTTCACTCCACTGGTCTCTGTTGTTAGCTGTCAGATATATATGTTACAGAGCAGTGAGGTAGATTGGTAAACATACGCAAATTTCAAGGCAGAGCAGTGATGGAAATTGGTAAATCTACACCAATTTCATGGCGGAGCAGTAAAGCTGAAGGGGAAATTACACAAATTGCATGGCAGAGCAGTGAGGCAGATCACTAAAAATATGCAAATTTCATAGTGAAGCAGGAAAGCGGAGGGGGAAATTACACACATTTCATAGCAGCAGACTTTCACATCTGTGCACTTGCGCAAGACCGAAAATAAAACATAAAAAATAAAACATTGCAAACGTGTTCAGAACATTCTCCACTGTCCTTTCATCTTGATTTTTAGGAGCACGGACCAGAGGGCACTAACAAGGGATGAGGGAGGATGGCAGTGGCACTAGCAAGATCGTGAGGAACAGCAGAGGTTTTTGCCACTCTAGCCGGGCGGCTCTCTAGCTGTTTCCGACAACCCATGATGAAGTTGCCCTGCTGGATTCAGATGTCACAACAAGCCACCCTGAAAACAAGCCACCCTGAACAATCCAACAACAAGCCATGGGTTCTGCAGGGTGGCTTGTTTTTCACAAACAAGCCACCCTGCTGAAACTGTGCCGGGTTCAGACATCACAATGACCCACCATGTGTGATCACCCATGGTGGGTTTTTGTGTCATGCAAACCAGGTCACTGAAGTGCAAGGTTAAGGAGAGGAATAAAGACTCTCCAAAAATACTAAGGATTTTACACATACCTCCTAAATGAAAGAAGCAAAAATGGAGTGAGGGCGCAATAGCAAAATGAATTCTGGTGGCACAAAGAAAACAGAAGAAGCATGCTGTTTCTGACTTATTTTCATGGGTTCATGTAGGACTAAGCCTGCCAATTCTTGACATCAAAATTCTTCTTCCTAGGTAGAACCTGCAGAAAAAGCCCAACGGTGATTTAATTGGAGAGCCTAGTATTTTATTTTTAAAATGGGAACAGCAGGTACAACCCACACAAGTTATCAGTTCACATAAGCTGTAGAGCAACCCAACTAACACCCCCCCAAAAAAACCCCAACTATCTGTGGTAGCGGAGGGGAATGTGGCTCCGTCCTATGCTTTTCTGGAAAAAACATATCACAGCCTTTAGTTCAAATATTTACACTAGGAATGTATTTATGCTGTCCCTGGACTCATTAGACAGTATCCAATATGATGTTACCACTAATGTAAATTATGTTGCACTAGTGTAAATGACCTCTAGTGTAATGGCAACAGTGCTTGAGGGCACAAAGGGTTTTCCTGGAAAACCCATCGAACCAGCAAGCACTACTGATGTTGCACTTGAAGTAATTTATGCTAGTGCAACATAATTCACGTTAGCGTTAGTGTCACATTGTATACTGCCCATTGCTTTTTGTGATCTTTCTATTTGCATGCATCTGGTCTGGTGACAGATTTACAAACTGCTTAGAACTAGAACAATTGAACCTTGTCATACGCAGCCTCCTGCATTCAGGAGCATTCCCCAGCAATCCATAACTGCATTGTAACAGCTATAGTACTTGGAGGCTGACTAAGCAAATAGGACATAGGTTGAATTAATCTCCTCTTGCTTGTGTTTACCCAACTGTAAGTTATGCAAAATAATATTTACCAACCAAACTTCCCATAAGTATTTCATGATTCAATATTCCAAGATTAATAAAGCATATCTTTAGAATATGAAGAGGTTTGGATCTAGATCAAGTTTTAACTTCTCTAACTCAGGCTCCTCTCTGAAATGTTTATTTCAATCCTCCCACACGGCAATCCTGCCCAAATGATGCTAAAAATCTAATGTAATCTTTTGGTAATGTAAAATGCTGATGGCAGAATAGGTTTGGAAGGGACCAACAAGGAGATGTGTTCCAAGGATACCTGACATTTACACCTCTATACCAACAATCATAGGTAGGTGTACTGGTCTATTAAAATGATGATGATGATGATGATGATGATGATGATGATGATGATGATGATGATGCCAAATGTAAGGTAGGACACAATCCAATGGTCGCTAGACAGTGTCTAGATGGCCATAGAAAAATTTGGAATCCCAGCTCCAACCTCGGAAATGTGCTCCTATGTCGGAGCTGGAGCTCCAAATTCAAAGTGCCCTCCCTCTGCCCTCACAGCTAGTGCAGAAAGAACCGGGACTTCTGCAGCTCTGAAGTTGGAAGACCACCAACCTTGGAGACAGCATTCTGTGGGCGGGGAAGAGTAAGGCTCTGCCAACATACGATGTATCCTGCCGGTGCCTCGGCCTCCCCTCCCTCTGAGCCAGGGTGGAGAAGAGCAGAGGTGACCTACACCTCCAATCTCCTCCCACCCTCGATAGGATGCCCATGTTCCATTGAGTTTGGGGGGTTACGGGCAGCCACATTGGATTGTGCTGCCCATGCCTTCATTAGGATCAACTAAAATGTCCCAAAAGTTGTGAGCAAGATTTTGAGTCTTCCAGAAGTTCCAGAGCTAGCCCTGCCATGAGGCAAATTGAGCCTTTTGGCTCAGGTGGTACATTGGGAGGGAGCAGCAGAAGGAATATGTGCTTGCCTGCTGTTGCCTGTCTATCACTATTGCCTTCTACCCCAGCCAGGTCCTGGTGTACCTGCCAGCCACAGACAGGGCCGGATTTTCCTATAGGCTAACTAGGCTTCAGCCTAGGGCCTCAAGATTAAGAGGGGCCTACATTCAAATTGTTAGCAAAATTAAAATTACACTATTCTAAAAACAGTGAACACCAAAACACTGGACTGAAAATAAGGAGAAATCTCCCACTGAGCCCCAGCGCTTTGCGCGGGGATACGCACCAAACCCGGAGAAAAGCGAGCGCGATGCGTCTCTACTAATAGGCAAGTAGAGCAGTTCCACTACGCTAGCTGTGGCAGCTCCGGCCGGAAGGGGTTCCGGGTCCTGGTCAATGGGTGGAACCTAGGGAAAGCTCTCTCAGTGGCCGGGATGTATAGGTTTGGATAGAGTGGGCCTCCTCTATACAGCCTAGAGATTGAAAATCGCACACAGACACAGCCTACGGCCCATGGCTATGGCGTACCCCAGGGAGAGAGGTTGGAACAGCGAATGATGTCTGGAGGATGCGCTTTTACGGTTGTGTCCGCCCATTAAGTCAAGGACTGCTTGCTGACCTTTGGCCAGCCTAAGTGAGTCTGACGTATGGTGTTTCGTGTTCGGAGCTGACGGCTATCCCCAAGGTAGCAAGTCAGTAGTACTAGATTCTCCTGGATCCAAGGCCGTAGTGGCAGGGCTTTTTTTCTGGCGGAACGCACCGGAATGGCGTTCCGCCACCTATTTTCAGTCAGAGCTGTTTAGAGCTCTGTTTAGAGTGGCGGTGGCCAAGCGCGCCGGAGCAGGGGCCCGGCGCGTCACTTCCGCCGCGCCGAAAGTGATGACGGGACCGGCACGGGCGGCGTGGCGTGGCGTGCGATGGCGGCGGCGGTGGCTGCGAGCGGGTGGCGGCGAGGTGAAACTACGACGGCAGTGACGTGAGCGGCGGCAAGGTAGCGAGGCGGCGGCAGCGGGCTTCGGGGGGGCGGGGCTTTTTCGGCGGCGGCGGGTGCAGGTACGGTGTCTGGGGGTGTCTTGGGGTGGGTAGGGGCGTGGCCAGGGGAGGGGGGGTGTTCCACCACCTTTTCTCTGAGAAAAAAAGCCCTGCGTAGTGGTATCCTATGAACAACTCAATATATTATTTGAAGAGCATTCCAAAGTTAATCATTCAAAGTATTTTGTAGACCCAATTACTGGAGTGCATACAAATACTATTGAAGGAAATTGATGTCATGTCAAGGCAAATGTTCCATTAAGGCAACGAACATTTAAAAAAGTGACTTTGCAATTAGTGAAAGTAATGCTTAATCGAGAATATTCAAAAAATGCCCTCATTGAGTTATTAAATTTAATTTTATAAGTTTATTGATTTTTTATAGAATTTTAATTAAAATAAATGTTTGATTTGTTTAATTTCATGAAATTTCCTTTTTATTTTGATATTTGTTACAGTATTTTTAAAGCCTTTAATTTTAATTTGTACAAAAATTTGAAAAATTCAAAAATTCAAAATTAATGTAAAATTTATTCAAATGTGTAAAATAAAAGAAAGTGTTGGTCTTATCTGGGCATTGGAGTGATTTTCTGATTTGTTAGTTATCCGACTTTTTCCCGCCAAAAATAAAGGGCAAAATTTTCACCCTTCGAATTTATATGGTTTTTTGACAAACAACGCCCCATCGGCCTTTATGTCATTGACAATGGCTATTATAAGAGACGCGCTATTCACGGAAACGAGTTTTTGTTTTACTTCAATTTATTATTCAAAAATGAATTGTTTATCGAAAATTTCGATAAACAAAAGAAAACTTACCACAGTTCAAATACGTAAAATGTTATTTTTTGTATTAATAATAAATAATTAACTTTTATTTATGCACAATAATTAATAACTCAAATATTTTGTTCTAGATTCTAATCTAAGAATGATTAGATTCTTAGATTAGATTTGAAAGTGGCGCTTGCAAACGCAAGAAAAAGAAGCTACAAGAGTATGAGGCAAAGAAGCTAATACCGATTACTGCTTACATGCATGTGCCAACTAGTACTACTCAATTGGAAGCAATGCAGCACGTTGTATGTGAGGACACAGCCGTTGCACCAACACAAAGTGAAAATATGGAACTAATTCAAGAGCAACTTACTGAACACGAATATACAAACGAGCCACAAGAAAATAATTTGAATATTCAGAATTTTTTTCAGACACCTAATGAGAAACACCAAGTTCAAGATATTGCAAATTTAGATAGTGATGTCAAATATATGTCTACTGTAACAGATGTTGGCTTGTGGACAAATTTATCGCAAAATGATGTATCATATTGCGTAGAGAAGGGCCCTTCTCAAGTTCAGTATCACTGTGGACCATTTTTAAATTCTAAGCGAGAATATAAGAATCAGTCCAGATTTTGTACAAAAGCAATTTTTTATTCAACAAAAGCCAATGGAGAAAAATATACCCTAGAATGGCTTGTGTACTCTCCCTCAAAAGGCCACGTTTTTTGCTTTGTTTGTAAACTCTTTCCAAATATTGCATCTTCTGCAACAGCATTAACTTCTGAAGGGTTTAATGATTGGAAAAACCCTGATATCATTCAAACTCATGAAAATTCGGAAAATCATAGGAATGCTATGTTAACGTACTTAACAAGAGCAAAAGGGAAAACTTTAACTTCAAAGCTAGAGGAAGAAATAAGAAAAGAGCAGCAATACTGGCGTTACGTTATAGAAAGAGTTTTCGCTGTAATTTGCACTCTTGCAGAGCGAGGCTTACCATTCAGAGGAGGCAATGAAAAGTTTGGAACTCCAAATAACGGCAATTACTTTGGTCTTCTAGAACTAGTAGCAAAATTCGATCCATTTTTAAGAAATCATATCGATCGATATGGAAATACTGGCTCAGGAAAACATATCTGTCTAAAACTATATGTGAGGAAATTATTCAACTTATGGCAAATAAAGTGAAAGACACAATTGTGGCGGAAGTGAAAAAGGCTGGCTATTTTAGCTTTTCAGTAGATTCCACTCCTGACATATCTCATACTGATCAGTTGACCTTAATTATTAGATATGTGTCACCTGAAGATGGTTTGCCAACTGAGAGATTTTTAACTTTCCTTGAGCTAAAAGATCACTCAGGGGAAAGCATAGCTGATTTAGTATTTAACTATATCACTACTGAACTTGAAATTGATTTCAGAAAATGCCAAGGACAGTCTTATGATAATGCAGCCAATATGGCTGGCTGGTAGATACAATGGTATGCAGCAAAAAATTATCGAAAAAAACAAGTTTGCAAGATTTGTTCCATGCGCTGGTCACTCTTTAAATTTAGTAGGTCGTTCAGCTGTTGATTGTTGCCTTGATGCTGTTAATTTTTTTGGTGTTGTGAACGAAGTTTATATCTTTTTTTCGTCTTCCACAAAAAGATGGGCAGTTCTGAAATCACATTTGAAACCTCATTCTAAAGTGCCTAAATATTTATCAGACACTAGGTGGGAGGCACACGCAAAAGCTACAGAAGCTATTTTAGAAAATTACAATGATATCACCGATGCACTCAATTATTTACATTCAGATAATACTACAAAGGGTGATACTAGATTGAGGGCCAACAATCTTTTAGAGAAGATGGAAGAATTTGAATTCGTGTTTATGCTCCATTTCTGGAATCGAATACTGAGACATTTTTCAAGAGTAAATAAAATTCTTCAAAGCCCTAATATTTTACTTAGTAGTTGTGCAAATTGGTACAGGTCACTTTTGGATATTTTATGTGAAATTAGGGAAGATTTTGATGCACTTGAGCAACAAGCAAAAAACACGTTGCCAAATACTGAATATAGAACTGCCAGAAGGATAATAAGAAGTAAAAGGCAAGGGAATTACAAAAATTCATCTGACCCTGATGCCTTAGACGAACTCTCTTCAAGAGATAAATTTAGGATTAAATCATTTATTCCTATATTAGATGCACTAGAATCAAATTTAGGAAGAAGAGCTTCTGTTTATGATGATGTAGTGAAAATATTTTCCTTTCTTGCCGATCTTACATTATCAAAGGTAGAATTTCAAAGAGGTGTTGAGCTGTTAATGCAACAATACCCAGAAGATGTCAACCAAAATCTTACTGAAGAACTATTTCATTTCCACACATATGTGAGACAAACGCATAAGCCTTCAAAAAATTCCACATTGTCGCATACAGACTTGTATCAAATAATATTTGAAGAAAATATTCAAGTGGCCTTCCCCAATGTGGAATCAATCTTACGGCTGTTTCTCAGTTTAATAGTCACTAATTGTACTGGAGAAAGGTCATTTTCAAGACTTAAAAATATCAAAAATCAATTAAGAAGCACAATGACCCAGACGAGGTTGTCTTCATTGAGTATTTTGTGCATCGAAAATGAGACCTTCAGAAAAATAAGATTTTGATGAACTTATAGAAGAATTCTGTGTGAAAAAGTTTAGAAAGAAATTCTTCTAATCTATTTCGTTTTAAATGTATACTTGGATTGAATCAGTTCTTAAATAAAATAACTATTTACATAAAATTTAATATGATATACAATTTGATATTTTCTTTTTTGTGATCTGGATTTTGTTTGAATAAAGTTCTATTTTTGGTTTAGTTTAAGACTTAAAATTCATAATAATTCATACTTAAACTTTAAATGCGAATTATTATGAAATAAATTTATCTGAATTGAATTTAGTTTAATCTTCAATGTATTGAATATATTTAATTTAATTTGATAGAAAATATGATAATTTTTATTGCGTATTTTATTTTCGTAGTCAAAGATCTTCATTATTTGAATTTTGTTTCTTTGTAAATGTTGTGTGTTATGTTTCATTAGTTATTGTTACAAGTACTATATATGGTGCTGAGAATAAATGTCCAAATAAGTGTTCTCTACTTTTTTTTATTTATTATCCGTGCCACATTTTTTATAAAGGTTAGTACCAATCACAACATGTTTCATTTAACATATTGATATATATCACAGTAATAATGTATTTTATTATCTCTCATGTAATTTACAAACTTAAAAATGGGAGGTGAAAGGGCCTCATAAGTGGAATAGCCTAGGGCCTCTTTTCATCTAAATCTGGCCCTGGCCACAGAGCAACCACCCACTGCCTAGGAGCACTGCCTTCATTTTGCTGTCGCTGCAAAAATGATTTCAAGTTTCACAGTTTTCTGTGGAACTTTAAAGAGTATTTGCCACTGCGCCAAAGTGGCCAGTGGTGTTCCTATGGGGCTTTCCAAGGTCATCTCACCCTGTTGCCTGAATGCCTCGCTCTGAGGAAGGATGCCAGTGGGGTTGGGGAAAGAGGTCAGGAGGAGAACTTCCACATTGGACTGGAAGGGGGTGTGTACATAACAATAGCTAAGCAGGCAATCCTTTGCACACTTACCTAGAACTAAGCACCACTGAACATGGTGGAGTTACATCTGAGTAAACATGCATAGGAGGAGAGACTGTAAAACTCTCACTTAGCTGAAGATAGCAAAAGATAGCAAGTCAGGAGAAGGTACAAAAATTACTATTGTTCCTGCAAAGGAAATATACACACACAGAGAAAGATATCCTTCGTGACCTCGCAGGCCTAGTAGTTTTGAACAAATGCTAAAGACTTTCAGTTACATTCTGCCTTGAGAGGGTTCCGCCCTTAAAGGTGGCCTGAAAATCATTTAAAATAAATACATAAAATACACTTCAAACTGGAGAAAGACAGCTTAATGGATTGGGTGCCAGAAAAACACGCAGGCAGAATATGCATTATATCCTTTCTGCCAAGAAGCAACAAACTGAAGTGAATCATACTTTTCAAAAAGCTAGTTGTTGTGAATGGCTTTCCATCCATATTCCAGAGTGACTATTGTGTCAGTTTGAAAGCTTAAACTGTGGCTCTCGCAGGGCGAATGCTCCACTTCAAAAGGCTGTAAGTAAGCAGTAGTTATCATTAATATGCAGTGCCAAAATATTGTTTCTTCTATCCTCCAGCATCTTCTCTTTTTGTGTGTGTTGCTTTTGTGCCCCAACAGCATGAATGCTTCAGCGCATGATATAAGTGCCTGTGCTTGGAAGAGTAGAGACATGAGCTGCATATCAAATGGCTAATTGCAATATAACAAAATGAAGGCTTACCATTTTAAACAAGCTGAAATGGGTTATATTTTCTCGTAGCATTTTAAGGGAACTGCCACAAACCGGCACTTAATATAATGTTTAGAGAAATTTACACTATTCATAGCAATGTCTTTATCCTTTTTACCGTGGACAAGAAAGGGTTATGCTCGTGCACCATGATTTTACTCCCATGCAGGGCCGGTGCTACCATTAGGCCAACTAGGCAGCTGCCTAGGGCACAGGGCTAAAGGGGGCACCAGAAATAGGGAGGGAGGGCTCAAGTGGGAAGGGGGGGGCACTAAATATCTGATCTTGCCTAGGGCACCAAACTGCACCAAACTGCCTTGCACTGGCCCTTCTCCCATCAAATCCACCCAAGTGTACAAAATTGGTGACCACAAATGTGGGTTGCTACAGCACAAAATTATCAGGTTGAATCTACGGCAGAGATATGCTGAAGCCATCACACCCCGACTTTTTCACTGTCTCAGGAAAGTCCTCAATGAATCAAGCCTCAAGTTGTTCCGAGGATCGGCAGGATGAGGCAGGAGAATCTCTTCAGGTGAGTTGTAGCTGCAAAAAAAGGACAAAGAGGCTGTGGGTGGGACTTCCATGCCTAATATCGCCCCATGCTGCCCCACCCATTATCCTTGTCCTGCCCCCTAAGTGGCCAGGTGAGTCTCTCTTCATTCCCCCTGCTCGCAAAGTTCTCCCTGCCCACAGCTGTGCGTGTTTCGGGGGAAGAGGCTTTGCAAGGTAGTCAGTTCTCACTGCTGCTGCTGCTACTACTACTACTACTTCCCCAACAGGGAAACTACACATAGACTACCCAAGTGTGCGCCATGACCAATGATGCCCCCAGAGCTGCACAGCTCTTCAGCTTTGGGTGCTTTCACATTAGGGGGTTTAGTGTGGAATTACCATGTTTTGCTTGCTCAGTTTTTATTGGGCATCCACACAATGCTTCTGATATATCACTGCCCATGTCAAAAACAAACAAGCAAGCAAACAAACAAACAAATAAACAAAAAACCCTGCCCTTTAAACACAATGGAAGAGTAGCACAAAAGGCA
Source organism: Shinisaurus crocodilurus (assembly GCA_021292165.1). Classification (NCBI taxonomy): domain Eukaryota; kingdom Metazoa; phylum Chordata; class Lepidosauria; order Squamata; family Shinisauridae; genus Shinisaurus; species Shinisaurus crocodilurus. Next base: position 228,971,636 of record CM037879.1, read on the forward strand.
TCTCCAGCCGTAGAGATTGTGCTCCTCTTCTGTTTTTATGAAAGAAGTCAGACTTTCTGTGGTCTGAGAAAAGACTGAAGGATCACAGAGGAAACACAGGATAAGAATGATTGGATGATAAAGTGAACATACATATCACAACTCAGCACACATTCCTCATAATGTTTTTTCTCGGTGCCATTTGATGACCCTGCTTTTGTTCTTTTAATCATCACTAAACTGTTTCTTGACTAGATTTTTTTTAAGGTGAAAGAGAGGTATAACATTATAATGCCATAACAGAAAAAAAACAACAACATTACGGAATTATAGTGCAATATCTCTCTTTCAAAAGGAAGGTAAAGTGATATAACATCATAACCCAATGTTGTGAATTTTTCTATTATGGTGTGATTATAGTGCTATAACATGATAATACAATAATGCTATTTAAAGAAAAAGATTTTAAAAACCTTTCTGGTCATTGTCATTTTGGCAGTGACCAGAAAGGGAGTTTTTGTTTATTATTTTTTAATGAACATGATAGTGTTACGGTGTTCCCGCGGGGATGCCCATAAGCCTCCAAACTCGGAGGATTGTGGGCACCCTATGCAGCGCAGGAGGAGCGAGAAAGTGGTATTTGCCTCCATGCTCCTCCTGCCCTGCTAGATGATTTCAGACATCTAGCCGAGGTGCTTCAGATGTAGACGGAAGGAGGCTGAAGTGCCACCAGGATACGTCATATCCTGGCGGGTCTGGTCTCCTCCCCTCTCCACCCCCCCGGAATGCCCTCTTTATCCCTTCTCCGAGGTCACTCTTACGATCTCAGAAATGCAACCAACACGGTTCTTTCTGCACCAGCTGTGAGGGTGGGGAGGAAGGCTGCTCCGTGCACAGATCCCCAGCTCCAAGTTCAGAGCTCTTTTCCAACCTCAGAACTGGGTATTTACAGTAAATGATCCGGTGGCCCTCTAGATGCTGTCTAGGGGCCATAGGACCTCTCTGCCTGTGATTATTAGAAGATTGATTAACAAAACAAAATGGCGCCCACCTCAGACATTATAATGAATGTGTGCTCAGCTTCAGATAGCTCCACCCAGAGCAACTATGTCACACCCACTACTGTGGACAGAACATAGAGGCATATGCACATAGCTCAAGCACAGTGTTCCTGATAGTGTGGAAAGTCGATTGCAGTTTCTCCCATAGTTTACAATGGAAGAGCAATGACTGGATAGCAGAGGGAGCCATTTGTCTAAAAGCAGCCTTGCTTGCTGTCTTAGTAAATTTGGACTGGGAAAGCAGTGTGCTGCACGCCTGTGGAGACAACACAGAGCTTCTTCCAACCAGAAGACTCTATCCAATCATTCCACCTGTGGTAGGGAACTGTTGGTGGAATGGATTTCCCTTTCCCCACTGCAGCCCCCCATGTGCCCCCCAAATATGCTCTGGGTGGAGCCTCTGGAACAGATTTGGGGTGTGGGGAGGCTGCAGGGGGGAGGGGAGGATGGATAAGTCCCATTGCACAGGTGGACGTCCACTCACTCAAGGGTTGGATCCAACCCATGGGAAACTCATCTCCAACTAGGACTGCTAACATGTAACCAATTGTTTTGGTCTGGTGTCAGCAGGATTGAATTCTATTTCCTTTTCGATGGTCTTTGGCACCAGATAGACAACTAGCTGAAGGCAGCACTGAATAAGTCTGCCTGTGTGGGGTTGCAAGACAGGGGGTCTGTCAAGCAACTAGCAAGCCACAATCCATGGCTGGCATGGCCAGCTGCATTTGGCTTGGTGAGAAAATTTAAGGAGTCCTGGTCTTCAAGCTACATGCATCACTCACTTGAGTGTAGAAACATTAACCTTACAATTCAGGCTCCTTGCGCATTTAGACATTTAAGGCACAATCCTATGCATGTTTAGACAGAAAAAAAGGCCTACAACTCTCAGCATCCCCCAGCCATCATAGCTGTCTGGGGCATGTTGGCTGTTGTAGGCCTTTTTTTTCTGTCTAAACATTCATAGGATTGAGCCCTTAGAGGGTTAATTTTGTTAAAATCCATCCCTAGCTAATTATTTCTTGAACAGTTGCATGTGTTGTTTTTTCTTGATATGAGTTCCCACAAGCCAGTGTTTGTTTCACTGGCTTTCTTCATGAAAAAAAAGTGCAGGTCATCCTTAATGAGTGTCAACAGAACACACAAACATGCTGAAGCAGATGAAGGGGTTGTTATTTCAGAATATCTGCGGCATAAGGTAGACAGCAATTCTGTTGAAAAGGCTCGTTCAGAAAAATAAAGGTGGATCCCTGAAGCAGCATACAAACCCCTCTTTACTACATTTACCACTAGAGCAACAGGATGATCATATGTCTTACTAGGCAAAAGGAAAATGCAATCATAAAAATAGTCAAATGGAAAAGATTGCCTTCCTTTCAAGGTTAAGAGGTACAGTATATTTCCCATAATTTTTGACAGCACCAAAAGCAGGTCAAGTTGACAATTTGATTCGGCATATAAATTCTTTCAGGATACTTGTGTATTATGCATCTTAACAGTAATTACTAAAAGCTGTTCCACAGCTGACACCCCATCACCATCCTACATATGGCATTTTTGTGTGAACAGCTATTTTTTTCCAGAAAGCACCAGTCAGATAAAAACTCTCATTAGGTGACTGTTTGAAATACGATGCCATTTTCCCAATTGTAACATTACAGTCACATGTCCTTGGTGGAATGTGCATGACAGCATGTACACAAGCTCTCCAGAATGCATCTGAGGTGGATGCTGCTGCAACCTCTTTTATACATCTGTGGTAAAATGAGCCTAGGTGTGTTTTGATTATTAACATTTCACTGCCTGATTGATTACACTAAGATGTAAAATCCCACTTTGGAGGCAGAAATGCATGCTTGCCTGCTTGCTCATAGACAAGCTATCAAAGTGTAGGTTACACTTTTTTCCACTGGCTTATTCAGTCTCCAACTCCTAGCCAGTTAATTGAAAGGTCTAGACAGCCTTGCAGGGAATATATAGACTGAATCACACCCACAATTTCAAATGCTTTAATGATCACTCAGGAATCTCTCCCTGCTTCAGTAATTATGTGCATGATTACCATTGTTGACAAATTATGCTTTCCCTTCTTTGAATGCCACCACACCCGTCCAGCTAATAATGTCTATTCCTCCACTTGCCCATCTCAGATGCTGGCTTATACCAGCCGGCCTGTGCCTAGGATCTGGTGATTTTCAAGAGGAGGTTGTAGTTGCAAACTGCCATAGAAAATGGTCTGTAGTCATCCCTAAGTAGTGGGATACAAATCTATGGGGCAGCCCTGTGCATATTGGTGGCTTAGGGTGCTTCCAGGTTATGCTTTTATTGTGCATTTGCGGAATTTTATTTATTGTCTTTTTATGGAATTTTACATCCAGACATCATCATGATCTTCAGAATTTTACAACCAGCCGTCATCATCTTGGACTTATAACCCTCCTGTGCTTTCCCACCACACTTCTTCCATCTTTTTTCCCCTTTCAGCAGAAAAGATCCATTAAGGGCACAATCCTATGGCGACTAGACAGAGACTAGATGGCCGTAGGACAGTGCTTCTCAATTATTTTCTGTCATGCCCCCCCTAGGAAGAAGAAAACATTTCGCGCCCCCCGCGCGACTGTAAATAGTATCATTTGTCTATAAAATTGTTATAAGTACACCTCTGCATAACACTGTATCCTTATTAACGTATAAGAGAATAAAAAAAGAAAGAAATGTGGATCAATTTACAACAAAGAATAGCTTTATTAACTGTAGCAGAAAAGATTTAAAGGAGCACAGGATTTAAAGGAACACAATATTAAAAAAAACTTTTAACTGAGGTCAAACGAGCCCCCCTTTACGGAGCCTCGCGCCCCCCCTGGGGGGCCCGCCCCACTATTTGAGAAGCACTGCCGTAGGAGAAGTCAGAGTCTCACCTCTGACCTCGGAAACGCGCTCCGAAGTTGGCGCTGGGGCACCGACTTCGGAGTGCCCTCTCCCCGCCCTCACGGCTGACATGGAAAGAACCGTGCTGGCTGTGGCTCTCCGAGGCTGTAAGACCGACCTTGGTGCCAGAGGTCTGTGGGCATTCCAGGGGGAGGGGAGGGGAGGAGTCAGGCTCCGCCAGCATACGTAGTATCCTGGCGGCACCTCAGCCTCTCCTCCTCGCGTTCTGGGGCAAATCGGCCGTCTGCGCATTTTGCAGGGGCGGGGGGGGGGGGGCAAAAGCAGAGGCAAGCTTCACCTCTGCGCTCCTTCCACCCTCCACAGGAGGCCCGTAATCCTCTGAGTTCAGACGCTTACGGGCATTGGATTGCACTGCCCGGAAGAAAAGATGGAATAGCTACATGGTGACTTTTGATCGTTAGTGCCAGGAGGCCTCCAGCAGGAAGCACCCCCTACTACCTGTGTCTGGAAGAAATGGCAGTATTTTGTGAGAAACAGAAAGAAAGGGGCAGAAAGAGCTTTAAGCAAAAGGCAGCTGGGGGGGGTTACAGGCACCTCCTTCTGGAGATCTGATGTGGGATTGCAGGTCTGTTGCATGCAAGGAACACTCATGCTGTTCTCCTCCATCTATGTTCTACTTTTATATTTGTAAATAAATCAAATATTTCAACAAAAAGAACAACACCAGGCCTGTGGCTTACGCTGGCTCAGCTTGTCTGAGCGTGGAAAGCTAAGCAGGGTCAGGCCTGGTTATTACTTGGATGGGAGACCCCTCCTCTAGTTTCCTGCATTGAGCAGGGGGTTGGACTCGATGGCATTGTAGGCCCCTTCCAACTCTATGATCTATGAAATCTATGACCCCCCCCCCCCGTAGGTTTCCAGTGATCTTTCCTCTAAAAGGAAACTAAACCTGGCTAGCACTGGCCTTAAAACTTCTCACCACTTGGGGAAATGGAGAGCATATAACAAAACCATATACATTGCCACTGTGCTTGCAGCAACATGGCATAGGGATCAGATATGTGATAACTCAGAATTGGATCCACATAAGGTGGGCACAAATGGGGGTGTGTGATTCTCCCACATACATCTTGTGCATATTAGTGGGAAGAAATTGGTTTCTTGAAAAGATGAGCATGGGAAATCTGTCTCAGGTAATGATGCCACCATAAATGAAACCTGATCTATTGAATCCTATCAGCATTGACGGTCCGTTACTGACCATGTATCTGCAGAGACAGCAGAGCAAGAAGGAAATGTTCAAACAAACACTTGTCTGGAAAGAATATTAGGCTCTGGTTACCCATGAAATCAGATACAATAAGATAAATGCTGAGTACCTTTTATGACATTAAAATAGAAAGTGATCTTTGAAATACAAGCAGGATTGAATTCTGGATGAGTATATTGTGAATACACTGAAATAAAATTAAACAACCAGGGTTTGTTGCCAGGAAAGCTATTATTTGTGTACTGTATGCTTAACGATAGCAACGTTTGATGATTACCTCACCATGCTTTTAAATGTTTTATCTGTCTGCTGTAGGTTGCATATTTATAGAAAAGCATAAGTGAAATTTGCAACCATAAAAGACAGATTACTGGAAATAGCTGTTTTTTTTAAAACCTACATTAGCATTTCCAAACATTTATTTAGAATGCAAGAAGAGATAGGAAGTTTGAAAGTATTAAGGCTTCTGTCTTCTTGTTGGTACAAAATCCATCCATATTTGACCAAGGAAACAATATTGGCATTGCTTGAAATAATTTTCCATGATAACAAATGAGTAAAAATTAAAGTACTCGTCCTTCATTTACATCACCAAGACTTGTCTGTTTCACTGTGCATATCTAGCTTGTGAAACTGTGTTCACTGTCCCTGAGGACACTCCCTATCATCCCTAGCTTAGCTTTTGCTTTTTTGGGGGTGGTGTTGGCAGTGGCTGAGCATGCTTCAAAACAAAGCGCTGGCTGCAGCCACCCACAATTTTTATTTCCTAATACTAGCTCTCGGGCCCACCTGGACCCAGAGGCATTCTTAGAAATAAAGATGGTGCTGGAGGGCGGCACTTCACTTTGCAGTGTGCCAGTCTCCTAGGTGTGTGTGTGTGTGTGTGTGTGTGTAAATAAACATGGAGGGGCAGGGATCCTGGAGGCACCAAGAGAGGCGTCCCCTGGCACATTGGTGCCCATAGCCATAGCACCATGATAGAAACCCCAGGTATACAGTATATTAAATAAAGGTTTAATGTCAGAGTCTAGTGCCACATACACCAGATCAGGCCACCAAACTTATTCAAACAAAATATTCTACACCTTTCAATTGCACTGACAATCTTAGGTCTTTCTTTCTCCCTTCCAAATGGTACTTTTAAAAATGCAGCCCTGGGAACAGTTCCATGGCATGGTGCCTAAAAATATTCAAATCTGCATTGTCAGACTGCAATGTCTTGCATCTCCCTACTGCACTCCTAGGATTTTTTTTAAAAAGAAAAAGCTAGAGGGTTGTTCTTTTTTCTTTTAGTTATATTATAAGAGCATGGCTGGCTTCCCATTGTTCAATGGCTACTGCCCATAATTATGAACTAATCAGAGCTCAGTTGCTAGGTAATTCAAAATCCTGCAAAACATCTTTATGCAAACATCATACTGCAAAATTCTGCAAAACATCTTCCTGTTCTAAATCTGGGGATAAAATGCTGCTGTGTATCCTGACATGTCTTCCCCAGACTAGCATACCTGAGACTGGGCAATTCTGTTAGCCTATTCAGTAGCACATAACAGTCAACCACACTTTTTAAAAGTGTGTTTCTTATATTGCGAGGAATATCAGGGCAGGGGGAGTTATTGTCTGCAGCCATGGGTGTTTGAGTGCTTTACAACTTTGGATACTTGGAGTACTTGGGAGTTCTAGTTTGAGAATGGGTTCATTTCACTTGACTTATTGGTGGTCCTTGAAGCCCAAGTCGCAAAGGTAGAGTCAGGTTTCCAGTGTATGCTTTTCTAAGAAGTCCTGAATCAGTGCGTGTGTGTGCGCGTGTGTAGGCAAGGAGGTTCCTGAAAAGTGTTAGCAATGTGTCCTGCCTAGTTTGTTATGAACCTTGGCTTTTCCTCATTTGTGCAGTGACCTTTCAGCAGCTGTGCAAGATGAAGGCAGAGTCATGTAATCCTACGCTGTACACCAGCCTACCCCAATGCGGTCACCTCCAGTTGCTTTGGACCCCAGTTCCCATCAGCCCTGACAATTGGCTATGCTGGCTGGGGCTGATGTGAGTTGGAATCCAAAACATCTAGAGGGCACCCCACCGGGGAAGGCTGTTGTAACCTTGTTAGATGGATTCTTCCTAAGTTCCATTCCTTAAACTCCATCCACTGTTTGACCTTTGCATTAATGGTTCTCCGCCAGCTATAGAATTCTGCCAGTGCAATGGTATACCGATATGCTGGTCTAAATTTGTTCCTCCCATCCATGTAGCAGTCTGCTGCTCTAGTGCAGGAAGGCTTAGAAGGGATCTGATCCTGGCCACTGGGCTTAACTCGGGGATCACTCTGTTAGTATGGTTCAAAATGAATGCGGATAGTACCGTAGGTTGTTTGACTTACTGATGTATATTTATATAGATGCTCAATGTGCCAGTAAGAGGAAATGCTTCCTTTCAAAACACTGCTTTGCTTTACTTTACTTTATTTACTTGTACTGTCAGCCTTCAAAAGTAACATCTGATTAGCTCCTGGATTGTATGAATAAAAGCTGGAGTGGTGCGAAAGCTTCCAACACATTATCTTTATCGTGCCAGCTGCTTTCCAAACAACATTATGGAATAAAATTCACATTTCATTAAATTGTATCATTCATGCAAAGGATTGGGATGAAATGTATATTTATTTATTTATTTCAAATTTTGTATATTTACCAGTATATCAATCTAGAAGCATCTTTGTACTTATCCCTAGTTTTTTCTTCTAAATTACACAGGGGTGCCTTTAAAATGCTTTGGCACAGAGCTTAATCCTATGATGTAAAACTGGTTTCATATAGAAATGAATTGAATGGTGTTGATATGCATCAAAGAAGTATCCAGCCCTTATAAAGAAAGAGCTATAAGCAGTTCAATTGCTCTCTTTATAGTAACAGATGGGGCCATATAATAAAAATAACCTTTCCTTATCATTATTTTTACTATATCTAATGAGAATATATATGGTAATTCCATCCATTTCATCCACAGCTCCTTTCCAGTTAAGTCTGTTGTTTATTTTTCTAATAAATTGTTCACACAGGATATTGGAAAACTCAAGGCACATTAAATGTTCTATATACAGCAGGTAAATTTATGTTTTAGTTTCCATGCCATAGATGCTTTCCTTGCATGCCACCAGTTTACGAAGTCTAACGTTATTTCTTTATTGGATTCTTGGACAGATAGATATATCGTGTCTCACTACCGCTATAATTTAAAAGGATACGTCTGGTCTCTGCTTTTTTCCTGTGGCATGACTTCAAGATGGCTACATGCTAATTGAATTTATTTATATTTTTCATGTTTTTATTCCGCAGCCCAGAATAAATAGTTTCCTGAGAACATTCAAAATCTAATTTTCAGAATTCAGACCCATTTACTACTGATTACATAAATTACATGGCATTGTTGTGTTCTTAGCTGGACTTCTTATAGCATTTATAATTAAGTGGAGATCTAAAGCTATGTTCCAAATACCACATAAACAATCATATTTGCACTTAGATTGGTTTAGTTTTTATCTGGGATGGGCAGCTCCATCCAGTGTGGGTGCCCATAACCCTCCGAACTTGGAGGATTATGGTCATCCAATGGAAGGTGGGAGGAGCGCAGTGGATAGGACTGCCTCCGCACTTCCCTCGCCCTCCAAAACATTTAGACGGCCAATTTTGGCCATCTACATGTTTTTCCCCTCCTTGCGAGGAGGAGAGGCTGAGGCACTGCCTGGATTCCTTGGAAGACGGCAGTGCCTCGCTCCTCCCTTCCCCACCACCGGGAACGCCCCCCCATGCTGGAACCAACGACGGTCTTCCATCTTCGGGTCCCAGCCAGCGTGGAAAGAACTGCACAATGGGGAGCTTATTCATGAGTAATCTGTTCACTCAGAGGGTTCTAACCTGCCACATGAAAGGGGGGGGGGAATGCTTGAACCTTTCCCAGGCATCACTTCTGGTCCCATGAAAAGGTAATCCTGTGCTGCTCTTTCATGGTGCAAATTCCATACTGAGTGATCTAGAAGTAGATGAGCTGTATATCAATATATGAGAACAAACCAGTAGTAGTAGTAAGTATTAGTGGTAGTAGTGGTAGTGATGGATGAGCTCCCCATGGCTCATGTCAGATTGGCTCAGAAATAAACTGATCTACATGCCTGGGAAAATGGGGAAATTAATATCTTGACTTATTTCCAAGCCAATCTGAATTAAGCCCATAACCCTTCATCCACCTTATCCTAAAACCAGTGGAGGGTAGTGACTCCTATTTCGGTGGGGCTCCTAATCCATTGCAGGTTTTATTTGGAGCTTTATAGGAGCTATCCATGGTGCTCCATGGTGGTGAACTTATTTTGGGGATGGAGTTTAGCTCCTATAAAGCTTTCCTTCATTTTTATTCTAGAGTAGGCCCAGGAGGGCTGATATAGATTAGACCTTAACAACCCCCCTACCCCCACTCCACACTAGGGCCCCAATCCAGATGCCTTCTGCACCTACTCTAGAGTGAAAAAATTAAAAAGTTGTAGCTGCTAGATATGGTTTTAAAGAAGTGTCCCTTTGGCCCTTAGACAAGGTCGCTTTGGCCATTAGACCCAAGGGCTGTCATGCACGAGTGGGAGAGAGTGGGTACACTGCCTCCCTCATGTGTACCACTTCCACTCTTAATTGGCAACCCCTTTGTAGGTTGCTTAGTGTGTTGTCCGAACCCAGAGCACTGGGTCGTTTAGGGGCTAAACAATCCAGCCATTAACCATGCTTTGTTGTTGGGTTAACCACTGGCTTATTTATCCCATAAACAACCCAGCATTCCGGGTTTGGACAACATGGTAAGCAACCTACGAAGGAGCTGCTTGTTGGTTGCTAAGTAAAAGTGGAAGTGGTGGGTGGACACACTGCAGGCAGCACTTCCGCTCTCTCCCACTCGCTTCCGCTCTCTCCCACTTGTCAGCAACAGCCCATGGGTTGTTATGTCATGTGAACTGGCCAATTAAGTTTTACATGAAGCCTTAAAGTTTAAGAGACAGGAAATCTAATCAATGCAGAAAGCATACCTGGAAATGATCAAACATGATGGCACAGCTTATGTGTATAAATAGAATGCCAATAATATAGCACAGGTTATAGATGCTGTATTACAATTGTCTGTTTTTACTATAATTTTTTAATGTAATTCGAGGGCCTTTTCAGACCATCTATCAACATCAAAAATGTTCAAGTATCCATTTGTCACAGAAATCAAGGATTAAGACTGCATAATTAAGATGGCATAATTTTAAATGCAGATGATACATGTTATAATGATGCTATTACCAAACTCATAAATAATTTGCAAGGCTGCAAGAGTATCACTTTTTCTGAGCAACCAAACCAAACCAATCTTCTACTTGGGGAAATTTATTTTGTTTTGATTTAACACAGCCTTCCCCAACCTGGCACTCTCCAGATGTGTTCGACTACAATGACCATCATGTCAGCCAGTATGTCTGCTGGCTGGGGATGATGGAAATTGTAGTCCAACACCAAAAGCTGATTTAACACATTCTTAACCTGCTGTAATGAGCCATTCTCTCCCCCTGTGCTGTTATTGGTAACAGTTCTGGCTGGCTATGGAACCCATTACACAGGGATTTATTTGAGGAAGGAGAACTTTTATGGCTTCCTCCTCCTAGACTGCACTCTGTAGTATTTGGTTCCATGCTCCTTCTGCCTCCCCTCTGGTCTTTTGAAGTTTGCCTAGGCTGGGCTGGGATGCCTAAACATTGGTGCTGGCAGCAACACATCATTTCTGGTGCAGCCATGTAAACATCTGCCCATGGCAGGGCAGGGTAATTTACAGAGTCACCAGGAAGCCCCAAGCAATACAGCTCTTGACTAGGAGGGATGAATCTGTCAATTCCATTTTTCTCAGTTTCTCATTTTTCCAGTCTTAGTCTCTTCTGTCCTGTTTCTGCAGCAGTTTGTGATCTTTTAAAGTCCACATGAACATCCATACCCAATCTCATGTGCATTTCTGTATGCATTTTTACCTAGCATGCACATTTTTGCAGGTGATTGATTTCCCCTAATATAATACATGTTTACACATTATATATATATTTTTCTAAAATAGAGTTTTGGCTATTGGGCAAGATATAAATGTAACAAACAAACAATATACACATTTTATGTGCACTTATTTCTACTATACACATTTTTGTAGACTTAAAAAAAATATTGGAGAATTTCATCACGGAATTTGGAGAAGTGTGAATACCAAAGGATAACTGTGTTTTGTGAATTAGGTAGATTTTAATTAAAATGTGAACTGAACAAATTTGTCCCTTTCCACCCAATTTGGGTTCACAGGGACCTAAATCGTACTCTTTCAAACAGCAGAGTCATAAAAATGACAAAATGATAATATAATAATAATGGCAGTTAAAACCAAACTCCCCCAAAACATACATAAACAGCAGAAACTAAAGCATATAATTTTCAAAGTCCTGGTGAAACAAAACCAAAAAACAGCAAAAACGTTTTCACCTCTCTAAAGGCCAAAACAAAGCTAGCAATGCCAGATTCCAAAGGGAGAAAATACAGGATGCAACCACCAGAAAAATGTGCTCATGCTAATAGATGCCAGCCTTGATTCAGCCAAGGAAAGCACTAAGAGTAGAGACCCACTGGCTGGGTAAAGAGGATCATATGAGAACGGGAGTTCTGGAAGGTATTCTGGTCCCAAGTCATATAAGGCTTTGAAGGGCAACAGCAGTACCTTGAATTTCACCCAGGGGGTCGGTGGGTGGGGGAGACAGCCACTGAGGCTCCTCACCCTGAATTTATCTTCTAGGCTACTCAAAAGAATCAATGTTAGAAACACAGATTACTTCTTTTAAAAAATCAATTTAATCCATCATTAACAGACCACAGATTCCTAACAAATACAGACACAACATTTAAAACCTCAAATGCAGAAGATTTGAACATTGGAGGTGACAGTGTGTGTGTTCTTCATTAGATATTTAATTTCATCAGTGGATTCCATGAACATAAAACAGCCTTGCATAGATACAATGCAGTTAATTTAGGTTAAAATATACAGCACTGGTTGGTGTTTACCTCACAGCACATATGAGCACTGCTATATAGAGTCTTACTCTAACCACTACACCACACTGGGTCTCTTATCAATGAAAGACACAAAAAGAAGGCTACTATAATCAATATGTCTTATTACACATACATAAAAATGAAGGAAGTCATATGTCATCGTTTAAAAGTACCTTCCTAAACTACATTTGAATTCTCTGGCCCTAAAGTTAATCCCTTTCAATTACAACAGCCTCATATAGCAGTAGGTACTGACCAAACACCTCCTTCCATCTCATGCCTTTTTGTTTATAAATGGCCAAATACGTCTGATAATTCCTGGTCAGTCATAAATTTAATTTACTTTCTTCTTTAAAGGAAAAAACTATCTATCTATCTATACACACACACAGTTTAATAGCACAGAATGAATTTCTTTGTAACTCATCCTGTCTTTAGACATAAAATAATGGCTTCAGTTTACTTTAAATAACCCTGTACGCCATCCTTTTCCACACTGTAATCTTCACCGTGTAATATACTTCAACACATCATTATTAAATGCAAGCAAAATTGTTATTATTGAGAACACCCTGTTGTCTCTGGTAATTATCAGCTGCAAAGCTGGCTTAATATGAGAAGCAGGAAGTTTTGTATGGCTCTTTAATGAAAAGTTGAATGTAACTGTTAAGCTGCTTCCTGCTGTCTCGTTTGTCAAGAAAACAGCTGTAGAATATGTAATCAGAAAAAACCAGCCCTATACATTTAAATAGAAAAAGAGAGAGAAGTATTCTAGGAGCCTTCTAAAATGGGCAAAGGAGTAATTTTAAAAGATAAAAACCACTTTATCCTCCTAAGTAATTCAAGAAGAGTTTATTGTCTTATGACAGAGGCATACTGCCGGTTTAGTTTATAAAATATTATATGTAGCTATGCTATCTTCCAATTCTTTGTGGGGATGCTCCATGGAAAGCAGGATTTGTGGTGACTTCAGAGATTTCATGTTAACTTGCACAGAGAGGAGTATGTGTGAATTATTTACAGCTTCTACTGCCAAAATGACTGACTAACTGCTTTAATCAAGCATCAAACAAGAGTTGAAAACCCTCCCAGGGAAAGTAATTATTAGTCAACAGAAACTTTGCTGTTCAGTAATTAGTTTCTTCTTAAGGAACTTTACAAATATCCAGATATTAGCAAAGCCTTGTATAAAGACTCCATATGGGTCTTACAGCCTTGCCCTCCATGGAGTATAAGTTGGTACCACCTATCATGGCAGAGGTTAGGATAAAAGAAATGTTGACAGTGCTCTAGTAGCAGTTCTAGAGTACTCGGAATGGCTCGTACCTTATGTGTCTTAGGGCTGGGTTTTAAGATAGTGTACTATGTGTTTTAAAAAGTGACTCAGAACGATAGTATTTAGACTCCTTTCACACTATACCAGTAACATATTTTACCTCTTCCCCACTAACTTCATGACAGATGTGAGTCAGAAACCAAATTTGAAAAACTGATGAGCCCAAAGCCACCTGATGAGTTCCAAGGGTATTACTAAAAATGAAGAATACACTGTCCAATCTAAATTGCAATTCCTATATATCTATGGTCCTTCCACATACAGAGGACCTGTTGTTGAGGCTCCACCAATGAATAAGAAGTCAATGAGTGAAGGGTGGTTGACAGGAGAGCAGATGGAGGAGAAGTAGAGGGAGGGGAAGGACTGTAGGCCAGGGGTGGGGAACCTGTGCCGTGTCCTTCCAGAAGCGATTGGACTCCAGCTCCCATCAGCCGCAGCCAGCACGGCCATTGGCCAAGAATGCTGAGTTGTAGACTAGCAACATCTGGAGGGACAAGAGGTTTCCTTCCCGCTGTATAGGCTGTCTTCGTGTATTCCCCGCCCCCTTCCTGCCCTCCTCTTTCTTGTCTGTGAACTGACACGGTGCCCCTTCCCAACTTTTCTTCACAGGCGACTTGCCCCTGTGTGGGGCTGAGCCATTTGATGCAGCCAGGGCGAAATGAACGACTGTTGCTGAGCAGCACGAGAGAGGAGATGGGTAGTAGAGGGAAGAACAAGCTGAGCCTGCATAACCCGTCTCTTCTTTCTGCCCATATGTCTCACGTGCTGCGTTCCCATCTTCCACATACGGGGACTTGGCAGGAAGGGGTCTGCCTCTTAAGAAAATTAAGCGAAATGCTGTGCAACCTCGCTTGTTCAAGTGTCCTGGAAATCACCTGAGGTGACTTCTTCACATAAATGGGAGTGTTTTTGAGTGTGGTTTGCTGGAGATGGTGGTTTGGTATTTCATACCGTACAAAGAGCACCAATGAACTTAGTAAGTACAAATGTAAATGTAGATCCCTACGGTAACCTCCAGTTTGCTCCTGGATCCGGTACAAGTTCCTCAGTCTTACCTTTGAAGGCCTTCATGGCCATCTCTCTCCTCAGCTTTCCACTGTTATGTCCCAACATACCCCTGCTTGTAACATTTGTTCCACAAGCTCCACCTCCCTCAGCCATCTGAAGGTGTCTCACTGCCAGTTCCCAGGAAAGGAAAGTGCGGAGAGAGTGCCGGGGCCTCCCGCTACCCACTCCACCAGAGAGGTTTACTTGCTGGAGGCGGGGACTGTGTCACCACCTCTGGCAGGCAAACCTCTCGGGCGGCCGAGCAGGGCAGCGGGAATTGCCCACCCACTCCACGCTTCGCTTTCCCCACTGCTCGGCTAGTGGGGCCGCTTCCCCCTCCCTCCCCACTCCTTGTTGCACTTCAGGGCATGAGTCCGCGTGTCTAGAATCGTGGCCTAATTTATTGTTGTGGCCAGTTACTTTCTATATCTCTTAAAAGCCTGCTTCTGAACTAAAGTTCAGCCAATTATGCCATGATAACCAAGCACAAATAAATTCTAGTCTGAGGACCCTTCCACTGTTCCTGAACTTCTTTGACATGGTTATGTTTTTCCTTTCCCTTGAATAAGTATGCTTATCTCATTTTGCTTTCGATAATTTACAGATTTAATACTACCTCTGCATGTAGCAAAATGCATTCTAGCAAAACACCAATCTTTCCCAGACTTCCATTCAATTCACTTTCATTTTTATTTCACAGTGTTCATATCTTTAATTCTGCTTTTTTGGTCTCAGCGAAGCCATTGGACAGTATATCAAACTTGGAGAGCAAGGTTGCTCTTTTGCCCCCAAGGGCTGCTGCCTGCTTTGATTGCTCTGTTTAAGATGTTTTTGATTGCACAAATCATTATGAGTCCTGGGGGCAATCTACACCTAACAGTTATTGCAGTACTGCATCACTTCTGTGACTTGTGGGGCACACAACGCACTCACTTTTCAGTTCCAGTTGCGTTTGTCTTGCGTTATCGTTCTTCTTTTCTTCCGTAATTTCCTGGAGTACCTTTATTATGATTTTTCCTGTTATTGCGATTCATGTACGTGTTCTGACTGGGTACTGTCGTTGCCTGTCTCAGTGTGGCTACAAAATTGCCCTAATCGGTGTTAGGCAATTGTTTTCAAGGGGTGGGGAACATTCAGCTTTTGTCTCCCAAAGCTGTATGGGGCTTCAGCAAAGCAGAGATTGCCTTCCCGCCTTTCTCCCTCTTCCCCACGCTTCTCTCTCTTGCAAAGTGAACTGAAGAGTAAGTGCTTCCCCGCTCCCTTCCCTTTTGAAAGTTTTGAATGCCTCTTTCAACCCCCTGCAAGGGGGGAGAGAGAGAGAGAGAGAGAGAGAGAGAGAGAGAGAGAGTTACCATGTAGTGTAGATCTGGTCCTGGTTGCTTTTTATGGAGCTATCATAGAAGCTCCCTCGGCTCTGACAGCTATTGTCTTTATGAACATTTCGGTAATTGTCTAGGAAGGAAAATATCAAAACTGACAGTAATTTGATAATTAGCTGTACTCTTTTTTTCTTTTCTTTGTTCTTTTCTTTCATGCAAATAGCAGTTGGATGCCAATTACGGTATAATTTTACTGTACCTAATGGCTCATTCACAACATGAGCACACATGGTAGAATACCACTCTAGGACTCTGAGACTTGGGTGGCCTAAAGGTGTGTTGGACTACAACTCCCATAATCCCTGAACGTTGGCCATGCTGGCTGAAGCTGATGGAAGTTGTATATCTGGAATATCTGGAGCACACCAGATTGCCTGCCTCTGCTCTAAGTAGTAAGTGGTTGCATATATGGCACTATTTTCTTAGTAGTGGTGGTCTGAGATCACCTTTGAGAGTGCCTACTTCCATATCAACCTGCTGGTGCTCTAAGGTCATTGGCTGATGGCCTGCTCCATGTGCCTTCCCTGTCTGAAGTGAAGCAGGTGGCAACTAAGAAGAAGGCATATTCGTCTGTGGTGCCCTAGATACGAAATGTCTTCCCCTGCGGGGTTTGTTTGGCACCAGGGCTGGCCCAAGATATTTTGCTGCCTGAGGCAAAGGACAAGATGGTGCCCTCTCGCATATCATGTACAGGAGCTGATCACTGGCAAGGGAATCTTACTTCAGCACTGGTGGCGGGCTAATATCTTCCACTGCATCTGAGGGCAGCAGGCTAGCTTAGGGGATGTGGGGCAGGCTGTATGCCACACATAGCTCTGTCCCCCAATATCTTGTCACCACTCCCTGCCTCACAGCATCTGCCACCTGAGACAGCTGCCTTACTTTGCCTTATGGTAGGGCCTGCCCCTCTTTGGCACCAATGTTGCTTTCTTTTATTAGGCATCAGGCAAAAAACGTTTTATTTTCTCAGACTTTTCAATTTTCCTGGGAAACTTGTATCCTGGGTCTGTTGGTTGTTTTGTTTTACATGTATTGCAGCATATAGGTTGGGAGAGCTGCATGCCTCTCCCCCTTATCTTCAAAACGCATCTAAGATTTCCCACGAGAACCAGCATTAGGCCAATAACTTGGCAATAATAATTTGAAATGGGAGAAGTGAAGAGAAGGCCTTGGTAGGCTTGTCAGCCTGCCATCTCATTTTTAGAATTAAATTTTGTGGATAGGAGGCGGAGCACACACAGAATCGGTAGAGAAGGTGGTTGAAGACTATTGAGTAGAGCCCCCTGGCTGGTGTAGGCACTTCCCCTTCCATCACCAATGGGAGAGACTTAAAAACAAAAGACCTGAGCCAAAAGAACAAGGTAAGCCCACGCGCCACAACCACCCCCATTTGTCCTGGTCCGAGTGAGACAACTGGGATTTGGAAATAGGGGAAATCAGCCATTTCACTCCCCTACACACACACACAGAATTGCGCTACTACCCACATAATAATTTGAAGGGCTTGTATAGTCTTACTACACAATAAATTAGCGTACGTAAATGTCATGGCCTCTTTTTTGGTGATTCATTTCCACTTTTTTGGTGATTCGTAAGTAGCCAAAACTGTCATAACCTAAGTAATTTAGGATGCAATCCTGTGCATGCTGGCTGGGGAATACTGGGAGTTGTAGGACTTTTTTTATGTCTAAACATGCATAGGATTGTGCATTAATGTAGGGAAAAGGTTAGAGACTTCTCCCACATTTTAGTTTGTTTTTGCACTTTTCAGTGACTTTGTGCAATAGATAATATTGTATCATTGAAAACCTGTGCATTCAAATGTCCTGATTGTCTTCATTCTATATTTCTCTGCTGTAGCTTTTTGTGTACATAACCCTATGTAAGAGCACTCCCATTAAATATTCTGGATAAATACGAATACTGCATTTTGGATTTTGTGATTAAAAACTACCAGGATGTGACAATTTAAGAGTATAAGATACAAGCATCTTCTAGGCCAAATGTTGCATCCTTTTTTCTTTTTTTTTTTTTGGCAATGCCTGGATCACTTGACTGAAGATCTAATGAAACAGACATCAGTCAGTGCACCTATTTGTGCCATGAGCTAGCAGTGGCAGACCTACAATGACACACTGTGCTGTTGACCTGTTTCCCTTTTCCAGCAAGCAAGTATAAAGATGCCACTTTGAAAATCTTAAAGAACAAGCCAAACACAGTCTTGGCTCTAAATATAGAGTTTCTCAATCACATGCATTTCACTTTCTCCTTAGCTTCATTTAAAATGTAGCTTTTAACAGATGGCATGGGTGGTGGGTCGTTGTTTTGGCATCAAAGCATACACCTTTGAAACATTCAGCAACAAATACATGCACACAGGAATGTCTTACACATTAAAGCAATGATTGGTGATGGATATTTTACACACACACACACACACCGTCTGGATTTCAGAAACTATTGCCAAAGGGTCAAGCTAAAAGAAACAGCAACAGTCAGCACAAGGCATTTTGGTGCCCAAAGCAGAAAATACAAATGATGCCCCCTTATGATGGTGAAAAGATAACAGTTAAACTAATTGAGTGACCATTTATTTGCTGCTTCTGATTGGTACACCAAAATGACTGGATTTGGATGACATGCCGTGGCTTGTCATGGGTTATTTAACCCATGATGAGCCTTGGTGTCCAGCACCAGATTGCAGAAGCAATCCCTGCTCCGGGGTTGTCTATCACGCAAACCCAGTGAGTGTGGGTTACAATTGCTGGGTTCACATGACACAAGAACCCCTGAGTGGGGGCTGCGTATTGAAAATGACAGCTGCAGCTGCCCCACACATGCGGCAGCCTCACTGTGAGTTGAATAACTCATGGTGGGCTATCATGTGAACAGCCCCAATCTGTAGCTGTGGTGGCCTGCTCACCCTACCTTATGGTCGGGCCATCCTTGAATGGAAAGTAGTAAGACTGAGACACAGTATTAGGATCATAGGGTATATTTGAGACGGTTAAAATCTGGGGCCTTCAGTCAGGTTACCCGAAGAAGCACCTTCTCTTTCATGGCCTATGGAAACCTGACTGCCTACCTCACTGTCCTTTTTCAAGAGATTTTTTTAAAATGTCCTTTTTCTGATGAATATTTCCCCTTACGTGAAAGTTCCTGGAGTAGGAAGTTGTGCTCTGCAATTCTGTGATGTTTATTGCGGTCGCATGTGTTGTTGTTGTTGGTTTTGTAGTTTGTTTTTGTAATGCAGTTTGCTTATTTGTTTTAAGCATTTTTATTTCACTCCTCAGCCAGCAAAGTTGCTAGAGTGGCTTATAGTTTATAGCCAGAATCTGACCAGAAATGGTCTGGAAGAGTTGGGGCCTATTCAGCCTGTGGAATGTCAGAATCAGTGTGAGCTGATCTCTGTCAGCATTCTCAGGGGAAAGCAGGTAGAAGGCAACTTCCTCCTGTTCAGCTGCTAGCTCCAGCCTTGGCAGGAAAGGAAGCTGCCAGCTTCTCTCTGAGAACGTAACAGAAGAGGGAGTGGTTTTCTGTGTCATACAGGTTGAAACGTCTCCCCTGAAGGGCAGAAGGGAGATGCCCTGTTTGGCATCATTGATGGGCTATAATCCCTTGTCAGTTAGTTGTTTAGGAGGAGGGCTTTTGCAGCCACACCTTCTCTTTCAAGCTGGTACCCAGGCAGGGAGCCTTTGCTAGGAACATTCTCATCTTCACTGCCTGAAATACTCTCTGTCTGAATTTGCTACCATGTGAGCCTCTTGAGGCACTCTTTATATGGACTCTCCTTCCAATTTGGACTCCTGTCTCTTGAACTTTGTATTGTTAAGAAAGAATCTGACATAAAAAGTGCTGCTTTACTTTTCATAGAATGTGAATTCTTGTTTGTGATGGACTGTGGAACTTCATGGTCGATACCTCAGAGCTGCCAGGTGGCTTGGATTGATCCTGACCCTTCAACTTTTCTGTGCCTGGACCTATGTAGCATGGAGATACCACCTATGGACTAACTCCTGAACCTGTTCTGACTCTTGGATGTGATAGGCTTTGACCCATGTAATGCAGAGGTTCCAACAAAGATTTCAAGGTGGTTGGCATAAACCTTTGCATGTGTGGATTTGTTCAGGTCTTCTTTTAGAACCCTTGTCTTTGATTGCCTTGGAAGGTTGACCTCAGGAATCATTCAAGCCCTTGTCCTGTATCCTGAGTAGGGATGGCAGAGAATTTCGAGGGGGGGGAGGAAAGGAGCGGAATCGCCCTGCTCTTCCCCCTCCCCCCGAGCTCAGCGAGACTTACCTGGCCCCAGCTTGTCCCAAGTTCCCGTGGGGAAAGGAGCTTCCAGGTCCCAGGCGCATCATTTCCGGGGACCCGGTGCTGCATTTTTTATGTAAATACCAAGGTAAACTTACTTAAAATGGCCACGAATAGCA
Source organism: Shinisaurus crocodilurus (assembly GCA_021292165.1). Lineage (NCBI taxonomy): Eukaryota > Metazoa > Chordata > Lepidosauria > Squamata > Shinisauridae > Shinisaurus > Shinisaurus crocodilurus. The sequence goes on from CM037879.1 coordinate 228,992,119, forward strand.
AATCACGGCAGTTTTCAGTTTACCTAGTTTACCTTGGTATGTACGTAAAAAACGCAGCGCCGGGAACCCAGTAGTGATGCACCGTGGACCTGGAAGTCCACCAAGCGCCGCAGCTGCTGGGCGCCGAGCACCACAGGATGAGCAGGGAGTGTAAGTTGCCATCCCTAAGTGGCAGAGATTACAGCGGGGAAACCAGTTGTCTGGACCTCTGACCCAGCCAAAGTTCTTAGCTTTGGACTGTTGTGGAGTTACTTGTGGAGCCTATTCCCTAATTGTATATGATTTCTGACAGGACCGGTGCAAGGCAGTTTGGCGCCCCAGGCAAAATCAAATATTTAGCGCCCCCCTCACTTGAGCCCTCCCTCCCTTGACGGTGGAAGTCCCTGCGGCGGCGAGGAAGTTGGCTGAGCGAGCAAGCTTCCTGCTGCTGCTGCTGCTGCTGCTGCCGCTGCTGCCACTGGACTCCGCAGCCCGGGAAGGGAGGAAGGAAGGAAGGAAGGAAGGAAGGACGGCAAGAAGAGACACCAAGCTGCGGCGGATCAGCAGCCACCAGCCGCTCCAGCTGCACCCAGGCGGACAGAGGCGAGCCCGCCTGCCCGGAGGAGGCAGAGCGGGATTCGGCATCAAGCGAGCGGCCTTCATGGGCACGGCTGCTGCTGCCCCATGCCCGCCTGGCCACTCTCCTGCTCGGCTTCCTTGCCCAGATCGGAGGCACCAAGCGCAGCGAGCCCCGGCTGCCTGATGCCTCGCGCGCTCCTGCCGCCACTGCCGGGATATCAGGCTCACTCGCTCTCATCTTCCTCCTCCTCTTCCGTACACACGTCACGCACCGCAGAAAGCGGAGCGCAGGCCCCGTGCCCTCCCTTCCTCGTCCATTCCTGGAGGAGGAGGAGGAGGAGGAGGAGGAGGAGAAGGGCGAGTGTCTGCATGGGTCTGGGGCACAGGCGAAGCAGGAGCGGAGTGTTTCTGCGCCCCCTTTAGCCATGCGCCCTAGGCAGCCGCCTAGTTCGCCTAGTGGTAGCACCAGCCCTGTTTCTGAAGACTATAACCATTAAGCTTTTACCATGGGATTTGTTACAATAAAAGAGTCTCACTGATTTGGCTGCCCTGTGTCAGGATGCCAGTGTGTGTGTTTGAAGGACCGGGCCCACAACAGTCCATAAGAATAATAATATGTAATTAAAACAGAGTAGACTCTTTAAAGAGGTGGCAGTGATGACAAGTTGCTACTTATTTCATAGATCATTGAGTTGGAAGGGGCCTACAAGGCCATCGAGTCCAACCCCCTGCTCAGTGCAGGAAACTAGAGGGGTCTCCCATCCAAGTAATAACCAGGCCTGACCCTGCTTAGCTTTCCACACTCAGACAAGCTGAGCCAGCATGAGCCACACTCTTCCTCTGCTGCTCACATGATAGGTGGTTCTAATGGCCTCTGTGAGGGGACAGTTTGACTTAAATATTTTAAGATGTATGAATAAATGTGATGTATTTTTGTGTTGCTGTGTGATGCTCTATAAGCTGCTTTGAGATCATTGCTGAGAAATAGGATAAAATCTTATGAATAATAAATTAATAAAGTCTCAGGCAATAAGAGACAGAGAAGTTAAAATGCATGGTTTGTTGCTGAGTTATTCCTCTGGCTTGTTGGGGGAGAGACAAGCCAGAGGTCCAGGTCCTGCCAGGTCCTAGGTCCGTGATTTGTTTAGCCACTCCCTCTTGCATCAGAAGCAATTAGGCCGCATGTAGGAACATGCTGCTCATAAGCGATCATGACGTGTGAACCCTCCCATTGTGGGGGAAGGGCATTTTATAGTCTTCTGTGAGCATCTGTTTTCTCAAGTGAAGATCGAAGTTGGCATTTTTTAAGCTCTTGATTGATTAAGCAGGCAGAGCTTAAATCAACACAATTCACCTTGTACAAGTAATTCCTCCAGCATCTAATTAGTTTGCATAATTAAAATTTAAACTGACAAACAAGGCACATGTATTAAACTTTTAAAAGATATTCCTGTGTCAAAAGAAATGCAGTTCTTAGACTGCAAGAGACAAGATGAAACGGAAAGAACTTTCCCCTATAAATATGCAGCAGGCAGTAGTAGTAGCTTCTTGCTAGTGCTACAGTTCAGTTCCCTAGTTGTGTGGGCTGGCTGGGCTTCTCTGTGCATGTTTGGCATTCTCAGATCTGGGCTCTGCTCTGCTCACATCCTCAGCTTGCCTATGCTACTGAAATCTAAAATGAATATAAAAATAGTATCCAGGTGAACACTCCCCATCCTTTCATATATGCCAGCGTTATATTGTCCAGCATATACTGTGAGATGGCAGTGAGAGGACAGAGGGAGAGAGGCACGAAATTTAGTTTTGCCTAGAGCAGAGAAATAGCTTAAGGTGGACTGGCTCAAAACCTGAATATCTCACCACAAAAATATTGTGGGTATAAATCACTCCTGCTGCCTCAATATTATTATGGCTGAGGTCATGCTATCAGTAACTACTCTTGTATGTTATTTATTTATTTATTATATTTATACCCCGTCTTTTTTCCTGCAAGGAACCCAAGGCAGCTTACATAATCCTCCTCCTCTCCATTTTATCCTCACAACAACCCTGTGAGGTAGGTTAGGCTGAGAGTCAGTGACTGGCCCAAAGTCACCCAGTGAGTTTCGTGGCCGAGCGGGGACTAGAACCCGGATCTCCTGAGCCCCAGTCAAACACTCTCACCACTACGCCACATTATGGACACATCTGTGCTGAATTGTCAATGGGGCTCATTTTGTCCACAGCAAAAAGCGACATTTTCTGGGTCTGTGTGCAAAGGCTTCTCTGACAGCCCCAGTGCTCCTCAGGAAATCACAATGCAAAATCACCATGTCTCCTTCTCTTGGCAAAGCACAGAAGAGCAACCAGGCTGGGAACTGTCACGGTGTGTTGTGGATGGCTTACTCAAAAGTAGTGGGAACACTCTGTGTGATGTGGGGGCCATCCTATCTCTTTCACATTGCCAAGGAAGAGGAAGGATCACAATGCCCATAGTGCTGCAGATTGCCTCCCTTAAAGTGGCAGCTTTAAAGGAGCTGGACATACTGTTTCAGGAAAAGAGGGCCGCCGTTTTTTGGCTAGGTCCGAGTCCCAGAGACCAAATACTGCAGGTATTAATAATGAACCAGGATGTGTGTGTTTCTGTCTGTACGTATGTCCGTCTGCGCCCTAGCACCAAGCTCATGAAACCTAGACACCTGAAACTTCATGTGCTTACTAAGGGCCCTAGGGATGTGCACCTTGGGGTTATTTTAATTTTAAACTGCATTAATAAATTTTAATGTGTCGATGTGGCTGAAGCCTGCAGTAACATCTTCAGTCCCTATGACAGACTTCTCTAACTAGCACATAGCTTTGCAGTCCATACAGTTTAAAGCCAGGGGAGATAGGCTGAGAGGCACCGTTATACGGCTCCCCCTCCCCCTGCTGTGGGGCAACCCACCCCCTCAGAGGAATGCAGTGGAAAGACTCCTCCCTCAGGGGGCTATGGGGGTGCACCATGGCAGGGGATGTGCCTAGGGGTGACAGCGGGGATACCTTCATTCAGATGGGGTGGGCACGATGTGTCCAGCTCTGACAGCTGTGTAAGTTTGCTTGAAGGCTTCACTTTATTAAACTAAGGGCTATTCCAGCCCAGGCAAAGCTGGGTCCGTTTGCTAGAATTTATTTATTTACTTACTTGCAAGATTTATATACCGCTCCATGTTCCAGTGTGGAGATTTTGGAGCGGTAAACAATACAAGATAAAACAGATAAAAGAATGAAACAATATGTTAAAAACAAAATGAATAAAACCGTGGCTGGTTAGTTCAGGAAGGCTTCCTGAAATAAAAGTGTTTTTTAGGAGGTGCCAAAAACAACACAGTGTCGGAGCCTGCCTGACCTCCAGAAGCAGGGAGTTCCACAGAAATGGAGCCACCACACTGAAGGCTCTTCTCCGGGTGGACTCCAATTAGGCCGAATGTCCATGTGGAACCACCAGGGACATGCCATCCGATGACCTCAGTCACCTCAGTATTACATAAGAGACACCAAATTAGTAACTGAATAATGGCACGACAACCAATGTCTGTTCATTTAAGACTGTTCTCCATTTTCCTCTGGAAAGGAAAACAAAAATTACTCATGATTTCAAAGGCAGGCCCTGGTACACAGCGAGGAGCATCACGCCGTTCATATCCGAGGTTTCAGACTGCAAACTGTTAGCAATCAAAAATCTCTTTCACCTGCAGAATATCAAATATGATTATGAAACTGGTCCCCTAGAGGTGTGACTCATTAGCTCATTTCCCAATGTAATCAGTTTCAGCTACAAAACACGCTCATAAAAATAATAAATTTGCTGATTGGGGAGAGGGGAGGAAGGGGGATCATTGACTGTTAATAGGAAACTGCATGAGGTACAACAGCTATATTGGGAAATTGCATTTTAGATGCACACCTAGAACAATGCTTAGCCCATCTTAACCATATGAGCTGCCATTAGAATTATGTTGCAAGACAAGCATTTAACAAGGAGGCATTATTGCGTTATTTGTGACATAGTGGCAAATGGGTTTGTGTATCGTAGCAATAGTCACATGAAGTATTCCGTGGCTGCCACTTTTACTTTCATTATGGTAACTCAAGATTCTGGCAACAATATAAAACGTGTGACCTTTTCCTGAATGCCTTGAATCATGGTCCATTATGATGCCAGGGAACAAAATTTTAGATAGGGGATTTTTTCCTCTGGCTTTTTCCACTGCTGCCTTTATTGTTATATAGCCACTATGGGAACTCTTATGTGATATGAACTTAACGCTAAACAATAAACATTTACCATGGAGTGTTGGTGCCAGAATATGACTTGCCCATAAAAATGAATCATGCAAGAAAAGAAAATTATTTTAGCTTTGCATAGCCATCACAAAATCGATAGAAAAATGACTGTATGAGGGAGACACCTCTGAAGTCATCCTGCAATTTAGCATTTTGACCGCCTACCAAACATTAGCTGTGTGGTGGAAAACTAGCGCAGTGACCCAAAGCAAGTCACAAAGGCCTTGAACCTAATGAAAGATAGTCTTGCAGCACTGGCCTTGTACTTAGCTATTAAGCAGGTGGCCAGTGCGAGCGGTGTTGAAAGCACCACTAACCTGTTTGGGAAGGGATGACAGTGGTGCTGTCAAGGCAGGGCAGAGTGTGGTGTAATCCCACAATTCAGTTCCCTGGTGTATGTCTGCATTAGTATGTTTAGTGTGTCTAGAATGTTGAACTGAGTGGGTGTAGTTTGTGATGTCTTGGAAAGGGTGGGGGGAGGAGTATATAAGGAGTGGAGTGAGTGATGTCAGGGGAAGTTGGGGAGTTAGGTTAGCTGGGTCGTTGTCTTTTCCTTCTTACAGTTATTCGTGTCTTGTCTGTCAGGAGTTTTGAGAGAAATCAGTGCTTGTCTGAAGAGTGAAAGTATTTAGAGTTATAGGGACTTAGGTTAATTACAAAGTGTTTGGTGTAGGCAGGTTTAAAGTTATTTTCTGGAACTAAGATTTTGAGAATTAAAATCAACTTATTTTTATTTTGTTTGCTACCCAAATCCTACGTGTCAGTTTGGCATTATTAACCTGCATTACTGTTAAATCTACACACACACCGTTGTACCCACAGTATCATAGATTTAAAGTAGATCCTTAATAACCTGTATTAATCTTTTCCCTCATTGGTAGGGGAAAGGTTTCATTTGACCCTCCCCTCAGGTTTTTAAGTGTTGGTGCTTAGCCTGAGAAGGGTTTATGTGCCTGGTCCTAGTGTGAAGGGACTGTGTGGTCGCACAGAGTCACTCAGGGCTCCACTCAGCAGAATAAGTGGTGGGCGGGAGCAGCAGGGAAATGCAGCAGGGCTGGCTTATCACAATTTGAAGTGAGTGAAGTAATACACCGTGTAAAGAGAAGGGCCCCATAAGACCATTAAGTCCAGAGTCTAAAATTACCTAACTGCACCATTGGGGATGACAGCTCCAGTTTAATCATTCTGTTCCCCATTCCTGCCTAATAGGGAAAGAGGAGCTGGACTCCATCCTTCCCCAAGCAGAAGACTGGTACTGAAAGTTTTGTCTAATTGTTCTGCGTTGCAGATGTGGTTCCCATTCTAGAATTAGGAATCAGGCATATGGTCCCGAGAATGGCTTATGCTGGCTCAGCTTGCCTGAGTGTGGAAAGCTAAGCAGGGTCAGGCCTGGTTATTACTTGGATGGGAGACCCCTCCTCTAGTTTCCTGCATTGAGCAGGGGGTTGGACTCGATGGCCTTGTAGGCCCCTTCCAACTCTATGATCTATGAAATCTATGAAATCAAGCACCAGGCCTGTGTCTCACGCTGGCTCAGCTTGTCTGAGTGTGGAAAGCTAAGCAGGGTCAGGCCTGGCTATTACTTGGATGGGAGACCCCTCCTCTAGTTTCCTGCATTGAGCAGGAGGTTGGACTCGATGGCCTTCTAGGCCCCTTCCAACGCTATGATCTATGAATCTATGAATGGTTGCATACATTGGATGGCTTGTCCTTGCATTCCTCATTCGAAGCAGAGGAAGGTTGTTTTTGTTTGTTTGTTTGTTTTGGCATTAACTTTGGTTTTGAAATAAAGTGGAACATACAGTCTACAAAAAGAAAGAACACCAGATAACAGTAGAACAAGGTCATTAATTAAGAGGGGGCGGGGAAGAGATATGATGGGGGGGGATTAAATAGAAACTCACTGGTTACAATCCTTAGTTAGTATATGAGTAAACTTGTGGGATAGTTAGAATAAAACAGCTTGAGATGAGGACTACTAACTAGTTAGCAGTGGAATAGAGATTCCTGTATCTAGAGTCATGAGGCAGAGCACCAGTAAGGTTTACGAGAAGACAAGTGTTAGGAATATGCTCTTCCTATATTTGTTACCAGGCCAGGCTGTTTGTCCTAAGTGTTTCCTTTTTGTGTCAAGAGTTCTGTCCTCAGAGTTTCCATTTGGGTGTTCTTCATTCTCTAGGAGTGAGGACAAAGTGATGAAGGCCCATCTCATGTGCCTTGATAAGAGACGTGTATTCCCTGGCTGAGGTTTATATACTTCTAGTGATGTGCTGTAATTGCAGGGCTGGCCCTAGCATTAGGCAGAGTGAGGCAGCCACCTCAGGCAGCAGATGCTGGAGGCCAGGGAAAGGTGGCAAGATGTTGGAGGACAGAAGTATGTGTGCACCGTGGGCTGCCCTGTGCCCCTATGCTAGGCTGCTGCCCACAGCTGCAGTGGAAACACTGTCCCATCACCAGTGTTGAAGTAAGGTTCAAGCTGCCAGTCTGGTCAGCTTTTGTGCATGGAATGGGAGAGAGGTGCCATCTTCTCCTTTGCCTTGGTCAGCAAAATGTCTTGGGCCCGTCCTGTGTAATTGGCTAGTGAGTTAGTTAGATTCTTGTCTTCTTTTGTGGCTGTGGGAGTGGAAAGCAAAGACTGTGGATGGGGGAGAAAGGTGTTTGGGGTTTTCCACTGACCAATGGGAGTATTTTAACTTATGGCATGTCTGGGTGTAACATTATTCTGTCATCGAAGGTGGTACTACCCTCTGAGTGAGCATAGGATTTTGATAAAGTCCTTATTCCTCTCACATCCCAAATTCTTCCCATTTTTGGCCCATGTGTCAGTGGTGTCAAAACTGATAATACAGTTACACCGATGCAACCGTGGCACAGCATGTGTAGACTCACACCTATACTCAGGCTTCACCACTGCAAGTGGACATATTAGCAATCTTATCCCCATCCAGCAAGCATAAAGTGAAGATAGGATTGCACAGCACACCCTTGACCTATGCACTGCTGAAGGAAGTATTTGAGAATATTTTATTTTATTTGTAACTCAATCCTAACAATGCTTTCTCATAAGTCAGTCCTGGTGATTTCAGTGGGGCTTGCTTCCGAATATATATACGGTACTTAGGAATAAAGCCTTGTTTGCTTACATTAATAATCTGTTCTTTTTGTTTTATTCATATTTTTCACATTTTACAACAACGTACGTAATTTGGAACCCCCTTTCCTTTGAGACTCTTCATCCAATCAGACAAGGGGTGTTTGATCTGTTTGTCTCTTATAGAACAGACCAGCCAATGTGTCGGGGGATTAATTGCTGATGGGGAAGGGAACTGAGACCTAATCAGAGGTAAGGGTGCTTAGTCATTGTTACTTAGGCTGAAGACAGATGTATGATAAAAGCCCACCTTAAAACCTGAACAAGACTGTCAGACATACCATCAAGTCAGACACTGGGCACATTCTTCACACGTCATGCTAACCTATCCTGGCAATAAGCCACAACAGGATTGGTTGAGTGCGAAAAAAAATCCACGATGAGCCCGGCAGACAATTGGGCTCACCGTGGGTTCTTGGCCCTCTCCTCTCGTAATTATCCCAGGGAACACCACAGGAGGAATTAGTCTTCCCGCCACTCCCCATCGTGATCGTGAGCTGTTCAGGCTTGCCACAGCTTTTTTTTTTCCTTTTACCTTTTCCACCCCAGAGATTGGGAAAGCCAGCTGTCAAGCCGGCTTTCCTGATCCCCGTTTTGACAGCTACGGGCAGTCCCTTCAAAGTGCCCCAGCGGCCCCTTGGAGGGGCTGCCCGTGGTTGTCCTGCCTTTTTAAAAAAATAAAATAAAATTGCGCAACGTATGTTCTAGCTGAAACTTCAACCCCCCCGTCATTTGCAGTTGCACAACTGCAGCTATAATTTTTAAAAAATTAATTAATTTTTTTGTGCACATTTTTTGGCACATTTTAAAAAAAAGGCTGGACATCCACAGGTGGCTCCTCCAAGGTGCCACTGGGGCACTTTGAAGGGACTGCTCATAGCTGTCAAAATGGGGATTTCTGGAAAAAGGGTAAAAAGAAAAAAAAGGCGTAGCAAGCCCCAAATGACTCACAATCACAGCTGGGAGCGGGGAAACCAGTGCCAGCCTCCCAAGTGCTTGGGCATTTAGGGGGAGGCTGGCACTGGTGCTCAGCCAAGAGCCCCATGGCAAGAGTGGCAAGAGTATTTTGCCACTCTTGCCATGGGGCTCACTAGCCAATTCCCTGTATCCATGATGGGATCCGTCATCTGGGTTTGGATCACAGCACAACCCATTATGGGTAAAACAACCCCTAGAACAACCCATGGGTTGTTGAGGTGGCTTGTTGCCCACGCACAAGCCACCCTGGGGAAATTGGTCCGTGTGCACACGACATGACAACCCATTGTGGGTAGCAACCCACAATGGGTTGTCGTGTCATGCGAACCCAGTCACTGGTTGAAGCTGCCCTGTCAAAGCTTCAGTCTAGGACAGGCTTCCCCAACCAGGAACCCTCCAGATGTGTTGAACAAAATTTCCCATAATCCCCCAGCTCAGCCCTAAAGCTAGGTCCAATAACTATTCAGCAACTCCCACAGTTCTATAAGCTTCACAAACTTTGCAAGCTTTACTGGCTCCCCGAAACATAGTTATTGTTGGATATAGTGTAACTCGACATGCAAACTTCCAGGGAGGGAAGGGTTAAAACCAGATAGCTAATTGGGAACTTTATGGTATGTGATGCCTCTTTCTGCTTTTTGTCTCTCCCACTTTTTTTCCCTGCCCCCCCCCCCTCTCTCCACTCCTTTGAACCAGCATGAGCTCCATGAGGTAGCTCAGGACTCCTTTGAAACAAAGATGAACCTACATACATTTCTACATATGTAAGCTGCATTTGTGAGTAAACTTTCTTTTCTGTTCATACCAAAGACAGAGTAAGAGTGTTTCCTTTGGGCATTAACCAGCTCATGTGGGGATAAGCTGCTACTATATTACGCTTCCACTTAACTCTGTTTATATATACTAATATTTATCCAACAGTTATGTCGTTTTAAAAATAAAAACTTGGCATGGCAAGCTGGCCAATATAAAACCAAGTTCATCACACTAGGCCTCTTTTGTCCAGCTTCTCTAATATGAAGAACCTGGTCGAGTCCTGATGTTATAAAGAACTACATTTACAGTGCAATGTTATACATGCATGTCTAGTATTTAAAGGTAAGTCCCATTGAGTTAAATGGAGCTTACTCCCAGGTAAGTGGGTATAGGCTTGCAACTTTAGCCTATAAATCAAAAAGTCATGAATATGTTTATCACACATATTAGTTCAATAGTCATGAAGGAAATGAGACATAATTAAAAAGAAAAGAAAAAGCAATAAATGAAAGATCATTGTTCCTTTTCCCCCTAAATTATTTGTGGATATGTTATTTTAAAAAATGCATGACAGTTGAATCTTATTATTTCATCCTTGAAACTGGTCCAGTCCATGCGCTAAATCTTTCTGTCTGGAAATGTCTCCAGTGAGTGGTTCCCATATTGAGGGTGCCATAAAAACATAAGGTATGATTTCATGCACATTATAGGAAAGAGCACTGCATGCATTCCAAATTCATCCAATAAATTTTCATAGGCACTGAAATTACTTTTACTGGCAATGTGCAAACTAGGGAAATATAATGTGTTAACCAGCAGCCCTTATACATAGGTATAGGCTGTCTAAAACATGCACAGATTTGGGGTGTCACACATCTTCCTTCTGATAATTTAAGGAAATTGAACAGTATAACATTGAAGAGCTTTACAGTGCAATCCTATGCATTTCTACTCACAAATAAATGCTATTGAGTTCAATCAGACTTACTCCTGGGTAAATGTCCATAGGATTGTAGCCTTAGGGAGCAATCCTATGGTTCCTGGGAAAGTGTTGCAGGGACCATAGGATATTTTGGAGTTCCCCCTCTGAGGCTGTAGACACTGCTATGGCTTCAGAAGGGGAAATTTGAACAGGGATTGTTTCCCTCCCCCGCCCCTTCCAACACCACAGAAAGAACTCTGACCTCTGACCTCGGGTGAAGATGCAAAGGAGGGAGAAGTGGCTAAGGAAGGGAGGTGCCAAGCACCTGCACATCCTGAAGCCTCCCTGCTGCCACCCCGCGACTCCACTAGATGCGCTCAAAGGTGCATCTAGTGAGATCAGAAAAGCAAGAGAAAGGAGGATGGAGAGGTGAAGATCACCTCCATTGCTCCTTCCGCTCTGCTGCTTGTCTGTCAGCAGAGCATTGGACATCGGAGTGCTCCTTCAGGAAGCAGAGGGTTGCTCTGCCCATCTATTTGTATTTAAAAACAAGGTCTAAGACTGCAGTCCTATTTAACACAGTGGGCGGGTTCACACATCACGACAACCCATCATGGCAATTTGCCACGGTGGGTTGGTTGTTGTCCCCGCCGCCCCCCATTCTTCTTTAAAGGGATAAAATGGCTGCAGCAAGCCGAAAATGGCTCAGCATTGCAGCGGGGAGAGAGAGGGGACTGCAGTGTCCCCTGAGATACCGCTTGGATGAACAAGGGGGAAGGAGGGGGAGAGAGGGCACTAAGTACCCACGATGAGGTTCAGGGCCGGTGCTACCATTAGGCCAACTAGGCAGCTGCCTAGGGCACAGGGCTAAAGGGGGCGCCAGAAATAGGGAGGGGGGGCTCAAGTGGGAAGGGGGGTGCGCTAAATATCTGATCTTGCCTAAGGCACCAAACTGCACCAAACTGCCTTGCACCGGCCCTGATGAGGTTGTTCGCAGAACAACCAACCCACCGTGTCAAATCACCACGTTACGTCACTGTGACATGCAAACCTGCCCAGTGGCTGTGTTTGAGCATCACAATAAACCACGGTTTATCATTACAGGAATGGACCCTTTGGTTCTTGTGTTTGGCTACAGGAAGTTTAGAATATTTTGTATCCATTTTTGATTAAGCACAGTTTGCCATATTGTCCAAAGCCAGGAAACTATGGTTAATAGTAACTATGGTTTGTTTCAAAGAAACCAACTTCATGTGGTTTATGAAGCTGGCATGTTTCAACAACCCATAGCTAAGATTAACCACAGTCTAGGGTTCTGATGTAATGCTAAACTGTAGTTAATTGAAATTGGGAGCAAAAGCTTCCAATCTCCTCACAGCTGTGCAGCAAAAGGATTAGGGAGTGTGAGAGCTCAGGGGGAGGCTAGGCTCATTCCCATCACAGTAAGCCATGGCTTATCATGACATCTGGATGCAGCCAGTATGATTTATTTCCAAGTAAATACACAGAGGATTGTACCCTCTTAGGTTGCAATCCTAGACATACTTATTAAGTCATATTGAACACAATGACACTTCTCAGTAAAAACACAGAGGACTGTGTTGCACAAGAATACATATCTAACCATACAATAAATAATTTTAGTTACTAAGGGTTCAGCCTTGTTTGGGGGCCATATGAGAAGTTGGACTCCGCACTGTGACCTCGGAAATCCCTTCTGAGGTCCCAGCAGGGAGTCTGAGTGCGGTTCCCACCTTGCAGCATGTGCAGTTCTTTCCATGCTGCTGGGAACAGAAGCTGGAAGACTGACTTAGGTTCTGGTATGGTGGCGGCGTTCTGGGGTGCGGGGAGGGGAGATTGATGCACCGCTGGCTTCCAAGGAATCCAGGCGGTGCCTCAGCCTGTCCTCCATGCGAGGAGAGGTAAAACATTTAGATGGCTGAAATTGGCCATCTAAATGTTTTTGAGGGCAAGGGGAGCGCGACGGCAATCCTAACCACCGCACTCCTCCCAACCTCAATTGGATGCCCGTACTTCTCCGCGTTCGGAAGGTTGCGGGCACCCACATGGGATGGGGCTGTAAGCTTGTATGTTAAACCACCTGCACTGGCTTACATTAAACTTGATTTGTTTACCTGTGTAGTTTGTGGATAGTAGTTGCACTGACCTACCCTCATGATCTAATGAGAACTGGATATCAGGAGATAGAGGACAGGCTACCTTAGACCAATGTTCTACATAACAAATACTTAAGGTAAAGAAAAGAAACCCCAACCATTTTATCCCAGAATATGTGAAATAGCACTATTACTCCATCAAAGCTGAAGAGGAACTAGACTCTTCCTCCGCAGAAAGTGCAGCAGCTGTGCAAGTGGGTTTCCCATAATCCCCCATCAAGATAATACACTCTTAATCTCACCCTTTAACATTTTGATTCCGGAAAAAGAACACCATGTCCACTTCCTTATTATTGCATTTTCTACAAGCCCTCAAAAAACTGAAATCTTTTCTTCATGCTTCATAATGATTGCTTGGCTCTGAATATGATCTATGAAATCTATGAATAAGCCTCACATTGCTACAGATTACCTCATTTCCTCTCCAAATGAGCACATACGTTTTGAAGGACGCAAATGTGCCATTTACTCGAATGCAGGTTTAATTTCTAAAATAAAAGGTTTTTGGGGTTACAACTCCCCAGAAGTTATGTCTCTTATCTGGAGGCCCTTTGTGGAGTGTTATACATAAGCAACTGAATATGCACATATTGAGCCAGTGTAGCATAGTGGTGAGAGTGTTGGACTGGGACTCGGGAGATCTGGGTTCTAGTCCCCGCTCGGCCATGAAACTCACTGGGTGACTTTGGGCCAGTCACTGACTCTCAGCCTAACCTACCTCACAGGGTTGTTGTGAGGATAAGATGGAGAGGAGGAGAAGGATTATGTAAGCCACCCTGGGTTCCTTGCAGGAAAAAAGGCGGGGTATAAATATAATAAATAAATAAATAAATAAATAAATAAAAATATCCAGTTGCCTGTATTTCACATGTCCCAGTGCAGGGTGGGCAATCTGTGCAAATCACGGCCATTTTTAACGTATCTTACGCCATTTTCTACGTAAAAAGCATACTGCTGGGAACCCGGAAGAAGAACGCAAGTCGAGCCGGAGAAGCAGGTACACTGAGCAGAGCTCGAGGGGGTGAGCCTGGCGAGTTCGCCGGACTTCCACAGTTCCACCCCGCAATTGAGTTCCACACACATCCCTATTAAAACGCCTTGCTCAAGAATAGGATTTGGAAACTGACTGTAAATTATTCAATAGTGGGCCTAAGGGAGGGTTGTTTTCAACTCTGTTGCATCTACTGACATAGGCCAAACAGGCCTGAGTGTAAGAATGTATTTTGAAACACTACTGATGATGCATCTTGGTCTCATTTTATATTTTGAAATGATATGGCTCACGCTGGCTCAGTTTGTCTGAGCGTGGAAAGCTAAGCAGGGTCAGGCCTGGTTATTACTTGGATGGGAGACCCCTCCTCTAGTTTCCTGCACTGAGCAGGGGGTTGGACTCGATAGCCTTGTAGGCCCCTTCCAACTCTATGATCTATGAATCTATATTAATTTGTATGATTAAGTTGGGCCCAATGGATGGTCATAGAAATGTTTTGTACTGTATAATTCGTGATGCAACTATGAAAACTTTGGTCAACTGCTTGTGACCAGAATACTTTGCTTCTTTCTACTGTGTTAAAGAATGTATTAGAAAGAGTGAATCTTTCTTCAACTCAGAGAACGTTATTATTATTTCCCTCTGTTATCTCAAATACGGCTCTTATAATGATCCAGGCCAATTTCTGTCAACAACTTTCCGATGTAAATGTTATCAATAAACCTGCTATTAGTGTGAGAATTCAATGTTTTGTTATTCATTTGCCTCCTTTTGAATGTATACAAATTGTAAGTATGGGGGAAGGAGTGGATGGAGACTGAATGGTATTCTTTTTCAGGCAAGGCAAAGGGTGGGGAGGAGGATGTGCTGAAGAGGATTAAGTTTGAGAGGCACTGAGGTCAAAGAAAGATGAACCGGGACAATTAGCAAAAGGAGGGGTTGAATACCAAAAGAGAGGGGGTGAAGAGGAACTGTTGTAAATTCTGGAAGGATGACAGCTTTATGATGGAGACTTTGGGAAAATATCGACAAGGCACCCAGGAGTCCGGTCCATGCTGTGAAAGAACATCCTAGCCCAGGTACCAGATTCTGGATGGGAACTATTTGTCATTTGCAACTTTCGACAACAAACAACTATGAAGGCCCTCCATTTGCCTCCCCATCTTCTGGAAAAGTGTAAGACATGTGCCAACCCAGTGGCAATTTGGAGGCAACACAGCAAGGGTCGTCTGTGTACCGGTGCACATTCTTCTCTCCCTGACCATCTCTTCCAGATTACGCTTAGATTTTGGCCAAATCTTAAGTATGAATGCGCTTGCAATTTCTGAGGGAATTGGGTTTTAGCAGCATTGCATGCTACCTAACGGAAGTGGGAAGCCCCCATACCGCTGGGGTAAGAGGTGTGACTGGGCTGGTCACAGATCCGGCTAGCAGGAGTGGGTTGAAGTCCCATCATCCTGTGGTGGCTGTGAGGTTTGTGTATCCTGGTAACAAGCCCAGCTCTCGACACCGGTTGGAGTCCCATCTCGGAGTGGAACTGATTTGTTTTTGTTTAGCTACAGGCCTGGCTTACGGGATAGGTACAAGCCCCATTCTGGAGTTGTGAGGTTTGAGCTAACATACCATCTTCTCTGCTCTAGTGAGACAATCTTAACGGTTACCATCTAAATCTGATTGCTGTGTTCTTTGTGTTTCTCCACGATTCTTTGAACGCCTTTGGAGAATTCAGTACCTGGGTCTATGTTCTGAAATTGTAATAATTGTGAGAAGTCTTTGATGTCTTATTGAAAATCTGCCTTCATTTCTCTGATTGTATTTTGTTGTTGCAAGCATTTTGTTCATTGGTACATGGTGCAATTTAACTGTTTTGGCTTGAGCATCTGTTGAGTTTTGTTGTGGTTGAATTCTGTTGGGGTTTGAGTTTAGAAAATAAAGCTTTATTCCTTTCTCTCAGATTGGTGTGTTTCTTATCTCCACTCCTAATAAGATCCTGATCACCTGAGCTTTTTCTGGTTGAGTAAAAAGTGTGCATCTCACTACAGCCTCTTTTAAATTTACTAAGAAGGAGGCATTCAACACTCCCATCACACCACTCAGCCAGTCCACCTCTGACAACTAATTTAAAAAGTCACAAAGGACAAGGGTCAAGTGTATGCATGGATGCCCTTGCCTCTCCAAGAATTTTGTCCATATCTGCCTGCACAAATTGAAAGGTATTTATAACTGGACAAGCAAATGCCAAAGGTACATTTACTGCCCTGCCTCTGTATTAAGAATAGATGTTATTATAGGATTCTTCTGTTATAATAATTTTCTCCACTGGAAGGCTTTAGAATTATGCCTGGGTATGTGAATCTGTGAAAACTGTACTCTTATAATAACATTCAAGATTGTCGAACTAGGAGACACCTAGCTTGACAATCTAGGATTTCATTATGAAAGATCTATGAATACAAGCTAGCAGAAACTTAGCATTCTGAACATGGATCTGCCCTGAAACATCTGCATGGATAACCAGTCCAGATACTTTTGACAAAATATTTTATCCCTGGAATCATTCCAAAATGATTCCTGTGGAGAAAAGAACATGTGTTAGAACCAGACCTACCAATCGTTTTATCACCATTTTATTTATTTATTTATTTATTATATTTATAACCCACCTTTTTTCCTGCAAGGAACCCAAGGCGGCTTACATAATCCTCCTCCTCCTCTCCATTTCATCCTCACAACAACCTTGTGAGGTAGGTTAGGCTGAGAGTCAGTGACTGGCCCAAAGTCACCCAGTGAGTTTCATGGTTGAGCGGGGACTAGAACCCGGATCTCCAGAGTCCCAGTCCAACACTCTCACCACTAGATACAATTCTAACAAGTACTTGCTTCTTCCCCCACTAGAGATGGAAGATTAGGGCAGACTTTTATTAATTAATTAATTTATTATTTATTAATTATATTTATACCCCGCCTTTTTTTCTGCAAGGAACCCAAGGCGGCTTACATAATCCTCCTAATCCTCCTCTCCATTTTATCCTCACAACAACCCTGTGAGGTAGGTGAGGCTGAGAGTCAGTGACTGGCCCAAAGTCACCCAGTGAGTTTCATGGCTGAGCAGGGAATAGAACCCGGATCTCCTGAGTCCCAGTCCAACACTCTCACCACTATGCCACACTGGCTCAGTTAGGATCAGTTCTATTCAGGAGAGAGCTTATGACGCATTATAAGATGTTTTTTGTGGTGTTTGTAATAACATTGCAATCCTATGAAAGTCTGCTCAGAAGTAAGTCCCGTTGCATTAAATGGGACTTACTCCCAGGTAAGTGTGTATAGCTGGGATAGGCAACCCTCCAGATGTTTTTGACTCTAACACCCATAATCCCTGACTATTGGCCATGTTGGCTGGGGATGATCGGAGTTGTAGTTTGAAACATCTGGAGGGCACCAGAGTGGCTGCCCCTGGTGTATAGGATTGTAACCTAATACTACATACAGCTTGGGCTACCCTAATCTAATTCCATGTTGTGTCACAGTTAGTGCTCCACGTTTGTTAGTACTAAAGTTAGTGCTTTATGAAAGTTAGCAGTCATATAATGTCTCTTAATAGCATGGTTTGTTATTTGGACAAGAGCTTTCCAATGCCCTTCACCTACAGACACTGGCTTATTCCTCTACCACTGCCGTTATCAGGGCTTCCTTTCTTTGCTCATCTATGTATTCAGCAATGCCCACTAGATGTGTGGTGCTGAAGGAGGTAGAACCAACCTGCCCCCCACCCACCCTGACCAAGAGATTTTCTACACAAGGCATTTATTGTGCATTCACAATTCCTTACTCATGGTTGTTTACGGATTCTTTAGTTTAGACGATGTCGTGATCCTCCAGTTTTGCTTTTGTTTTTTAAGAGCACTGTCCGGGGGGGGGGGGGTTAGAGCAGGGAAAATGGGGTATTATTTCTGAAAGGGAAAGAACTATTTGCACTATTCCATTATAGCACAGTGCCACCCAGAGGTTATGTAACAGGAAAACAGGAAAGGAAAAAACTCTTTGTGTAGAGCTCAGATCTCAATTCTGTAATGAAACCGAAAGCAGATACAGCAACTAACAGCTTCATGTAGAAAAGCTCTAAGATGATGCCACAGAGGAATTACAATCCCCCCCCCCCATATTGCCATTGGCAAACTCCGTCAATGTGAGCTTTGTCTGAAGGGGTGCTGTTAATTTGCATCATTGCAGGCCAGTTATGTGATCCCATTAGTTTAAACGACCCCTAGGCTTGGGCGGATGCTACCATAATATAATTTTGGCCCTGTGCTCACCCAGCAACAGAGGCAACACACCACACAATAGCCATAGCAACAAAAGTCAACATAGCAGCACTGACAGATACGCGCACACATAATTCTGCTGCCACCCATTTAGCATGAGGTTGCTCTCTGCCAATGCCCCGCATACTACCCAGACAGGCAATGCACCAATCACTGCACAGCAAATGGCATTGGCAGCAGCTGTTTGCGCAAAGTGCCCCTTCAACAGTGTAGCCAACGCCAGCTTCCAGGTCATGTGCCCTATATTCTGAGGCCTGCAAAGCAATGTAGCCCCATGCCATGTACCTTGATATTTGAGATGCATGTTTCCTGGCTGGGGCATATATGCTCCTAGTGGTGTGCTGTGATTAGCTACAGGATTAATCAGGAGGATTCCATCCTCCATTGTATACACTGATGTATATAGTGCTGGCTGCCAACTTGGAAGGCATTAAAAGGGGATTACAGTAATACCTTGGATTGCAAGTAACTTGGTCTGAGAGTGTTTTGCTGGACAAGCTAATTTTTTAAATAAATTTTGACTTGATAAACAAGTGACGTCTTGCAATACAAGGTAGGGATGTAACCGCTCGCCTTGAGCGGGCGTAGCGGGCTGAAATCGGCCCCGCTCACGCCTGCCAGAGACTCGCTTTGATATAAGAGTGTTTTGGATTACAAGCACGGTTCCGGAACGAATTATGCTTGCAATCCAAGGTATTACTGTATACAAATTCATGGAGGATAAGGCTAGCAATGGCTACTAGTCACATATATTACCCTCAGTATCAGAGGCAGTATGTCTCTGAATACCATTTGCTGGGAGCACAAGCAGGAGGGCACAAGCTCGTGTCCTGCTGTGGGTTTCCCCCGTAGGCATTTGGTTGGCCACTGTGGGAACAGAATGGTGGACAAGATAGGCCGTTGACCTGAACCATCTTAATGTTCTTACTTTAAAGAGCTGTTTGAGCTTATAAATAACTTATAAAAAGCAAACTCTTTATTTTTTTTTCTTTATCAGCATATGTCAGGGAGCAAGACGGTTTGCATAATAATTACAATGCAATGAGCTGGTACTGTAATTAAGTTCAGCTATTTTTATCTATTGATGAAATACAAAAGCACTTGCTTAAATGGTTGTTGACTAGAAAATATAAGATTTCAATGGTATATGAAAACCATGCAAGCAGCAGCTAGAACAGAGATCTAGTAATTTCAAAGGGTGGCCTACCTAATGCTTCAAAAGTATACATTAAAACCGACTAACAGTCATCCATGTGACACACATTTTCTGATGTTAATATGGAAAATTGAGGGTGAGGGCCAGGAAAATAAGGAATTGTAGGCTGCAGGAACCTGAAGGTCATCTAGTTCAAGCAACCACATCGAAATCAGAACAGAGCCTGTGAATATTCACATCGGGATATCAGAAGTGCCTGAGCGGCATTAATAAGCAAGATTAACTCTCTAAGGCAGGAGTGCAGAACTTTGGGCCAAGCTCAACCCTCCTGTGGTCCCAGTCTGGGGCAACCATGACCCCTGCCCCCTTTCTCACGACCACCAATCATTTTGTAATTTCCTGGCCTTTCTGCAGTTCCACCCCCCCACCCCAATTCTAAAAGGTTGAAATGCCTCTCCTAAGTCTCTGTTACAGGCAGTAAGACCTTTAAGCTAAAATATTTTTCCCTACCCACCACTGGAATATGTCCTCCAAAGAGCTTTTCCAAAATGGAATCTGGCCTTTGGGCTAAAAGAGGTTCAGCACCCCTGTTGTAAAGCTACACCCTAGGGCTTGATTCTCCAGTAATGGGGCCAAGCCTGAATCCAGCCATCTATGCTAATGCTGCATAAAGCTATCCCGTCTAGTCCCATCTCCTGCACCAACATAGATACTTCTGCCTGTGCAGGGAGTTCACAAGCCAAGGCTGGGCAGAGGACAAGGAGCATGCAAGCAGCCAGATTTATATCAGGTTATAATGGCCAAAGAATTGATCTAACTCTCATTAGCCCTAGTCAACATGGCCAATGGTCAGGCATTGTGGAAGTTGTAGTCCAAAACATCTGGAGGGCACCATGTTTGGGAAGGCTGAGGGTGAAGTTAAGAAAATCTGGTCCCTGAAGATGGTCTTTGCACTTAGGGTTCCATTCCCTCCAACCACTAGGTAATACTCACAATTTGGCTTCAATTGACATTTTTACCTGGTGCACCACTTAAAATGAATCCCCAGCTTCGCTAATATAAGGCCTCATGTTTCTCCACACTTCTTCCTATGCCAATTTAGGAACCTGTGTGTTTTTCCCAAGACAAGGGACAGATCTGAGTAGTAGACAGCCTTTACATTATCAGAAATGGAGATCAGCCATTGCTTCTTTGTCCCAGAATGCATTGCTAGATGTAATCTGGTACCTGCAACACCTAATTGCAGTGACTAATTCAGTGACTAACAATGACTAATTCATGCAGTCTGCAAATCTCTATTTTGAGACTGGGTCTAAACCACAGACCTCATGGCCACAATATCTGGCCTAATTTGGGGACTCTTCCGTTTCTTCCCCCATCCTCTGCTTTTTGTACCACTAGTCTGATGAAGAGTTCTAGAGAACACAAAAGCTTGCACACTTTTGTGGCATTTTGGTTGGTCCTTATAAAGGTATTGCCCAACTGTGGCTTTTGGAATCCCCCCCCCCCCTCAGACTGGCATGGCTAACTTTGGTTTGCTTCTTTTTTTTAATGGTATTGTTGGAACATCTTAAACTAGTTTATTTATGCTGTCTCCAAAAGTGCACAGGCAACACTGTCCTTGGAGGAAGCTCAAGCTTTAACATACCAAGTATAATGCAAGTGGTGCAATACTTAACATTAACAATACTTACCAAACAGATGTGGGATCTGCTTCTCAAATGTTCCAAGCTTCTTATATTAGCACAAAACTGAGCATTCGGTTTCCAAGCACCAACCTAAACATAGATGCAGAATAATGTTTATCTTGAAGATGAGCTTTAAGCATTGCTGTGTCCTCCCCTGCAAAGGACTGTATTTCATAAAAGATATGCATGAGGCTCCATCGAGTGGTGCTTTCACGTATCTTGAGGCTCTGAAACAATGAACTGAACTGGCATAATCTTCCAAATGGGGTCTTGGCAGTCCCAGTTGGCGAAGTCTGGAGGTCCTGTGGATGTATAAAAATATTTGTAAATTTGAAAGAACTCTATCATTAAAAGGAATGGTAGTGGGAGAGACTCTGTGTGGCAAAATAATAGATGCTGATGAGAATGGATTACGGGAGTGGAAGGGGCCCCTTCAGTGGCCTGATTTTATTATTATGTAGTCAGGGGTGTTGAACCTCCTTCAGCCTGAAAAAGAAAAAGAAATATAAATCTCAAAGAGCAACAGTACATAACATAATACCCAATGTATTAGGATTATCTGGGGAAAGTGCTGGAGATCCGCTCTCTTATGATCCTACTCCACTATGTCACTGCTAGTCTGGGGGCCAAGTCATGAAATGTAGAGGGTCCTTTTCCCAAATGGAGAGTTTAATGTTTCACTATACCACACTGAGAGCCAGTGTGGTGTAGTGGTTAGAGTGTTGGACTGGGACTCGGGAGACACAGGTTCTAGTCCCCACTCAGCCATGAGCTCTGGATAACTTTGGGCCAGTCACTGACTCTCAGCCTAACCTAATTCACAGGGTTGTTGTGAGGATAAAATGGAGAGGAGGAAGAAGATTATGTAAGCAGCCTCAGGTTCCTTGCAGGAAAAAAAGGCAGGGTATAAATATAATAAATAAATAAATAAATAAATTTCAGACTCAGAGTGGGTTTCTTATGCTGCAATCATATACATATTTATTCATTATGTTTGGTGGGACTTGTGGTCAAAACAGACATTACTTTAAATCTGTGTCTAGCAGCTACATCTCTCTCTCTCTCTCTCTTATGCTACAGTAGGAGCAGGAGGCCCAGTCCAGATTGGGACCCTAGTTTGTGTGTGTGTGTTGAGTAGGGAAGCTTTTAAGATCCAGTTCGGGGGCCCTGCATCCACTCTAGGGTAAAAAAGAAAAAGAAACACATGGCTTCTAGATACAGATTTAAAGTAATGCCTCTTTTGGCCTCCCCTCCTAAGTAAGTGGGTTCAGAATTGTGGCCTTAGTTATATGGTTTTAAATGGGGACTTATCCCTATGGAAATATTGGATAATATCCAGTGTTAGTCCTATGTAGAGTAGACCCATTGAAATGAACTGGACTTAGGTTAGTCATGACTAACTTAAGTATCATTCATTGCAATGGGTCTGCTCTACATAGGACTAACATTGGATACTACCCATTATTTGTCCGATGGGGAGTACTTAATTTCTTCTACAAATGAGAAATGCCCAGCCACAAGCCTACCTTGAAATCTCACTTGGAATCCTAAAAGTGTGGCTGCCAGTTCTCTCTCTCTCTTTTCCCTCAGTGGTGAAGAACGATCACCCCAATCATGTTTAGAAAAAGAATGTTTTGCTTACAATGTATAATGTTGGGAAACATTACAATAAATTGTTTTCAGTGAGACATACTTCTAATGCACATTCGGGGTTTCAGAGATTTTCTTCCAAGAGAGGTCTCCATCCAGTATTCAAAGAACACCCACAAGATGCTTGCCCCTCCTTTTTAGGAATCCTCTGTAGCTGAATGAAGAACAAACTGGGATGTACTGTCCTCTAGTGGGAAAGGAAAAAACTGTTCTTAAAAATGAGAGCCTTTCTACAAGAGGCATTTATTGTGTGCTCATGATTCCACACTCACAGTAGTTTGAATTGAGGGTCCTTTACATGACATTGTCATCCTCCAGGGCCTCTCCCATTCTTTGCAACAATTTCTGCTGCTTTTTTTAGATTGAGGAAAGTCTGGTATTATTTGTGAATGGTGGCGTGAAACCCTCATGTGTTTGTGCAATTTTTCCATATCACAGCTCAACCTAGTGGTTGTATAATGGAACATATAGAAAGGCAGAAAAAGAAACCACCTGGGGGGAAAAACATGTGTAAAGGAGCCAATCTTAATGCTGCAAAGAATCCAGAAGCAGAAGCCTCAGTAAAGTGGCAGGTTAAAAGCCTCATGTACTGAGGCCCTGAAACATGGTTTCTTTTGCCACTTGAGTGAAACAGGGCATGGCTATTACTGACCTGAGTGTTCCACCCATACACAACTTCTGGGTAATATTTTATTTATTATTTACTTTAGAATAATATATTAATATAGTACAATAATATTTTGCTTACTCAATATATATTTTAAATCTATATTGCAAAGAAAATAATTAGTAAATTAGCTGACCTTTAAGGATATACCATGAAGCATCGTCATGTAGCCCTTTCACAAAAAAGCTAAAGTGTTCATTCACTGCCTCATCTAAAAAAGCATAAAGAATCACTCTAATGGTCACATTGCATGAAGAATTGCTGTACAATCCAAATCATCGGGAAAATGCACTGTTCTGCTCTAAAATCTGAGAGCCAGTCAGTGGCGTAGTGGTGAGAGTGTTGGACTGGGACTCAGGAGATCCGGGTTCTAGTCCCCGCTCGGCCATGAAACTCACTGGGTAACTTTGGGCCAGTCACTGACTCTCACTCAGCCTAACCTACCTCACAGGGTTGTTGTGAGGATAAAATGGAGAGGAAGAGGAGGAGGATTATGTAAGCCACCTTGGGTTCCTTGAAGGAAAAAAGGTGGGGTATAAATATAATAAATATTTTTTTTTAAAAAAAAGCTACTTCAAAAGTTTGTGTATTTGTTCAAAACACCATAAGCCTCTTGGGTACAGAAGTCTGTTTGGCTTGAAACACCTTTCCACTTACCAGAGTAGTGCCCAAGGTGACTGAAAACATCCAAAGAACAATAATACCATCAATAATTAAACAATGGAAACGAGTAACCACCCTCAACCTGAAACAGCATGGAGGATAATTAAAATGTAAGAGTCAGCATAGCATAGCATAGCATAGCATAGCATAGCATAGCATAGCAAGGTTAATTTAAAAAACCACTGCATTTTATTAGAATAATTTATAATATCTAGTAAAAGTAGTGAGTGACGTGACTTTACATTCAGCATTTCCCTGCCCCTTGTATGTGGCAGCTGATGAACTGGAGCAACAGCAGGGAAAGATTGTATGTGATGACACTGATTGGGTTCAGAGTCAGACAACACAAATTCCCACACTCAAGGGTTGAGTATGGCTTATCGTTGAACCGTGGGTTGTTGTTGAAACATGGGTTATTGTGTTGTCTGAACCCAGCTGCACTAACAAGCTATGGCTTGTTAACTACTTAGAATGCATGAAGAGAACCCATGGTTTGTTGCTGGGTTGTGAACTGTGGGTTATTCACCATGATTTGTTATCTCAGCTGGGTTCAGACAACACGATAACCCACGTACTTTCAACAACAACTCACGGTTCAATGACAACCCACACTCAACCCATACTCAACCCTTGAGTGTGGGTTACTGTGTTGTCTGAACCCAGTCAGTGTGTCATTGTGGGCATAATGCTGTCTTGTGTTATAGGTTACTGGAGAGATGCGTGAAGGAATTGTGCACCCAGAGCAGGCCCAACCATTAGGCGGAGTGAAGTGGCTGCTTCAAGCAGTGGATGCTGGGTTGCAGGGAGAGGGGGAAGGTGATGGAGGACAGAACTGTGTGCCATGATGTCTGCTCCACACCCCCGGAGCTAGCCTGCTGCCCTCCGTATAGTGGAGGATGTTTTTCCGTTGCCACTGTTGAAATAAGATCCAACTGCCAGTCCCCACGGAATGAGGAGGCTCCATCTTGTCCTTTGCCTCAGGCAGCAAAACATCTTGAGCCAGCCCTGCGTGCCCCCTCCATAACATCTAGTTAAGCCCTTTGTTAGTAGCATGTGGGGTATTTCCTATTGCAAAAGCCGTATGCAGTGCAGGGAGTCTTTCCCGGGGGAGGCTGGTGATGACTCCTATTTCGGTGGGGCTCCTTTTCCATTGCAGGCTTTGCAGGTTTAATTTGGCGCTTCATATGAGCTATCCATGGTGCTGAACTCCACCCCCAAAATAGGGTTGCCGCCATGGAGCACCACGGATAGCCCCTATGAAGCTCCAAAATAAAAGCTGCAAAACCTGCATTGGAAAAGGAGCCCCATCCAAATAGGAGTCACCAGCCTCTCCCAGTCTTACTACTTCACTCCCTAGATGCATTCAGAACAGAAATCCCCCCCCCATGGCTAGAAACTTTAGGGGGAAAGCCCCCATTGGTGCCTCTCAGGGCCAAACTACACACACTAAGAGCTTTAGGGAGGAAAATCCCCATTGGCGCCAATGGATTTGCCAGGAGGGCCAGAATCTCTTCTCGATCATCCCAGTTTGCAGGACACGGAATAATGGGCTCAAGTGACAGGAACCCAGATTCCACCTAAACATCAGGAAAAAATTCCTGACTGTCAGAGCAATAAGACAATGGAACCAACTACCTAGGGAGGTGGTGGGCTCTCCCAATCTGGAGGCATTCAAGGAGATGCAGTTGGACAGCCATCTGTCAGGGATGCTTTGTCCTGGATTCCTGCCTTGAGCAGGGGGTTGGACTCGATGGCCTTGTAGGCCCCTTCCAACCCTACTTTTCTATGATTCTATGATTTCCACCCCCTAAAGGTCCTAGCCACATGGAGGGGGGCATTTCCATTCCGAACATGGCTGGGGAATGAAGAGATAACCCTCCCTCCACACAGCATGCTGCCTTTAGAACAGTGTTCTCCAACCTTGGGTCCCCAGATGTTTTTGGCCTACAACTCCCAGCATGCCCCAGTCAGCGTAGCTCTCTCCCTCTCTCTTATGTATGTATGTATGTATGGCCCCAATTAGGATCAGGACCAGCATGCTCTGGGAGGGAAGGGTTAAACTCCCCCCCCTCATCCATTTCCCCCTGAAATTCCATCCCCTGTGGGCAGTGGTGTGGGGCTTAAAAAAAAGAGGAAACTTGAACTTGACTATAATGGAGACTTTCTTCCTTTTTAATCCAAAATATACAATAGGGCAATTCTACCTTTATCAGGGCTGACGTAAATGTCACCAAATAGTGACATTTGCTTGGTTTCATGAAGTACCGGTAATATAGATTTCACAGTCTCTTCTTCAAACTTAAGTGCTTGGGTTGAAACACATAAACTGTAATCTTATTAAACGTGGTTTTCTCTGAGTAGTTCCCACTGAGTTCTGTGTGGTTTAGATTCTAGTAAGTGCTGCCAGGATTGCAGCCCAACTTGGCTTAATTCAAAGTACATCTGATCTGATACATCAATAACACCAAATTTGGGGATCTTTTGTAATAATACTAATATCCACAAGGTGGTAGTGGTGTTTTATTTTTAAAATATAATCTGTACCCTCTTAAACACTTCTAAACAAAGGGCTGTTTGAAAGGGAACTGGATTTATCCTACATTTAAAACAATGTAGGATCTAAGTGTTGGTTTTATAAATTTATTTCATTTCATACAAACACAAAAACACATATATAACAAACAATATACACAATTAAAAAGGACTTCCAATCTTCTCCACAGCTTAAGCAACCACAGTTATTCTTACAACATTTTCTGTTAACAAAACCTCACTTTCAGTTACGGCAAACCAAAAACAAAAAATCCCAAAGTAGGACACAAGTAATCTCACCCTCCCCCAAATATAAATCAACATTTTAATCCAGTTTAAAATCCCCTTATTAAGAATATTAAGAATCCCTCTCTAGTATAATACATTTACTCACTGTTTCTTTCCATAAACCACTTCACTTTTAATTTTAGAGATATCATTTTTTTTATAAAGAAAAGTTTGAAAATTAAAAAAAAATAAGTAACAGCTAACAAAACAACAGAAGCACATAAGCCTATGCTATATTTCATCTAGACTCAATACATTTTTACCAATAATCAACCACCTCGGACTGGAGGAGTTCTCTTTTTCTCTCAAAGGGGTCCCTCTCACTAGCCCCTTTAGGTTCAGGTCTATATATATTTTCTTTGAATCACTATCAGCAATCCATTTAGATTTATCCCATCTGGATTTCTCCCACCAATCCATTTGGGAAGCTGAACCCTCTTACTTCTTACATAAGAACCTCCCCCATCCCCCAATATTCAGCAATTATCATAATATAAGTCCACCCATTTATTCCATCAAATAATCAGCAAACCATTTTTATCCTAACACAGATCAAGCCATTTATCCCATCCAATAATCAGCAAATCATTTTCCCCAATCAAATACAGTATTCACAATATGCATCTTCTTCAGGCCTTAAATATTTAAAGTCCATACAAATCATATAGGCAATCCCTTTACCTGAATAATTCAATAAACAACAGCCTTTTATCTTTTCCCAGTCAAAACAAAATCAGATTAAAAAAAATATATTTGCCTCTGTCAAATGGATAATCATTAAATTCCAGATTCTGAACAAAAAACAATGCAAGCCTGCTCTGGGGATCTTGCTCACCAGCTTCATAAATCTTCTTCTCAGGCACATTCAGTCCAATAAAGACTTCAAAGCCTCTGTGAATCTCAGCATTCGCCATCTTGGGTTTTAAAAACTGCGTCATAACTTTTCTCCGAGCATTCTCCTTAAACAAATTCAGTCCAGTTAAAACTTCAACGCCTCTGTGAATTTCTGGAAAGTCTCCAACCTCCTTAATTGCTTCTTTCTCCTCCTGTGAAATTCCTGTTCTTTTTTTTTTCAAGTCCACTTCAAAGTTTACATCCCAACCTTGGATTCTTCTTTCCAGTTTATTTAGAGTATTGTTTTCCAACTTTTTCCAGAGCAACATAAATGCTGAATCATATTGCCCTTGTACTTCCAAAATTCCACTGCACATAAAAGAATTATAGCCCTCCTTCCGGTTATCACTTCTTATCTTCTTTGTCTCCCAGATAGACCCACATTCAACTTACAGTTAATTATAATTCCTACTGTGCTGTAGAAAGATTCCAAATCATCCAGTCCAGATATAATCCATCATTTTGGAAGCGAACACGTACACCTCTAAATTGATCGGTAAAAGCCGGTCTCCTGAGTACAGCGCCGTTTTCCCCCACCTCAGGTCACATAAACCACAAATCTGTCTGTCAAAAGGCAAACAGAAAGCAATTTATAACCCTGCGAGATATTTTGGGGGTAACCTCAAATCTTAGCTTCTATCAGAAGTAGACTCCCCAGTCAGAATTTCTCTGGCCAGGAACGCTGAATCAGCTGTCTCACAGAAATTCTGTGTGACTTCAAGGCTCCATGTTCACCTGGAAGCTCTGTAGGATCTAAGTGTTCAGCCATCTAAGGACCCTGATCTATGCCTCTTGTATCTCTATGGCAAGATACCATAAGTGGGGCTACTGTGGGCCCTGATTTCCCGATGACCAAAGGAATGATGTGGGTAGTGTTTTCCTATATGACACCACACCTTCTATTTTGGAGAAACTTTCCCCATACTTCAGGTTTCGTGCCAAAGGAACAAATGAGCAGTGGAAGAAATCTCCATGCAGATAAAACCATTGTCAAATGAAAGACTTCGTAAATGTATTATTTATTATCTATTTTATTATTTATTATTGATAATAAATTATGGGCAGCACAATCCTATGGCTGCTAGACAGAGTCTAGACGACCATAGGATTTTTCTGAGTCCCAGCTCTGACCTCAGAAACTTGCTCTGAGGTTGGAGCTGGGACTCCGAACTCAGAGCTCCCCCCCCCTGCCCTCTCAGCCAGCATGGAAAGAACCACCACCACCCCGCTGCAGCTCCTAGGTCGCAAGAACGACCTTGAAGATGGGCTTTTGGGGTGAGGTGGCGGGGAGGAGACAGGCTCCGCCAGCATATGACGTATCCTGGCGGTGCCTCGCACTCCTTCCCACCTGGTCTGAGGCTGAACACTTAGATGTCTGAAATTGGCCGTCTCAGGGTTTTGCATGGCAGGAGGAGTGCGGAGGTGACCTTCGCCTCTGTGCTCCTCCTGCCATGCATAGGATGCTCGTAATCCTCCAAGTTCGGAAGGTTACAGGCAGCCTCGAATTGTGTCCTAAATGATTCATTAATTCAAGCATTGGAATTGAATTAGTGGACAATCTAAAATGACCTACTACTACTCTATAAAATAAAGCATGTGGCGTAGGGATTTGGATAGATCATGTCAATGGAGGAAATGGATGATCAACTTACCACATGAGGTGTAGAGACATTTGCCCACTTCTTTTATTATCTGTACAAGAGGGTAGCAAAAGAAATGGCTGTGGCTGGTATTGAACTATTCAGCGGTTGCTGTTGCTTCATTGCTGGTGACTGACTTGTTCTGCTGCTATTCCCACCCCACCTCTCTCACATCACCGCAGCATGTGATCGTGGCACTGTTTCAAACGTTTCCCCATCTTTGGAGTTGTTCTCTTTCTAGGAACAGTTCTGGCTTAAAACACAACAGCAACCCCTTGCATTTCTTTTAAGCCTGTGAAGCCATTTATTGTATACTATTTTTTAGATTATCCCACGCATTTGGTATGTGAATGGTCAGTTTCAAACATCACAATTGCAATATCTCCTCATGCACACATTTCCATACAAAGTCCCTCAGAGGGCTTTCCTACATGAGCTGTTTACCCCACTGCTTCTCTGAGGCTTCTTCTGTTTTCTTTGCGAGAGTAAAGAGCGCCTCATTTACAGGTGGGTAACGCAGTTTTTTTCTGCCCCCCCTTCTCTGCCTTCCTGTATGTTGTATTACACAACCAGAAGGTGGCATTGTGGTATAGTACAATTCCGGAAATAGACAGGCTTCTTGTAGCATGATTTAGCGCTGTCGCTAAATAATAACTCATTTTCCTCGCTCTAAAACCCCCACCCCCACACAAAAATGGCTGCAAAGCACGGGAAAGGCCCTGGAGGATGATGACTTCGTGTAAAGGACCTGCCAACCTCTGTGAGTGAGGGATCACGAGTGCACTATAAATGTCTCGTGTAGAAAAGCCCTTACTGTCAGTATCCAGCCTAATCCATCCGTAGCTTTTGTTGACTGGTATTTTTCTTGCCTTATTCTGCCCCCTTACTGTGATCAATTATTGAAAAGTCAGTGGTATGCATGTGTGCATATCATGATCACAATGAGAAAAACTATTTAATGTAAAAAAACAACAACACCAAAAACCCTAAGGGTGCAATCCTATGGCCGTTAGATGCTGTCTGGATGGCAGTAGGAGAGGTCGGAGTCTCAGAATTATGCTTCGAGGTTGGAGCTGGGGCTCTGACCTCGGAGTGCCCTCCCTCCACCCCCGCAGCTGGCGTGGTTCTTTCCTCCCCGGCTATGGCTCCAAGGTCAGAAGACCGACCCCGGAGCCAGCGTTGGATGGGCCTTCCAAGGGGCGGAGAAGGGAGGGGCGAGGGTCCACTGGGATATGATGCATCTCGGTGGCACGTCAGCCTGTCCTCCTCGAAAGCAGGGGCAAAAGATTTAGATGGCTGAAATCGGCCATCTAAGTCCTTTGCAGGGCAGGAGAAGCATGGAGGTGACGTTTGCCTCCGTGCTCCTCCCACCCTCAATAGGATGCCCATTATCTTCCAACTTTGGGGGGTTGCGGGCAGCCACATTGGTTTGCACTGCCCATTACAGTAATACCTTGGATTGCAAGTAACTTGGTTTGAGAGCATTTTGCAAGACAAGCAAATTTTTAAATATTTATTTAATTTTTTTTTACTTGATATACAAGCGACGTCTTGCAATACAAGTACTGTAGTACGGCTTAAATTAAAAATCTCTGTACAAATTTTTTGGGGGGGATTTCGTTTTGATATAAGAGTGTTTTGGATTACAAGCACGTTTCCGGAATGAATTATGCTCTCAATCCAAGGCATGACTGTAATGTTTAGTTTACACCTTGAAATCAGTATCTATCATAAATATGCACACACACACACACACACACACACACAGAACTAATATACTACATTGTTAAGAAAATGTCCTGAAGCACATCAAAACCTGAGCATTAAAAAAAAAATCTTCATGATAGCTGCAAATAACTGTTAAAATACATTTATTTATTTATTTATTTATTACATTTTTATACCACCCAACTGCCGAAGCTCTCTGGGCGGTTCACATTGATTAAAACCACAGTATAAAATACAGTATTAAAACGACAGTATAAAATAGGAGTAAAAGCCAAAATAAAACCTAGCAGCAGTACAGAGATTTAAAATACAGTAAAATATTTAAAACAACAGAGACTAAAAGACTAAAATTCCTGGGAAATTAAGAAAGTTTTCACCTGGTGCCAGAAAGAGTACAAGGTAGGTGCCAGGCGAGCCTCTTTGGGAAGTTTCTTCCACAACTGGGTGCCAGAGCAGAAAAGGCCCTCCTCCTAGTAGCCATCCACCTCACTTCCTTTGGCAGGGACTTCTGGAGGAGAACCGCTGAGGATGATCTTAGCATCCAAGCAGGTATATATGGGAGGAGACGATCCTTCAGGTAATCTGGCCCCAAGCCATTTAGGGCTTTGTTAATACCAGCATTGATACCAGCTTCTATTAAAATACATAAATACTTGGAACAGAAATATTGACTTAAAGCCTGAAAACCACGAAGAAAATTAGGAAAAATAAACTGTTATTTAAAATAGGAATTTTAAGGAAAGGAGGAACATAGCTCAGTGGGGGGGGGGGGAGTGTACGCTTTGCAAGCAGATCATCCTAGGTTCAATCCCTGACATCTTCAGGTAGGGCTGGAGAAGACCCCTGCCAGAAACTCTATCTATATATATATAAAAGAAGGTGTCCTGACTGACTGATTTTTTTATTGACTGACTTATCAATGCCCAGCTCAAACCGTTTAATCTAGGAACGTGAAATTTTGAAGGGACATTGTTTTTATGACGTAGACACCGACTAAGGAAGGATTTTTGGAAATTCCATCTCTAAGGGGGTGAAAAAAGGGGGCAAAATCGCCCCACTCTCATATCTCCTATGGGCAAAACAACAGGGGAGCAGTTATGCAAATTGGCCTCACCTCATGATTGCTGCAGGAGCCAATAGGAGCAGTTATGCAAATAGCCCATACGACACTTAGAATGTTTGTATGAATTCCTGCCGGGGCCAATAGGGGTAGGTATGCAAATCTCCCCTAGGCCATTTAGAATGTTCTCTGAGGAGGTGAGAAAAGGGAGGGAAACTTTTTAAATGACTGAATGACTGTTGTGTGGGGGGCATCGTCGTCGCATAGGCTCCATTATGTTTTGACAGATCTACCCCAAACTTGGCATGGTCACTCTTCATCACCTGTAGACTCTCAGGATTAACCTGATTTTTCTTTAAGATCAGATATTTCTGTCAGATATTTATGAACTGCCACAGGGGCCTAATCAGGAGCAGATATGCAAATCTCTCCTACGTCAAAACAGAATGGTCATATGAACTGCAGCCGGGGCCTACACGGGGGGTGGGGGGGAGCTGGGATTTCATTGTGTAGTCCCGGGGAAGCTGGGATTCCCGGAGGAGCTGCGATTCTATTATGTAGTCCCGGGGGACCTTTCCTATGGAGCGGTCCCGGGGGACCTTTCCTATGGAGCGATTCAAAACAGCGGTCAGCTACCTTAAGGAATTTTGAACAAATAGTGACTATAGGAAAATGACAACCCGTGCAACGCCGGGTAAAAAAAAGCTAGTAGTTTATATACTACTATATAGCCAGTGTGTCGTAGTGGTGAGAGTGTTGGTCTGGGATTCCGGAGATCCGGGTTCTAGTCCCCGCTCAGCCATGAAACTCACTGGGTGACTTTGGGCCAGTCACTGACTCTCAGACTAACCTGAGTTGTTGCGAGGATAAAATGGAGAGGAGGAGGAGGATTATGTAAGCCGCTTTGGGTTACTTGCAGGAAAAAAGGCGGGGTATAAATATAATAAATAAATAAAGAGAATTCTGAGCTAGATGGAACCAGTGCTGTGACTCAGCATAGAGCGTCCTGTTTCTAAAATACCGCTCTAGCTGTGATGTGAAACTCTATAGCTTGAACTGATATCTTTCCAATCCAATGTCACCTGCCAGGGATTACAAATACAGATGGCCAACTTTCCAAGTGGTAAATGGGGGGAAGAATTACCACTTAATAAGCCTCCCCCGCCCCAGCTTTTACCACACATTAGAATGCATGGCAGATAGTATAACAGCAGATTTTCATTAATACAGACCTCCAAGCAAAACTGAAAAACCTACCACGGTCATCTGTCTTGGGCCTCCCATGCTCACGCAGAGTGAGGCACAATGCCAGAGAAAACTGCCTGGTGTCTCTGGAGTATGTCATTGCAAAGGAGCTACTATGTGTAAAACATAATTGTTATGTTTTCCAAAGACTATACCTAAGCACAGAGTTATTTTTATTTATTAAAAATATTTCTTGGCCGCCTTTCAGGATGGAACCCTCTCAAGGCAGCAGGAGAAGGTGCCAATAAAAATCAATAAAAATTAAACTTACCAGTAAGAAAACCCCCCAAAAGCCCAGACTTAAGGGAAGGCCAGTGGGAAGAGGTGGGTCTTCAGATCTTTCCTGAAGATTTGCAAAGAAGGGGCCTGATGAACCCCTGATGGAAGTTGATTCTAGAGCTGTGAGGCCACCACCGTAAAGGCCCTCTCCCTTGAACTCACCAGCCTAACTGTCCTTGGCGGCAGACAGGTGAGGAGGGCCTCTGTTGATGACCTGATTTCTGAGACTCACGTTGAATAATCAGATCAATGGGAAGGGAGAAAGCAAGCCATAGAGATGACAGAAATGTTAAATTTGGCATTTTCAGATTATAGTACAGTAATACCTTGGATTGCAAGTAACTTGGTTTGAGAGCGTTTTGCAAGACAAGCAAATTTTTAAATATTTATTTAATTTTTTAAAAACTTGATATACAAGCGACATCTTGCAATACAAGTACTGTAGTAGGGCTTAAATTAAAAATCTCTGTACAAATTTTTTTGGGGGGATTTCGTTTTGATATAAGAGTGTTTTGGATTACAAGCACATTTCCGGAACGAATTATGCTCTCAATCCAAGGCATGACTGTAGCCCTTTGTAGTTTTTCCCATGTCACCCACCTGTTGGAGTCTCCTTCACAACTACCCCTTCTTCACAACTATCCCGATATGTCCTGTGCACACACACACCCTTTAACAGCTTCTACACAGAACTCTGTGCAGAATTTTCCACTGTACACAATAAAGATTCTGACTTACGTTATTTGACCTTTGGGAGTCAAAATCCATACACACCATTTTGTACAGTCCTCGTGCCTGGAGATACAAAGGACTTTTTTACAGCAGGCTCAGCAGTAGTAGTTTTTTTTTTGTTTTGTTTTGTTTTGCAAAGGGATCACATCAAAGTTAAATCTCATCCTGTAATGGTTCCAGCTGCTTGTCTGCCTCATGATTTGCATGCCAATATCAAAGATGGGGCAAGGAGGGGGAAGTGTACAGACAAAACAAGGAGCATGCAAGTGATTTCTGTCTTGCAGATATGCATGGAAAATACTCTGATTGGTACAACATTAACAGGAAAGGGGGAAATGAAGGGGGGGGAATGACATCAAAGAAATAACAGGGATCTTCAAAAGTATCAAAACAGACCAGTTTTTTATCCTTCTGACAGATTAATGCAGCAACTACTGTTCTTATGCACAGAGCATTCCCACCCACCTCCCCACCCCGAATTCTAACCTGTGTCCTTGGATCAGAAGATTTTCATTTGAGGCCTATTAAAGTGAACAGAAGTTGTGCAGAAGCAGTGTGTGCCGGATTGGACTCACTGTTTGCAAATGACATCACCTTTTCACCAATGAGACCTGCAACAAAATGTTGGGTTGTGGAGTTCAGGGTTTTAGCCAGTCCATTCCATTCCCGATCCCCACCCTGCCACCAGTTTTCAAAATTCATTCAGCATTCTGTGGCCGCTGAGCATGCACGGTCCTCACTGGGCTGCTTAGGTTTCCCTCCCCTGGATTTTTCTTTTCCACCAGATATTTTCTACTTTGGCAAACCTTGAGGTTCCCCCCAAGCCTGCTGATACCTTCCTTTTGTGCTTGGTGGTGCCATTTTGGCTACAGAAGCAAGTGTGAACCATGGTAGAGAACCTGGGTGTGTGTGTGTGTCTCCAGATGCTGTTTGACCCTAATTTCCATCAGCCCCAGCCAGCATGGACAATGGTCAGGGGTAGTGGGAGCTGAAGTCCAGCAACATCTGGAAGTCCCCACCTCTGCTGTGATAATTGGAAATACAGGGAATGAGGATGCTTAGACGGCATGATTTATTGTGCATGTGCAATTGCATCATGTGCTACTCAGGTATATCTGCAACCTCCTTCATTGTCCTTTTCAGGTGGGAATCACACTGACCCCCCACCCTGTTGCCTGGGAAGAATGCAGGACTTATCTCCTTATATGCTCCTAATATGGTTGATTAGAAATACTTTCCTTCAGGCAACAGATGAAGCATCAGGCCTCTCGAATCTATACTTGGCTTTGCTTATAGATGGTGATGCTCGAAGCTAACTATTATAATTATTTTTTAAACCTTTCTAAAAAGTAAAATAAAATCCTAACTCTATTATGGTTCTCTCTCTCTCTCTCTCTCTCTCTCTGTTGAATAAAAACTTTCCATGTTCAGGCATGTCCCATGAGTATTGTTAGCTACATTTCCCTTTCCCCATCTTGCCAAAGTTTTGAAAATGTACATTGTGTCCCTTTCTTATTTTAGGAAATCAATTTGGACTATCTTAACATTCATGCACACTTTTCTTATGGGGACATTTGTTTATGATCCATGTCTTCGAGTTTTAAAAACCTATCCTTGCCTGACAGTTTAAATTGGTGTTTATGGGATAAGGGGCTTTTAAAGTAGTCCTGGGACAGCTGCACTTTGTCAAGCATGTGGCTCAAAGCAGTAGAATTACAGATGTTCAAAGCACCACTTTCAACAAACGCAATGAGTGAAATTCTGCTTGCAATTTAAGGCCACGAAAATCCTGCTGAATCAGATGGACTCTTGTCTACAAATGGGTAGTGATTTCAGTGAGAAATGCAGAATCAGTCTATATATGATTATCATGTCTCCCTTGTTTTCCATCCATAGCAAACAGACCTTCCTGACCTTTTTTCCAGCATTATATCTAGAAAGCACTTCAGCACTGTATAGTCATATATGTTGTTATATGAACACTATGTGCCCATGCATTGGACCTGGGGTGTGCAAAGGAGTTTAACTGTTCCCACTCTACCTTGCATCTCACAATAGGTCTGCCTAAACTGTGTCAGACAGCAGAGATAATCAAGATGTACCATTCATTCTACTCTACTTTTAACTCCCACTTCATTAGGATGATTGCATATAATAAACTCCAGAAACGGAACTGTAAAAGCAGAACCAAATCCCTGGTGTACCACTGACATTACTGAGGGGTAGGTAACCTAGTGCCCTGAAGAGGTTTTGGACTACAACTCCCATAAGCCCCAGCCAGCATGGTCAATGGCCAGAAATTATGGAAG
This sequence comes from Shinisaurus crocodilurus, assembly GCA_021292165.1. Lineage (NCBI taxonomy): Eukaryota > Metazoa > Chordata > Lepidosauria > Squamata > Shinisauridae > Shinisaurus > Shinisaurus crocodilurus. The sequence goes on from CM037879.1 coordinate 229,028,807, forward strand.
TCGTAGTCTAAACCATCTGGATCCCTGATGTAGTTACTGAGTTTTATCCTTTCAGACCCCCACTCTTTCCTTGTTTTACTCTGGGAACTAGAGTAAGTAGTTATTTCAACAGAGCAATAGGCTTGTGATGCAAGGCAAGAGTATTAAGGTTTGAATTCAATCCTCAGACAAGTTATCTTGATTACATAGCATTTATTACAAAGCGCTGTTTACATAGAATCAAAAAGCATTATAATTATAGGCATAAAAGGGGAAATTATATACTAATCTCTTTCTCTGTGCTGACTGAGATTCTTTCATTAATAATATAATCCCACATCTGATTTAATCCATCTGCATTAACCTTGCAAGTGGCAATATCCATTCATAATATAGAATAGCAAAGCAGGGTAATTGTGAGTCATTTCAAGTTGGTTACATCTTTCATGCCTTGCCCAAAGAGAGGGCCTCATTCCAATTATCCTTGAGATTGTGTTCTTAGAACAGCATTACCTGGACATCTGAAGATGTGGTGCATCATTCCTATATTTGCATATAACCATTCCTGGCCACTGCTGTGCTCTGAAAAAACAGAAGCAAAACTGAAGGATTACGACATTGTCTAAAGAACCCGTAAGCAACCGTGAGTAAGGAATCATGAGTGCACAAGAAATGCCTCATGTAGAAAAGCTCAGAGACGAGGGAATTGGCATTTGCCAAATGAGTGGTGAGGATAGCACTATGGAAATCCTCATTCACACACATATGTGAACATGTATATAAATGGCAAGGCAGGGTCTGAGAAGCTGCACACTGGGGCGCTCAAGTGCTGGTGACAAATGGTGGGCCATGCAGGGTTAGAAATGATAGATTCACACGAATAAAAGGAGAATGAGAAGGAAACAGTATTATCGTGGGTGTTTCCAGGCAAGGCTTTTATTGTGCCATTAACCTGCCTCACTCACACAGCATTTTATGAGATGTCCAGATGACATCACCTCCCACTCATAACCCTTCCATGTTTTCCAATGGTTCTCTGGCTTTTTTTAAACCTTGGAACTGTGGTATTCATTCTGAGATGGGCAAGGCAATGATGGGGAGACCAAATGGAGGCTTAGCTGTTATTAGGGAGCCCAGAGTCAAAACAATTTGATTGCAAAAGTAGAATTTGGAATGGAGAGCCTAGAAACAAGGCTTTTCCTCTGACTGACTTCTCCGAGGAAAATAACAAACACAGAGTGGGAACTGGGGAAAGAGGAAGGGGAACCAACTAAAAGCTAAACAGCGTGGCTAAGAAGGTGGTTATGTTTGCCTTGGGACCTTCAGGACCCCCTTAATACAACATCCCAAATTCCATGCTTATCTGCCTAACTGTTGGACTCGGAGTGAGCAACACTGCACATACGCAGGGCACGGCTCTTGCAAGGCACCTGGCTCCAGCAAGTGACACAGGGAGCTCACAGGGTGGCTGTATCCCTCCTGAAGAGACTCAATGGGCACTTTCCCAGGGGGTGAAGCTCTATCTCACTTTAGAAGGCAATCCTTGTATACAAGCCTTCCATTTGGATGTTGGTTGATGCTCTGTGGCAGTTTCTTCTCTGCCCTTGGCTGGAGACAAGCCTTTCCTGCTTTCCCCCACCTGGGCAAGTTCTTGACGAGGGCTTGAAGTCTGGAGAGGAACCAGTTGTGGCATACCCACTGCTGGGCCTGCTGGTCACCACCACCTCCCATAGGGCCCTTCCTGAAGCTCTCTGAAACGCTCCATGGCTAGCAAGTAGGAGGAAGCAAGGGAGAAGGAAGGCAGCTGAGCCTAAGTACAGGCCTTGCTCACTTGCCCTGAATGGCTTGACGCACAAACAAGGTGAGTTCCCCACAAAGTCTACCCCAAAGCACTAAATGGAAGGTGGGCAGGAGTGAGCAGTGGATGAGGTGACCCTGGTCTCTGTGCAGGGGACGGGCACTCACCACTGACTGGGATACCGTGCGACTAACAAGCATGAGGGGAGCTAGTAGGAAGGGCCGCAGGCTGGCTCTGGCTGACAGGATGAGGGCTCCCTACCCTAGTATTAAGCAATTTGTGGGCATGTAGGCTATAGAGAAGGGCAAGGAGACTTCAGGCTTGCAGGATCTACTTTGTTTTTTTTAACTAGGATCCACCAACCAGAGCCTGGTGCAAAAGGCATACATGAAGGATTAAAGAATTCTGAGCCCAGGAATGTTGAGTACCAGGAGTGAACAGAACTCACAGTCTTTTCCACATAAAAGTTCCCTACGGATTTCCCAAGCTTTATTCATTTCAACAGGTGTTCTGTTGCTGCTATTGTTAAAACAGTTTGGAGTCAGGAATCCTTGCTGATCTAGTTGAAATAACCCAGAGATCTACTAGTAGATCCAGATCTACCTTTTGTCCACCCTGAGCACCACAAAGAATCCCTGAAGTTTGTCTGAGTTATGTGATAATGTACAAACCTGTGATGTTTTATACAGAAAAATGAAAGGAAAAGCAGGTCATCCATGGCCCATCATATCTAAGGCCAGATGTGAATATAGTCCCATATTTTCCCTTAACAGCAAATAATGTGCAGTATTTGGGATCAGCCTCCTTCAACCTGGTGCCCTCCAGATGGGTTGGACTACAACTCCCATCATCCCCAGCCCAGCCTATGTGGAGGGTGCCAGGTTGGGGGAAATGATACTACATGGATCTTAAGGCTAGTGGAGTTCATTAATGGACTGGTTAAGACTGCAGGTTAAGACTTCTATTTCAGAGTGTATTTGGGGACACCAGTTCTGGCTTCACACTGCTTTTTACTGCTGTCGGTTTTATGATATAGCCATTTTATTTATTTTGAGATGGTTAATTTGTTTCAATTAAAATATTTATAAGCTATTAAGTTGCCTTATGAATCCTACCGGGTGGAAAGGTGACATGTAAACGTTTTGAGTAAATAAATACAGAACTAATAAGAGTCAGTTAAACAAGTAATCTGCCATTATTATATGAAACTCGGTTGTTTCTAAGCCTGTGGTTACACAAAAAGCATTGGAACCTCAAGGAGAACGCCGCACTGCCGAGATCAATTTCATTGCTTTGCTATAGTAAAAGCTTTAGAAAGAACTCATTTATCAAGTACTGGATAAGTGAAATGTCATTTCACGTAACGAGACATCATATATTATCAAAGCCAAAGTTGTCTGAAGAAGCATATTTCATAAAAGACTCATGGTAGATGTGTACAAAAGACTTGAGACTTTAAATAGGTACATGAAGCTATCTCTTATTATAGCTGGCGGGCCTTGCTTGGGGCCCTCCAGATGTGTTGGACTTAGGGGTGCATCCAAGGCTGGGTCGCGCCTCCGAGCCAAATTTCTGGGGTGGGCGGCGACCCAACGCGATTTTCTGAGCGGCGCTGTGCGCCGCTTGATCGGGTTCTCCGGCCCCGTCCGCCGCTTCCAAGACCGGAAGTGACGCGACGGGACCCTGCGCAGGTGCAGAACGTGCCACAGGGTTCCAGTGCGCCTGCGCAGGGTTCCGTCACGTCATTTCCGGTCCCGATCTTGAACCTCAGGTATTTCTGGCTGTCTCGATGGATCCCTATGTGGAAATAGGCATGCAAACCAGTCGGTCTTGAGGAGGAGAGGCAAGATCGATTGGAAAGTGACCATCCTGAACTTCTTGGGTGGAATGTAGAAGTTCACTGAACGTAGGTCCAGGATCGGTCGGAGTCCTCCATCCTTCTTTGACACCGTGAAATACCTGGAGTAAAGGCCGTCCTGTGCCAGGTGTGGAGGGACCATCTTGATGGCCCCCTTGAGTAACAAGGAATCGACCTCCTCCCGCAGCGTATGGGATGGCTGCGTGGTGCAGATGCCAAGAAAAGGTGGGAGAGAATCGAACTCGATCCTGTACCCATGCCGAATAATGTCCAGAACCCAACGATCGGTGGTAATTTTCTTCCATGATGGTAGGAAGAGGGATAGTCGGGTTCCAAACTGAGGTCGAGCCGGAAGGATCGGAGCAGAGATGTCGGTCATGCCTTGGGTCGCGTCAAACTTGTCATCTTTGAAAGTCGCCTCCTTTACGGGAGCCCCGGTACCGTTGCTGCTGGTACTGACGGTTCGGTGCCCGGGGCTGCTGTGGACGAGAACGACTGTCCTGCCACTGCTGCTGCTGTTGTCCCTGCTGGGTTGGAGCTATCGGGGGCGGATATGGAGCCCACCTGCGGCGTCTGAATGGCTTAGAGGATGGTTGTGGAAGGAGGCCCATGTTCCTCGCATTCACCCGGGCTTTCTGAACCGCGTTGAGAGAGTCGTCGTTTTATCATTAAAGAGGCCGACTCCGTCGAAGGGCAGATTCTCAATTTTGGCCTTAGCTTCCGAGGTCAATGTCGAGGACCTTAGCCAAGCGTGCCGGCGTAGGGCGACTGCACTCACCAGGGATCTCCCATGACAATCCCCTTGATGTCTGGCAGTATGAATCTGCTGTCTGGAGGTGTTTGTTGCTTCAGCCTGGAAGACTCTGGCCAAGTCTCTCTTCTCATCCGGCAGATAGTCTATCAGCCCTCCCATCTTCTCCCAAAGGAAAAGCTGGTACCTAGCCATCGTAGCTTGGTACCCAGCAACCCGGATCCCCAGGGCGCTCGAGGTGTAGACTCTTCGTCCGAAGTTGTCTAACCTTTTTCCTTCGGGGTCAGACGGAGTGGAGTGTTGCTTGCCCGACCTGGATTGTGCTGACTCCACTATCATCGAGTTCGGGGTTGGGTGAGAGAAGAGAAATTTGGCTGTGTCTGGCCTGATTTTGTAGAGAACATCAAGGCGCTTTGCCGCAGGTGGAGCTGTGGATGGGGAGCTCCATGATCCTTGCACTGTCTCCAGCATCGTCGGGGTGATTGGGAGCAATGTTGGGCCCGAAGATGATTTCGAAACCGCGTCGAAGAGAGGTCGACCTCTTTCTTCTCTTCGACAGCCGTCTCCAGGCCGAGGGCTTGGGCCATTCGAAGGACCTGGTCCTGAAAGGTGCCCATATCCTCAGAGGGGGATACCGCGGCCTGAGTGGAGACGTTCTGGCCCGGAGATGTAGAAGATGGGGACAGTGAGACGATCGAGTCCAAGTCAGTTAGGGGAGACCCCGGAGTCGACGACCTGCGGGAGCGGGATACGGCTGTCATCGAAACTGTAGTTAGTTGGTCCTCTCTCTCACCAACTTGCGAAGGGAGGGCCAGAGGATGGATCGGAGGGGATATCCTGGGGCTCGGACGTGCCCCTTCTCGTCCCAGTGGAGACCGTCTGGTTTCCCTTCTCGGGGAGCATCTCCTGAGTGGCGACCTCTCTTGGGACCGGTACACCCTGGTCTGGTACCTGTATTCAGACACAGGGGAGCGTCTCCGACGATAGCTGCAACGGGACGCCAAGGAGTATCTCGAGTCTCTCGAGTCCTGAGACCTCTCCCTGTATCGTTGGAGATCCCGAGGTCTGCGAGAATCAGACGATCTGGAGGATGCCCAGTCCTGGGTAATCACTACCTCCTCGATCTCGAGTGACCTGGATCGAGTCCGTGGAGTACGAGCCCGTACCTCACGAACAGGAGAGGCGAGGGTCGGAAGAGCAGTGGTTCGTACCAGAGGCCTCGAGTCCGATGGTGAGTCCGGTATCTCGCCTTCTGATACTGAGAGTGCCTGAATAGCCTTCCTCGAGCCCAAGGGAGCTTTTGGTGGAGAGCAAGGCGGTGGATCCCTCGAGCCCGAGGGAGCCTGTGCGGGAGGAGACTTAAGCCCAGCCAGGCGTTCAACGGTCACGACATCCGTCGGATCCGGGGCTAGCATCGATCTCGATCCCGAGAGGAACGAAGCCAGTTTTTTTGCCAGTCTCCTTGCCTTATCTCTCCACTCCTTGCTCTTCCTTTTCGCCTCCTCTTTCTCTCTGCGAGCTTTCTTGGTCTTGCTCTTCGATATCATAGTCGCCATGTAGGCCTCCTGAGCGTCCGCTGAGGAGACCGTGTGCGATGGCGGCGTACTAGGCCTTGCCAAAGGGATAGGCTTTTCTGCAGGCTGTTGGAGAGCCCTCTTGTACAGAATGGCAGTCAACTTGTCCACCCTGTGCTTCCTCGCTTGTTTTGTGAACGCTTGGCAATGATGGCAAGCGTCCACATTATGGCCCTCGCCGAGGCAGGCGAGACACAGCGAATGCCCGTCCGCCGGAGGAAGTTTCATCCCGCACCTTACGCATTTGCGAAAGGGGGCTTTTGGAGCCATAATCGGTAGAAGTTGGTGATCCCACGACGAGCGGGGGGGAAAGTTGAAGTTTGAAAATCCTCGAAAAAACTGTAGTTACCTAGCTGAATTCTAAGACTAGAATTCCAGAACCTCTCGATAGAACAGCCACACGCGATGGCGGTCGAAGAGGAACTGAGGGAGAGGGCGGGAACCTGTGTAAGGAGGACGCCGGGGGGAGGGGTTCCCACCCAAAATTTACCTCAGCTTTAGAAACTTCCCGAAACGGCCTCCGCACACGCGCAGAGCCCATATGTGTGATGCACAGAGACCACAAAGAAGAACTCTCTAAAATCTTAATTAAATCAAGAGCCTGGAATCCATCCAAGCCTGGGACACAGGCTTGGATGGATTTTTTTTGCAATAGCTCCCCTGGTAGTTCTTCCAAATAAATTACATATGATGCTTAGCAGAAGGGCAACATAAGTAGCAAGGCTTGTGAAAGATCTTGTGTTCCATTTTCACTTTTAAGCTTTTATGTCTGGCTGTCCCATTGCTCTCAGTAGTATTTAAGTTTTTCATTGCCTAGTTATGCATTCAAGTAATTTTTGGGGGTTTTCTTAGATTTTTATATCTGTTGCACATTTAGGTTCTGGCAGTGGAGTCTGGTGACTCCTATTTCAGTGGGGCTCCTTTTCCATTGCAGGTTTTGCAGGGGGGTTTGGGAGCTTTATAGGAGCTATCCGTGGTGCTTAACTCCATCCCCAAAATAGGTTCACCACTGTGGAGCAGCATGGACAGCTCCTATGAAGCATTCAGATAAATGCCACAAAACCTGCAATGGAAAAGGAGCCCCACCGAAATTGGAGTCACCAGCCTCCCCTGGGTCCCGGTGCATAAAGCACTTAAAGCCATTCATCTCCTGAGTACAATTCCACTATCTGCAGCAAGATTGCCTACTGTAATGTTGCCCTCTGTTTCTCCTTAGAGCTTTGCTTCTGGGAGTCACTTTGCACCATTCAAATAAAGTTGAACGTGACAGAATTATCATATAGCTTTTATTCTGTTTTGTTTGTTTAAATGCTAAAATTAAATATATTAGATACATTATTGTTATTGATGCAGTCTTTATGAGGAACAATCCTACATGTTTAAATGGGAAGTCATGTAACATACAGATAAAAGTAAACGTATATTTCATTGGAAGATACTTACAATTCAATCCTATGCATGTCTACTCAGAAGTAAATTCCATTGAGTCCAATAGGGCTTACTCCCAGGTAAATAAGTATATAAGTAAGTCAATGGGACTTATTTCTGAGTAAATATGCATAGAATTGCAGTGTTAGGATGCAATCCTATAACCATTTATCTGGGAATAAGCCCCATTGAACTCAATAAGACTTTCTTTGGAATTGCACTAATGTATCATTTTTATTTATTTATTGTATTTCTAAATCGCCCATCTATCCAGTACCCGCCGGCCACTCTGGGCGATCATGAAACACCTATAGCTATACTTGGTGAAGTTGTGATTGTATCACTGTTTACAGCAGGCTGGGCAATTCAGTTCAGGTGGGGAGCCATTTTAAAACTTTGGAAAGCATCATCCAGAGCAGAATTAAGAGCAGAAGAGAATTTTCCAGCTGGCTGAAGATCTTTTCTTACAGCTCAGTGAGTTTTACAAGCTGAACGTATGCAGCCAGAAATGAACAGAAGTTTCTTCAGTGGAGCTTCTTCCCATTGCAGTCATGGCCATAAACCTAATGGTGAGATTTTATTAGCAGTTTGTTTGGTTTGGATGTCTATGTTTTATGATGGAGCTTTTACCCAAAGTGTTAGCTCCTTTAAGTAAAAAGAAGGATGGATGGGTGGATGATGGAAAAACAAGGTGAAACTTCCCAGCCTTCTCAAAAGACTGTAATTTTAATTTTTCCAGCAAAACAGTTGTTTGTTTGTTTTGTGGAGGGGAGAGGATCCTGAGATAGAATGGGAATTAATTGCCAGGTTTTCTCATCTCCTGACAGCAAAAGATAAAATGAGAACACCCCAACTCCTCTCTGTCAGTCACTTTTATTTGCTTCTTTTTTTTCTTTTTTTTTAAATATTTTATTAAATTTTAAAACAATACAAAGAAAATAACATACACACATAACTAATATTGTGCTCCCATCACCATGGGACCAAACAATCCAATAACTCTATAATTGTTCATTATTCCAAAAATACAACATATCTTGACAGGGTAAACTCCCTTTCCCCCTTTTAAACACATATTCCAAAAATAAACCCCAAATATCCTTAAAATTATTTTTCTTTAATTGACCCCTTTTGCATTTAATATTACAAGTCAACATATCATTCAAAGCCATATCCCATACTTCCTTATACCATTCAGTAATAGTGAAAACTTGCTGGATTTTCCATTTCCTTGCTATCATTAGTCTACCTGCCGTTAACAAATTTATGATTAATTCTTTAACATTTTGAGAACCGATCACCTTTTCCGTTATTGTTAGCAAAGCTAGTTTAGGGCATACCTCTAAATCAACTCCAACAATTTCTGATATTTCCTCAAAAATCATTTTCCAAAAATCCATTACATTTTTACAACTCCACCACATATGAGCATATGTACCCAATTCCTGACATCCTCGCCAACACATTGGAGAACATTTATTATCTATTCTATTTAATCTCACTGGAGTCAAATACCATCTCCAAATTAGCTTATAAAAATTCTCTTTAATTCTTATAGACATATTTCTCAATATTCGCCTATCCCAAATCTTATTCCACTCATCCTTTGATATTTCCTCTTCAAACTCTGTATCCCAAACTATTTTAAGATTTTCTGCTTGCTCTTCTGATTTCTGCAACATTTTATATAACGTCTTTGTAAGACCCCTAGCTGATGCATTTCCTTCTACAAGTTCTCTAGACATAACCACCTGCTCAAATGCAGTGAAATCCCTTTCATGCTCATGTCTCCTCTTCCATTTCTTACCCCATTGTACTAATTGAATTAAATTTAACCAAGAAATTCTTCCTGCCCCAACCCTATCAATTATTTGCTGTCTTGTCTCCATTTTTTCCAGCCAATCCATTAAAGTTATCACCTTTTTCTCTCTAAAAGTTCGTTCTAAATGTCTAACATTCTCGGGAAAATCTTCCATAACCACCACTGGAGTAAGCGGGGATATACCTGGTAAAAATATTTCCTTATTTCTACCCCAAATTTCTAACATATTTTTTAAAAAGGGATTTTCTAATCTTTTTGTCATAATATGTCCTTGTTTTGTAAATAAGAATTTACCCACCCTATTACCCAATTCAAATGCTTCTATTTCCCACCACATAAAATCTTTTCTAACAATAACATCCATGATATATCTAAGTTGATTAGCTATATAATACCATTTTAAATTAGGGAGACCAAGTCCCCCTATCATGAAACACCTATAGCTATACTTGGTGAAGTTGTGATTGTATCACTGTTTACAGCAGGCTGGGCAATTCAGTTCAGGTGGGGAGCCATTTTAAAACTTTGGAAAGCATCATCCAGAGCAGAATTAAGAGCAGAAGAGAATTTTCCAGCTGGCTGAAGATCTTTTCTTACAGCTCAGTGAGTTTTACAAGCTGAACGTATGCAGCCAGAAATGAACAGAAGTTTCTTCAGTGGAGCTTCTTCCCATTGCAGTCATGGCCATAAACCTAATGGTGAGATTTTATTAGCAGTTTGTTTGGTTTGGATGTCTATGTTTTATGATGGAGCTTTTACCCAAAATGTTAGCTCCTTTAAGTAAAAAGAAGGATGGATGGGTGGATGATGGAAAAACAAGGTGAAACTTCCCAGCCTTCTCAAAGACTGTAATTTTAATTTTTCCAGCAAAACAGTTGTTTGTTTGTTTGTTTTGTGGAGGGGAGAGGATCCTGAGATAGAATGGGAATTAATTGCCAGGTTTTCTCATCTCCTGACAGCAAAAGATAAAATGAGAACACCCCAACTCCTCTCTGTCAGTCACTTTTATTTGCTTCTGAAGACTGTGGATTACTAATTCCCTCTGTAGTTTAGTACCTAAGAACATAAGAAGAGTTCTTCTGACTCAGTATAAATGCCCATATAGTTCAGCATCATGTTTCTCACAGTGGCCAATCAGATGCCTCTGGGGGCTTCTCTACATGAGGCACTTACCCTGCCACTTTTCCTAGGCTTCTTCCATTTTCTTTGAGGGAATAAGACTGCCTCAGTTACATGTGGCTTTTTTCCGGGGGGGTTCTTTCTCTGCCCTTCTATGTATTCTATTAACCAAGCACAAGGTGGTGCTGTGGTATAGCTGCAGTATAGTGGATTTTCAACTTTACATGAGGCTTTTGTTCTGGTTTAAAATTTAATAGCTGACTTTCCTCCCTCTTAAAAAAAAAAGCCGCAAAAATGGCTGGAAAACACGGGGGAGGTCCTGGAGGATGATGACATTACGAAAAGGACCTGCAAACATCCGTGAGTGAGGGACCATGAGCACACAATAAATGCCTCGTATACAGAAGCTCTGGGAAGTCCACAAGCAGGGCATAAAGGCAATTGCCCTCTTCCATTGTTGCTCCCTGGCAGCTGGAATTCACTGCCTCTGAACCCAGAATATTCCAAGCAGCCAGGGACATATTGCTTCTGGACCCATTTTGAAAGTGCACCTTGGTTACAGCCGGGATACTGGCACTCTTTACTGCCACTTGGAACAGCATGTGCTTTGGTGTTGTAAAAGAAAGAAAAGGGTGGGTGGGGGGAATCCAGCCTTGGACACCTTATAAGCCAGTGGTTCTCAACCTTTTTTGCCCCATGCACCCTTTTCACCATATGACAGAATGTCATTCTCCCCTTTCCAAGATTGTCTGACTTAATCTGTGCCACACAATAAGGTGTGTTGTCCTGTAGATTCTGTACAATCTGTAGAATTGTAATTTGTAGAAAGATCAGTATTCCAACAGTTTGAGTCTGTGGTACCAATTCCCCCCCCCCCAAACCCTAAAATTCCCCCCGGGAGGGGATTCCCCCCTGGTTGAGAACCCCTGTATAAGCAATGAGTATTATTAAACACCCACACACACACCCAAATGTTAACCACTCTCGTCAGAAGGATTTTTGCCCACCCACCCCACAAATGTGAGAAATTCCTCTGGGCTGGATGTTCTAGCCCAGCCCTATAGAAGGTACAACAGGTCAGCTCAGGAAACTGAAACCTCAGGGGGGGAAAGAAGCTACTTACCATGGGAACCAGAAACTTAGCAAAACTCTACTGCCTTTCATGATCGGCAAAGTCATAGCAAAGAGAGGATGGGAGTATGGGGGGGGGAGTTGGGAAATTGGATATATGAAGCTGGCACGTAGGCAATGTCAGAAGAAATCAGAGGAAACACATAGTGTTGCAGGGACAAAGAAGTTGAGCTGAGAGCAAGAAGGCTGGAATCTGCACAGACTAGGAAGTAGGATGAGCTGAAAGAAATTGTTTCATTGCTAGGAATTGGATGAAGTAGGAAAACTGCTTAGTTTAGATGGATCTGTTTTTTTACATGCTATTTCATATCCTAACTGCTCTTACAGCCAACAGATGAAACTCTTTTAAAATTAGAAGTATCATTAAAACAACTGTTTAACTGATGCTTTTAAAAACCATTAGTAAAAACTAAATTTGTTGGTCTTGGTCTGGTGCCTTGATTTTCTAATTGCCTTTCCTACAGTAAATTAGCTGGGTCACTATGGAAGCCCATAGGGGATGCCAAAGTTTCAAGTGCCCTCTCAGGGCTTCTCTACACAAGGCATTTATTGTGTGCTCGTGATCCCTCACTCACAGAAGTTTGAAGCTCCTTTAGATGATGTTGTCATCCTCCAGGGCCCCTCCTGTGTTTTCTAGCCATTTTCGCGGCTTTTTTTAGACTGAGGAAAGTCAGGTTTAAAAATCAAATGTGAACCCCGGAATGAAAGGCTCGTGTATTATTGCAATTCCACAATACTGCAGCTATACCATAGCACCACCTTGTGGTTGTTCAATCTATATACAGTCATACCTTGGATTGAGAGCATAATTAGTTCCGGAAACGTGCTTGTAATCCAAAACACTCTTATATCAAAACGAAATTCCACCCCCCAAAATTGTAGAGATTTTTAATTTAAGCCGTACTACAGTACTTGTATTGCAAGACGTCGCTTGTATATCAAGTCAATTTTTTAAAAATAAATATTTAAAAATTTGCTTGTCTTGCAAAACGCTCTCAAACCAAGTTACTTGCAATCCAAGGTATTACTGTATATAAAAGAAGAAGTCCTGACTGACTGACTGACTGACTCATCAACGCCCAGCTCAAACCGTTTAATCTAGGAACGTGAAATTTTGAAGGAACATTGCTTTTATGACGTAGACACCGACTAAGGAAGGATTTTTGGAAATTCCATCCCTAAGGGGGTGAAAAAATGGGGCAAAATCGCCCCACTCTCATATCTCCTATGGGCAAAACAACAGGGGAGCAGTTATGCAAATTGGCCTCACCTCATAATTGCTGCAGGAGCCAATAGGAGCAGTTATGCAAATAGACCATTCCATTCGACACAGAATGTTCCTGCAGGAGTCAATAGGGGTGGGTATGCAAATCTCCCCTAGGCCATTTAGAATGTTCTCTGAGTGGGTGAAAAGGGAGGGAACCTTTTTAAATGACTGCTTGACTGAATGACTTGTGTGTGGGGCATCGTCGTCGCATAGGCTCCATCACATTTTGACGGATCTACCCTAAACTTGGCATGCTCACTCTTCATTACCTGTAGACTCTCAGGATTAACCTGATTTTTTTTTAAGATCAGATATTTCTGTCAGATATTTATGAACTGCCAGAGGGGCCCAATCAGGAGCGGATATGCAAATCTCTCCTACGTCAAAACAGATGGTCATATGAACTGCAGCCGGGGCCTACACGGGGGTGGGGAGGAGCTGGGATTTCATTGTTGGGTAGTCCAGGGGGGGGGCAAACTGGGATTACATTGTTGTGAAGTCCTGAGGAGGAGGGAGTAAGCAGGGATTTCATTGTTGTGTAGTCCCAAGGGGGAGGGGGAACAGGGATTTCATTGTTGGGTAGTCCCAGGGGGGAGGGGCAGCTGGGGTTACATTGTTGGGTAGTCCTGGCGGGGGGAGAGCAGGGATTTCATTGCTGTGTAGTCCCAGCGGGGAGAGCAAGGATTTCATTGTGTGCTCCCGAGGGGGAGCAGGGATTTCATTGTTGTGTGGTCCCGGGGGGCAGGGGGAGCTGGGATTTCATTGTGTAGTCCCAGGGGGGGAGGGAAGCAGGGATTTCATTGTGTAGTCCCAGCGGGGAGCTGGGATTTCATTGTGTAGTTCTGGGGGGGTGGAAACAGAGATTTGATTGTGTAGTCCCGGGGGGGAGCTGGGATTTCATTGTTGTGTAGTCCCGGGGGGGAGCAGGGATTTTATTGTGCAGTCCGGGGGGAGCAGGGATTTCACTGTGTAGTCCCGGGGGGGGAGCAGGGATTTTATTGTGCAGTCCGGGGGGGAGCAGGGATTTCACTGTGTAGTCCCGGGGGAGCAGGGATTTCACTGTGTAGTCCTCCTGGGGGAGCAGGGATTTCATTGTGCAGTCCCGGGGGAGCAGGGATTTCATTGTGTAGTCGGGGGGGGAGCAGAGATTTCATTGTGCAGTCCCGGGGGGGGGGGAGAACAGGGATTTCACTGTGTAGTCCTGGGGGAGCTGGGATTTCATTGTGTAGTCCCGGGGGAGCAGGGATTTCATTGTGTAGTCCCGGGGGGAGGGGAGCAGGGATTTCATTGTGTAGTCCTGGGGGAGCAGGTAGTCCCGGGGGAACTGGGATTTCATTGTGCAGTCCCGAGGGAGCTGGGATTCCCGGGGGAGCTGGGATTCCATTATGTAGTCCCGGGGGACCTTTCCTATGGAGCGATTCAAAACAGCAGTCAGCTACCTTAAGGAATTTCAAACAAATAGTGCCTATAGGAAAATGACGACCCGTGTAGCGCCAGGTAAAAAAAGCTAGTGGAATATATAGAAAGGCAGAGAAGGAAACTCCCCAGGGGAAAAACACTGTAAGTGACCTGCTCTTACTCCCACAAAGAAAATGGAAGAAGCAGCCTTTGTAAAGTAGCGTGTTAAACACCTTATGTAGAGAAGCCCTTTGCGGAGGCAGCTAGGAAAAATAAATACCTTCCCTTGTTGGCAGCAATGAGGACCACAGGAGGGGAAGAGCAAATAGGGGGCTAGGTTAGTTGGTTTGCTCATCTCCCTTCCCTCTTGTAGTGCACACCACAGCAAATCCCATAAATTAACTGTGTGAAGTAGAAGTGGAGTGAATAAATGTCTGTTTATTCATTCACCATACAAAAAAGCCCCATCCAAGCTAGGGCACAGGAACATACACACATGTTCAGTAGGTCTGCGCACAGCAACATGTGATTTGGACTGTGGTGTCTTGATTAGTAGCTCATGGCTGTCCTTCTTTTAACCACTTGCCAATTCATTCTAATATGTTTTCTTGAATTGTTGGATAGTACTTTCTAATCGCCTAATGCACATTTCAGGGACATCAAACAATCATGCTTTCTTTTTCTTTTTCTAATTTTAAAACGAATTGAATGTTTTTACTTGTTTAATTTATCCTGAATTAAATTAAATACTGGCTGTTCCGATATGAAGTTGCCTGAGTTCCGAGATCAAGATCTGTGGGCTTCTATCCCACTGCCATCAAATGTTCTGTGAGTAGGTACAAGAGATAGGGCCTTTGCTGTTGTGGAAGCACCAAGACTACAGAATATCCTTCCAGCGGAGACCTGCCTAGGTCTATCATTGGCTGCTTTTTTAGGGCAGTTAAGACTTGCGTATTCCAAGAAGCATATTGCTTTTGATCAGATATGATTTGTTTGATGCTCCCAATGCATTTCTTAAAACTGTCATATTCAGCTTGTAAGCTGCTAAGATTATCACTAATAAAAAAAGCAGGATACAAATTAAATTTAAAGTATGCTGGTCCCAGGCCATTTAAGGCTTTAGAGTTCAGTTCAATTCTGTTTATTACAGCCAATGACCAGTATAGGCTTTAAAGTTCAGAATCCACACTTTTAATTCAGCCCATAAGCAAACTGGCTAGCTACTGAAAATCATATACTGTAATAGTGGAGTAATATGATCCAGTCTCTGGGCCCCAGTAAAAACTCTGCTGGCTGCATTTTGTACCAATTTGAACTTCTGGACTGTCTTCAAAGGCAGCCCCATGTAGAGCACATTACAGTGGTCTAATTTGAATGTAATTAAGGCATGAATGATCCTGACTGAGGCCAGGACCAATTTAGCAAAAGCTGTAACTGGTACACAAGCTGGAATTGGTAAAAGGCATTCCTGGCCATTGCTGTCACCTAAGCATCCAAGGATGACACTGGGCCCAGGAGTACCCCCAAGTTACAAACTTCAGAGGGAGAGCAACCTGGTCCAGAACAGCTTTTTGGGTTTATGTTGTATGTAGAGTAGGTACACATTTTTTTAAAATTATGAATATATCTGTTTCTCTCACACAAAAATAAAGTTTGTGGGTCATGGTCATGGAATACATGAACAGGAAAAATCTGGAACTTGGGCCACCTTGGAACTGAGAGCTAGTGCCGTCCAGTGGAGGGGTCTGAATATAGGAGACCTAGGCCAGATCTACATGTGGTGATGTGGGATTTTTTGTCATTATAATGCCTGGTTCACTTGCACGTCACATGACATCCCCCCCCAAACCATCTTCCTCATCCATTATATCCTGGATTTCTTCAAACTGTGTGTGTGTGTGTGTCTGTCTGTCTGTATATATATATATATATATATATATATATCTTGTGATATTCTGGTGTGCACTTACCTTGCAGTATTATAATTTGGTTGTGAGATGGCTTCAGCCTACAAACTGGTTCATGGGGGTGGGCGGTGCATTTTTTAAAAACAGTATTTGCAGATGTGCATGTCCAGACCTCCGCATCTGTGAATAGGATTTTTTTCTCTCTTAAATTGCTCCTGCATAGGTTTGGATCCCTGGACGTGCACATTGAAAAATATTGTTAAAAAAAAAAACTGTTGGCTGAAAGGGGCTCTCCAGGAGGTGGCAAGATTGCAGAAGTGGGAACAAGAGGAGGTGGTGGTGATGAAGGCTACATCTTTGTGATGAGTGTATCTAAGAACTCAGTGTATTCTAATGACTGGGGTGCCTAAACTGAATCTTTGTATTCATATTCCATAGTCACTGCTGATGACAACAGGGAGCCAGAAATAAAGATCGCTAAGAATGTATGGGAAGAATTACTATGGATTAATTTTAAAAAATGATCAGGCTGGGTATGTGCATGCTTATAAAGCAAAGACAAAAATGGCAAATTTACTTTTAGGCTCATCTGTCTCTGCTTTTCCTTTACAAGTGAGTAAAGTGAGTTTTAAAAAAACAAATGAAGAACTATTACTCCAGAGGTTTCAAAACCAAGTTCTCATATTTACCGGTAGTACCTCGTTACCAGGCATAGGAATGGTAATATACGTTGTGACTGATGCACTTGAGCCAATATACTCCTATTTAATTGCTACAATCCCATTCACTAATTGATTTCAATTAAAGCCTCATTGATGAACTCTTTTAATTGCTTAGACAGCATGATCACACCATTGATGTGCCATATAGCTGATCACTAAAGGGTTAGAAAACACTAGCATTCCAAAAATGTGACAAAAAACACTGAACAAATGTCTATGACAATATTTGATTTACATACACACACACCAAACAATGCATTGTGGAAACGACATTCCATGTGGACTGTTTTCTTTAGAACACACATTTATTTGAATTTAAATAACTTTAATCTCTGTAAATATATATGAACACTGATATTGAATATAGAGTAACAAAGCTTTACTCAGTCTGGGCGGATTGTATAACAGTGAGTGTGAGAGAGAGGGCCAAACTAAAAATTCCTTTAATCACGCATAGCTGATCTATGTTTGATTGTCTCTCCTACAAGCATGTGCAGCCCCCATTCCGATTTGGACCATGGTGTGTTGAGAGAGGAGGGTTTAAGCCTCCCTCTTTTCCCCTGCTGAAATTCCACACCCTCAGGGCTGCCCCTACCCTTACGCAGGCTGATGCACCCCCATCGGGCAGTGCAGCAGGAAGAGCGGTAAATTGTGCCACTCCCCCACCACTCCTGCCAGGAGGGTTCACTGCTGCCTAATCCACTGTGGCATTTGCCACAAGAGAGCAACTGGCAGGGCTCTCTAGAGCAACCTGCTGGGTGCATCACCAGCCGCCGCCACTTCTTACCATGGGCAGCTGCCACCACCCACCCACCCTACTTGCTTGGCTGGCCAGCCGCTCCTTCACTTGCATGGCCAGCTGGTCTGGCTGGCTGCTCGCTTCTGCCCACCCAACCACTCCTGCCTTGTGCCCCAGTCACAGGGCTCCCATGAGAGGTCAGTCGAACTATCGCAAGAGTTCAGCTGACCTCTCGTGGAAGCCATGCCGCTGGGGCACAAGGCGGGAGTGACTAGGTGGGCAGAAGTGAACAGCCAGCTAGACTGGCTGGCCAGCCGAGTAGGTAAGTTGGCCAGCTGAGTGAACAAGTGGCAGCAGCAGCACTGCCGCCTCACTTGAGATGGCAAGATACGGTTAAAAAAGGAAAAAGTCTTCATTGGAATCAATGGAGACCTTTTTTTTCTTTTTATATCCACCCCCTGCGGTGGTTGGGTGGAATTTTAGGATGAAAACATGGCGGGGAAGAGGAGGCGTAAAGCCTCCTCTCTGGAAGCACTATGGTCCTGATTCGATTTGGGGCTGTGTGCATTTGCTTGAGAACAGGGAAGACAATCACACATTGCTATGCATAATTAAAGGAACATTTAGTTTGGCCCAGAGAGAGAAAGAGAAAGAGAAAGTGTGTGTGTGTGTGTGTGTGTGTGAGAGAGAGAGAGAGAGAGAGAGAGGCTCAGTAGCTTATATCTCTCTTTATTGCCAAATAGTGATCCATTAAAGCAAAAGATTACTATTTGGCAATATAAATTGCAGGCACAGCCCCCTGCCCCCATCTGGACTGGGACTGCAGGGGGGGGTGAAGGATTAAAGCCCCCCTATACCCCACACTGGAGTCCTGATCCAGATTGGAGGCCCTGCGCTAACTCTAGTAATTTAAACTGATGGGAGGAAGATATTGCCATGTGTTTGCTGCCACAGTGGCAATGGACTCTTCTCTGAGAACATTAGGATGCTGACCAGTTGATTATAAACAGGGACTTAATCTGCTGAAAAATATAATATAATCTACAGGCTTCTTGCATGAGAAGGATTTATTATGTACACAGGAGATATAATACAGCTTCCTTATACACGCCAGTGTTGGGTACTGCTCTTTGTTTCTCACTATTGGTTCCCCTGACACTCCAGTTAATGTGAAAGCCTTTATTGGCTGGAAGTTCCATGTGCATCAGATAACCCAAATAGCTCTAGACTGGCTAATTCACTTAGGTTTCATTGTTCTCAATAGGATTTGGGTGAAGAATTAGCCACGGACATTTTACGCTTAGTCAAATTTCAGTAATTTTGTGTGACTATATTGGCTATGGTATCTAGGATGTTCCTCAACCAGGAACTCAACCAGAAAATTTCCAGTCATCTTTTATTGTTGAATGGTAAAATCTGTACAATAGCCCTGACCGTGAAGCTCTTCCTAATATACCAACATTTCAGTCCTACGCTCAGCTACATATATATGCCATCCAGCTAATTTTCATGAGAGCTACATAGAAACTCTACACAGGATTTTATTCCAAGTGAGGATCTGTGCAAATATTCTTATGGCGTTTAAGAAGCAACTGCATTTAATGTTACAACTCATATATTATTAATACTGAAAACAAAACCTTTAAAGCTAATTGTCCTCTAAAGAAATATATTATATTATTGTTTCCCCCCAAATTCTCTAAATACACATTCATATTCCTTTTATAGCTTTCATTTACATCAATGCAAAACTACCATATTTATAAAAATGGTAAATTTGACCACATGATAACTCATAGCGAAAGTGCGAAAGTGCTGTTCTGGCACTGAAGGACCCACCAGTTTTAAAATCAATGGTTCAGGAAGAAATGGGGATGAACGTAATAGATTGTGATAAATTTGGAGATTCTCTCCATGTGTCCAAACTGTTTGTTGGGCTTCTGTTATTAGTGTAAGAAGTCTGTCTCCTACTGGTGCTCTCAGAATCTTCCTTATTCAGCCTTCGTTCCATTTTTCGACAGCACAGGAAGCTCTGTATGAAGTCTTGCAGAAGGTGCCCACTAAAGAACATGTAGATCCATGGATTGCAACAACTGTTCAAGCAGGCCAAAAGGGCAGTGACTGTAAGTAAAACGTTCTCAGACTCTGTCAAGAAAAAGTAGAGCATTGCTTAGCAAAGATCTACAATACAGTATGTTATTAACCATTTATTTCTAACTGTGATTTTAATAAAAATGAAAAAGACCAAGCAGGGTCTAACATTTGAAGCTGGATTTGGTAGCAGGTAATTGCATGAGCCCAGTGTATCGCCTTATATCACATCCCCAAAGGAAAGGGAAACCAGCACTTCATCCATCACACACAGAATAGCTGAGTACACATTTGTCCCCTATGTGTTTTACAAGCTGAACCTATGTAGTCAGAAGTAAGCATCAATGAATTCAATGGTGTTTACTCCCAGGGAACTATGCATTCAGTCATATGCATCCAGTCATTCCCTGTAAACTAAAGTGTGAGATTATATTAGTGGCTAGTTTGTTTGTTTGTTTTGGATATCTGTGCTTTGTGCTGAAGTTTTTTTAACCAGAGTTTTAGTTCCTTTCAATATACATCATAGAAAAGCAGTATCTGCATCTACACACACATACGAACACAGAGAGAGAGAGAGAGAGTTCTTCTGGCAGTCTATCTATTGATTGTCCTTGGGGTCATGGCTCTGGGGGCTACCATGTAGACCACCTGCTCTTCAAAATTTACCACTAACCACTGGATCTCTCTGGAAATCATTTAGCCAGGAAAACAACAACAACCCCTAAGGGCACAATCTTATGCATGTTTAGACAGAAAAAGTCATACAACTCCCAGCATTCCCCGGCCAGCATGCTGGGACTTCTAGGACATTTTTCTGTCTACACATGCATAGGATTGCACCCTAAATAACATTTTTGAATGTCTAGTTTAGACTCTGGTGACTTTTTTTTTTTTTTTACTGAATTATTGCTCATTCATTTGCTGTTGTAAACTGCAGGGCTGATTGGTACTAATATCCTAGTCATATAGACAGTGCTTTTTTTCTGGAGAAAAGGGTACCGGAACTCTTGGATTACATTTCCTCGGGAGTAGATGGCGATTAAATTGTAATGCAATTAATAGAAGAAAAGGTGCTGGAACTCAGTTCCGGTGAGTTCCACCAGAAAAAAAGCCCTGCATATAGATGTAATAAGCATGAATGAAACATGGGATAATTTGCAACATCCTGGCCTTGAAAGTAGAGGAACTGTGCACTGCTAATGCTGCCTTTATTTATTTAGGTATTTACACTCCATCTTTCAGTGCAAAAAGCCTTCATGAAGCAGCTTACAATATACCTAACCTAGAATTGTCAAGGTTCCGCTACTGCAGACCCCTTAACCTTCCTTTGGGAGATCTCTGCCTCTCCTCAAAGCCCCTCCCATTCCAGGAGATCAAGTCCTTTTACAGCTTCCAATAGCATGGGTGTAGGCTGTAGACGTGGTGAATAAGTCACTCCAAACTCTCAGGGTAAACAACAACACTTTACTTATAATATTAGGGTCTTTACTTAATAGAGTGGTTATAATTCAAAAGCAAGTATGATAAAATAAAACAAACAAACAATCCAATGTTCTCTAGTTAACTTCAGACTACCTATTTCCTATGCAGCCAGTTTCTCTTTCTCTTTCTCTGCTTCTCTCTGCTGTTTTTCTGCTGCTGCTTCTGGCTCTCTCTCAGCACACACTGACTGCTAGCTGACCACACCCCACCTATATAGCCTTCCCAGGAATGGAAGGTTATAATCATGTGACCTTGAATAGGATATCTAATTCTTAACTTCTATTAGGTAAACTAAAGCTCTCAAACTCCCCCTCCCATCCAAGTGTTTGGGCCTTCAGGCTTCAACTACTCGAGGGAAGTGTTTGGGCCTTCAGGCTTCAACAAACTCAAGCCTGAGTAGGCCTCAATCCTTTACAAGAATAAACACAGCTTAAAACCAATAATCATTCAATTAAAAGAATGCACACTTTCAGAAGTAACCAAAGGGTGTGTAGTTACACTGACACAGTTGGCTCTGTAGTGCCCCACATGCTTATAGCAGCCTTCCCCAACCTGGTGCGCTTCAGGTATTTTGGACTACAACTCCTAGCATCCTTGGTTATTGGCCATGCGGGCTGGGCTGATGGGAGTTGAAGTCCAAAACATCTGGAGGGCACTAGGTTGGGGAAGGCTGGCTTATAGGATGGTCTAGAAGTGAGCCAGTCCTAGTGGCACTACTACACCATACCTCTCCCTCATGCAAGCCTGTGCTGTGAAACAGCTTTATGAGAAGCTGGTAATCTGCATCTGATACTAGCGATGGCTATTTGGATGTTACAGAAGCAACCCAGCCTGCTGCACCACCAGGATGCTCCCAGTTGTTCTCAACACCAGTTCAGTCCCACAGGTGGCAATGTATACTAACACAGCCATTATTGCACTCTAGCCTAAACATTTGCTCATTGGAAGATAGGCTCTGCATTTTTTTAAATGCCTCTTAAAAGTCTTGTTTGCACTGTTTCTTGCTCAATCCAAATAGCTACTTGTAAACTCAACTCTGCTTTAATTATATCCTAGTATAAACAATCTAATGCTATCTTATATTCTGGATAACTTTCTGTTTAGTTGACAATTCAAACAGATCATTATTTCCTTGCAATGCCATTTCTTTGTTTACGCAGTGACATTAAAAGCAATTCAGTTCTGGGATAGTATTTGGTCTCCTACAAAGAACTAATCACACACTGAGTTTAGGAAGAAACTCTCCCCATAGGAGCCCATCTACTATTAAGATTTATAATGAGGTCTTGAATAGCTCATTAGTGCCACAGAGATACAATTGGCAAGGACCTGGTGCAAAATCTTTTAATTAATGGATGGACACGCAGATTCCCTCAGTTCCACTCCACTATTATTCTACAGTTCCATTATGCCATGGATTCCATTCTGGTTGTCTTCAGTTAAGAAAAGTGAATTTCACAATGTTGATAACCGATATGAACATGTATCCTTTGCTCAATATACATTTTTCTCTATGATTTTTTAATTTATTTTGCCTTTCTGTACCAGCAGAAATGATAGAATACAACTCCAGAAGAATCTCAAGTTCAAGCATTTTATCGGTGTAGCTCCTCAGTTCCTGTGAAATGTTCTAGTAATGTCAGAACCTCAAAATCTGGGGAGAAATTTACCAGGGGAAAAATTTCATAAGCATTTTTTTCTTTGCAAACTTATTGCAAAAGACCACACACTTCAGCTCATTCCTACATTATTACTGTTTTAGATTGTACACCTTTGGGCAGGGACGTATTTCTGTGCAGAGCCCAGTGCATATTCAGAGTTTTAGAAATAATAACTGATGATTATGAAGAATTCTTGTCATATCTAAGATTATATAAGCTTGAACATGTTCAATCTTCAGTAATCATCAGAATGTGAGTCCTTGTTACAAAATATGAGCCCTTGTTTATTGTGAATTAATTTAAGAAATTACTACTGTGGGGCTGTTTTCATTTTACAGGAAGTCTACAGATAAAAATTGGCTGGTTAGTTAAATTCAATATGTGTAATTCAGCCCCTGTTCTCCCACTGCTTTTTGGTCCCTGCTTTCCTCTTACAGTTGACAAATCACAATGCTGCAGTGAAGTACGGTAAACTATAATTGCAAAAAAAAACCCCGCCTCCTTCTATGCAACTCTGTTACATGAATCAAAACAGGGTCGTCAAAATTCTTGACTTCGTATAACATATGTCTTCCAAATCTCCCTTGCCTCTCCGCTTCCTTCTTACCAATGGCAATCAGCTCTTTCTGACCTTAGGCTCTATGTGAAGTTTTGCCCCAGAGCCACTGCCAATCAGAGAAGACAATACTGGGATAGATGGACAAATAATCTGACCTGGTATAAGGCAGCTTTTGTTGTGATATGTATCACATTACCTGCTGTGGCACACTGTTTACACATGGAAGGAACAGAATGGCGAGGTAAACAGGTTTATTATGTCTCACTAGAATCTCGTGTTTTCGCAGGGGTTACTAAAGTGTGAGAACAATATGAGCTAGTCACATGGTTTGTATGTTCTGATGACGTGTTAACTTGTTGTCTGTCTGGAGCCATTTTAGAGAGAAGCTGAACTGTTTCCTTCTTCTTCTTCTTCTTCTTCTTGTTCTTCACCTTCTTGGAGATGCATGCTGGACTTGTTACTGCCACAATGTAACGTCTTTGCTGCAGTGGAGTGAGCCCAACTCAACTCCACTGAATGTAATGCTTGCTATGCATTTATACTCTGCACATGGACTGTAACTAGGAAATGTATACTCTGTAGAACTTTACTTGCTAAGTGAATAAACAGGTAGAATAGACCTGTGGTGTTTACAGAGTGTTTCCTGATTCCATGGATTAATCTGCAACGGAGCAGCCAGGCTGGTTCACTGGCACACACGCTGCACGCTGCTGCGAGAGGAGGGAGACAGATATCTGGAAGCTCTGTGTGTGGATTGTACAGGCGAGTGCAGGCACACAGACAAGGATTATAAATCTCCTAACCCACACACACACTCTGCTAAAGTCAAGTTCCATCAAGGTCATGGGCCCAGAATTGGACCAGATCCGGAACCAGACGGAACCAGCAGAACCAGAACCGGGCCGGAACCAGAGCGGGTTGCAACAGATTCGACACTGGAGATTGCAGTGATTAATGGCAGAGGCAGAAGACATCATCAAAGAGGAAGAAATCTCACCTGGAACTTCGGCCGGTAAGGGGGACGAAGGGGGAGAGGATTTATTGTCTGACACAGACAGCTCGCAGCCAAGTTCCAAGGCCGAAAGCTCAGAGGCAGAAAGTGAAGCCGACATTTCTGGATGGGAGGAGGGAAATCCCCCGGTCACAGAGATGGCTGCGGCTGCACGATCTCTGAATCCACAGATTGTGGAACGGCTAAATGGGTCGAACTATGTACTGTGGAATTTTCAAATGCAGCATTATTTAACCCATGCGGGACTCTGGACTGTAGTAACACAAGATCCAATTGCAGTGGGGGACCAGGCATACAACGAATGGAAGGAGCGTGACGATAAAGCCAAGGCAATTTTGTGTTTATCTGTTGAAAGCTCACAGGTGCCTTTTATCCAAGAACAAAATACTGCAAGGGAGATCTGGGAAGTGTTACAAAATACGTACCAGATGCAAACAGCAGGTAGCAGAATTTTGCTTGCACGGAAGCTGTATAAATTAAGCTTGCAACCAGGTGGCTCTATGCCAGAGCATTTGAGCACCATGAGAGGCTTGTTTAACAGACTGAGAGCTCAAGGGATGACTATTGATCCATTGAATCAGATCTCTATTCTGTTATCAAGTCTGGACTCATCTTATGACACAATTGTCACTTTGATGGAAGGCCAGCCAGATCAGAATCTGACCATGGAATATGTGTCAGGCAAACTTCTTTCTGAGTGGGAGAAACGGCAGGGAAAGAGGAACAACTCTGGTCGAAAGTTTGCAGAAAACCAGGCTGATGGGGCAAACAGCCAAGCAAACAATAACAAGCTGGGAGTAACCCAGGCCACCGCTTTAAAAGTGAGAAAATGTTTTAGTTGCGGATCTACATCGCATCTGAAAAAGGACTGTACAAAGGTCAAACAGAGAAAGAAAAAAACCAAACAGGAGACAACCAGCACACCTGAGGAGGCAGTTAAAACGGGCAAAAGTTTGATTGCAAGGGTGGGGGTTGCAAACAAGATTTGGATTCTAGACTCTGGAGCGTCACATCACATGACTAACTCCAGGAACTTGTTCCAATCTCTGGAAGAAGATGGATGTACAAATCAGCATGTGGAATTAGCTGACGGGAAACGTATACATGTTTCAGCAGCAGGAACAATTGAATTTACTACTTTGGGTCAACAAAGGGCATTGTTTGTTCCGGAACTGGATACAAATCTGATAAGTATTTCCCAATTAGCTCAAAATGGTTATGAAATGTGTTTTTCAGACAGCACATGTGTGATTTCACGTGAAGGGACAGTCTGTGCAAAAGGTGATTTGCAGAATTCTCTGTATGTTATAAATCCATTTGTAACACATGATGAGAGTGTGAAGTATGCAAATTGTAAACCCCATGATAATTGTGTGCATATTTTCCATAAGTGTTTTGCACATGCCAATTACAGGAGCATCGAAAAGATGCAGGGTCTGTGTGAAGGCATGAAAATGAAACCTTGTTCTCTAATTATGTGGAATGTGAAGTATGCAGTAAGGCAAAGTCGCACAGAACTAACATTCAGAAACACAGTGATAGAGTGAGCACAAGAATATTTGAGCTAGTACACTCTGATGTTGCTGGGCCATTTGAAGAAAGCTATGGGGGAAATAGATACTACATGACTCTTGTGGATGATTATTCAAGATTTGGATTTGTTTATCTTTTGCAAAATAAGTCTCAGGTTCGAGAGAGATTTGAATCATTTGTGAAATGGGCTGGGAACAGATTCAAACAATACCCCATAGGTGAATTGCTCACAGATGGTGGGGGAGAGTACATGAGTACAAAATTCAAGAAATTCTTGGAAAGTGAGAGCATTGAGCACAAAATCACGGCCCCAAACTCACGGTTCCAGAATGATGTAGCTGAGAGAAGGAACAGAACGCTACAGGAAATGATGAGGGCTCAATTAGCTGACTCACAATTAAAAAAACATTTCTGGGGGGGTGCACTGTCCAATGCAAACTATCTGCTGAACAGGTTACCTAACTCCATAACTGAGAAAACTCCATATGAAATGTTTCATGGGAGGAGGTCAAAGATAGCACACGTGCGAATTTTTGGGTGTAAATGTTTTGTTCAAATACAGGCCAGAAGCTTTGAATGTTTTCTGCTCAGGTATGATGGACAAACAAAAGGTTACAGATTGTGGTCACCACAACACAACAAGGTAATTCTGAGAAGAGATGTGATCTTTCATGAACAAACACATGAACAGAAACAGCTAGTGGAATTGCCAATGCATTCAATGGCAAACACACAGCAGGAAGTTTCTGAAACAGAACAGGCCACTGGGCAGATATCTGGGGAACAGGAGGGAGGTGAACAATCTCTAAGGTGTTCAACCCGAGAAAATGCAAAACACCTGTTAGATATCAGGATGAATTCCAAAGTGGGAAAACTGTTGTACATAAAGCTCTCAAAATAGCTTTAGAACCTCAAAATTTTGAAGAAATCCAAAGCATGGAACCAGCAGTGAGAAATGATTGGTTTGAAGCCATGCAGGATGAAATCAATGCAATGCATGTTAACAAAACATGGAGTCTGGTATCTTTACCTGTAGGGCGAAAGGCCATCACCTGTAAATGGGTGTACAAGGTGAAAACAAATCACCAGGGGCAGGTATTAAGGTACAGGGCAAGACTCGTGGCAAGAGGATTTGCACAAAAACATGGGGTAGATTTTGATTCCGTGTTTGCACCAACAACAAGGTATGCAACTGTAAGATTGTTGTTGAAATTGGCAGCACAAAGAAAAATGATGGCATTTCATTTTGATGTAAAAACTGCTTTCCTATATGGTGATTTACAAGAGGAAATCTACATGATGCAACCAAAAGGTTTTGTAGAAAATCCCAGTCTTGTATGTCGTTTGCACAAATCCCTATATGGGCTGAAAGAAGCAGCTAGGTGCTGGAACCAAAAACTAGACAGAGTTTTGATTAGTTTGGGATTCAAACAAAGCAAGGCTGATCACTGTCTGTACACATGTCACACAGAATTGGGACATTGGGTGTATTTGTTAGTCTTTGTTGATGATATATTACTGATAACAGAATCAGTAAGTCAAAAAGACAAAATTGCAAAAGAATTGCAAGCACACTTTGAACTGAAAGATCTAGGTTTGGTGAAACATTATCTTGGAATGCAATTATCCCAGGATGAGGAAGGTTCTTTCTTGGTTGAACAAAGTGGAAAAATTCAGAAATTGCTGGAAATTCATGGATTGGAGAATTGTAACCCAGTTACCACTCCAATGAGTCTTGAATATCAGAAACACACAGATAACACTGAATTTGAAGATATTGGAAAATATCAGAGTGTTATTGGAAGCCTGCTTTATTTGGCAAATGTGAGTAGGCCAGACATCAGCAATGCTGTAAACATACTTAGCAGGAAAACGCAAAATCCTTCTATGTATGATTGGCTAGCTGTGAAACGTGTGTTAAGGTATTTAAAAGGTTCCATGAATTGCAAACTGAAATTGTCATCACACAGAGGGAGATTTTTGTGTGTACACTGATGCTGATTGGGGGTCTGCTACAGATAGAAAATCTACAAGTGGGACTGTGATAATGTATGACAAAAGTTTAATTGACTGGTATACACGAAAACAAACTTGTGTGGCTGTATCTAGCGCAGAATCTGAATTCATCAGTTTGTCTCAAGCATGCAATGAGATTGAATGGTTCAAGCAATTGTTTACTGATCTGCAATTACCAGTAGGCAAGGCTGTTACAATTTTTGAAGATAACCAAGCTTGCATAAGCATGGCACAAAATGAAAAATGTAAGCCAAGAACCAAGCACATTGATGTTCGTTACTCTCATGTAAAGGACTGTGTGCAGAAAGGATGGGTAACACTCAAATACTGTGCAACAGGGGACATGGTGGCAGATCTTTTCACAAAACCATTGCCTGTAGTAAGACACAGGAAGCTAATGAAGGCACTAGGCCTCATTGAGCAAATGTAAACAATATGTACTCAGCTAGTAAGGGGGATGTTGTGATATGTATCACATTACCAGCTGTGGCACACTGTTTACACATGGAAGGAACAGAATGGCGAGGTAAACAGGTTTATTATGTCTCACTAGAATCTCGTGTTTTCGCAGGGGTTACTAAAGTGTGAGAACAATATGAGCTAGTCACATGGTTTGTATGTTCTGATGACGTGTTAACTTGTTGTCTGTCTGGAGCCATTTTAGAGAGAAGCTGAACTGTTTCCTTCTTCTTCTTCTTCTTCTTCTTCTTGTTCTTCACCTTCTTGGAGATGCATGCTGGACTTGTTACTGCCACAATGTAACGTCTTTGCTGCAGTGGAGTGAGCCCAACTCAACTCCACTGAATGTAATGCTTGCTATGCATTTATACTCTGCACATGGACTGTAACTAGGAAATGTATACTCTGTAGAACTTTACTTGCTAAGTGAATAAACAGGTAGAATAGACCTGTGGTGTTTACAGAGTGTTTCCTGATTCCATGGATTAATCTGCAACGGAGCAGCCAGGCTGGTTCACTGGCACACACGCTGCATGTTGCACGCTGCTGCGAGAGGAGGGAGACAGATATCTGGAAGCTCTGTGTGTGGATTGTACAGGCGAGTGCAGGCACACAGACAAGGATTATAAATCTCCTAACCCGCACACACACTCTGCTAAAGTCAAGTTCCATCAGCTTTCTATGTTGACATCCTAGGATTGTAGGGATGAGCCCAGCATGATTGCAGGGGGTGAGCTCCTACCCTCCTCTGAGCTCAGTCTGTGTGATATCACCCTGTTTTCTGAGTGACTTCAGGGCTCAGTGAGGCTTCAGGGAGAGCCTGGACCCTTTTACCAAACATAAAGAAGGGTAGAGACTCCCCCTGTCACCACACTGATTTCAGAAAATTCTTGCTGCATTCCAAATGTCTCCAAAATCTGCGCAGTGTAGGGAGAAATCCCACCCTTCAATAGGTTGGAAATCTCCCTGATATTGCAACTCACCAGACTGAAGTGGTACGGGTCAGTGGTGTGCTGGCAAGCACATTTGTGGAGCCTTGTTCTGGCAGCTTCATTCAGGGCTGGCGGAAGCTTCCGTTGGTCCTCCCCAATCACCGCACCCACTCCACCAGCCCCCACCACTCCCACCCATGGCCACTGCCAAACAAGCCCTTCACCCGCCCACCCGCCACTGCCACTACTGCCTTAAAAGTCCCTCGTTCCTTCTTCAACCCACAGAAGCCCCTCACCAATCCACCTGCCACCACTGCTGCCACTGAAGTCCCTCACCCGCCCCACAACCATCAAAGCCCCTCTCAGTTGCCCACCCTGCTGCTGCCCCTCACTCACCCACACTGCCACTGCCGAAGTCCCTAGCCACGAACCCATCCACCGCTGCTGCCAAAACACCCACCGACCCACCCACCAGCCTGACGTTTATTACCTGGGGTACAGCAGCAGTGGCAGCTTCTCCTCCTCAGTCAGCCTTCCACTCTGGCAAAGTGCTGCA
This sequence comes from Shinisaurus crocodilurus, assembly GCA_021292165.1. Classification (NCBI taxonomy): domain Eukaryota; kingdom Metazoa; phylum Chordata; class Lepidosauria; order Squamata; family Shinisauridae; genus Shinisaurus; species Shinisaurus crocodilurus. The sequence continues at coordinate 229,058,601 of CM037879.1, forward strand.
GCACCCAGCTGGCTGAGTCTGCAGGCCCTATGCAGGGTTTTTAATTCCCCCCCCCCTTACATATGTTTTAAGTAGCAGCGATCTGAACTAATCAGATGCTGCCTTTTGGGTGGGGGACTCAGCTAATGAAGGCATGGGAGCAACATAAAGATCACCCTGTGCCCTCATTGGCCATGTCCCCTCCCCAAAGGAAATATCTGATTGCTCCTACTCAAAATGTAAGCTTAAAAAAAAACTTTAAGCTTGACTATGGTGTGGGCCTTTCAGCTGCGTGAGCAAGGAGGAGGAAGATAGCGGCAGCTGCAGCAGCAGGCTCAGGAGCAGGAATAGGCCTGTCTGAACGGCTGGGCCCTTGACAGCGAACTGCCTATGCCGACCTCTGACATCGGACCTGGCTTTATTCCATAATGGGAAAACATTATGTGACATCACATCAGCTCAGCCAGTCAGAGGCTTCACGGCACAACTGCAATACAATATATACACCACTTTATGATTTTTAATCTTCCACTCACATATGTTACATTTTAAAAATTATTTATTTGTTAGACTGGTTCATCCGTTTTGTCTCATAATGTTTATATCAGTGGCCATATTAAACATATCTATGATATAATTTTAATGTTATTTTATGGTCTTTTATTATGTAAATAGCTTTCATATATCAACTGGTTTTATGAAAGCTTTTTCTAATTTATTCTATTGTTTTTGTATGTTCGCATTGTACAAATGCTGTCTTAAGTGTCTTGGCAGATAAGTGAGCTATAAACTCTCAAAATACAATAAAATAAAAATGCTTCTTGTGATGCATTTTGCTTGACGTAATTTGCTTGGCATAGCTACTGCCATTTTAAAAAAAGAAAGGTCCGTTTTAGGAGCCAGGAATTCTTGCAAAGAAATCAGTCTTACTGGATATGAGTGTGCATGATATTTCCTCTGTTTAAAACTACAAACCTTAGAAGCAAGTTTGTTCATTCTAGCAAAACTGTTTTTTCCCTCCCAGAAGCAACTGAAATGCTGTTGCCTTGTTTTCAATTGGAATTGGTGTCAAGCAGGATTTCTATCCTTCCTGGTATTTTGAATCAGCCTTCATTGGCATGGCAAAGGGAAGCATCAAATTAGCATAATATTCCGTAACAGGTTTTCACAAGCCCTGCCTCTAGCAGTCACTGGCCGGGTTCACACATCACTTTAAACTCACAGAGATTCTGAAACCTCTGTGGGTTCAAAGTTGCCCCAGGCCCTGGCTGTGCCTGACTAATGGTCCGGCACAGTGGGGGTCTGGAGGCACTGCCTCTCCTCTTAGTCCTCCGGTTGGTATCCCAGGGGACACCGCAGGAGCACTGAGGGGAGAGGAGTGGGGATAACAGCTGCCAAAAAGTGCCCAAGCAGCACTTTTTGGCAGCTGTCAGAGGATTCTTGCCATTGCTCGGCGGGGTTGCATCCCCACTGAGCAAGGGCAATGAGCCCCCTGGTTGGGCCCCCACTTGCTCCCCCTCCCCAAGGGCCCCACTCACCAATGCTGTCTTCCGCCACAGCCGTCCGCGTCACTGTCCATCACCGCCATGAGCCTCATCCCTCTCGCTGGAGCTGGGTGAGGAGAAGCTGCATCGGTGGTCCCACGCAAGGCTGGATTTAACCCAGCCTTGCGTTTGACTGCTGAAGCAGCGTCGACTCCTCCTCCCCTGCTTGGCCCCCTTCTCCCACGAGAAAAGTGGGGCCGTACCAAGGAGGGGGAGCCACCACAGTGTTGGCAGTCAAGCACAAGGCCAGGTTAAACCCTGCCTGGTTCAATGGTTGTGCCAGGGCCCTGATGGCACCAAGATGACAGCTTCAGCTTCTGCACATAAGCCACCCCGACAGCTCTTGGCTTGTTGTAGGGTTTGGTAGCCACCCCTGGGGTTGCCATGTCATCTGAACCTGGACAACACAAGAACCCCTGAGGTAACCCAAATAGCTACAGAGCTGCTTGGCAAGAGCAGCAAGAAAACCTTCCCAAGCGGCTGCCAGATGGGCGCCACTGACAGACTCCCCCTAAGTGCCCAAGCGGCACTTGGGGGCAGCTGTCTGAGGCACCATGCTCATGGGCAAGCCCACTGTCGGCATCAGCAAGAGCTCAGGGTGGCCGAAGCTGTCAGTGGGCTGGCTCACGAGCCAGCCCACTCTGTCAACATTGGCAGTGGCCACCCAACATCCCTCACCCCAGCTCACGAGTCTCCTCACCTGGGCTCGCAAGGTCTGCTTGCAAGCTGGGGTGAGGGATGTCAGTGATGCCTGTTCTCTCGCCCCGCTTCCTGACACAAGTGGCGGGGGGGACGACGACATCAGTGCTCCCGCAAGGTCACCTGGGATTCCCGTGGGAGGACCAAGGGGGCAGGAGGGGGCACACTACCCCCCTCCTGTCTGTCTGTCTGTCTGTCAGGCACATCAGGGGTAGCTTTCTATGCAGTGTGGCTTATTGTGTCGTGTGAACCCTCCCTCTCTCTCTCTTTCTGGTTACTCTTCCTGATAAAGAACAAATGGTGTAGTTGTAATCACTCCAGATCCCAGAACACATTGCTGAAGCCATACTAGACACTTCAAAATAATATGATTGGACAAATGAACTTGCAAACCTGTAATAGGTTGGTTTTTTTAAAGCTTTGCTTGGTACCTAGAACTTAACCAAGCAGTGAGGAAGGCAGTTGCCTAAATAAATGTGTAATTTGTTTGATTTATGTTTTTATTTAGTTTTTTTAATGTTTATTCTGTGTTTTGGCCCTCATGAGGGCCTTCCACAACTGGGGTGCTACAGCAGAAAAGGCCCTGACTTGCATTCCTACCAATCCAAACTTCTTTTGATTGTGGACATCCAACAGGGTCTCTGAAGAGGATCCCAAGTAATCTGATTTCCTAATTATAAACCTATTTTTATATATTATACTGGTCTGCTTTTGGATTTAAACTAGAGTCTACCTGTACTTAATTGATCAATACTAACCAGGAAAATGTGTAAGGGTTAACATATGGGAGGCTGGTAAAGAGAAATCTGCTTAGTCCTCAGTGTCCCACGTATGTGGCAAGGTAATTTTAGTGAGCAAAAAAGACTTCTATTTTATTTATTATTTTTTGAATTTGTAGCATTGCAAACATGAAAGCCTTCTGGGTAGCTTCTAGAGGTCACATTAAAATTTGTATGTCACAAATGTATCATTATGAATATCTTGCACTTTTTAAAAAAACTTTACTATAGAAATGAAGGATTAGGTACATTTTGAGTCTCCTGTGAAGCTAAGTACAAAGATAATTTGTATTCTCTTCCTTTGGTTATCAGTCAAAAAATACATTACAGCTCCAATAACTCTAGCTGCTGCAGAATTTTAAAAAATTAGGGGAAACGGTTGACATGTGGGTTTTAGAGATAATGAACATATCAGAGAGTGTAATTTTTCTTAACACATTCTTACTTACGCAATCAAGGGTACAATCCTACGCATGGTTAGACAGAAAAAAGTCTGACAACTCCCAGCATTCCCCAGCCAGCCGAAGTGCCTTTTACAAGCTATGATTGGTAGGGAGCTGTTGTGTGCAACAGCTGATTTGGTACTGGAGGTTAGATGTTATTTATTTATTTATTGTATTTCTAGATATACAAGTTATAGCTTTGGTGTGTTCTACCACTATGAATCTGTGAACCTACTTTAGAATTGTGTTCTTGATAGAATAATTTAATTCAGCCTTTTCCAACCTGGTACCCTCCAGATGTTTTGGACTACAACTCCCAGCATTCCTGACCATTGATCATGCTGGCTGGGGCTGATGGGGGTTGAAGTCCAAAACATCTGGAGGGCACCATGTTGGGAAAGGCAAATCTAATTATTAATCTAGGGCACTGCAATGGTTAGAGCAGTCTTCCCCAAATTGGTGCCCTTCAGAGAGCATCAGAAGGTCTTAATTGGTCATCTTTAGAGTATATGTGATCTTAAATGCAGCACTCGAAAGTAAGCATGTAATAAATTGAACGCTCACTCAGGAGTAAGCCCCCTGAACCATACATGGGATCAGGCTGCAGATTGCTTCCAAGCAACTGATATACATGGTTTTAGGCTTGGGATGTAAGGTTCAGATGCAAAATTGAAAGAGCTACCTGTAAAGATGCCAACTTTCATAAAACTCAACTGAACCTCTCTGTTAATATTTAAAGAAAGCAACAAGTAACTGTGGACAGGAGGTGTGCATTCCATTCCAGGCTAGTAGTTCCTGACTGGAAATCCGGTGTCATGTTGAACTCACACCAGGGCAGCAAGAGGGAGAGAGATCCAGCGCACCAGGACCCTGTACCTACCATGCCAGGAGGACTGGTCATCCCAAACGGATCGCATCTGGACGGTGAAGTAGGGCGCCCAGCAAACAATGTAAGCCGAGACGATCACCAAAGTCATCTTGACGGTGCGCATCTTGGCGCGGGAGATGTTCTTGACGCTACTGACGCAGGGCGTGAGCAACAGCCCCTTGCGGAGGGCGCCCCCTCGCGGAGGAGCCCGCTGCCGCCTCCTCGTCTTGTCCCGGACGTTGCTCCAGATGTGGTAGCTGATGAAGCCGTAGCAGGTGGCCAGGATGACCACGGGCGCCACGAAGATGCTGCCGGTGATCCAGGTGATGTAGGCGGGGGGGCCCCAGGGCATGATGAAGTGCGCCCAGCAGTCGTAGACCTGCGAGCCGCGCTCCACCTCGCTGAGCGAGAAGATGAAGTACTGCGGCACGCTGAGCACCAGGCTGAGCGCCCAGGCGGTCGCGATCATGCAGCGCGAGCGCTTCGAGGGCTGCTGCAGCGTCTTGAGCGGGTGGCACACGGCGATGTAGCGGTCGGCCGTCATCACCACCAGCATGTAGGCCGAGGCGAACATGCCGAAGACCTGCAGGTGCTTCACCACGCGGCACAGCCCGTCGGGGCCGTAGAAGCGGTGCGTCACCTCCCAGCAGAGCTGCGGCAGGATCTGGAAGAACGCCACGGCCAGGTCGGCCAGGCTCAGGTGGCGGATGAAGAGGTGCATGCGCGACTCCTTCTTGCGCGGCGTGCGGCGCAGCGCCAGCAGCACGAACGAGTTGCCCACCACGGCCAAGGCGAACGTCAAGGCCAGCACCGCGATCTCCAGCTTGGCCAGCTCTTCGTTCCGCCCGTAGCGGTCGCTGCTCCTGTTGTTGGCGTGGCTGCCGGACCGCGGCGGCTCCGCGCTGCCTCTGCCGCCGGGTAGCCCCGCTTCTCTGAGCCACCCCTGGCTCCCGTTCCTGGCGGACGGCGCCGCTGCCCAGGGCGAGCCGCCGGGATTGTCGCCGAAGTGCATGGCGGAGGCCGAGGCGCTTTCTCCTCGCTCGCTCTCTCGCCGGTCTCTCCGCACGCTTTCCCGCCTTTTCCCCTCAGCTGGAGCGCCCCTCTCGTGCTGAAATCGACCTCCTCCTCCCCGTCTGTTCCTTGCGGTGTCGGAGCGCTCCTCTCCTGAACTCTATTTTCTGACTGAGAAAAGGAGTCGCGGAGAACGGGCTGACCCTGCCTACTTCTGCGCTGAAACTAGCCCCCCGCCCAAGCCCTTCTCTCGGCGCCTAGCCTCTTTCGCGCGCGCCTCGTCCTCACACCCCTTTCCCCCCGCCGCCCCCGCCGCCGCTTTCTCGCCTGAATCCCGCGCGCCAAGTCTCTCTTTCGGGGGCCCTGCGCGCTTGTGCTCGCCTGCGCTCCGTTCTCTACCTTTTCCTCCGCGCTCCTCAGGAATGAGTCCTGACCCCGCCCCCTTTCTCTGCCCAGCTCCACTCCTCTCTCTCAGTCTCTCAACCGCGACTCCTTCACAGATGCCGTCCTCTCGGAACCTGTTGAATTTCATGCAGTGATCAAGCCCCCTCACTTTGGCGCCCAGCCCAGGCTCCCGAGTCTCCCCTCAGGGCTCAGAACTCTTCAAATTGATTTATCCGTGTGGAGGGAGGTTGGCATTTCGCCGGCCGGTTTGCGCTTGTTGACGCCACGACCGCGTTCTTTCTGTGAACCAAGGGCCGGTTTGCATGTACATCTCCCCATAATAAAGCTCGCTGGGTGTGTTTATTATCGCTCTTAATGTGATCTACGACCTCCATCGAAAAGCCCTGATAGGAGCCTTATCCCAACCTGGTGCCCTCCAGATGTGCTGGGCTACAATTCCCAGCTGGGGGATGGCTGGGAGTTGTAGTCCAATGCTTCTGGAAGGCACCAGGTCAGGGGAGGCTGCTCCAGATGTTTTGAACTTCATCAGCCCAAGCCAGTATGGTCAATGGTCAGGAGTGCTGGAAGTTGTAGTTCAAAACATCTGGCGGGCACCAGGTTGGGGAAGACTGCACTATGGTATAGTGTCTGGTGTGTGATAATTTTGTTTAATACTTGATTGCAACCACAGCTGAGCATGCACTTGGAATTCCCTGCTGCATTCTTTCCCCCATTAGCCAGGGTTGCTGTCTTTTTTGTGTAGGACTCCTGCATCTTTAACTGCAGGAATTCAACAGATACAGTGTTCCAATTGCTTTACCTGTTGAATTTCATGCAGTGATTAAAGGTACAGGAGCCCTGTCAGGGGAAAATAGAAACTGGCAACCTCAGTGCTGATCCACTAACTCTCCACATCTCTTTTCTTTTCTCCCCTCCTCTCTCTGAATGATGGGGCTGGCTGATATTCTTTGGATGTATAACATCACCCTTCATAGAACAGGGCTGTTTGGGAGCAGGGATGCTGAAAGCAAGAAAAAGTGTTTATGGAGCCTTGAATGGCAGAGGCAAAGAGAGAGTGAGAGATCCATGTAAGAGACAGAGGACTATGTTGGCTGATACTTGGAGAGAGTGGTCAAGGGAATGAATAGAATAATATAAGCGAGTTGGAGAAATGAAGGGGGACCAAGAACACTTGGAGAAGCAAAGGTAAGTGATATGTTAGTTGAAGCCCTCTGCTTTCCCTTCTGAGATCTTTATCTGTTCCCCAGACTCTCTGCCTTTATGCCACTCATAATAATCACTCATTATTACAGTGATAGAAATTCCCCAATATCAAATGTCTACTAGACTAATTAGTCTAGAATAACTACCCTTGCCTTGCAGTAATCCCAATTAACGTGGATTTTAATCTATTTATTTATTTATTTCATTTTTGTACTTCCCAACAGGGATGTTGAAGAGTCCTTGGTCTCGAGTCACGAGTCGAGTCATGAGTCTTTGGACCCGAGTCACGAGTCCGAGTCCGAGTCCTTGGTCCAGAATGGTGACTCACGAGTCACGAGTCACTCCCAAAGCTGACTCCACGAGTCCCTATTAAAATCAATGGGGGTTTTCCCCAACAAAATAAGGCTATTTCAGATGTGTGGCTTAAATAAATTCTAGGCACAAGTGTGCCTTTTTACTTCAAAACTCTGCAACTGATTTTGGCAAGAACAGACCAGGCAGACAAACCCAAAATAACCAGACAGGCAGAGGAGGCAGGGAACCCCAAAGCAGGCAGGCAGGGGCCTTTGTCTTGGACAATTCAACTGTGGAACTGGTCAAGAAGAGACCAGGCAGGCAGAGGAGGCTGGGAACCCCAAACAGGCAGGCAGAGGCAGCCAAACCCAAAATGTCTGAAAGGTTGCATTTTAGGGAAATGATTTTAAAAAATAAACTTGCTGTACTTCCTAAAACCTATCCATGTTGCATCTGAGGAACACGAGTCCTTGGTCTCGAGTCGAGTCTCGAGTCCCATTAAAAATATTGGGACTCGAGTCTGACTCGAGTCAGTGGGGGGACTCAGTCCGACTCACGAGTCGAGTCCTCGAGTCCGAGTCCCCATCCCTGCTTCCCAATAGCCAAAGCTTTCTAGGTGGTTCACAACAACGAGAACCATAAAATACAGCATGATAGAACATAATATAAAAGTTTATAACCACAGTATAAAACCAAAATAAAAAACAGCAGTAGTGTAAAGATTTAAAATACAGTACTGTAACAGATTTAAAAACAACAGATTTAAAAAACAACAGAAACTGAAAGACTACTTACCACACAGAAACATGCATTGAAAGGGTGAGAAAAATCCATGCTCGGCCACTCTGAATTTATATGAAAGGGTGTTTAAAGCACATTCAGTGATAAGGACATGCAAGTATAGTACACTCTGCAAGCCTGATCATTAGTCTACAAGGAAAAGCAAAGATCTGTCTCTTCACAACGGTGTTCTCCTCATTTCTAGGATGGATTTTAAGCACACGCTACTGAGTAGACTGCAACCTGGTCTGCTGAATCTCTGCCTTGATTATTTACACTGTTTCACACAAGAAACAAACAACTCAACCTTTTATCTTTTCTTTTTTTGAATATATGCCTTGTAAATGTTGCTGGATCAAACCTCACTTTTTAGGCTGATAGTCAGATTTTACCAATTCTGAAATACAAAGCATGTATACTAGGAAATAAGTTCTCTTAACTCACTGACTTAACTGCTGAATAAACATGCTTAGAACTATACATGGCAGAATGGTAATCAAACCCACTTATTGGAAATTTGGCTATCAGAATAATAGTGTTAGAGAATTGCTTTATTATTTCCATGCCCATTGGTCTATATATAAAAATCAACCTGCCCATTTACCAAAGCTTCTGCTTTCGTGTTCTCCCCCTCCCCTCCCCTACAATGTTTTTCAAATAATTGCGATAGTATTTGAGATAATTTCTGGGGCAGGCGGTGGTGGCCAGGTTAGTCTATTGCAGCAAAACCAACAAAGAGTCTTGTCACTCCTTAACACATTTATTATGACATAAGCTTTCATGGACTCGAGTCCACTTCATCAGATGCATGAAGTGTTACCCTCAATTGGCAGCTATACATACACATGGTTGGGTTAAGGTTAAGACAGCAGGAAGTGCTTTGCAATGAGACATGAAATAATTTGATATTACACAGTGGTGATTAAAGTTCTGCAATTTAGCTCTGGAGTTTTACACGGAGCAGCATCTGTAAGCAACCCTTAGATACATGGGCATTTTTCAAATAAATGTTTAGGTTCTGCATTATTTATCTATTTGTACCATTATAAGCCACATTCTCTGATATCAGACAATACCGACGTGGCATACAAATTTAAACAGAAACAGTCTAGAACAAACTATAATACAATAAAAGCTTTGGCCCTCAATATGTATTGCAAAACTTTACAAGAGCGTAGTAAAAGACATATAACATAACCACATAATCTTATTCTATTCCAGGGATGCAGAACCTCTGGCCCATGGGCCAAATCCAGCCCACCTAGCACCCCAGTCCAACTCACAGGGCCTCCTAGGGTTCCTCCAGGGAACATGCAAACCCAGTCCCCTCACAGGGCATCCCCCACTGTTATCAAACATCTTTTTCAGAGATATCATAATTACACATCTCTTGACAGAAGGAATATTTTGCTTCCATTGAAAGCCACAGAGTGCAATAATGCATTTAGAAAACGCTAACACCCTGGATTTGTTATCCACTGCACCCTTGAATGTAGGATGCTGTTTAGGCATATGGAGTTTCCATATTTGAACACAGATAAATATTGCAGAGCACAACATGAACCACAGGTGCTGTCATTTATTTATTAGTGAATTAAGTGCCCTATCCTTTTCAAGCTGGTTGCTCAACAGGGGCTGAATCTATAAAAGTAATATATTATCTTAGTAATATTACAGCAAAACTCTTTAAAATATTTAAAAGGAACACACAATCAAGTTCACTTGCAAGAATAATACGAATGTAATAAGCAGGCCATCTCACAAGAAGAAAAACATAAAATAATTCAAGTTTCACAGGCATGTAAGGCTTAAAAATGAATTATTAATCTGGAAAACATCTAAAATATAGGTATAAATACAATTTTGTAAAACTAATTATCATGTTCAATCATAATGCCATCAGATCAACCTCATTTAAAGTATATCCTGTGCCAAATGCATATAGTACTCTGTATTTAGAAAAACAATTGGGGGGAAAAACTAATAGTAAAAAAAAAATACTAGTTAAAATGTAAAAGGGCATGATCCAACCCATTGGGTGCAGTATCTAAGATATTCCCGTAAGTTCAGTACAGCTGCATTTTCTGGTCCCACATCCTGCAACCTATGTCCACGACAGGCATGGCCGGTGCTACCATTAGGCGAACTAGGCAGCGGCCTAGGGCGCCGGGCTAAAGGGGGCGCCAGAAACGCCTTGGAAAAAAAATACAGCGCTAAAATTTGTATTTTACCAAGTTTGTTTTACCAATCATGTCCTGTAGCGGGGAAGGGGAGGCGAAAGAAGCACGCCCCTCCCTCTCTCTCCTCCACCTCAGGGCTCAGTCTCCAAGCCTCGCAGCCTCTCCAAGCCTCGCCGCCATTAGCAGGAGCAGCAGCTGCTGCTGCTGGCGCCGCTGAAGCTTCAGGCAGGCTCCTCCTCACAACCAGCATCAAAAGAGGCAGAGAAGGCGACAGGCTGGAGGAGGCGGAGGTAGGCAGGGGCCAATGATGGGAGGCTGGTGGGCGGGGGGGAAGGATGCACCTGCAAACACCTCCTTCGCCTTCCCTCCCTCCGGCGCATGCCTCAGGTTCCTCAGCTCAACGTCCCCCGAAAGCAGTTATTTCCAGCAACCATGGAGGGAGGGAAAGGTATTTTAAGCTAGCTGGGGCTCCAGTGTTTTAATTATTTACCATGCTGTTTCTGTGTTTTGGTTTGAAATGCTTTTAGGATGCAATCCTACGCGTGTTTGGAGGGGGGGGGGAAGTCCTACAACTCCCAGCATTCCCCAGCCAGCCATGCGCAATCCTACGCACGTTGAGGCAGAAAAAAGCCCCGCAACTCCCAGCATTCCAACAGCCAGCCATGCTGGCTGGAGAATGCTGGGAGTTGCGGGGCTTTTTTCTGCCTCAGCGTGTTTAGGATTGTGCCCTGAGCTGTTGATGTTTGCTTTACTGTACTTTGAATATTGTTGTCTGCCTTGAGCACTAGGCTAGTAAAGGGAAAGACAGGATAATATACATTATTCTGATAAAGAAATATTGCAACAAAGTGATAGAGAGAGGAGGGGAAGCAGCAAGTTTCGTAAAGCCCCTCCTAAATTTGAACCAGATGATCCACGGGCTCTCTCTTTGCTATGTTTCTACTACATGCATTCCCCCCCCCCCGCAACCCAGAAAGTGTATGAGTCAAACCGGTGTCTCTGCACCTCCACCCTGAGAGGTAGGACAGGCTGCAAGACGCCCTTTTGTCTCTATTCCTCACAGGTAGTGCCACCACACCTCTCTCACATCCTTTTTTCATATCCCTTGTGCTGCCCACAGGAAGAGACAGGCTTTTACATATATATGGAGTAGGAGAAGGCCCTTGGGAGTTCCTGGCATAGCTGGGCTGAAGTTGCCTCTGCTTTCCACATGAACACAAAGGAAAAGTCTCAAAGTCCACAAAGTTTTTCTATGGGGCTCGGCAGTTCCCAGGGAGGGAAATTTATTTCATAATGGGCATAGGGCTGGAGGGAGGGCTCAAGTGGGAAGGGGGGGCGCTAAATATCTGATCTTGCCTAGGGCACCAAACTGCCTTGCACCGGCCCTGATGACAGGCACACATGTAGGAAGCCCAACATGCTGGTAGGGGGAATAGCAGATCTGTGCAATTCTGCAGTCAGTGGTAGAATATATATTTAGCATAAAGAAGGTGCATCTCCAATGTAAACAATATCTCCTAGAATCTTCAATGTAAACAATATCAAATATCAGGGCTGCATGAGACCATACAAAGCCACTGCCAGAGAAGACAACACTGGATTAGGTAGACCAGTGGTCTGACTCCGTGTAAGGCAACTTTTTATGTTCTCCCACATCCTCATCAGCCCTCCATTCAAACCAAATTAGTGAAGGCACGCAAAAGGGATGGTCTGATAGGGATGAGGGAGGTCAGACAGGCTTTCCATTCCCTTCAACAGTTCTTAGATTCATAGACTTAGATTCATAGATCATAGAGTTGGAAGGGGCCTACAAGGCCATCGAGTCCAACCCCCTGCTCAATGCAGGAAACTAGAGGAGGGGTCTCCCATCCAAGTAATAACCAGGCCTGACCCTGCTTAGCTTTCCACACTCAGACAAGCTGAGCCAGCGTGAGCCACAGGCCTGCTGCCTGGGTGTATGCATAGGCTATTGGGCCTATGGGAATTATTTGCATGTGGATGCTGCACCCATAGTGGATTGTCATGTGACAAGTAAATTGTCTGATATATTAATATCTATTTACAAATTCTGGCAAAAGCTTTGGCCCTCAATATGTATTGCAAAACTTTACAAGAGCGTAGTAAAAGACATATAACATAACCACATAATCTTATTCTATTCCAGGGATGCAGAACCTCTGGCCCATGGGCCAAATCCAGCCCACCTAGCACCCGAGTCCAACTCACAGGGCCTCCTAGGGTTCCTCCAGGGAACATGCAAACCCAGTCCCCTCACAGGGCATCCCCCACTGTTATCTCCGATCAGAGATAACAGCGGGTTGGCAGGACTCACATGCGCCGTGGAGAGCACCCGTTCTACTCTGTATGGACCAAGTCCCACCACCCGGCATCCTCCCATCCCTGCAATAATCTCTGACCTGAGTTTGGAGATAACAATGTGGATGTGGATGTGGGGTGGCCTTACTATGCTTTATCCACCTTGCCTCCTTTCTGCAATGGGGGAAGGAGGTGGGGTGGGCAAAGTCTGCTCAGTCCGCTTCACTCCTCCATCAGAGAAGTGGAGCTGGCTGCTTCTGCTTTGCCCATCCTGCCTCCTTCCTGCAATGTGGGAAGGGGGCAGGGCAAGCAAAGCGAATGAGCCCCCTTCACTCCTCTGTCAGAGAAGCAAAGGAGACTCAGCCACTTCAGCTTCCCACACCCCACTTCCTTCCCCCATTGTGGAAATGAGGTGGAGCAGGTGAAGTTGGGGCAGAGCTTACTTTGTCACTGTCACTCCTCAGGAATCTAGCCATTAGCAAGTTTAATGAAAAACAATATTTAACTTCTCTAACCTACTCAAAAAATAACCACTCCAAAAAAGGGGAGGTCACCTTCTTCATGGGCTTCCCTGTTACATTCAAAGAGTTACTTTTGAACAGATCTTTGAGTGGAGAAGCTAATTCCCAACCACACATATTATATGTAATACCTTCCTTTCCCTTACTGTAAGGAACATCTCATATTAAACAGGAAGGGTAAATTACAACAAGGAGGATCATCCAATCTCCTTATGAAGTCATTCAGGTATTAATATATGCAGTTTCAAAAATCCACTGATCCTTTTTTTTAATGTAACAACCTGTCTAAATCCACACAGAATGTGTCAGACTTACTCATATTCAATGTCTAATATATAAAGCTTAATTAATTAATTGGGAATACTTATCTCCAGAGACATACAGTAATATCTTGGATTAATATCTTGGTTCGTTCCGGAACCATGCTTGTAATCCAAAACACTCTTATATCAAAGAGCGAGTCTCTGGCGGGTGTGAGCGGGGCCGATTTCGGCTTGCTACGCCCGCTTGAGGCGAGCGGTTACATCCCTACGACTTGTCTTGCAAGACCTTGCTCGTTTATCAAGTCAAATTTTTAAAAATTTTTTGCTTGTCTTGCAAAACGCTCTCAGACCAAGTTACTTGCAATCCAAGGTATTACTGTATCTCTAATGATTAAGTTAAACTTGAACAAATTGACTAATGAGATCTCACAGGATATAGACTTACTTATGAGCATCACTTAAGTTAAGTTTGTGGGGGTAAGGTTAATACACTTAAGATTAATATTATACCTTGGATTGTCTATGTTTTTTGTGGAATTCCTCTATCTATACCTGGCAAATATTTTCAAAAATTTAATTCTCTGTTTTGCAAATTTTTCTGGGGTTCCTCTCCACCACAAATATATTTGAAAAGGATGCAACTTTCCATCAAGGAAGGTGGGTTTGCTTTCTGGATCTTGCATTGTATCATAGGGCCTATTTGTTGACTTGTATTTATTTATTTATTTATTTTATTATATTTATACCCCGCCTTTTTTCCTGTAAGGAACCCAAGGTGGCTTACATAATCCTCCTCCTCCTCTCCATTTTATCCTCACAACAACCCTTTGAGGTAGGTTAGGCCCAGAGTCACCCAGTGAGTTTCATGGCTGAGCGGGCACTAGAACCCGGATCTCCCAAGTCCCAGTCCAACACTCTCACCACTACACCACACTGGCTCTCATATTACATTTTGGTCTTTCCCACTTAGATTAGATTTCCCACATTGGTCAGTTCTGAAATCTTCTTGTCTGGATCTTCTTTTCAAATGGATGGCATTGGGCCCTTGGCATATTAAAATGGATAGGGTTCTTCCCACAGTTATGGTTGCTAAAGACGTGTAGCGGATAATATAATGTCAATTACATTTTGATCCATTTTCTCATGGATCAAATTGACTTTATGGTGAAATCCAGACTTAAAAATTGGTAAGAAAATGTTCTTGTGGTGGACTTAGATGGTTAAGTTGGTTTTTTACTTTGGGTCAATTAGTGGAGAATGATTATGAGTTTCTGTCATTTTTGGTTTGGATTTGCGTGCGAAATACGATTTGCCTCCTATGGCAATACTTGCAATTGCAACATCTGTTAGAATCTTGGTTTGACCCTGAAGCTTCTACAGCTTCACAGTCTCCTCCACTATTGGAAACACTTATTGAGGCTGTTCAGTTTATCAACCCATGATCCATCTTTATAAATATTTATTATTGATCAATGAATAAATATGATACACAAGGTCTAAAGCAGGAATGGAATAGGGAATTGGAATGTCCTATTCAATCTTAGCAATGGATTGTCACTTTAGCATCTATATCTGAAGTTTCAGTGGATCTCAGGTTACGTCTTATTCAACAAAAACTTTTGTTTCCTGTTTACTGGATGCCACAATGTCTAATAAGAGTTTATCTAAGTCAGCTAACTGCTGGAGGTGTAATACTGCTAATACTTCCTTTAATCCTATGTTTTGGCAATGTCCAGTAGTCGCCTCTTTTGGGGAGGAGATTATAATATGGATAAACTTTGTATTGGAACACTCTTTAATATTTACTGATGTATACGTTCTTTTAAATTACCTACCTGTTTCCTGGAAGTTAACGCATGGTCAACGTAAATGGATTTTCTGCTCCATTTTGACAGTTGAAAGTCTAATATTACAACATTGGAAGCATAGATGCTCATCTCCTAAAATGTAATGGATTGAGGACCTCATGACACTTTCAGCGTTTGAACGGATGGCATATACAGTAATACCTTGGATTGCAAGTAACTTGGTTTGAGAGTGTTTTGCAAGACATGCTAATTTTTAAATATTTATTTAATATTTTTTTTACTTGATATACAAGCGACGTCTTGCAATACAAGTACTGTAGTACGGCTTAAATTAAAAATCTCTGTACAATTTTTTTGGGGGGGATTTCGTTTTGATATAAGAGTGCTTTGGATTACAAGCACGTTTCCGGAACGAATTATGCTCTCAATCCAAGGCATGACTGTTAGATGCCACTCTTGAATGGATAAATAGATAAGAGAGATAGATATTTAGTCTGCCTTTATTGAAGTTTATGTATAATTGATACATTCAAATATATATATATATACACACACGCACACACACACACACACACACACACACACAGAAATACCTTGGATTGCAAGCATAATTCGTTCCAGAACCGTGCTTGTAATCCAAAACACTCTTAAATCAAAGCGAGTCTCTGGCGGGTGTGAGCGGGGTCGATTTCGACCTGCTACGCCCGCTCGAGGCGAGCAGTTACATCCCTACCTGAGTTGTCTTGCAAGACCTTGCTCGTTTATCAAGTCAAATTTTTTTAAAAAAATTTGCTTGTCTTGCAAAATGCTCTCAGACCAAGTTACTTGCAATCCAAGGTATTACTGTATACACACACACACACACACACACAGAGATTTCTTTTTTTCTTTTTCTTTTTTTCTGGTTTTGTTTCCTTGAAACTTATAATAAAAATTAAAAAATTAAAATTATAATTAATTATAATTTTTAGACAGTTGAATAGGGCTTACTTCTAGGTAAGTGGGTACAGCAGGGGTGGGAAACTGGTGGTCCACAGGTGGATGCACCTGCAGGGCTTCCCCCACTGGCTCATGGGCTTCTGTGCACACCTCACCCCTGTGCAGCAATTAGGCTTGAAAAAAATATTTTTAAATTAATCTAGTTTATGAGCAACGCAATCCAATGTGGTTGCCCGTAACCCTCCAAACTTGGAAGATTACGGGCCTCCAATGGAAGGTGGGAGGAGCGCGGAGCCAAGGATTGCCTGTGTGCTTCTCGCCCCGCAAAACACTTAGATGGATGATTTTGGTCGTCTAAGTGTTTTTCTCCTACTTGTGAGGAGAGGAGGCTGAGGCACCACCTGGATTCTTCATAACATGGGGGTGCCACATTCCTCCCCTCCCCACTCCCTGGAACACCCCCCAGTGCCGGCTCCGAAGTTGGTCTTGCTACTTCAGAGATGCAACCAGTGCAGAAAGAACCATGCCAGATGTGAGGGCAAGGGGAAGGCACTCAGAAGTGACCTTGGAGTGCTTTTCCAAGGTTGGGGCTGGGACTCCGACTTTTCCTATGGCCATCTAGACTCTGTCTAGCAGCCATAGGATTGCGCCTAAGGCTGTAATCCTATGAACACAGTGGGACTTAGTTCTGAGTAAACATGCATAGGATTGCACTATAATCAATTAAGCATTGCAGCCATACTTCTTGTCAAGAAATCCATTTTCTTTTTGAGATTCAGCTGCCTGTAAAAACTCCATTTTGTGGAGATCGGCCTGCACTCAGTCGCTACACCACCTTTCAAGGCCAGAGCAGAACTCTTACTAATTAGGCTGAATGACTTCAGCTGGGCTGCTGTGAGAGCTCCCCCCACCCACTCCAAAAGCTTGAAGAAACTAGTCAGCCAGCTAGTGATTGGCTAAGGAGGCTCACTTCATGTTTGTCAAAAGCTAGTGAGTCAGGGGAGCTACTATTGCCCTTTGTCTTCATTTGGTTTTGTGTGTTTTTATCTCCATCATGCTTTTGGCTTGTGACTCTCAGTGTCACAGTTTGGGCCCTGTTCTATGTGAAGATCCATACTTATGATATGTATAGAGACCGGTGTATGTAACTATTTTCTGCCTGAAGTATTGTTTCCAATTGTACTCTGGCTCTTGTATACTTTTTATACCTTTCCACCCCTTCCCCATTATTGTAAATAAACTTCACACCTATTTCAAAGTTTGTGTGTACTTCCTTCTGTTGCGCAAATATGCTCTGAGTCCTCTCCTCAGAGAACCCAATACTCGAGGAGAGAGAAGCAGCACACCCAGGAGTGAGTTTTTCAAAGTTTTATTTCTGCGCAAAAAGGTTCAGCTCTGTGGTTCACAACAGGATCAAAAGCTGAACAAAGGAAAGTGGGACATGCAGGTTTTTAAATACTTCTTTACACGTATGGGTGTATTGATTCAGCAAATCAAATATATTCACTTAAACATGCCAACCAATCAGATATATTTCCCTGAATATGACAATAACCAATCAAATATATTCAGGGCTTTTTTTCTCAGAGAAAAGGTGGTGGAACTCACCCCCCTTCCCTGGCCACGCCCTACCCACCCCTAGGACCGCCCCCTAAACCGCCCCTTTAGAGACAGGGATGCAAGTAAAATTTGGGGGGGCTATAAAAGTAAATGTATGGAATTAAATAAAAAGCAATGCAGTAAAATGTGCAAAAAAATTGGAATACTTACCAAAAGTAAGCTCAGAGACGTTTCCTTTTCAAAAGGTGTTTATTTATAAGTTTTGCAGTTACACATATTAATCACAGTTTAGTAAGTGAATAATGAAAAGAAAGGGGGGGATAACAGGGGACCAATTACACATTGCCTAAGCAAATATATTTGGGGGCCTTAGCGACCCAGTAAAATCAATGACATGTCTTAAAATATCTCCCTTTCACTGGCTTACTAATCACTTCAAGCATCTTGATCCTCTTCTCTCCCGTCCACTACAAATTCGGACCCAAGTGAGTCACGAACAGCAAGATCTTTTGTGTTTGCTTTTGTGTTTCTTAATTGACTTAATTGACTTAATTACTAACTCTGAGTCTGAAGAAAACCCCCACTGTAGTTATGCTAATTGCTAAATACCTTGCTAAATTCCTAAGGGCAGGAATATTTGTTTTGTAATGCTGATGATTTGCAGCAACACAACATACATTCTTCAATCTACATTCCTAGTAGAAAGTTCACAATAATAGTTAATGGGGGATTACGAACTGCTGTTAACATCACAAGAATTTAATTATGCTGAGTGATAAAGCGAGCAGCGCTTTCTAATTGACTGAAAATAGGTGGCGGAACGCCGTTCCGGTGCGTTCCGCCAGAAAAAAAGCCCTGAATATATTTCTTTGAACATGGTAAGTATTAATCTTTAGTTAGATAGAAGGCCACCTGGATGTTTGTTTGTTTGTTTGTTTTTGGCTAGGCTGTTGTTTCTCATTACCTCTTAGGGCACCCGAGATATAAGGCCTACTACTCTTGGTACCTCTTATCAATCAAAGGGACTCTTTTCTCGCTTGTATTTTTGGAGTTGGCACAAGGAAATACACTTTTAGCAGCCAAGGTGAGGATATGATGGCCAGGCATACAATTCAGAACAAAGAAATACCACAATCAATGCAAAGAGCCATACAGCCCTTCAAGGTTCCCTGTCTGGAATAACAAAGCAGATGCAGCATGAGGTGGTATGTGGGCAAAAAGCCAGTTCATCCAGCAGGGATGCAACAGAGTTCAGGGCCTCTGGACTTTTACCTTAGCAAATGCCTATGGACAGCAGGGTGGTCTCCCAGAGATTTTAGGGTTCCAGCCCTTGTGGACCGCTCCACAATGCCACCCCTGCTGGCCAGGGAATGCTGGGAACTGCAGGACCTTTGTTTGTCCAAAGATGCATAGGATTGGGCCCTTATGTAGCTTTAACTCCGACTTCTATTATGCCAGATCAGCACAGCCACTGATTGGCAGCAGTTCCCCAGGGTTTCAGATTAGGAGTCTCTCTCAGCCTTGGTGAAACTGGGACTCTTTGCATGCAGAGCAGGTGTTCTGACACTGAACTTAAAGTTCTTCGTTATGTGTCCTATGTGAATATTTCAGTCTAGGACAGTGTTCTTCCAACCTGGGTCCCTAGATGTCTTTGGCCTACAATTCTCAGTGTCAGAAATACTACTATTATGTTAACAGAGTGCCATATTATTAAAATGGATTTTAAAGTAATCCATTTTGTTTGTCTGCTGTTTGAACTTAAGTCACCTTCCAGCTTGTCTGTAAGGAGCATTGTGTAAGCAAGATAATATATTGAAGAAACGTTGGCAGAGAGGACTAAAGCACATATAAAAGTATCTATGCAAGGGAACGCTGTCTGGACCTGTTGCCAACTGGCAGAACTTGGCAGGCTAGTTTAGCATCTGGCCAGGAGGGAGTGGAACAGTGGAATTGTTCATCTAACAATGCATGCTATGTACAGCCTTGTTCAATACATGTGTCTACTGGAACTTCATTCTTACACTTTGTGTATGCACCATGTCCATTTTTCTAACACTTCCAAGTAAGCCCTGGCACTAAATCCAGGGCCTTCTGTTTGGTTATTGCTACTGTTTAAAGTTTCAGGCCTAGGCTTGAGTTAGAGGGTGCTAGCTTGGAGCCTTATTTCTAAGAGTCCCTTGGCTCAGGCTGAGGTGGACATAAAGGGTGGTGGCAGGGTACTTTGGTATAATTGTTTGTCCCTGCCTACACTGCAAAGAGTTAGAGCAACCCCCTCTCTCCCTCCCCTTCACACTTCTTTTCAAAATTGTTCATAAACAGTTTCATTGCTTGAGGGGACATAAAATATCCATAGCTGTTCCTTATTAACAATAGACCTTTTAATGAAAAGAAGTAGCTTTTACTTACGTATGTAAGTTCTGCCAAAGCCATTAAAAAATAAATCTGTGGGTGCCTTAACTATCTTCACTAGCTACCAATGCTTTGTTCTGTGGAATATTTGTGTAAATTGTAGAGGTGGGTGAAAAATTCAGGGTTGTCTTTCAAAGTATTTTCTGGGAATTCTTTGAAATACTTGGGCTTATTTTGGCTACGAGTTGTCTCAAAGTCTAAAAAGAGCAGGCCCATGCAGGAGCAGCTTACCAGCCTTTGTTTCCATCAATTTCCCAAGGTGGAAAAGGAAGGAAATCGGTGGTAAGGAAGTCTGCGGACAATGGTGGAGCCATCTTTAAATTCTCACTTTAGTTCCCGATGATGTAAAGTTCAGAAATCTCCATTGGCCCACTGAGAATGCTGGGATCTGAAGTCTTCTGCTGGCTAAATTGATTCAGCCAGGAAGAATAAAAACTACATATTCCAGCATTCTGAATAACACAGTGGATGCTTCCAAGCATGGTTAAGAACATCCATCACTGCTTGGATGATGTGCATTGTGCAATACAATGATTATCCAGGAACCACTTAGATCTTTGGGGTCTTTTGGCAAACACGATAATATCACAAATAATATGTGGAGATCTAACAAATAATAAAATAAATAACAGAGCAATCCAATGTGGCTGCCTGTAACCCTCTGAATTTGGAGGATTATGGGTATCAAATTTATTTATTTACTTATTATATTTATACCCCACCTTTTTTCCTGCAAGGAACCCAAGGCAGCTTACGTAATCCTCCTCCTCCTCTCCATTTTATCCTCACAACAACCCTTTGAGGTAGGTTAGGCTGAGAGTCAGTGACTGGCCCAAAGTCACCCAGTGAGTTTCATGGCCGAGTGAGCAGGGACTAGAACCCGGATCTCCAAAGTCCCAGTCCAACACTCTCACCACTACGCCACACTGGCTTCCCCTACTGTTGCATCGTGGGAGATTGAATTGTAGTTGTGAAGGATCAACACCTGGATCCTTTGCGTGAGTTCGGCGCTTAACGGGTTAACCGGCACTGAGTTACAGCCCGTACAAGCACAGGAAACCGCCTAGGAGGTTCGCACACACAAGAGGAAACTAGAGCCCTTTAAATGACCAAATAAGGCTTTATTTATTTACACAAGATATGGAGCGGAACTAACAGCTTTCTAGGAATACTATAATGTCAACACAACCTGAGGTGACCTCTACGTTTGTCAATGAAACAGGCTCCCAGGCTAGCGCATTGGGATTAGTCAGTTACCTTAGACTAAAGACTTTACGCTAGTCAGTTTCAGCCTGGCTCCGGGTCGGCCGATCCGGGGATGGGAACAGCTTACTCCAGCCGCCGCTTGGAGGATGAATCTGGTTCCGAAGCACCCTGTGTTCCCAACGACCCCTTACCGGAAGGGAGAGGGGTTTTCTACCCCTGAGTTCCCGCTCTCCCCACCCTCCAGGTCAGGTGGGGGCTTATGCCTGCCCCTTCGTATCAGGTGGGCTTATTCCTGCCCGGGAAGAAGGTGACGTACTGGGTACTTTACAGCTTTTTGAGACTGCCCTGATAGTTTGATGGTTCTTGATGGTTCTTCCTTGGGATTTGTGGAATTCCACCGAGACTCTCCATTGTTGGGGATGCCGGTCTGTCTGGCTGCTTCCCCTGTAACTCAATCCCCCCTCCTCACCCCCTTCCCTTGGGCGGAGACTGTGTGTGTGTGTGTGTGCATGCAGACTCGTGTCAGGCTTTCTCCACAGTAGTGTCTTTCGATCCTGGCTCCTTTTACTGCTGAGCTCTCCTTCCATTTGGGTCAGGTTTTCTGCATGGGCCCAAAGATGCCTCTTCGTGAAGTGGGAAGCATGGCTTTTTAAACATGATGCACTTTTTAGTATCTAGAGAGAAAATGGTACAAGGCTGCAATCCTATTTGCATTTCATAGATCATAGAGTTGGAAGGAGCCTAGTCCAACCCCCTGCTCAATGCAGGAAACTAGAGGAGGGGTCTCCCATCCAAGTAATAACCAGGCTTGACCCTGCTTAGCTTTCCACACTCAGACAAGCTGAGCCAGCGTAAGCCACAGGCCTCAGGTATTTACTTGGAAATAAGTCCCACTGAACTAAGTGGGAGTAAATATGCATAAGTTCAGGCTCTAAGGTTGCTCCAAATGGCCAGTGGCAGAGGGGCTTGCAGGTGAACCCCACTTTCTTTCTGGTTGTATGAGTGTTGGCCCAGAACAATGTTTATCACTGGTCTCATTGCTGTAGAAGGGAGTGTTTTGGCAAAGGGCCAAGCCATAGAGGGACATCTCTGGCACTTAAATCCCACATTTAAGTGGGGTGAGCCCTTGGGCTTGCTGGCCTGTTGCCAATGAGCTCTGAAAGGATTGAGACTTGGAGACAATCTGAGGGAAGACCTTCTTTTCTCTGGTCCACTCCTGGGCAATTTATTGTTCCTTTGCCTGGCAGTCTTCCCAGCCAGTGTGGCATAAGGGTTAGAGCGTAGAACTGGGACTCGGGAGATCTGGGTTCTAGTCCCCACTCAGTCATGGAGCTCATTGGTTGTCGGAAACCGAAGTTGGAGGTTTCCAAGCTTGCTATGCCCTGCCGGGCTGAAGCTAACAGGGCAGGAGGAGGAGCAGAGACGTTCTTAACCTCCCCGTCCATGTTTGGTGATTTTCGCTAGACAGCCTTTTCAGCCTGTTTAACAAGGGCACTTCGGAGGGGGAGGGAAGGAGGCTGGAGGAAGCTCAGGATATCATATACTGGCCTCTCCGGTCTCCTCCCCTCCCCGCCCACCAGACCTTCCCCTTTTCTCTTCCCCCGAGGTCGCTTTTCTGACCTCAGAGAGGCGGCTGGTGCTTTTCTCTCTGCGCCAGCTATGACGGGACAGGGTCTGGGGTCAGATCTCTGACTCCCTGTTCCAGGGTTGGAGCAGGGCCGGTGCTACCATTAGGCCAACTAGGCAGCTGCCTAGGGCGCAGGGCTAAAGGGGGCGCCAGAAACACCTTGGGAAAAAAACAGCGCTCTCAAATGGGAAGGGGGGCGCTAAATATCTGATCTTGCCTAGGGCACCAAACTGCCTTGCACCGGTCCTGGGTTTGAGTGCTGTCTCCAACCTTGGAGGGGTTTTCTGAGCAATCTTATGCTCTCCCAGGGACCATCGGGTTGCTCTATCCGGTGTACACATATAAATAGAATAGACGAATCAGTCTTCAGAAATGCAAATTCAATATGCATATATGTCAGAGCCTGAGTAGGCTTTTGTTGAATTGGAACTCCCCGTTCCTTGGAACTGGAACTCCCAATTTGTTCTCTGATTCATTTGTGAAGTCTCAGCATAGGTGCCACACTACATGAAGCCATATTCTGTTTGAACCAGAGAAGGGTAGATTTCAGTTCAACATTAAGAAAAAGTTTAGCTAGGAAACAAAGGTGTCAAGGGGACTTCTCAGATCTCCTTCCTAGGAAGCACAAGCACAGGCTGACAGACATTCTTAGGGATGCTCCAGGAGAGGCTATCTAGTCTTTGGGACTAGATGATTCCTTTAATTTCTGTAATTCTGCAATTTAATAGGCAACTAGAAATTTTCATAGGATTGTGAATTGCCAAAAAATTAACTCACATTTGCAATCCAGATTGCTTCTACACATACAGTTTTGTCTGGAACTGCCATCTTTTGCTCACTTGTTTTTATGGTCAATCCAAAGGACATTATTGCAAGCCTGTTGTATATAAATTTTACGGACAGCAGTATCTTGTAATGGATGGAGCTGGCAGGGTGCTAAAAGGTGGTTACAGAATGGATCTCTATCTTCTGTTCATTCATTACAGAAAATATGTCAGCTATGCCATTAAACTGTCTCTAGTCCTTGGAGTAAATACAACCATATGATTTACATGGTAGTTTTCTTGTATCTTTCAGCAAATATCCTTGGCTGTGTTACAATGATGCTGTAGCACAAAATACCACTGCCATTTTTGGTGATATCAACAGCAACATTGTCGGGTAAACAATAGTACCTTTCCACTCAGATGAAGAAAAATGGCATCAGGACAGGAGTTCAGAGCACCGTAGTCCAATGGTGTTAAAATGGTTGGAAGGAGAGGTCTTAGGCAGGTCACTGTGCTAAAGATGCAGAAAAAGTAATTAACAGTGCAACCCTATGCATGTCTACTCAGAAGTAAGTCCCATTGCATTCAATGGGGCTTACTGCCAGGGTAAATGAGTATAGGATTGCAGCCTAAGGCTGCAACCCTATATATACCTACCTGGAAGTAAGTCCCACTGAACTCAATATGACTTACTTCTGAGTAGGCATGTATAGGATTGCACTGTAAGTGATGGATTACTGACAGTTTTGAAATATTTAGCACCAAGTTACAGAACAGAAGTTGGTATAAGGTGTCTAGAAACTAGGAGTCACTACAGCAATGTCTGAGAACCTCTATTCTACAAGGGAACTGAGGGAAAGGAGCAGTACTTAGTTGTTTATTCATATATGTGTCCCAAATCGCAGATGTAAAGTAATTAAAATGGCCCATAATAATTGATTATACAGTAATACTTTGGATTGCAAGTAACTTGGTTTGAGAGCGTTTTGCAAGACAAGCAAATTTTAAAATATTTATTTATTTATTTATTTGATATACAAGCGACATCTTGCAATTCAAGTACTGTAGTACGGCTTAAATTAAAAATCTGTACAAATTTTTTTGGGGGGATTTCGTTTTGATATAAGAGTGTTTTGGATTACAAGCACCTTTCCGGAACAAATTATGCTCTCAATCCAAAGCATGATTGTAGTATTTTATAAACCAGTGCACTTTGAAATTATTGGAGCTCATATCCATGTACAGTCATGCCTTGGATTGAGAGCATAATTCGTTCCGGAAACATGCTTGTAATCCAAAACACTCTTATATCAAAACGAAATCCCCCCCCAAAAAAATTTGTACAGAAATTTTTAATTTCAGCCGTACTACAGTACTTGTATTGCAAGACGTCGCTTGTATATCAAATAAATAAATAAATATTTAAAAATTAGCTTGTCTTGCAAAACGCTCTCAAACCAAGTTACTTGCAATCCAAGGTATTACTGTAATGGAGTTTAATATCAGAGTACAGGAATCAGAACATACGGGGAGGGGGGTGGTTTGCGAACGTGCAAAATGGAGGCATAACTGCTTAACTCTGCAGACCCAAAGCTCCTTTTAGGTACCGATAATGGCAATTTTCATCTACTCTCCTTCCCCACCCCACCCCTTTGCACCCAGATAGGGGATGCAACAAAGAACAAAAGGGTGACAACTTACACACTGAAACTCACAATCTGTTTGGATATAGCCGCTGACAGCTCAGAAGGCCTCAGTGAGGAAGAGGGAACTGACAAGACGCAGGGTGGGCCGGAAGAACCCCAAAGGCACAAAACTGACTAATACCCTAGCTACGGAAATTGACATATTCTTGCTTAGTCAACAACATAGGGCAGATTTAGCAGAAGACTGCAGCCCTAAAGAAGGACCTCTCTCCTGTAGAAATGACCTTAGACTCAGTCTCAGTACAACTTGCAGGGATTTCAAATATTGCTAATGAGGCTATGAACCTAGCCTGCGCGCAAGAGCTGAAAAACTGGCAAAGCTAACTAGGGAACTGCAAATGAGGCTGGAGGAACAGGAAGACAGGAATCATTGTCACAATTTTAGGATCCATGGCCTGCCAGAATCTGAGGAAGGGGAAGACATAGTGGAATTCCTAATAAAGTGGTTAGCAACTCTGAATTTAGAAAACTCAATATTGAACGATACTGAAAGAGCGCACAGAACGCTAGGACAAAAACCGATAGAGAGCAGCTAACCTTGAGACATAATAATGAGGTTTAAAAAGTACCACCTGAAAGAAAAGGTCTTCCAAGAACTATGAAACACAAGTGATCTTCAATATAAAGGCAGAAACCTACAAGTTTTTCAAGATATTACTGCAGGCACCCTGCAGCAAAGACTGTTTAAACCTTATACTGAGAAATTGAGGTAGGCCTATCACTGGGAGCTTCCATTTATGCTGCTAATAAAACACAAAGGCAGATTCCTTATGGCTTCTACACATGTACAAGCGAGGCAGATATTAGCACTTCTCAGCTTGGAAGCCCCTCCCCCACTTGCACTCGACAATGAAGACCCACTATCCTACGAAAACATAGCAGCTGGATGGAGAACGAAAGAAAAGAAAAAAAATATGGTGACTGGAACCGACAGGGAACCATGACCCACCAGATGCGATGGCTGCCACCATGGCAGACTGACTCCTCCTCACCCCACAACAGTAACAATGGATTCAATTGACAAACATAAGAAAGAGAGATGGATGGAGGAGGTGGGATATAAAAAAATTCTACCATGGTTAGGAGGAGGGAGTCCCCCCCCCCCACACACACACACAAGCCACAGAACTAGTGGCACAAAGTTGGTATGGTTTGGATTCTGCTTTGGTTTTATGTTTAATTGGTTCTTTAATTCCTGTTCCCATGTGCATGCTTTAATATTAGGCGCCCAATAATGAATCCCATATCACCTCTTGTATAGTTGGCTTAAGATATATGCCATGATAGGAGCAGCGAGTGGGAGGGATCTTTCCCTCCTAACACTGAAGGTCTCAGTACTTACAGTAGATAAAAAGAGCCAAGGGTATAGCAGAACTACATAGGCGTAGTCTAGATGTGGTGTTCCTCCAAGAGATGCACCAAAAACCAGTGAATCATAATGTATTTTTAAAAAGAAGAAAAAAGGATCTTGTGATCAGCGATAAGCCTTTTCTGAAAAAAATTAAATTAGAAAATTTTCCTATGCAAATTTGGCTAATTTGCATTGGGTCATTTGCATCAGAAAATTTTCAATTTGCATGGGAAAATTTTAAGCTTATGCTGGAAAATCACTAGAAAGTGATCTAATTCAGCATTTATATTAAATACAAGTAAAATAAACAGTAAAAAAAAGTACCCCATGTTAATCTTTTGTCTCAATACACCACAAGTGTGTGACTTGCAATATTTGAGGGGGGGGGGTGGGATTCAAGCACACTTAATGTGATTTAAATGTAATATTATGTAGACATTTTTATTGGAATACTTTTTCAAGATTTAAAGATAATAGCATATACTTCCCTTATTGTTTAAATGTAAGAAAGAAACAAAGGTACTGAAAACTGCTGACACACTAATTCAGCCTTCCCCCACCTGGAGCCCTCCAGATGTGCTGGACTACAACTCCCAGCATCCTTTAGTCAGCATTGAGGGCTCCAGGTTGGGAAAGGGTGCATTAATAATGTTAGAAACCCAAAGAACTGTGCATCATATGCTGAGAACCGCTCATCTATTTCAACAGAGTTCAGCTCTCTTCTATGATGGTTGTTGGGGCACGTTTGATTTCTCTGTCACTTCTTAGTACTTCCATTTCACTCTGAGACTCTGCATATGTATTCTCTGAAATATTTGCTTGGAATAATCACCTGAAAAACATTAATTATAACTTTGAAACTGCCAAGCTTGCCTAAACAAATTCAAATATTGTATTTGAAACTGGCATCCATTCATTGTTACTAGTGAACTCATGACAATGATTTCCCACCCCACATCACTGCCTACGCTGTGATATGCTCTTTGCATATTAGATAGCAGAGCCAATATTCTGTAAAACATTATCAAGGGGGAATACATAATTCAAATAAATGCCATAATATTCAGAAGATAGTGCCATTTAAAAGACATCAGTTTATAGAAGCCCTGCAAATATAAAGAAACAGTTGTGAAAAGAAAATGAAGAGTGGTGCAAGTTTTGAATAGCTTCAGCAACAGCAGCATAGTGGGTTGTTTCCAGTGGTGTCATTCTGCAAAGCTTCTAACCCAGTGTTCTCCAACCTTGGGTCCCCAGATGTTTTTGGCCTACAACTCCCAGCATGCCGCAGCCAGCTATGCTGGCTGGGGCATGCTGGGAGTTGTAGGCCAAAAACATCTGGGGACCCAAGGTTGGAGAACACTGTTCTAACCATTGTGCAAATATGAAATCCAATACATTGGAAGCATAAATGCTTTCACAACTCACTAGTACTTCATTATGCTAGGTATTGCTTGAGCTAATGGTACTAGTAGTTGTTCCACTTGTACAACTGCTAGCAGAACACTCAACCACTGCTACAGGGTGGGAAACCTCTTTCAGCCCAAGTACAGGATTTGATTTTGGATCAGATCTCAGGAGTCACATTCCAGTGGTGGGTGGTGCCAAGAGCAAAAATAATAATATTTAAAGATCACAGCCTGTTGTAACGAAAAGTTCTTATTGCCAGTAACTAAGCCTTAGGAGAAGCATTTCAGCCTTTTAGAATGGGGGGAAACTGCACAAAAGCTGGTTGGGGGAAAGGGGCTGGGTCAGAGAAGGAGGCCTGGTCCCCTGCGCGGGCCTGGCCAAATGTATCTTGCCGCCTCAAGTGAGGAGGAAGTGCCACTGCTTGCCGCTGCCCACCCGTTGTTTCTCTCAGTTGGTCTACCAGCATGGCCAGCTGGCCCGCCACTCTCTCGCTTGCTCGGCCAGCCGGTTGCTCACTCCTGCCTGCCCAGCCACTCCCACTTTGTGGCCTAGCTGCAGGGCTCCCGTGAGAGGTTGGCCGACCTCTCGCAATAATTTGGCTGACCTCTTGCGGGAGCCCCGCGGCTGGGGCACATGGCAGGAGTGGCAAGCTGGGCTGGCTGGCCGGCCAAGCAAGTGAGGGAGAGTCTGGTCAGCCAACCAGCCAAGCAGGTAGGGTAGGTGGGTGGCAGTGGCCACCAGGGATGGGGACTCGGACTCGAGGACTTGACTCGTGAGTCGGACTGAGTCCCCCCTCTGACTCGACTCGGACTCGAGTCCCAATATTTTTAATGGGACTCGAGACTCGACTCGGGACTCGAGACCAAGGACTCTTCAACATCCCTGGGCTGTGCCAGAAGGAGTGGAGAGGAGCGTGAATGCCAGCGAAGAGCGCATGGAAGCAAGGTGTGCTGCTGCTCGGCCACTATGGGCGGCTACCAGGAGTGCAGCCCCAACAGTGTGTCAAGATTTATTTTTATTGATGTGTTGCGTACTTGGGAGAGGCAGAAGAAGGACCTGAGATTACTCTGTGTGGCTGCTCTGAGTGTGTTTCCGGTTCCAGCAAGTTCATCACCAGTGGAGTGGGTGTTCAGTGAGGGTGGAATTGTGATGAGATCTCACCGTTCCAGAATGGGGGGCAAACATTTAGAAAAAATCATGTTCCTCAAATGCAACATGGATAAGTTTTAGGAAGTACAGTAAGTTTATTTTTTTAAATCATTTTTCTAAAATGCAGCCTTTCAGACATTTTGGGTTTGGCTGCCTCTGCCTGCCTGTCTGGGGTTCCCAGCCTCCTCTGCCTGCCTGGTCTCTTCTTAGCCAGTTCCACAGTTTGAATTGTCCAAGACAAAGGCCTCTGCCTGCCTGCTTTGGGGTTCCCTGCCTCCTCTGCCTGCCTGGTTATTTTGGGTTTTTCTGCCTGGTCTGTTCTTGCCAAAATCAGTTGCAGAGTTTTGAAATAAAAAGGCACACTTGTGCCTAGAATTTATTTAAACCACACATCTGAAGTAGCCTTATTTTGTTGGGGAAAACCCCCATTGATTTTAATAGGGACTCGTGGAGTCAGCTTTGGGAGTGACTCGTGACTTGTGACTCCTGAGTCACCATTTTGGACCAAGGACTCGGACTCGGACTCGAGACTCGGGTCCAAAGACTCGTGACTCGACTCGTGACTTGAGACCAAGGACTCTTCAACATCCCTGGTGGCCACCCATGGCAGGAAGAGGCAGCGGCTGGCGGTGCACCCAGCAGGTTGCTCTAGAGAGCCCTGCCAGTTGCTCTCTTGCTGCAGCAAATGCCATAGCAGGAGAGCGGCTGGTGGGACTCTCCAGAGCACCCACTGGAGGTGGTAGGGAGGCAGTGGCAGGCTCTCCTGGCAGGGGGAGGGAGGGAAGCATTGCAGTTCAGCACTCTTCCTGCTCTGCCGCCTGATGCAGGTGTGTCGGCCTGTGTAATGGTAGGGCCAGCCCTGCCCCTGGGGAACCCCTTGGGATTTCAGGAGGGCTGTGATTGGCCTCCGCGACTGAGGTGCCCCACCCCTGCACTAATAGAACAGTTCTACCTCTTGTACTTTTTCTGCTGGCATTACATTGGATACAACCCACAGTCTTCATTCATATCAGGACTTTCTCTACTAAGATTAAAGAAGGGAAGCATGGGGGAGGTACATTTTACTTTCCCAGCTTTAAGAATAGTCTTCAGCTAAGCACTTCTAGCCCAATAGCTTATTCATCAGGAGTGAGTTCCAAACACTTCATAGGAATATGGAGCCCACTGGAGTACTCCATTCTTTGCCAATCTAAAATGGCATGAGGAGGTATGCTGTAACCACCTTAGGGAAAAGTTCAGTGTAATATTAAAGGGGGCTCAGTGCTTTTCATTTATGGACAAGTATATCAGTAGAGTAAAAGCTCATTTAATATGTCAAATGTGTCCTTCCCTTCTACCTTGCTGACACTTGACACTAATGTGAAATGGCCTTAGAGCTTTTCTACATGAAGCATTTATTGTGTGTCGTGATTCCTTACTCACGGTTGTTTATAGGCTCTTTAGACGACACCGTGACACTCCAGTTTTGCTTCTGTTTTTTCAGAACAGTTTGTGTTCTGGTTTTCAGTTTTCTTTAGAATGGGGGAAAGGGCACTGTGTCTCCTTGTGTATTTGAGCTATCTGCTTAAGCACAGCTCCACCTAGAGATTATGTGGAAAAGCAGGAAAGGAAGAGCTGTTTGTGTAGAGCTTGGATTCAATGCTGTGACAAAACTGAAAGTAGATACAGCAAATTAACAGCTTTGTGTAGAAAAGCCCTTAGTCTAAATCTGGTACTTCTAAGGACCTTTGCTGGTTCATAATTTCTAAAATGACAGGTCCTGAGTTGAAGTCTTGCCTTCTGCCTCTGAAGCCCTAATATCTGATTGCAGATATTGGAGGGATGGTTGAGGTCATCCAGAGATGAGTAAAATGAACTTGACCCATGTCAAAAGGAATTCTTTTCTTTCTGATCATTTTGCATCTTTCCAAGGTTGAGCTCCGGCATGGAGGGAAAATGTTCTCGGGACTTGAGCCCTAATCAGCATCATAAACCCTGAGATTAATAATAAAGGAGTTGTACATTTTGGCAGCAAACCAGCAGGATTTTCTGTACTGTTCTGTACTCAACAGTGCTGGCATGCCAAACCATCCATTACATGAAGGCTTCTCCAACTCTATCATAGGAATCCACCTAAATAAACAAACAAAACAGCAATAGCAACGATAATAAAGATACTTAAACCACTTCCAAATGCCAAATGGAAAGTTTCTGTTTCTTCCCTTCCTGCCTCCAAGGAGAGCAGGTCTCCGTTTTTGTGCAGAGGGAAGAATCCTTCAGTCCTGTAGGAATAAGACCTCTCCCATCTGCTAGCTACAGACTAGAGCTTCCTATGGATTCCAAGAGAGAATGGGAGAGTTTGCTAATCCACATGAGTGTGTTTCAACCCCCTGCAAAAGGGGGGGGGGTGGCATTTGCTGGTGGAATTTTGAAATGAAAATGGGAGGGGGAGGTTTAATCCCCCTCCCAGAACACCATGGTCCCAATTCAAATTGGGGCCACACACATTTACACTGAAGTAAAAAACAACAACAACCAACTACACATAGCTTCACTATGCATGATTACAAGAACAATTAGTTTGGCCCTGGGTCACACACTTGGGGCAAAACTAATTGCTCTTGTAATAATGCATAGGTTGGGACTCAAGATGGCACTCCTCAACATAATATTCTCCTGTATTAACAAAATTAAGTTGTGGCCCTAGTTTAACTGAACCCTTTGTGTCTAGCCTTGCTATTTCTGTGTGTCTGGTCACAAATGGCTTGCCAATGTGATCACATCATTCTTGAGGAGGGGCAGAATTGCAACACATGTAAACCAGTCCATAGGCGGATAGATGTAGGTAAGGGTTAACACCTACCTGTGCATTTTTCATTCTACAGAGACTCACCTACCCTATGAACCTCTGAATTTGCTGAAGATTAATTCAGGAATGATCAACAAGTAGATGGGTTAGATTCAATGCTAGCTGTCTACCAGGAGAATGGAAATCGCTGGCAGAATGGATTTCATCTGCCCCCACTGCAGTCCCTCGCACACTGCCAAAATCTGCACTGGAGGGTTGGTAATAGGAGGAGAACAAGCAGAAGTCCTGTTGTGCAAGTGAACTTCCATTCACACAACACTGGATTTAACACTATATATTTTTGAACACATTGGCCCATTGTGAACACATTGGCCCATTGTTGGCCTAAGTTCTAACCTGAAATCAACTATCGTGTCATATACTTATATGCTCCTGAAGTGCATAGGCTAATATACTGGATAAGCCCCATAACGCTTGAACGAAGCCTCAGGGTTCCTTTTTAAACACAGCGATTATGTACCATCTTAGTTTTCCTTTGCTTAGGGTTTCAAGAGTCTTCTCCTCAGGCTAATTTCAGGCCTCTTCCTTCAGTGAGAAGCAAGCAATGTGAAACCTGCAGTAGGACAAAACAGTAAAAACACCAAGTATAATGTTATGCTAGGCTTAAGGGTACTTAAAAATGCTATACCACACTGAATATTACATTAATTATTTGAGCGTGTCAGTTTAAATGCTGTCTCTTCACACTAATTTTTGTTCCAATGCTCATTGAAGCACATTTTAAGTACTTTTGAATCATGAATGCCACTTCATTTCCCATAAATACTTTTAAATGGGATATTTGGTATGAGCAATTACTGTATCAAAATAAATTAGTACAGAAAAGCCATGAACAGGATACCGAAATATCTACAACTTGATCATATATATGCTTACCCAGAAATAAGTTCTACTTTTTTCAGTGGGACTTACTTCCAAGTAAGTATGCAGGTAATGGCAGTCTTAGTAGCCCAGCTAAATTATTGTGCCAGTTAGCAGAGGAAGAAATGGGAAATTGGCAAGAGAAAGTAGAATGGATTTCTTCAATGTCAAAGAAGAATCTTTTGCACTTAATAATGCACTCTAAGGAACATGACGCCATTGGCTTTTAAATACAGGGCCAACAGTGTATGAAAAGGAACCAAGGAGGCAATATTTCACATAGTGCTAATCGTGACTGCCACTTTAGTCAGAGGAAATCTATATGTAAATAAAGTGAGCATTCTTCTGAACAGTATGGAAACTGACGTCTGTTTTTCAACAACAATTCAATAGGTTGCAAGTCAGAGATGTGTTCTGAGTCATTTGGCTTCTGGCACCAGTCTCCCAACTCTATTTATTTGCCCAGCCCAACCAGAACAATTCTGTTGGGGACGGAATCAAGCAAGCTCAATCACATCAACAGAAAAAACAGTAAGATCAGAATTTATCCATCTGACTCCCAAGCAATTCTAGTCCCAGGTATCCCATGGTCAGGCACAAATCAGGAATCTTCCAACCCTGGTTCTTATGTTTCAGGAACCTAAAGTCAACCAACACCATGCCTCACCCAAATCCCTGAAATACAAACGTTTTGACAGAATCTCATAACTTCACTGGGCTTTGGGGGGTGGGGGGATCAGTAAAATTGAACTAAATGACAGCTAGTTGTCAGCATTTGGGGGCAATAAAACTGATTAAAAGCACAGGTTGAAAACCTACAGGACCATTAAGCATGCATAGTATCAAATATTCAAGAACATCCTGCAATAGTGGGCAGAACGATTCGTGAAGGAATATTTTGATTGCCTCAGTGGACGGCTTTTCAGAAGCTTGACATGAGAAGTCAAATAAAGCATACCAGTTCAAGCTGTGAAAGTCATTGCATATTAGATAGCAGAGCCAATATTCTGTAAAACATTATCAAGGGGGAATACATAATTCAAATAAATGCCATAATCTTCAGAAGATAGTGCCATTTAAAAGACATCAGTTTACAGAAGCCCTGCAAATATAAAGAAACAGTTGTGAAAAGAAAATGAAGAGTGGTGCAAGTTTTGTTTTGGCTACTTCAACTGTTGCTTTTGATTTTATCTTACTAGGGCTGCTTGCTTTCCAGAGATGCATATCTTAAGACTATTCCATAAGATATAAATATTACTTTATTAGAAATGTAGATAAGGTTGCCAAGTTACAACCCGGATAGTACTTCTGTTTCTGTAACAGGTTTGCAGCTACAAAAGCGGATATAGCTGTGGCTTCGCCTGCCCTACTCCTGTCGCAGTGCCACTGCCCACTCTCCCCTTCTACAGAACAAAGAAAGAGGACTCCTATGTTGCCTGGCAGAAGTCAAGAGATGTGTGCAGTGTGCAATGAGGGCTGGAATGTCCAGAAAAGAACGCATAGTTCCATTTTCTTTCATAGCTTCAAACCTGTTTAAAGGGAATAGGTTTGGAGAGGAAAACATACAAGCACCTATATGCATGACTGTATGTTTCTTCCTCTATGATATATAACACTTCAGGGGTAGAATTTGCATTGGGTAATCAGCCCAGAGGTAAAAGGTTAAACTTTCCATATCCCTGTGCTGTGGCCTGATACAGATTTGGGGGTGGGGGGATGTGAAAGGCATAGTTAGTTTTTGCAAAAGAAAAGGGCATGGAGACAGGGATGAATGGATCAGTCTATTTTCAGTCTATGTCAGTTTCACACGTGTTCATTCATAAATCCATTTCATCCTTTCCCTGCATTAATCTGCAGGGGTGGAGGGGAATCTGCATAAAAATGTGTATACATTACTCTAAAATATGCATCTTATGCACACTCTACTGTAGAATGTGCATTTTATATGAATTTTATTGCAAAATTTGCATTTCTGTATGCATGTCTATATGCTTTTGGAACCAAAAACTGCATCACTAAATTTGGAGAAGTGTAACATCGGAAGGATAATTGCATTCCAATCTGCACATTAGTTCAGGAGGTGTGAATCATCTTTGTTTGCTTCCAAATGCGAACCCAATGGCATTCTCAAGCATCTCTACAGGGGGAGCTCTAATCACAGAAGCCCCATGCGATGCCTAATTTGGCCTAAACTAACAGGATGGCAGGGGTGGGATTTGGAGTCATTAATCTACAAGTAAATTACATATTTCCAAGGCCTTATTGTAAACAATCTGTTTACAATATGACCTTGGAAATATGGAGCTGGTCAAATTAGTTGACCATACTTTTTAAAAAAAAAATCCATCAATTTCTTACCATGCCATATCATCCAAGAATGTCTGGATTTGAGACACCACCATCATATGCTTAATCACTCTAACTCTAATCAGGAAGATTCATGCTTGGCTGAGAGTTAGCACAATCAGCAGGGCCCAGGTGAGTTTCTTCAGCTTGGTCACACAGCTGCTTCTTTCAAGGTGTCTGGGAGTACCTCCTCGCTTAATGGGGCATTTATTACCCCGTGGACCCAATACAGGTCACTTGGTCAAGCCAAGAAGGGCAAGGGTTTAATAAGCATGATGTCATGAAGCCTGTATTTCTGCATCAGACAATAGAAAAAGAATTTAAACAGAATGTTTCTCAGAAGGATAAAATTTGAATTAAATTCCCTTTATTTCATAGATTTCATAGATCATAGAGTTGGAAGGAGCCTACAAGGCTATCGAGTCCAACCCCCTGCTCAATGCAGGAAACTAGAGGAGGGGTCTCCCATCCAAGTAACAACCAGGCTTGACCCTGCTTAGCTTTCCACGCTCAGACAAGCTGAGCCAGCTTTACTTTTATGTACAGTGAGTAAAGCAGCAATGGTCTTTCAACAGTGCACACAACAAATGTCCCATACGTGCCTGCCCAAACCCTTAGATCCACTTCGGAGGTCCTTCTCAGAGAGCCCCCTCTAAAGGAAGTAAGGAGGGTGGCTACTAGGGGAAGGGCCTTCTCAGTTGTTTCACCCCATTTGTGGAATCAGCTTCTCAAAGAGGTGCGCCTAGCGCCCACTCTGTATTCTTTTAGGCGCCAGGTGAAAACCTTTTTATTTGCCCAATATTTTAATGGTTGATTTTTTATTCATTTTTATTATTCTACTGTACCTCTGGACTGATTCTTTTTGGCTTCTTGGTTTTATTGTGTGATTTTATATTGTTCTGCATTTTATGTTCTTTTGTTTTTAAGATGATTGTTTTTATATTGTTTCTCTTTGTAAACCGCCCAGGGAGCCTTTCGGCTGATGGGCGGTGAACAAATATATTAAAATAAATAAATAAATAAATAAATACATGTTAAAAAATTATTTCTTACTACTTTTTAAGTATTCGATGACAATCTGTGTAGAGAGTCAATTAATTAAGCATC
Organism: Shinisaurus crocodilurus; assembly: GCA_021292165.1. Classification (NCBI taxonomy): domain Eukaryota; kingdom Metazoa; phylum Chordata; class Lepidosauria; order Squamata; family Shinisauridae; genus Shinisaurus; species Shinisaurus crocodilurus. Next base: position 229,094,977 of record CM037879.1, read on the forward strand.
ATTGGGTTTATTGATGCTGCACAACAGACTCTCATCCCCACTTTCAGATAATTTCCTCTATGTCGCTTGTCTCCTGTATCACACTGTACTAAATGAGACTTTAAATTACTGCTATAGAACAATTTATTTCAACCAGCTCCTAGACATAATTTTATTTCATTAAAAAATAGCTACTGTACATCATGTTTTCACAAGCTATTCTGATTACAACATTGCAGCATATGCAATAAGTATGTAATGCAGTGGAAGACATGGGAAATGGCTAATAGTTCACTGATAGGTGTGTGTGCGTGTATATATAGATAGATAAATAGATAGATAGATAGAAAGTCCCATTTCAGTTTTGAGTAGGAAAAGCAACATTCAACAAAAGGGTAAGGCAGCTTTGGATGTTTAATGGTTAGAAACTATTTTAGGTGCATTGGATATGATTGGGTTGGATCCAGAGTAACATGCATATCTACTCAGTAAGTTTAGCTCAATGGAACTTACTGACAGGCTAAGTATAGGATTGAAGCTTCTGTTTGTTGAACTTGGGTCCCACTGAAATCATCACTTAAGTCCCATTTATATCAATGGGAATGAAGTTCAACTAACTTAGACTGGATCCAAAGCATACTCTATATTTTTATTAATAGCTGAGATTTCACAACATTTTACAACATTAAGGGCACACTCCTATGCAAGTTTAGACAGAAAAAAAGGCCTACAACTCCCAGCATGCCCTAGCCAGCATAGCTGGGAGTTGTAATTTTCTGTCTAAACTTGCATAGGAGTGCGCCTTAAGGCTATAATCCTGTACTCATTTACCTGGGAATAAGCCCCATTAAACTCACTGGGACTTACTTCTGAGTAGACATATATAGGATTGCGCTGTAAGGCTTCAATCCTAGGTACACTAGGTCCTGTTAAGCTCATGTAAATATGCTTACAATTGCACTACGCAATTGCCAACAGACAAATCTTGAGGCCAAACAGCCCCAACTCCACATACATTCTGGTATATGTAAAACAATAATTCTAAGTGAACAGAAGTTAAATAAAGAAGGCATCAAAACCCTGCATGCTACAAAAATCAGTGTTGCTAATTATGTCAGGCCAGCAAAATCATACTAAAGTATGTAGAATATACGTAGTTGTTTATTCTGACCTCTCAGTAGGATCATTATTTAATAGGGAGTTTAGGTAATAGTTTGGGGGTATATTTATTGCTACATCATGTTTTTCTCAATTGCTGGCAGGACACTGTCATCTTCAGAAGTAATTCCATGAGGTTTTTCATTGCCAGGGTGATTTTTTAAATACGTTTTGTTTAAAACTTGATGCAATATTGCTTTTAAGTAGAAGTTCAGGTTGTGCCACATGTCAAAGGAGTGGCAGGAGGCATAAGAGGAGGAGGAGGAGGAGAAAAAGAAGAAAGATTTTCTGTTTCTTTCGCTTTGCCTATGACCCATCAAGTTTTGGCAGTTTACAAGGATGACAATGAAGCAGAGAAAGGGACAACAGTGAGAAGCTAGCAGTGAAATATACAACACATTGCAAGAGGTTGGAGCCTGGGTCCCTAAGCCATATAGAGCTGTAAAGGCAAACACCATTCTCTCTTACAAGTACTCTGGTTCCTTTATCCCTCTTCACTATTTTTTGAAGTTTAAAGACCTCCTGGATTTAAACAGGCTTTTAAGGTGGGATGATGATGATGATGATGATGATGATGATGATGATGATGATGATTTATGGTCTACCGACCACACCAATAATATATATATATATATATATATATATACACACACACACAATACAAACAAGATATACCAGCTCTCAGTTGTATACTCAGAATAAAAACATACAATATTATTATAAAAATAATAATATCCATAAGAACAGAATTAAAGCATGATGAACATGCCTATTTCAAACAATAAAATATCAACACAAGCCATCTGTTGGACAAATACGGTTTTGGAACCACTTTGAGTGCCAATGCTTTGTTTGGCATAAAAACAATGAAGTCTTGTGGCCCCTTAAAGACGAACAAATGTATTCTGGCATAAGCTTTCGCAGACACTGTCCATTTCCAGGGATGGGGACTCGGACTCGAGGACTCGACTCGTGAGTCGGACTGAGTCCCCCCTCTGACTCGACTCGGACTCGAGTCCCAATATTTTTAATGGGACTCGAGACTCGACTCGGGACTCGAGACCAAGGACTCGTCAACATCCCTGGGCTGTTGACGAGTCTTCTGGTTGTGCCAGAAGGAGCGCGATCACCGGTGAAGAGCGCATGGAAGCGAGGCGCGCCGCTGCTCAGCCACTATGGACAGCTACCAGGAGTGCAGCCCCAACGATGTGTTGAGATTTATTTTGATTGATGTGTTGTTGTGGGGGGTTTGGGTTAGGGTCAGACATTTTGGGTTTGGCTGCCTCTGCCTGCCTGTTTGGGGTTCCCAGCCTCCTCTGCCTGCCTGGTTATTTTGGGTTTGTCTGCCTGGTCTGTTCTTGCCAAAATCAGTGGCAGAGTTTTGAAATTAAGCCACACATCTGAAGTAGCCTTATTTTGTTGGGGGGAAACCCCATTGATTTTAATAGGGACTCGTGGAGTCAGTTTTGGGAGTGACTCAGGACTCGTGACTCGTGAGTCACCATTTTGGACCAAGGACTCGGACTCGGACTCGAGACTCGGGTCCAAAGACTTGTGACTCGACTCGTGACTCGAGACCAAGGACTCTTCAACATCCCTGTCCATTTCATCTGGTGCATCTGATGAAGTAGTAGGCTATAGTAGTAGGCCACAACAAGACTCTTTGTTGTTTTTGCTGCAACAGACTAACATGGCTACCCCTCTGGAAATTGTTTGGTGGAAATTATCTATTGCTCTTTTATTCCATAGTTTTCTGTGCTTGCTTTATTGTCTGTGTGCCTGTTACCAGTCTATTGACACTGGCATTTAGGGCTGGTCAGTGGTAGACAAAAAAAGAGCCCTGCTAGATCAAGCCAAAGCTCCATCTGGTCCAGTATCCTGTTTGCTGCAGAAGCCAGCAGGATGCTTCTGGGAAAGCCACAACAGGGCCTGAAGCCAACAGCTGTCCTCTGTCACTGTCTCCCAGGAACTGGTAAGCAGAGGAGTACCAGGAATACCATCTCCATCTAATACCTACTGATAGACCTGTCCTCCATACATTTATCTAATCCCCTGATAAAGATATCTAAGCCAGGCGGTCCCAATATGGCCCGTGGGTGCCATGACACCCATGGGCACCTCCAATGGTGCTGCAAAGGGGTCCCCAATGTGGTGTCCACAGGCACCTGAATTTTTTAAATTATATTTTTCCATTTTTTCAATATACCTACATGGATTTGTATGAAATGCATACAACTTTCTAGCAATTATAAACAGGCTTCAACAAAAGTGGACTAAATATTCGAATAAGTATCCATTTGAAGTTGGCATCTATATGCCACCTGTTCATATATCAAAAGTATTGTAAGGTCCTCAATCCATTGCATTATAGGAGGTGAGTGTTTATCCATCCAGTTTTGTAATATCAGTCTTCCAGCTGTCATAAGGGTGTAGAGATTCCATTTCCCCTTCCATTTGTTAATTTACATGAAGCAGGTAAATAATTTAAAAGAGTGTGTACATCAGTGAATGTTAAAGACTGCTCCAGTACAAAATTACCTGTGTAAAAACCTCATCCCCAAAAGAAGCAACTAACGAACATTGCCAAAACATACGTTTAAAAGAACATTCACTGTAGCTGAATTAGACAATCCCTCATTAAAAATACATTGTTGTGTCCAATAGACACAAACAATAAAGTTTTTGCTGAATAAAATGCAGTCTAAGATCCATAGACACAACAGGTAGATGCCAAAGCAGCAATCCAGTAATTAGGTATTTTGTGGTGGTGCCCACAGCAGTTTCTCAAATTCCCAAATGTGCCCTGGGTCTAAGCTATCATACCATGCAGCAGCAAAGTCCATAAATTAGGCTGCAATCCTATACCCAGCCGCACATAACTCAATGTGATTTACTTCTGCATAGACACATATAGGATTGTGCTGTTAGTTACACATTGTGCAGAAAAGGCATTGTATACTTTCTCTTGTCTGTTTTCTGAAAACATCTGGGAAAACATGCCTGAATGGAACAGAGAGTCTTGCTGTTCCTTTTTTGGAAAGAACCTGTCAGATGAAGAAATACTACCAATTCCAATTAAGTCCCATAAATTTTGGGGATACAATCTAGTTCTTGCCACACATACTTTTACTCCATATCATATAATATAGACTACCGATAGTCAGAATATTAGAATATTAGAGCCAGTGTGGCGTAGTGGTAAGAGTGTTGGACTGGGACTTGGGAGATCCGGGTTCTAGTCCCCGCTCGGCCATGAAACTCACTGGGTGACTTTGGGCCAGTCACTGACTCTCAGCCTAACCTACCTCACAGGGTTGTTGTGAGGATAAAATGGAGAGGAGGATAAGGATTACGTAAGCCACCTTGGGTTCCTTGCAGGAAAAAAGGCGGGGTATAAATATAATAAATAGATAGATAGATAGATAGATCTAGTATTTATTATTTCTAGAAGATCTTGTCTCAGCCTGCTATTATCCCCCCCCCCCCCTTATGCTGAAAGCTAGCCCCATTAGTACTGCATGGTGTGGAAGAAACCCACTCTTCAAGATAGCTGGTCCATCTGCTGCCCAGAAAATTCAGAGATGATTGAAACTGACAGCTCTAATAATGTCTCCAGTTAGCGTACTGCTCAACTATAAGTAGCCTTTATTTAATTTTCCCTCAAGTCTTGTTACACAGATATGGAAAAAAAGTATCTTTGTATAAATAATAGTAGGAGAATAGTGTTGTTTGCTCCATTGGGACCTAAATCTCATGCATCTATTTTTTATTGCTAATACATAGATGGACCTCTATAAATAATTTCGACAAGGGAGGGGTAACAGACTGTTAAAAGCAGCCACATTCCCATCTTAGGCAAAGCTTACTCAAGAATGCACTCTGTGGAGCCCTTGACTGCCTTTTGCTGCTGAAGACCTTTCCTTTCCCACTCAGGCTCCTCCTGGGCAGCTTTCACTGCACCACCTTAGCCACAGTCTGTGGAGGGTTTTGGACATCAAAAGTAAACAGAAAGGGAGAGATTCAGAGCTTTGGACATTAGTACTTCTGGTGCTGTTTGAAATGTATTTAGTAGAAGTAATTCAGAAGTAATTCAGAAGAAGTAGGTACTGTGCATTATAGAAGAAACAGTCTCTTTAAAACATTATACTTATGAAAGAAAAAAGGTACACATGCCTATAAAAATGCTTTGAGATTTTTTGGCTTTCCTTGAGTATCATGATTCAAGATAATTGTTAAATCATGACACAAAGTACCAGAGAACCCCACTGAGATGAATAGGAGCCCAACAAATCTCTCAGACAGCTCTCTTGTATTTAAACAAGGCTTGCAGAGGAGATCTTCAACTTTCCATGGAGTGGACCCTTATCCTATCAGCCAACTTTCCCCAACATGGTGCCTCCAGATGTGTTGGATTGCAACGCCCATAATTCCTATGCTGGCTGAGAATTACGGGAGTTGCAGCCCAACACATCTGGAAGGTGCCATGTTGGGCAAGGCTGCTATAAGCTAATTAGATCAATGTGTGCTTCACTGGGGCTTTCAGAGCTAATGAAGTTCCCTGGTAATAAATTGTCCATTCTCATGTCAGGGCATTGGATGATGAGAGACAAGTTAATATTTATATAATATAAAAGCTGTTGCATAGTTTGAAAGCACATTTTTCTTCTATGCACTATAATTAATAATGCTGAGAATTATTCCCAGATATGTTCCATCTTATTCAAAATTGGGCAAATTGCCCACCTTTTAATGAGAAAGCTTTAATTAGAAATGGATACCTTAGGCTTTAAAAAAAACAACAACCTGATAAATCAATGATAATAGCTTTTGAACTATTAGACATTAAAGGCACAATCCTATGCATGTTTAGATAGGGAAAAAAAGTCCAACAATTCCCAGCATTCCCCAGCCAGCACTCTAAACCACTGGCTTTAATTGTATGGTCATGTCTACACAGAAACTTCCAGAATTCCTGATCCAGAGCATAGGTGCCCAGTTGGATGTATAACAGCAAGGGTATTACCAGGACAAAAGTACTATTTCAAAATGGAGTTCTTCAGATTGTTCACTATATGGAAGCTGGCCTGGCATCAGCAACAACACGGCAACTGCCCTGAATTATTTTATACACTTGTTCAAATAAATATATATCAAAGCTCTATACAACCATTACCTCCAAATCAAAGTAAAGCAATATCTAAGTTAAAACCATTTCATTCTCATTCATGAAATAAGTCAACTCAGAAAAATATGATTCACTCAAAGGCAGAGCAAAACTGAAACATTCTATAGCTCTTGTGAGAGAAGAGGAGAGATTTCCTTATCTCTTCTAGGAAGAGATTCCACAGTTTTGGGGCTATTGCTGAAAAGACTTGACCTCTCGCCATCACTATTCGAAGTATCATAGATGGCAGAGACATCAGGGCCAGCTTACAATCTCAATTAACTAGTGGGCTAACATGCAGAGATATGCTACTTAAGACATTAGAGAATCAATATGGAGTTGGAATAGCTATGATGCTTGTGGGAACAAAGACCATATGTGTCTCACAAACACGCACACACACACACCTATTGAAGGCAGTTTACATAATCATAAAACATAAAAATAATTAGAAATAAGAACATCTTTATATTATAAGACAGCAGCATGATTTAAAAATGATAACCCTAAGCCAGTTAATTAAAAAGTTAAACAGCAGCATATATTTCAATAAATAAATAATAATACCAAACATTTTAAGAACAGCTGAAACAGCATTAGGATACTTCATTTAAGAGAGTCTAAAGGTGCAAACCTATGCAAGTTTTGACAGAAAAAAAGGGCCTACAATTCCCAGCATGCCCCAGCCAGTATAGCTGACTGGGGCATGCTGGGAGTTGTAGGCCTTTTTTTTCTGTCTAAACTTGCATAGGATTGTGCCCTGAGCTGGTAAAATCTCTCCCAGCCACCAATACTAGATGTGTTTCTACTGATAGTGCTAACTTCAGGAGAACCTCCAGCCTACAAACTTGGTCCTTCAGTGGGTGTGAAATTCCATCCAGAGCCGGGCAGACACTTCCATCCATGTCAATGGTATTCTAAGATGAAGTGGAATTTTCATTGCAAACTCTTTTGGATAGGTATATCATTTAATATTCATTCTCTCTTCCCAGTGAGTCTAAGCAGCCTTAGTTTTGTGTCAGCATTTCTTGCAGAGAATTATCAGCATCATCACCTAACTACTACAATTATTTTTGTAAAGCCACAACAGTTAAACTGGTATAAAATGATACAATGTTTTAGTGTGGTGTAGATGTGTATTCATATGTATGTGTATTTGACATATACCTTGCCCCTTTCTGTGGTTAAAAGCATGTACACGCATTGACGCTAACAGTAGTTACTAGTTATGCAAAGGTAGAGATAAACATGGTTAATAATAATAATTCCTATATCCCATTAATTACACAATCCTTACGGTACATTTATCATCAATCCTCACAGCCGTCATAAAATTGCCCAAAACTTTGTTTGAATGTGCTCAGTCTTAAACAAGGCTGTTGAGAGAGCAATCCTAAAATGGGGGTGGGGGAGATATTCTGTGTAGGAACCACCACTTCCTAAGATGGAGAGGGTGGTTTTACCATCTTTCCCCCCTTCTATTTTCCCTCCCATTGACACCAGCTTCACAGTAGTTTGCAGGCATGATCTGTAGATATGTAAGGGGGATCGAGGAGGCATTGGATCCTGGGGATCCAAGACTGCCTCCAACATGCCAAGAAATGCCTTGATTGGGAGCCTACTGCTGGCTGGAACACCACCAATGGTTCCAACATCTACACCCATGGAGCTTTCTTCAGGTATACTGGGGGACCTTTGGGATGGAAGTGCCATTTTGCCAGCAAAGTGGCACTCCACCACACCCAGTGGTCCCTCAGGTGGCCTACAGCTGGCTTTAGGATTTCTCTGTTACTTCAGAGTACATTCCATTGAAAGTGAGACATGCTTCTAGATGAACAGGACTATGTTAACTGGCAAAAATTCCATTTCCCCCATCTTTCAGTCCTTTGTTCCAAAACTAAATAGGATTTGAAATAGATGCTGATCACACAGAGATCTCTCATGGCAAGTGAAGGGAACTGATTTTACCTCTGCACACTGCAATTATTCATTTTGTTTTCTTATTCACAGAATCAAGTTATGATGGAAAAACAGAAGATTTTACAGGAGAGAGCCAAAAGAATTAGAGAGGCTTAATGTGCTCATTCAGATCAATGCAACAAATAGAAGCAATTTGATTAAGTGCCTTTGCATAAAGTGAAATATTTAGATAGAAAAGGTCTTTTAAATTTAGGCTCAATAAATTGTTGCTTGGACAAATTCCTGCTGGAAAAGCTGTACAATTTCATTCAAAGTAATTCACAGGCCACCAATCTAGGTTCCTTATGTCTCTTACTGTCTTCAGTAGAAGGCAAGTCTGAATGTTACCGGTAACTTATTGGTCAAACCAAGCACAGACTACTAGTAGACTGAGACTCAGGGTGAAAGCAGACATTCTAAAGTGTGGTGGAAGTGGTTTGACACATAAGCATGTGCAGAATGCCTTTCCCTTGGTGGTTCGATGCCATGACCTTTGTCTCATGGATTTCACCAGGGTCCATTGGGCAGTATCCTCCGCTAGTTCTGTTGTGTCAGTGGAACCAACTGCTAGCGCAACAAGAACTAGTGGCTCCTGAAATAACCCCAAATGGGACAGGTCAGTGCACAGAGCTCCCTTCTGTGAGCTCCACTGACCTGCCTTATTCTGGAAAGGACTGTTCCAGAAAGCTTTATTCCAGAAAGCTCATTTCCAGTAGTTTTGGGAACCACTTGTTCCTGTTGCAGCGGCGGTCAGTTCCTGTAGCACAGGAGCACTGTAGGATACTGTCCATTTTGTCCCCCCTGCTGTTAGAAATCTACATAAAACTGCTGGGAGAGATGTTCTGCAGATTTGGAATTTGCTTTCATTAGTATGCTGATGATACTCACTTCAGTCTCTCTTTTCCATCTTATTCCAGCGGAGCTGTGGAGGTCCCAAAGTGGTGCCTGAAATTAGAAATGGGCTGGATCTTTGTGAACAAACTGATACTTAACCTAGGCAAGACAGAAGCGCTATTAATTTGTAGTACTACCAATCTTGTGGTTGGATGGACTTGAACTCCTCTTGAAGGATCAGGTCTGCAGTTTGGATGTACTCCAGGATCTGGCTTTGCCAAGAGGTATCTATCCAGGAATGTCTTTGCCCAGTTTAGACTGGAGTGGAAACTGTGCCCATTTCTGGAAAGGGAAGATCTGGCATTGGTCACCCATGCCCTAGTTACATGGAGTTTGGATTACTGCAATCTGGTTTAAATGGGGCTGCCTTTGAACAGCATCCGGAAACTTCACCTGGTCCAGAATGCACCTCTGAGCTCAAAAGCACTGGTTATTACCATTAAAACCTGAAACAGTTCAGGACCAGGATACTTACCTACTCTCTTAGACTGGGGTCCTCAAAGTGGTTTTCTATTTTCCACCTTGATGCTTATCTTGCCTCATTCTTGTTCCCGAATGCAAGTGTCTTTTTTTTTCTAAACAAGAAAAGTGCACATTTTCAAACATGAAAATGTGCACCTTTCCAAGCATACACCCCATATGTGCACTTTCACCCCATAGGCTAAAGCATGAAAATGCACATTTTCAGAAGTGCACACTTGCACAAGTGGGCACTTGCAAATGTGAGCTCAAATATTTGTGAAAAATTCCTGAGAGTTATGCTCCTATTCAAGTTCACGTTCGGGATGCAAATGGGACATGTTCACATGATGAAATTCTCATGAAATTCTCATGAAATTCTCATACATCCCTGGTTAGAACTGCCTACCCAAGAAGGCTCGTTATGCTGACCTGCCTTTGGGAGGAAGGTAAAGTCCGTCTTATTTAGGAAGTCTTTTGGACTCCTCGCTGGCTTTGAAAGAGGGTGGGAAACTTTCTTTAACATCTGGAAAGCTGCACCAATTATAGCTGTACTGTTGCTGCTATTTTTATCATTTATGATGGTTATATGTCTTTTAGATAAGCTTTTTATAGTTGCATAATTTTTATTTTTATGTAAATATATTTATTGCTAGACCATTTGGGAGCACTCCTGAGAAGCAGAATAGAATCCATCCATCCATCCATTCTGAGCAACATGTAGCTCTTCAGCCTTATTTTGATTTGGTAGTACTCAATGAGACAATAGCACTTATGTAAATTAGCACTTACGTAAATTGATAAATTAGTAAATTAGCAAATGCTTTGTGCTACAGTCATTTATGCTAGCACAACATAATTACATTAGTGGCAGTGTTGCATTGGCATACTTCTGAGACTTCTCAAATTAGACTGTGTGCAGTGGAGAGATTCCCCCACTTCAAATTACGAGCACGAATCCTTTCATGCTATGCTATAGTATTATCCCATGGGAAAATGTCTGGGAAATAAGAAGATCTTCACCTGACGCCAAAAAGACCACAGTGTAGGTGTCAGGTGAGCCTCTCTGGGGAGGGCATTCCACAACCAGGGTGCCATAATGGAAAAGGCCTTCTCCTTAGTAGCCACCCGTCTCACTTCATTTGGCAGGGGTACCCAAAGAAGGACCACTGAAGGTGATTTTAGGGTTCAGGCAGGTATATATGGGAGGAGATTATCCTTCAGTTAACCTGACCTCAAGCTGTTTAGGCCTTTGAAAGTTAATACCAACACTTTGAATTGTGCCTGGAAATGGACTGGCAACCAGTGCAGATCACAAAGAACTGGTGTAATATACGTATAGAATACAGTACACCATGCAGATAGAAATGTTCTTATTTTGTTTCAGCTACATTTTTCTCAACTTTAGACTATGATTTATATATATACAAATTAATCTTAGCCACAATATTATCAAAGCAATATGTTTTTTTTCATTCATAAGTTTCTGTCAGTGATATTGTTTTTGATTACTATATTTATATTCCAGATTCACTCCCAACATTGTTTATGCTCCTCATAGCTTTTCAGATTTCATTTAAACTCTAAGGTTTACATCCCTGGATGTTTTTAATCATTGGGAGAGAAGAAGAAAGGGGATGGAAGAGAAACAGCTTTAAAATGGCCGGCTTCATCCATAAAATTGGAATAAACCATGCAGAAAATGAAATGCACATTTTTAAACTAGTTTAGGCACCTTCTGGTCAGCTGAAACTACTCAAAGCATAATCCAGCAGGTGTTAGAATAATTAGAATCATAATTATTTTTGTCAAATGCAAGAAATATTCTTCAGCATAAGGCTGCAGAATGTAAAATTTTACTATTGCGCACAAATCTTAACTTCTAAATATGAGAAGGTTGCCTGGAAGTCATACCCTCAACCATTGGAATTTCTATCTTGATTCAATATGTTGAGGCTGGCTGTAGGTACTCAGTGAATGGGCTGGGCCATTTTAGCCTGGTGCACCCAAAACAAAAAGTCTTGCAGCAATTTAACAATTTTATTGCAGCATATGTTTTCATGGACTTTGTCAGATGCATGAGATGTTATCCTCAATTGGCAGAAAGAGAGAGAGAGAGAGAGAGAGAATGTAAAAAAGCACCAGTAGGTCTGCAGAGCCCAAATACACACAGGATAAGAAAAGTGGCTCATTTTTAACAGGAGTAATTGCTGCAGATTCACTTTCTAGACTCCACAGTACAATCATGTGAAGGATAAAACACCACCTTATACTAAACCCACTGACTGCTACACATATCTACGCACTTCTAGCTACCACTCAGGGTTCATCACATTATCTGCAGTCTACAATCAAGTATTATGACACTGCCTTTGTTTCAGTTCCATGAACTCAAGACTCATACCTGAAGGATTTCCATCCAGCATTCCTAAAGCTACAGTGCTCACACAATGAAGTAAAGAAACAAACCAAAACAGTTATACTGGTCAGGAATTGCCTACTATATGATAGACCTAGGAAAGTGACAGAAGATCACTGGCCACCTATGACTCCCAGCAGTACATTTAGCTTCAGCATTTGTTAGAGACTATATATGGATCATAAGCAATGAGTGCTTCAGTGCTTCCTGCACTGTTGGAGGAATTAATTGGTTCCTTACAGGTAGCTAAGTCTACAATAGCTGTTTATAAAAGTCTTTTGGAGTGTAGTAAAGTAGCTTAGAAGGTCAGAGATGAATGGAATGAGGAATTAGAATGCTCTATATGGTCTAAACAATGGAAGGTTGCCTTAGTTTCCATATGTACGCTTTCTGTAGATTTAAAATTGAGACTGGTTCAACAAAAAATGATATTTTGTATATATTGGACACCTCAAAAGCTTGTCAAGAAGAAGCTGGCTAGCTCTGCTAGATGCTGGCAATGTAATGCAGACAATGCCTCATTAAGGCATATGGTGTGACCATGTCCTGCAGTAGTTGGAAGTCATTGCTCATATAAATTTTGTGCTTGAAAAATCAATGATAATAGCCGATGTACACACACTTTTAAATTACATCCCTGTGATGTGGGGATTAACAGATAGACCACAAAACTGGATACTGAGAGCCCTTAGAGACTTACACTCCAAAGAGACTTATACTCCAAGCTTGGAAGGAAAGACACCCACCACCTAGAACTCAATGGACTGAAGATCTCACTGCTCTTGCTACATTTGAGCATATATCCTACAACCATCAGTCCTATGGATGCTTATTTAGATATATGGACTGTTTATATTAACATATAAATTTGAAATGGAAGTGTTAAATCCTCTCTCCCTTGTGTTCTCCCCCATTTTTTTCCTATATCAAGAGAGATGTTAATGATTACTGTGTAGTGATATGTTTTATGATATGCATTTTTCCACTTCCCCCTCTTTTTTTGTTATTTTTTGTTATTGTTTTGTTGCAAATAAAAAGATTAAAAAGGGGGAGGGGGAAACCCTATGACTTGTAGCTAAAATTGCTTCAATGTATCAATAGTCTGAGCAATCCTGGACAATGAAACTTCACACACACACACACACACACACACACACACCTCAGGTTGTAGGCCTATCCTTGCTAACTAGACAACTCCCTAATCTAAAACAACAACAGAACAGCAACAACAACACTTGTTGAGCAACACAAGACCAGGGACTAGGCCTTGCAACAAACCCCTATCCATTCAGGCAGTGGGATTACAGGACCTAGTAACATCAGCCCTACAATCAGGGTCTCTTTCACCTGCTTATTCACCAATGTGATATGCCAAAATCCACTGGTCTACTCTCTACATAGGACAAACAAATCAGTCCCTAGGCAAGAAAAAATGGACTAAAATGTGACATAAAATTGCAGCATTCAGGGGTCATCAGAGAACATTTTGGTATCCTAGATCTCCTAGCTCTAGTGTGAATGGATGGCCATCTAACAGGGATGCTGTAGTAGTGGATTCGTAGGGGTTTGGACCACATGACCTTTGAGGTGCCTTCCAATTCTATGATTAGTCACATAGCCAATATTTCTAAAAGGTCTGCTGCCACAAGAGATTTGCCTTCCAAATAAAGGACTATCAAACAAAGCCAGGGACAGAAGATGTGAACAACTGGGTGACCTGTTGTAAAGCTCATCCTTCTCTAATCCCATCTCTTCCTACTTTGTCATTTCCCATTGATTGTGTCATGTCTGCTTCTAGATTAGATAATGTTTTTCCGTTTGCTCTGTAAATCTTCTAACAAATTCCTTAGTGTTATACAAAAATAATCATCGGTAAAAACATTCCCCAAATCCTTACTGTGTTAGCGCCATAGCTCTATCATGACATCATTTTACGTAACAGTGGGATTTATGGGGGACTCTGACTCATAAAATATGGAAGCATCTTTGCTCTGAAATAATGTAGGGAAGAAAAACTAGCTTCAAATTCATGCTGTTTTAGGAACTCCCTGTGTGGTCCCAGACAAGCCACTATTTCTGAGATCCAGTCTTCCTCTCATAAAAAAAATGATGCTCCTCACAGGGCTGTAGCTAGGACAAGCAAGATAACACACATCCAATAAAGTACTCAGTTAAAGTCTAAGGAAATTAATCAGTTTCTTCAGATCTGCCTGGATGATAAAGACAAAGCAGCGTGGCTATAATATTTCATACAACAAAACCATTGGCAGGGAGCTTGGAAGAGGGAAGCAATTGGCCCCCAAGACTGACCAAAGGGGCTGAGCCTTCCCTTCTCCCAGGGATGATCAGACAAAAGAAAAAAGAAAAAAAAGATTGCTTTTGTAGTCAAGCTAACTGATAAAGAACGGGGAGGTGCAGCGTGTGTTCTAGGACCCAACAACAAACTTGCATGCTATGGCTTGGGAGCAGAGCTTTGGTGTTGAGGGAGAACCCAAACTGAGCTGAGCTCTGAGCTACTGACCTGGTTCACCCAATCAAAATGGGCCATGGTGGCTTATTTAAATCATGATGCATGCCGGGCATGTATGGGGCACAATTTCCATAATCATTGCTAGAGTGTGGCTTGCCGTGTCATCTGAGCCCAGGTAGGATGGCTTGTTGGACAAGGAAACAACCCTCCAGTAACCCTACAACAGCCCATGGGTGGCTTATCCACCCTACTACAGCCCCTAAGCTCTCTGCCTCCATTGCTATTTTTCTTATTTATTTATTTATTTATTTATTTAATACATTTTTATACCGCCTAATAGCCGAAGCTCTCTGGGCGGTTCTTTCTACTTCCTGATTCTATATGTCGAGTATGAGAGTTGTGCCTGAGGTTCTGCAAGGGTTATGTACGTAAGCCGCCTTGGGTTCCTTGCAGAAAAAAGGCAGGATATTTTATAAATATAATAAATAAAATAAAAAATAAATAGTATGAGAACTACAGGCAGCCATTTTGATCTGTGCAACTGAGCACCGTGCAACTGAAGCCAATCACCGCCTCTGCTAGGAGCTTGCCAAACTTGGGCCACTGAAATGCAACAGGGGAGGACGGTTGGAGGCTGCAGGCCGAGTCTCGAGGGCACACTGCAGTGGGCCCAGCAACAAGCACAGTCATGAGCCAATGACACCAGGCCACACTGGCTGCTTGGCTATTGAGAAAAACCAAAACTCTAGTCGAGAACAACCATATCCCTTCATTCCAAATAGAGCTGGAGCTTTATTATTTTTCACAATGAAGACTCTGTAATTAAACCAAGACAGTTGGAGCAGGTCATCTTATTATCCACTCAATGACAATGAGCAGTTAGGGTTCTGTTATGAATATTTCTAAACAGGACTGGCCTTCCCATGAGGCGCTCAGGCGGTGGATTGGGAAGGATGTTGGATCACACACACACACACACACACACACACACGGAAGGTCTGTGTGGGCACTGCTGTCAAGAGAAAGCAAAGGGAAGAAACAGCCTATTTGGACCTTCTTTGGGTCAATGACCAGGGTTGATACCAGCTACACTGTGACAGCAGGTCCCCCCACCCCACTTACATTGCCCAACCGAGGCTCCCAATTTTTGCAGTTGCACAGGTGCAGCTAAAAAAACCATGTGCACAAAAATAATTTTTAAAAACGTTTGCCCACCACTGACAGCCCCTCCAAGATGCAGCTCAGGTACTTTGAAGGGGATGTCAGTGGCTGTCAAAACGGAGATCGCGAAAGCCGGCTGTCAAGCTGGACTTCACAATCTCCAGAAAAAAAGGGTAAAGGGACAAAGAGTTACGGTGAGCCAAAGGCAGCTCAGCAGGGAGGGGGGACAAGTTAGTCTTGCCATAGGGTCCCCTGGGATATCTGTGAGAGGACTGAGAGGGAAGGAGGCGGAGGGAAGGGGCAAACAACCCATAGAGACTGATCATCTGTTGGGCACACTGTGAGTTGTTTAGCCAGCAACAAACCAACCATGGCTTATTGCCGGGGTGGGTAGGTGGGCTAGCATGACACGCAAATGTGCCCAGTGACTTCAATTGGCTCATTTCCAGGTAAGTGTGCATAGGATGATAAGTTTAATTAATGTTCCAGGGTATATTTGCCAAACGGGGCTTACTTTTGAGTAAACATTATACTCAATGGACCTTGGCCATTGGGAGGGGCAGTGCTGGAGAATATAGCACTATGTTAAGTGCTGTATGCAACCTCTGTTTTAATTCTTTTCCCAGCTACTTGTGGGAAAGCAGCACCTCAGCAGCTCTAGTGTAGAAGCAACCTAATAGGAAATTTTATTTTAGGAAAATATTCTTCCTGCCTCCAAGTATAGGGGTCGGTAGTATCCCCAGGAGTCCTGAGTGCAAAATGAGAACTTGGGCTGAAAAGAGACTTCCAACTGCTCCGTTGGCTTTCCTCAGCAGCATGCACATTTGTTATCAAATCTCCTATTCTATTTTTATCTCTCATGGCAGAATTGTTAAATCTTTCTAGCCTTAAAAAAGGGGCATTTCTGTTGTTGCTTATGGCAAGAGGAGCACTGTGGAATGACCACTGATGGTCTTTGGATCACCACTTTGGATCACCACTGATGGTCATTCTGCAAAACAATTGTCCTGCTGCCACAATCTTTTACATGGACAGGCCTGTCCTCTCTGACTTTCCAAGTACCTGAATGATGCCCTTCTGGAGAGATTAGAAAATATAATCTGGAAAAGAATCCCATAAAAACCATAAATAGTTGAGGGCTGCCTTTTGGGGTTTTATTGCAAACTAAAAAAAAAACAAAAAAACAAAAAACCACAGAACTTGTTTTTTGTTTTTAAGTTTAAAGTAAAAAATAAATACAATTGTCTTATGTGGGGTTTTTTCTTTTGTTAATCCTCAGGAATTTTCTTTAACCCACTTTACATACAATCAAGCTGGAGAACATCTAATCATATCTTTTCTTTTTCTAAACTGATTCCCTCCTCCCATCTCTTCTTGTAAATGTCTTAATGTTCTGAGAACAACAATCCATTCTGAATCTCCGTTATCAACTGCTAATGATTCCAAGAAACTGAAAATGTTATGCTGCAGGTGTGCCTTTCAGCGTGGCAGATAGTGCATGGACCATGATAGATTTTATGTCATTGATGAATTTTATTATGAAATAGGATGTGCAAGGAATACTTTTCTACTTTTTATACATGCTGCATTGTAGACCTTCCACAACTAGCTATTGCTCAGCTGTTTAAATAAGGAAGTTTTCCTCTGCTATACAAGAGTCACAAATGTACCTATAACAAGGAACAATGGCACTGTATATGTATACAATTTCACTAGTAGCAAGTAACCCAAATTAGTTTTGATCACATTTTCTTCCTGTGACCTCTGCCATACTCAACAGTCCAGCCGTCTTCTGCTCCCTGAAATGACTCTGCTCATTTTCCCTTGCTGCCCCTTATCACTGGAACTGCCTTAAGGAACATTTCCATGTGACCACCTCCCTCATTTCCTTTAAGTACCTTCTCAAAATCCACATTTTCTGGGAAGCCTTTGGATCACCCCACTAAGCCTTCTTGCTAGAGATGTATGAGAAATTCATTTCAGTTCATTTTTTATCAGGATTTACCCAGTTCGCATGTTCCAGACCAAACATGGACTTGGACGCTATCTGTGGCCAAACTCCATACATTTCCAAGGTTGCAATGTGATTTGCGGACCAAAAGAAATGGCATTCGACAGCATCCGTACATTTGAAAAATGCGCATGAAAAAACCCACACCTTTGAAAAATGCGCTCAAATGCACTTTAATCAATGGGAGAAGAATGTGTGTGTGATTGTGTGCATTTCAAAGATGTGCACAATTGATGCATACATTTGGAAAAATGTGTACAAAAATATGCATGGATTTTCATGCAAAAGAAAAAAAAGCTTGCAATCTGATAGAGACTCGAGAAGGAAAGACCTTCAAGATGGAATTTGGAGAACTTTGGCAACCTTGAGTTTTGCTGATTTGCACATCTTTGCTTGTAACTAAGCCAAACTATATGTGATCAAACTAATCACATATTCTTTCCCTGCTTACCTATGCCTCAATTTCCCTCTTTGTTTATTATTTCCCTGTGTCTGTTTTAGATGTAAGCTTCTTGGGGTCAGTGACTTGTCATACGTGTTCTTTGTAAAACACATGTACATAGATAGCACTATATATGCTATTCATAGAATCATAGAAAGAATAGTAGAGTTGGAAGGGGCCTATAAGGCCATCGAGTCCAACCCATATTGTTGGTATTGTTACTACTACTTATAATTCTATCTTCCAACGTGGTTCAGGATTTTTGAATGGGAAGTTAAGGTTCCAGTCCAGTGCACATTCACTTACAATTAAGCCTCAATGAATTCAGTGAATAAGCATGCATAGCATTTGGACCATTATTATTTTATTTATTTATTATTTATTATTTACATTTATTTATCGCCCATTAGTATCTTTTCAGATGAGTTGCTAACAATTTTCTGGACCTTAACAGCCCTGATATATTTCCTTGTAAGTCTTTAAATGAAACTTATTTCAAAGCAGGTGTTTTCAGGATTCCAGCTTATTCACCCAACTCTACAATTATTTGCTTAGAAGTAAGCCTCACTGATGCCAGTTTGATAAAGCTGATTATTTAATAAAATTAGGGCACAAACCGATGGCCACTAGATGCTGTCTAGATGGTCATAGGAAAAGTCAGAGTCCCAGCTCCAACCTCAGAAAAGCGCTCCAAGGTCAGAGCTGGGACTCCAACTTCGGAGCACCCTCCCTCCACCCTCGCAGCCACTGCAGTTCTTTCCACACTGGCTAAGGCTCCGAAGTCGCAAGACCAACTTCAGAGCTGGTGCTGGGGGGGGGGGCACTCGGGAGGGCAAGGAAGGGAGGAGTGAGGCACTGCCACACTATGAGGAATCCAGGTGGTGCCTCAGCCTCTTCTCCTTGCAAGATGGGGAAAACATTTAGATGGCCAAAATCTGCTGTCTAAGTGTTTCAGAGAGTGAGAGAAGCACAGAGGCAATCCTCCATGCTCCTCCCACCTTCCATTGGATGCCCATAATCCTCCAAGTTTGGAGGGTTACAGGCAGCCACACTGGATGGCACTGTTAATAAATTGGTGGTCATGAAGACTGTTCCCAATATACTTATTCTCAGATAAAGTCTTGGCAACCCTACCCATCATTGCTATCCAGGCAAAGGATTATTCATCTTCAGTTGAGGTAGAATGTTCACTATTTCCCTAGGAACATAGAAATCTGCCTTTTACTGAATCATACTGTTGATTCAACTAGCTTAATATTGTTTACACTGATGGGTAGCACTTCCCCAGAGTTTCAGCCAGGTGTCTTTTCCAGCCCTACTTGGAGATGCAGGGACAGAACCTGGGACCTTCTTTACACAAAGCATATGCCCTACCATTGCATTACAGCCCTTCTCCTTTTGTCACAATGAAGAGGGTGGAATCTAAATCTAGAAACTTAATATTGCAACCTTTGGTGTAGATTTTAGGATTTCAAGAAGTTAGAACTGCACAAAAAATGTGTCCTAGAATCCCAGAAACTACCAAAATAAAGTACAGGCAGTCCCTGAGTTAAGAACGTCTGACTTTTACAGATAACCCATACTTAAGAACAGACTTCTGGGTTCCCCCGCACTACGTCGTTTACGGAGAGTACATAGCATAGTATACTACGCAATTTGTGTACCGCAATTTATGCAATTTGCGTAAATGCCAATTTTAACGTATAGAACACTATCCTGTTCCTACTTACATACAAATTCAACTTAAAGACATCCTTAAGAACAGAACTCGTTTGTAACCTGGAGACTGCCTGTATTTGAAATAAAATGAAGAGCCACCTTTGGTGGCAGCTCTCTCTACTTCCTCACCTGGTCTGAGGACCAGGGCAGCAAAGCAATGTCCTCCAGTCCTGAGGTCTCTGCCTGGTGCTGTTGATGATGGTGGGGGACAGGACAGTGAGGGAGGATTTATTCAGAAGTACATCACACTATGCTTAATGGGGGATAGTCCCTAGTAATTGTGTAAGTTTGCAGCCTAAGAGCATGGGTTATAGTCTACAATACATTGCCAGTGTGCCATGTTCAGTTTGCAATTAATCGGTAAATGTTTAAGGCACCATACAGCTCTTTGCTGGTCCCAGGCACTCCATCCTCCCCATCTGGATTTGGGCCTGAAAGACCAAGGAAAAGTGTGGGCACACGGTGGGTAGGTTTTAAGCAAGCACAGTTTAGAATATTGCACAGTTCTGTTCTGAAAGCAAGCAAGAGGTTAATTAGCTTGCCTTCTATAAAAATTTAAATTATAGTAATTATTTCTAATCATGCACATATATTTGCATATGTAAATCAGCATATGCGTATTTGAGCAATATTTTGTGTATGTGTCCTATGGGCCTAAGACATGGATCTTTTAGGAACCTAGCACGGTCCCTGCACATGACTCAGCCACACAAAGTTATTTGGAGGCATTACACATTCTCTGGAGTGACAAAGTTTGCAGTGCACTTCACTTCCTTCATCACCCAAAACTTACATCAATCCATCTCATTAGTACTTTGAGTTAATCCTCTTTGCAAAGTTAAGCAAGCATTAAAATGAGAAATATTCATTTAATTCATTTTTTTAAAAAAAATTCATAGCACATAATGCTTTCCCCAAGAATGCTGAACTCTAATATGTATACAAAGGTCTTGTGCACATTTTATTACTGAGTGCATAATACATGGAATCCCTCATCTGCCTGTGTTGAACAGCAGCCAATAGACTTTAGTTGGTTATCTACAGGCTTCAAGTTATTCGAGAGAATGAAGAAACATTTGAGAAGGCATTTTAAGAAAACCTTGGCTTTTACACAGTTGATGGTCCTTTTGGGGAAAGAACTGAAAGAAGTGAGCATATGGATGTCTGATCTGGCCACAGTCATGCATGCCTTATTACATCCCATTTGGACTACTGTAATGTGCCCTACATGGAGCTGCCTTCGAAAATTGTTCAGAAATTTCAGCTGGTCCATAATGCTGCAGCCAGACTGTTGACTGGGGCCAGTTACAGGGAGCATGTGACTCCCTTGTTACAGCAGCTTCACTGGATATAGGTTTGTTTCTGGGCAGAATTCAAAGTGCTGGTTATAACCTACTAGCTTTTTTACCCGGCGTTGCACGGGTCGTCATTTTCCTATAGGCACTATTTGTTCAAAATTCCTTAATGTAGCTGACCGCTGTTTTGAATTGCTCCACAGGAAAGGTCCCCCGGGACTACACAATGAAATCCCAGCTCCCCCAGGACTACAAACTCCCCCAGGACTGCACAATGAAATCCCAGCTCCCCTGGGAATCCCAGCTCCCCTGGGACTGCACAGTGAAATCCCTGCTCCCCCACCCGGGACTACACAATGAAATCCCTGCTTCCCCCCCTGGACCACACAATGAAATCCCTGTTCCCTTTCCCTCGGGACTGCACAATGAAATCCCTACTCTCCCAGGACTACACAATGAAATCCCCCCCCCCGGGACTACACAACAGTGAAATCCCAGCTCCCCCCCAGGACTACACAATGAAATCCCAGCTTCCCCGCACCCAGGACTACACAATCAATTCCCTGCTCCCCCCTCTGGTACTGTACAATGAAATCCCTGCTTCCCCCCCCGGGACTACACAATGAAATCCGTGTGTGTGTGTGTGTGTGTGTGTGTCCCCAGGACTATGCAACAATGAATTATCTGCTTTCCCCCACCCCTGGGACTTTACAATGAAATCCCTGTGTGTGTGTGTGCCCCCCGGTACTACACAATGAAATCCCTGCTTCCTCCCCCCCCCCCCGGACTTTACAATGAAATCCCTGCTCCCGCGGGACCACACAACAATGAAATCCCAGCTCCCCCCGTGTAGGTCCTGGCTGCAGTTCATATGAACATTCTGTTTGGATGTAGGAGAGATTTGCATATCCGCTCCTGATTGGGCCCCTGTGCTGGCAGTTCATACCAACATTCTATATGTTAGTGGACTGATTTGCATAACCGCTCCTGAATGGCCCCTGCGAACATTCCAAGTGACGCCATTGGCTCTCATCTATTTTGGGCTGTACAGGCGCAGCAAGGGCCTTTTCAGAGATTTGAACCCACCAGTCTTTGTCCTTGGGTGATGGGGAGTATGCGTGCCAAGTTTGGGGTGGATCCGTCCAACCGTGTAGGAGCCTATGCGATGCACGCCAACGCCTGTACAGACATACGGACAGATGGACGTACAGACTTTCACATTTATATAGTAGATAGTAGATAAAGCCCTATATGGCTTGGGATCAGGCTACCTGAAATATCACCTTCTCCCATATGAGCCTGCCCAATTCTTAAAATCTTCTGGAGAGGCCCTTCTTTCAAGACCGTCACCTTCAGAGGCATATTTGGGGGCAACCAGAGAGAGGGCCTTTTCGGTGGCCACTCCCTGGCTGTGGAACTCCCTCCGAAAGGAGGCTAGGTTTGTTCCCTCTCTCTGCTGTCCTTCTGCCAGCAAGCAAAGACCATTTTATTCAACAAGGCCTTTGGTCTGTAAGTAGTTCTGTTGGGCTGGGTGCTTTATTAAAATTATTGTTTTATTCTGTAATTGTTATGTTTCTATTGTCCTTTAAGTTATTGTTTTAGTCCATTTCAATTGTGCCAGTAAGCCGCCTTGAGTGCTGTTTTTTTGGTAGAAAGGTGAAGTACAAATCAAATAAATAAATAAGAGAAGAAGCAGGTCTGGGGGCACTTATCAGTTGGCCATCTGCTAGGGCAGTGTTCTCCAACCTTGGCGCTGGCTGGGGCATGCTGGGAGTTGTAGGCCAAAAACATCTGGGGACCCAAGGTTGGAGAACACTGTGCTAGGGTGTGGGCCCTCAGCAGCTGCCCAACCATGCCGATCCTTGACTCCAGCAGCCCTGACTCCGCCCTTCCTCTTTGTGTGGCACCCCATCCTCCCATTCTTTGTATGCGAATCCCTCACTTGTGTTATTGAATGATGTTAAAAAATAATGGAAGAAGCACACTAGTGTGAGATTCCACAGGGAAGGCAAAACCTCCACGAACTTGAAAGAATGGCTTGCACGAACATTTCCCTCATAAACCTCTCCTTATGCATGTAGTATCTTTGTCCCAAGTAGGAACGACACAAAATTTCTTGCACACAGAAGTCATGTTAGGAAGTGAAACCATTTATTTTTTATTTTACAACAGACTAAAATGGCAATCATGCCTTTTATTGCCTTGACACCACCAAAAACCCATCTTCAAGGGTAACCGGCTTGCTCCTCCAGTGGGGTTTGTGCGCCACTGGAATAGGAATCCTAACCAGGATTGTTCATCATTCAAGGAAACAAATCAAGCAGGTGTATGACTTACGACTAGAATGTTTCGTGAATGGAATCTCTATACTCTTGCCAAAAAAAGAAAATGTTACTAGGATGATTCTAAAGAAATACACGGTCAACTTGCACAGTTTATGTCATCACAAATAATGATCTAAGGAAACCAAAAACTATTTTGAAATGCGTGTAGCCAAATCCATTCTGGAAGAGTAATGTATTGAATTATGATTAATGAAACCACATGGCTTGATTTGTATTTGTCTTTGAATCATGGTTGGCAACACAACTTGACAAAAAGGAAACAGAAGGCTATTGATTAATAACTTCCAGCTCACTTCATTGCGCCTGGTTTTTCTGGCATCAAAAGTGTTCTTTAATGTGCATAAAAGGGAGCAACCACAACATTTCTGTTTAGCCTGAACTATAATTAATCTGTCAGCATCATATTTGATTAAGAGCTGCATATACGCAATCACACAAACTGCCCATCAGGTAGCCTAAGGGCAAACATACTGGAGTTGGTGAGGGAAGGGCTACGACCCCCCTACCGCCCACACCAGGGTCCCAATCTGGTTTGGGGGGCCCTGCACCCACTTGAGAGTAAAAACGGGATTATGGGAGATGCAGCTGATAGATACAGTAATTTCTGTTATGGCCCTGATTTTACCCAGCAGACCTCTGTGCTCCTCAGAGTTATTATTTTTCTTGATAATACTAAATATTGTTACAGTAAAACACTCTTTGAAAGATACTACAGTCACCTAAGACAAATACGTAAAACAAGTAAGAATTTTTTTGGATTTTGGTGCCAGATGGTACTGAGATAAACCAAAATTGAATAGATTTTGGAACATCAGTGTCAATGAATACAATACAACACACTTCTAAAGTTAATCAAAGAATGATTTAATACTACCTGGACAAATTCTTGGCTGTTCAATTTTGGAACAACAAACATATGGCTCTGTGCAATCCTTTCCTTTGTTGTAAATGATAGTTACCAGGCAATATCCTGGTATGGAGGGGTGGGCGGCCCGGCGGCGGCGAGGGGGGTGGTGCGGCAGAGGCGGCAGCAAAGAGGAGTGCAGCGTTTCTGCGCCCTCTTCAGCCACGCGCCCTAGGCAACCGCCTAGTTTGCCTAGCGGTAGCGCCGGCCCTGTTTGTTAGCCTTCCAGCATGCTACTAAAATGTTTTTTTTTTAAATTTCAGAAGATTTTAATCTATTTTAGATATGAGTTTTATCGGTGCTGCTTTTAAGTATTTATACTATTTTATTTTCAGATGGGGATGCTACATTGGCTTTTATTGATTTATTGCTGATGCATTTTTTTATTTTTGCTACTGTCCTTTACAGTGTAATCTCTCTACATGTCTACTCAGAAGTAAGCCCTATTATGTTCAATAGGGCTCAGTTGCAGCCTTTTTGTTGTATTTTTGTTATTATTTTGATCTTGTACTGTGATTTTAAAAAAATGTTATTATATTATAAGCTGCCTTGGGCGTTCCTTATTATGGGAAAGGTGGGTGGGAGGGACCGTGGCTCAGTGGCAGAGCACATGCTTTGCATGCAGAAGGTCCCAGGTTTGATTCCCAGCATCTCCAGGTGGAAGTAGGAAGGAATCCTATCATAAGCCCTATAGAGCTGCTGCCAATCAGTGTCAAAAAAAATACTGGGCTAGATGGATCAGTGGTTTGACTCAGTATAAGGCAGCTTCCTATGTTGCTGTGGGATACAAATCACTAGATAAATTAAGTAATACATGACCATGTGCTTTGTTCTCAACTCCAGTGATTTCTTCCCCATCAATGTTGTGGCTTTAACTAGCAATGCTCCCGATCTTCTCCATCTGTCTCTAGAGTCTGACCAACAGAGTACGTTGTACACACTCTCTACCTGTGGATTCTCTCTACCTGTGGATTCTCTCTACCTGTGGATCTCACTTTCTGTTCTTGGATGGAAACACTCCCTGCTGCTACCCATGCCTAGCTGTCTTCTTCCTTATTCCTTTCTTCCAGCTCTTCCAGTTGTTCCATTCCTGTCTAACTCAATTATCAGGTCCAAACTCTTGACTCTAGCCAGTGGCTTTAGTTAGCTGGAATTCACTTTTAGATGATCCTTCAGCTTGATTTGCTTAGAATTTCTCCATCAGCTCTTTTGTTCCCACTGAGACACTTGCCTCACAGAGAAAGGCACCTTTTCTTGACAGTGCCCTCCCTACTGGGTGGCCATGTGTCCTGCTTCACAATCCTCTATTTGAAGGGCTGTCAGAAGACAGTTCTCTATTGGAAGGCATCCTGTGTTTGAAGGGCTGTTTGGTCCTAGACTAGTTTATAGATAAAGAAGCATGAGAAGGGAGAGTCCAGGGGCCTTGAAGTTGCCCATCCACAGCTGGCACCTGGACAGCAGAGTGATGATGGCTAAACTAGACACTACATTACTGGTGCAATCCTATGCAGGTTTAGACAGAGAAAAAGCCTACAACTCCCAGCATGCTCCAGCCAGCCTAAGTATTCACATATGCCACTTTTATGCAAATTGGTGTCTTCTTTCATCCCCATGATGCATTGTTTCTTTATTGGTGATGTCTAAGTAGCCACCCTCTCTTCCTACCTCCTGGGTCTAAGAACTAGTATCTGATGGCATTCTGGCACATCTGGCATCCCTTCTTTGGACCTCTTATATTTTTTCAAGTTATTGACTGCAGTTCTCCAAATATACTCATCTGTTTCAATCCTGGAAAAATCTACTTAAATCTACCTAGTTAAATAAAAAGCTAGTGTCCTTCATCAACCCAGGTCAACAACTGAGTCTTATTCAGATTGCTTGAAACCAGTTCTTGTTCTGAGTTCCCTTCCATCTCATGGTCCTCCTCCAATTTTAAATTTTGTATTGAAATTTTATGCTGTTTTTATTGCATTTGTATTTTGTATGGTATTGTATGAATTGTTGTTAACCGCCCAGAGAGCTTTGGCTTTTGGGCAGTATAGAAATGAAATGAAATAAATAAATAATAAACCCATGGAACTCAATGTGGCTTACTTCTATACATGAGTAGCCATGTTAAAAGACTACAGCTGTGAGAAAGCCATTTTCAAACATATAATGTAACTGTAGCTAATAGCTATAGCAGGAATCGTAAAATGCATTTGAGCTCTTGCCACTAGTTTGTCCTTGGACTTCACATATGGATCCATGAATATTCAAGTTAAACACAAGGCATCAATGTATTCTTAACATTCGTGTTAAAAGCACTGAACTTTTTCCTGCTCTGGAGATGCAGTGACCAGAAGAGACTTGCCTGCTAAATTTCTAAAATGCAGGAACTCTGCTAGGAATTTTTTTTTTTTTTAAATTTTTAATTGCAACCCTAATAAGAGGAGGGTTCTGGGTGAAAACCTTTCCAAGCTTAGTTTAAGAGCTAAATCAGACATGTCATGGGAGAATTGTGAATCTGCCACACTTAAAAATAAATAAATAACAGGCATGATTTTGTAGAATTAACTTTTCTCCCCCGTGCTAGTTTCCCAATGTAAGTAACACCCAGTCTGTTATTTACCCTGTGGGGCAATGCATATAGGGATCTGTATGGTACCTGTATGTTTGACAACTTTGGTGGCTGGGTGTAAAAACAAGAAGACAGCACAGGGAAGTCTTAATCCACCCCCACCCCCCACACACCACACACACCAATGCTGTAGTCCTAATCAGAATTAGAGTTTCCTCCTACACATGGCTGCAAGGCTGGCATTAAGATGGTGGTGAGAAGGTGGACTCACTGAGGGAGGGGGTCCATTGAGGATGGGACCTCCAAAAGGGCCTCCCAAACCTGGAGCCGGCGGTGCATGACCGCTTCTAAATTTAAAATAACAAACATTTTTGGCCTTCAGTCAAGCTCAGAGCTTGTTTCAAATGGCAGAATTCTCCTCTCTGGGACATGTGAAAATATACTAATAAAAGAAATGTGTCTGAACTAGGTAGGCTAAGTCACAAACTAAGGATCCTGTCTGTTTCTTTAACGTCTCCGCACATGCAAAAGAGCGTGCAAGCACAGCTTTTCATGCCCTGCTCCTCATCCAGTCCCATTTCATACCCTTCATGAAGTCCATTGGAGTTGTGCCATCTAAACATGTGCAGAGTGCATTTCCTTCACCGCCCACCCATACATGCTCTGGAAACAGGGGGTCATGGGTTGCACTCATGCCTGAGCCTCGCATCTCCCTTTTAAGAAATTAACCACTAGACATTGTGTTGACTGTCTGTTTGTTTGTTTATTACGTTTCTATACCGCCCATTAGCTGAAGCTCTCTGGGCAGTTTACCAGGCAAAACTTAAAACTATGAAATACAGTAACATTGTAAAGCATAGTATAAAACCATAAGTGTAAAGCAAAATAAAACCAAGAAAGTAACCAAGATAAAAGCCAGCAGCAATGCAAAGATCTAAAAATGCACTAACACAGTTTTTAAAACAGGCCTGTGGCTCATGCTGGCTCAGCTTGTCTGAGTGTGGAAAGCTAAGCAAGGTCAGGCCTGGCTATTACTTGGATGGGAGACCCCTCCTCTAGTTTCCTGCATTGAGCAGGGGGTTGGACTCGATAGCCTTGTAGGCTCCTTCCAACTCTATGATCTATGAAATCTATGAAACTGAAGCCTGTTGCACCGTGACTATTGAATTTGGGCTCCTCAAAGTGCTGGTAGCTAAACAGGTTTGTTAGCAGTATTCTGTACAACCCTCCGGCAGGGCTTTTCATGCAGGCCTGCAGGCAGCAGGGTTTCTCCTAGTCCAGTGATGGCGAACCTTTTTGAGCCCGAGTGCCCAAACTGCAACACAAAACCAACATATTTATTTCAAAGTGCCAACACTGCAATTAAACCTGAATACCGAGGTTTTAGTTTTAGAAAAACAACTCATACAGTTGTCCGAACTAATTAACATATTTTGTCTTAAAAGAGAAACACAACAACAGAGTTTTCAGTGATGCAAACAGTTTTTTGTTGGGGAAAAAATCAACTCAAAAAATTATTATAGTACTACATTGTACACATAGCCTGAAGGGAATTTATACAAACTTTTTAAATAATTAGGCACATGTATTTTTGGATAAGGGATTCTCAACTTGTAATATGATTATATGCCAGACTAAAATTGTATGGGGCAAGCTTTACCCTGGGTCCTTTCTCTGCTTCTACAGGTGTCGGATTAGTAAAAGTAAAAGTCAACCTGTACTAGGATGAGCAAGATAAACAAGAAAACTAAACGTGCTTAACACATTTTAAACACTTTATGTCTTGGACTGCAAACACTGCATTAGGTAAAAGTTTGCATTGGGCATGCGTTTGCACAATTAATGTGATTTTTGCTATTGCACGCATGCTGATAATTTGTCAAACCTTGGCTCATACTCCGTTAGTTTGAGAGCAACACATGCAGCACTCAGGTCAACTGTTAGGGCTTTACATCCAAGCCATGCTCTGTGCATCATTCTTCAAAATCTTTTAAATGTGATAACAATGTAGAAAAGAATTCTGTAACAGGAATTCTAGAATAAAATTCTGTTCCACACTGTGAGAAAGAACAAAATCATTAGTGTTTTGCAGAAACACTTTTCATGATCTGGTGACCAATGGCTCGAGTGCCCACAGAGAGGTCCCTGAGTGCCAGCTGTGGCACCCGTGCCATAGGTTCGCCATCACTGTCCTAGTCCAAGGGAAGGGAGGGAAGCCTGCGTCTGAAGGCAGATTTCTACTTAATGGGGCAGTGCACAGTTAATTCACTGTGCCTGAACAATACAACACAAAGCTCATCAAGTTTATATGCAGTCAGTGCCCTCTTATCTTCCATGGCTCTGGTGGTGATGAATCACTGTTGTCAAACTATTATGAAAAGAAAAGAAATGATCAAGCCCAGCGCTCTTGCAGAGAATAGACCCCGACAAGGCACAGGGTTGACACTGCAAACTAAAATGTTAGAAAAACACACCACTCTGTAACAAGAGCAGTGCAGCACTAATTCAGATTATTATTAGCTTCGGAGGATTTAAAGTTTGTTTTTACTCTATCAACACTGCAGTCATGATCCATTCCTAAGGAGGGTCTATATGACTGCAGTCATGAGCTCAATGAACATGTGAAGGGGTACTGTGAATCTCGCCACACCCTTCCCGTGCCACTGCATCCACTGGTCTCACACTCCAGCAGCCACGCATTTGGTGACAGTGAGAAAAGGACCCTGAGTCCATGCATCTTAGATACCTAGGACCTCTTTCTCATAAGTGTTGACTGCATGGCTGCTGGGCGGGAGAGGGCACAACCAGCAGGCACATTGGTGTGTGGGGAGGCAAGGAGAGTGAGTCTATCCATGCTACCTCCTCAGATGGTCACTGAACAGAGGACAGGGTTTGTATGAACCCCTCTATAGTTACTGCCAAACCAAGTTCCACGCAGCTTTGCTTTTCATCTACATACAGCAGAGGCTGTGGGAGAAGGAAGCAAAAAATGCCTGTGACATCATTGTGGCAGATGTTCCTGCTATTCCACTGATCCTCCCACAGCAGCAGGTTGGACAGGAAGCATTATTTTATCAGTCAGATCTGGTTTCTTGAACCAAATTTGGCTGCTCACTATGTCACAGCAGCAAGGATTAATCTCCATTTTCAGTGTTTTATTTTCTTTTGGCATGATGCCGCATAGGTCTGAAATTGGACAAGAAGAGAGAGCGGAAGAGTAATGTTTATCCTGCCTTGTTCAAGTGGGAGGGATTAAACACACACCCTCTGTTTAGTGTCTTCTCTGTCCCATACACATCCCACACATTTTCTAAGTGGTGGGCAACATGAATATCCAGGTGCCTTTCAAAATAGTAGTCCAGAGCAAAGGACAGACAATAAAGTAGGTAATTTAAAACGCATCCACCCTCTTAACAGGGAAAAAGGGTATAAAAACACTTTAATAAGATGCTATATTATTTTAATAGCAACAACCACAGCTGTCAGTCGAATGGCTCTTAAACTTTTAAAGTCCTGGCTATGGTTACCTAGCTATTTCATAGCCTCTAAGATATAGCTTACAGTCCTCTATGCATGCAAGTGGAAGCTCAGATGATTGTTAAGTTAAAAGAATGAAATGGAGAAGATTAAGGCTGCAAGTGAACCTGGCAGCTCCCAACAGAGCCATAGAGAGGTTGGCAAGACTATGGAATTTAGAAATCAGCATGATCACAGGATGAATCTGAGAATTTGATTTCTGTGCATATTTCTTGGAAAGTCAGGGTTGATCCGTACGTATTTTCTAGTCACAAGTGATCTCAGTACCTTGAAATCCATGACAATGTAATGTATAAATGTGTTGCATGCATGAATCCAGCCATTCAGATCATCAGAAGATGATCTGATGGATAAATCTTGGCCAAGATAACCATCATGATGACATGGATTCTATCTTGCTGGAACCATCACAGCCAAAATGTTTTACATCAAATGATGCCTTGGCTCCTAGTCCACCTTATTGAATACTAGCTGTTGCCCGCAGCTTCGCTCACGTGATGAAGAGTGACCGTGCCAAGTTTGCAAGGGTTGCCATTTTCCTATAGGCACTATTTGTTCAAAATTCCTTAAGGTAGCTGACCGCTGTTTTGAATCGCTCCATAGGAAAGGTCCCCCGGGACTAAATAATGGAATCCCAGCTCCCCCAGGACTACACAGTGAAATCCCTGTTCCTCCCCTGGGACTGCACAATGAAATCTCTGCTTCCCCCCCTGGACTGCACAATGAAATCCGTGCCCCCCCCCCGGGACTGCACAATGAAATCCCTGCTCCCTCCCCAAGACTACGCAATGAAATCCCAGCTTCCCCCCCCCCGCCCAGGACTACACAACCATGAAATCCCAGCTCCCCCCCAGGACTACACAATCCATTTGAGAAACTAAACCCTCTTACTTCTTTCATAAGAACCTCCCCCTTCCACCAATAGTCAGCAATTATCATAATATGAGTCAAACCATTTATTCCATCCAATAATAAGCAAACCATTTTCCCTGATCAAACACAGTGTTCACAATATACATCTTTTTCAGGCTCATGTTCCACAAAAGACTTTTTTTTCCTTGTGAGCCCCCGTAGCTGGCTTTCTCCAAATAGCCCGGCAGCAATCACCTTTCCAGTTCTCCGTGAATGGCTTCTCGAAAACGTCTTCACTGTCCGATTCAATGGCAATCCCCCCCTTTTTGCTTTCTCTCTTTGAAAATTCAATTGTTATCTCTCGCAGCATATCAATCTTCCCCTTGTCCTCCCTGTTCTGTTCAAACTTCACAAACGATCGGTCACTCTCTGTATTATCCTGGAATTTTTGATTTATTTGTACATTCCGCACTTCTGATTTCACCAACTTTCCCAGCAGGTTTTTCTTTAAATACTTTAAACATCACCATCAGCTCTTCGGCTAACTTCAGCTAACTTTTGTTTTTAGGTCATCTTTGAGTTTATTGTGAAGCCGCATTGGCTTCTTCTGTTGCCCTCTGCCTTTTTTCCTTGTGGGAATTGTTTGCAATTGTGCCTTTAAAACTTCCTTTTTTAAAAACTCCCACCCATCCTGGGCTCCTTTTCTCATTAGAGTCACTTGCCATGGGACCTTACTTATCATCGTTCTGAGTTTGTTAAAATTGGCTTTCCTAAAATCCAGGGTACGCGTTTGGCTACACTCAGCTTTTGCTTCCTTTAGAATCAAGAACTCAAGTATAACATGGTCACTTTCCCCCAGAGTTCCCGAAACTGCCACTTTATCCACTAACTCGTCTCTGTTGGTTAAAATCAGGTCAAGGATAGCCGATCCTCTAGTTCCTTCCTCCACTTTCTGTAGGAGGAAGTTATCAGCAACACAGGTCAGGAATTTCTTGGAGGGGCCA
Organism: Shinisaurus crocodilurus; assembly: GCA_021292165.1. NCBI lineage: Eukaryota > Metazoa > Chordata > Lepidosauria > Squamata > Shinisauridae > Shinisaurus > Shinisaurus crocodilurus. The sequence continues at coordinate 229,127,309 of CM037879.1, forward strand.
TGTTTGGCAGAATTTGTCTCCCAACAGATATCGGGGAAATTGAAGTTACCCATTACTACCACATCATGCCTCCTTGAAAAATTGGCAATTTGCTTTTCAAAAGTTTCATCCTCGTCTTCTCCTTGATTGGGTGGTTGGTAGTAGACTCCAACCGCCATGTCCGTCTTATTTTTTGCCCCCTTTATTTTAACCCAGATGCTCTCAATGGGGCTGCCAAGCTCCTCTTCCTGTATCTTTGTGCAGAGATACGTATTTTTAACATACAGCGCAACTCCACCTCCCTTTCTGTTGCTTCTGTTCCTTTTGAACAAGTTATATCCTTCAGTTGCTGTATTCCAGCCATGGGAGTCATCCCACCAGGTTTCAGTTATCCCTATCAAGTCATATTTGCCTTCATGTATCAAGAGTTCAAGTTCGTTCTGTTTGTTGCCCATACTCTGGGCATTAGTATAGAGACATCGAAGACTATGTGCTTTATATTCCAACTTTTTCCCTACATTTTGTGGTAGACTATCATTGGGCACCGCTGGAGCTGTTCTCTCCGTTGTGGCACAGAGGCCTTCTTCCATTGTTACCCCCGAGTTTATGTCTCCCTCCCCTGTTGGATTCAGTTTAAAGCCCTCCTGATTAAGTTCCTCATGCTATGGCCAAATACATTCTTCCCAGTCCTTGTGAGGTGCAACCCATCCTTTGCCAGCAGCCCATCTTCCAGGAAGTGTAGCCTGTGGTCCCAGAATCCAAATCTCTCACGTCGGCACCATCTTCGTAGCCAGTCATTCACTCGGAGTATTTTTCTTTCCCTTTCTATTCCTCTTCCAAGTACTGGAAGGATGGGTGAGAAAACTATCTGTGCCCCAAAGTTATTGAGTTCCCTTCCCAACTCTTCAAAGTCTGCCGTGATTTCTTTGTAACTCCGCTTGGCAGTATCATTTGTACCCATGGGCTGTCTGAGCCTCGGCAGCTGCTCTGTCACATCCTTAAATTCCGTGCCCCGGGGAGACAGCACACCTGGCAAGTCCATGGATCTTCACGACATACTTTGGCTTCGATCCCCCGCAGAAGGGCGTCTCCCACTATTAGTACTCTTCTCTTTCTCTTGCTGTAGGCCTTGGTTTGATTGCCTCCACTTGACTGACCTTCAGCCTCTTGCTCGCTGTCATGTTGGGTGCCAGATAATTCGTCCTCTGCAGGCTGTCCTCTGCTCTTGTCCTCAAGTACCTGGAAGCGGTTCCATAGCTCCACTGCTTCCACAGGCGCAGAATGTCTTCTATTTCTTCTGCTCCTAACAGTCACCCTTTTCCAGGGAGTTCCCCTTGCGTCAGCATTCTCCGACTCCGCCTCATCCTGCCATTGCCCTTCTGGCTCCTGTTCTACGCTTTGGTGCTGTAGATCCACCGTTCTGTCTAAGAATTCTTCACTTTCTCTTATACTCCTGAGGGTTGACACTTGCTGCTCCAGTCCTCTGACCTTTTTTCTTCCAACAGCATGACCAGCTTGCACTTGTTGCACGTGTAGCCCATGTTGATCTCCAGCAGGAAAACAAACATTGCACACTCATTGCAGGTCACCACCACTGGAGAGTCTTTTCCGTCCATAGTTCTCTATTCCCTTTTTGTTTTTTCCTTTCTTTTCATACTGGAATGGCTGGTGCCTTGTCCTGCCTTCCCTGAATGTCAGCGCCAGAGTCCCCCTGGTCTATAAGTGAGTGGTACCAGAACAAAACAAACAAACAATCCAGACAATTTCTTAGGGACCTCCCCCTTGACCTCCCCTGCCGAACTCCGCTGCCAAACTCCTGTTTGCTCTCCCTGTGCACTCGCTCTGTTCGCACGCTCTCTGGGAGCCTGCTTGCCTATCACAGACCCAAAAACAGCTGGCGCCTCTCTCCTGTGCTTCTGCTCAGCTGGGAGTCAGGAACAGAATGAGCTCCCAGGCCTCTCCCTTCCTTTTAAGCTCTCAGGCCACACGCCCTTCCCTTGCAGCACTTGTCGTTGTTGCACTCCAGCAGGTTGCACTGCAGCTCTTGTTGTTGTTGTTGCACTAGTTGTACTGGACCTGTTAGGTCTTAACCAGAAGCTTAAACCCATCAAGGTAGGAGAACCCACAAAAGGTTTTCCTATGACACCCATCAAGCAGCCACCATAAGCACACAAAAGAACAGTGATTAAAGAACATCAGGGAGCCAAGGACAGCCCTTGCCCCTCCCATGTAGCAAGAGGTGCAGCAGAAAAGGTAGAAGAATTCAAGCTTAGGCCATAGAAGTCAGCAGCAAGCAGGAACGCGCACACCTCTTGCTCCCCTCTGCCATGCAGGACCCCCTTCCAATGTGGGACCAACAACAAGACAGGTAGCTATGGATTCTTTCCTTATTCTTTCCTCTCCTTGCCAGCATGGGGGGGGCTTCTCCCCCCCCCCTTGCAGTCTATAGGCTACTAGAGCACAAGGATCTGTCTTCTCCAGAATTATAGAGTATGATTGAAGATGCAGTGGGTATATTTTGCTGCCTGAATTATGGTGTAAAATATTGTACAACCAGGAACTAAGACACTGTACCTGTCCTGCTCTATATTTCTTCTTAAATAAACAGCTCTTCTTTCCTTCTAAACATGTTGTGTCTCAAGTTCAGTGTTAGTTTGTCAAGTCTATGTTTAGTGTTAGAAGGGTGAAGCGCATACTTTACCCAACTGCATGCGTCTTTACTCCAGCCAAAGATCTCAAACCTTTTGTGAGAGCGTGGGGTTAGCCTCTCTCTCCTCAGAGAGAATCTAATGCCCAAATTATCTGTTGTAACGATGACAGCAGAGCAGAACTCTGGAAGGAGAATTTTATATAGAAAGATGAAATCAGACACCATGTTTCCATCCCCTTTCTGGACACCTGCTTGGATTAGATATGGGCAGGGGGCTTAGCAGGATCTGCTCTCATTTTGCTATAAAGGACACAGGGGCAGAGCCAGTAAAAAGAAGTTGGTAATCGTACAGAGACTAAGGGAAGTTAAGGGAGAGCCAGTTGGAGGCCTAGGAAAGAAGGAAGCAGGGGCAAGAGAGGAGGTATGAGGGAGATCTGAAAGTCAGGGGCAGAATAGGCAGCAGACAGAGACAAGGGCATCATGGGAACAGGGAATGGAAAAAGCTGACAGGAAAAACAGAAGAAGGTGTTTTGAGAGAAGTGGAGCAAGATGGGTCAAAACCTCCTAGGAACAAGGGAAGGAAGAGAGGTCTCTCTCCAGCCTGTACAGATAAAGCTCAACTTTATGGCCATGTTTTCGTAGCATGATATTCCCACTATTTGGTTATTGTATTGTTAATATACTGTCTTGAGGTTTAGGCATTATGTGCAGGTGTGGCAGGTATTTTTAAGGGGATGCTTTCCTTTTTTTCCAGTAAACTACCGGTATTTATTTTTGAAGGTATGAATTAACATTATCTCCAGTAATGGACTGAAGAGACTAATCCTTTTCATATGAGTAGTTTCATAAAGAACACAGACCTCAAGAGTCTGATGTCACAAAAGGCCACAATAAGCATCTGGTTATAAAGCTTAGTAAAATGTATTTTGAACATTTATACTGCCAATCAGAATGTTATGTAACAGATGAAAACATAAAACTTATGTGCCTGAGGTATAAAATCAAGTGGAATACCACCATAGGTTGTGGGGTTTTTTTAATGCATTTCTGAGCAGTTCCATATTTGATTCACTAGAAAATGGCCAAGAGGGCCCTGAATATGGGACTGAATGTCCTTCTGATCCTTGATGTGACAGACAGCTGGAGTTCCGCCTCTCCCTCCCTGAGAGTGCAGAGGCAAACACAGCGCTTGGAATGGGGCTGAGAGCTGTGAAAGCCAGTTTAACATTCATTCTGGTTCTGGGGATGGGAATGGGAAACATCTAGTGACAGAATCGGAATCGGTAGTAGAGGCTGGAAGGGAACTCTGTAGAAAAGTTACCTCAGCCTGGAGTTGAAATATTTGTGGACATGCCTTACGGTCACATGGGGCTGTTAGAGCAGAGGAAGACATGGCCCTGCTATGCAAAACTGTTGACTGACTGTGCTGATGAAAAGTTATATTTTATGCCAGTCCTCCTTCTATAGTGAATCTTCTTGTACTCCAAATTATTACACATAATGGTGGTGACATAACCCCCAGCAAGATAAGCTATATCTATTTTTAAAAAATAAATATTTCCTGTAGAGAAATGAGGGCAGAGAGTGTGGCCAGCTGTATCCATTCACCCCCACCGGATCGGGGACTAAAGGTGAACAGCAGGCTTGGGTTGATAAGAAAGAAGTACATCAATATTAGAAAGTATCTGCAAATACATTAGGCTTTCTGAATTTATCTGGGGAAATTCATTTGTAATGACCATAGCATTACAGTGTCAGCTGAGTGCCAAGTTGCTTTGGGCTTCCTTGAACATTCAAGTTAATTACACATTTCTGTTGAAAAGATCAATATGAAAATTAGTGTAGAATCCAGTAAGGGAAGCAAATAGGCTTTTGGCTATTTACAGTTTCTGTTCTTAATTTTTTATTTTTTTTAATTTTCCCATGGGTAGATGCAGGACCGGTGCAGGGCAGTTTGGCGCCCTAGGCTAAATTATATTTAGCGCCCCCCCCATGTGCCGTGGGGGGGGCTCCGGAAAGCAGCCCTGCTCTGCAACCTCCCACACACACCCCGCCGCCACCGGACCCCCCCCCGCACGCTGCCGCTGCCGCTGCCGCCCCCCCACCTACCTTCCCAGTCCGACGCCTCCTCCGAAAAGGTACCCCCGCGCTCTGTTTTTGGCCGGGGGAAACCAGAGCAACAGGGCTGTTTAAGCCCTGTTGCCCTGGTACTTCCCGCCAAAACAGAGCGCGGGCGGGGCTCCGGAAACAGCACGGAGAAGGTAGGTGTCGGGGGGGAGGCGGCGCGGAGGAGAGTTGAAGCGAAGCGAGGCGAGGTGGGGGGGAGGTGGCGCGGGGGGGAGGCGGCGCAGAGGCGAGGCGAAGCGAGGCGAGGTGGGGGGGAGGCGGCGCGGGGGGGAGGCGGCGCAGAGGCGAAGCGAGGCGAGGCGAGGTGGGGGGAGGCGGCGCAGGGGGGAGGCGGCGCAGAGGCGAAGCGAGGCGAGGTGGGAGGCGGCGCGGAGGCGAGGCAAGGTAGGGGGGAGGCGCCCAGGCTCGGCCCCACCACTACTCCGGGCGCACTTACCTGGTTTTCTCGGAGAGGAGGGCGGGCGGGCAGGGCAGGAGCGCGCCGGCAGCGAAGAGGAGCGCAGCGTTCTGCGCCCTCTTCCGCTACGCGCCCTAGGCAACCGCCTAGTTGGCCTAGCAGTAGCGCCGGCCCTGGGTAGATGTAGGCAAGGAGGGGAAAAAATCAATATTGTCTAAGTAGAAAGGAGTACATGTCAGGCAAAAATATTGGAAGGCATTTCAAGTGCATTGTAAGACTACGTATTCATTGTTATATGCAAAAAATCAAATATAACCTGAGATCTGTGGTTGCTTATTTCAAATCGATGTACGAAACTTCGATTGAACCAAACTGAACTGTTCAAACACTTTTTACACTTCTGCTTCAGCTCTAAACTGAAAGTACAAATATTGCACTCAGACAATGCCTTCCCATCTCCTTTATGGGTTCAGTCCCAAGAATAAGACATTCAGGAATCTTATTTAAAATACATTGTACCTAAGTTTATAAAGCAAACTATACAGGAAAGTTATGCACATGACAAAAAAAAAAAAAAGCAGTATTAGAATTTCAAAAACCTTTGCCAGGTTTCAATAAATACACAGAGCAAATCTTTAGACCTTATATAACATTCCTACTTTTGATGACTTGAAACGACTGCAAAACTTGATATGGGGTTACAGTAAAATAATTCAGATTAATGACTTATTAAATATAGATTAGATTTGCCCAAGAAACCAGTTGGATGTTCTCCCAAGGGGCCATCTTGAGAGAAAAACCATAAACCTCATTCCACTGTACTGAATGATGCAACTGTAAATGAGCTTTGTGCTCTTAATCTCTTTAAAGATCAAAACTGCAGGATAATCTCATGAGTTCTGATCTTCAAAATTACCCTTGTCATGCTATCTGTGCTTTTCTTACTAATGGCTGCTTTGGTGTTATATTTACCCTTGGTGATGAATATGTGTTAGGTACTATTGGATAGTCATATTAATCTTACTTTCTACATTCAATCTTTAAAAAGTTGCCAAAGCTAGGCCACAAGAATAGAGCCAAATGGGCCAAAATATGGCTGGCTTTTACACAGGAATGATCTGTTTTAATAGGAGACTCAGTCACCCTGGACCCTGGTCTCACCTTAAAAATTTCATTCATGGCATGTGTGGCACTAGCAGCTGGATAAGCCAGTAGACAGAATGAGTGGTGAGGCATCTAAGAGCTGTCCCCACTCCCGGTCCTTCCCTCAACCAGAGGATTTTGGGTTATCCTGTCAACTTGCCCTTCAGTCTTGTGGTGCTGTTTTTGAATACTAGGTTGGTTCCTAATAGGACATCTATTACATATTATGTCATCATGGGTGAAGGGGCCAGTCTGGCCTGTCTAACAGGAAGTTAGGTGAATGGATTGGGAAGAATGGATTTTTCCCAACTTTGCCCGTGCAGGTATGTGGTGCAGCGCCAGCATTGGCTAGTGGGCCAGGGAAGGGGTGCCACTATCATCTCTAAATATCCTGTCTCCCTCACTAGGAGACAGGGGAGGCTGGTGACTCCTATTTCAGTGGGGCTTCTTTTCCATTACAGGTTTTGCAGGTTTTATTTGGAGCTTCATAGGAGCTACTATCCATGGTGCTCCATGGTGGTGAACCTATTTTGGGGATGGAGTTCATTTCATGGATAGCTCCTATGAAGCGCCAAATAAAACCTGCAAAATACATTGCAAATGTAATAAAAATTGAATTTTTAAAAAAAATGACTTGGAGGAAGAGATGGGGGAAAGCATATCTGTGAAGAGAAAGCCAGGGCAGGTACACGCACACCCCACTTGCAGCAGCAGCTCAGATATCCACCTTTAACCTTGTTTACCAGCACTTGTTTTCCTTCCCTTCAATGAGGCTCACAATGGGACACATCTGCATACCCCCGGGCAGCTTCCCCTCCCCTGGCAGCCAAATGAGCTGTGAAGCATCCCTCTAAGCACCCAGGGAAACAGGTTATTCCTGACTCGCTTCAACCAATCACGAAGGGAGGGGACGCAGGAGGGAGGGGGGAGCCAAGAAGAGGGTATAAAGAAAGGGGCCTGTGGTGGGAAAAGTTGTTGGTCGTGGGTAGCAAGCTGCGCGGGGGTCCAGGGCTTCGGTCCGACCTCAGGATCCAGCCCTGGGGAGCTCCCGGTGAAACTAGCTGAAATTGCCTGGCTGCTGGCATTTGCGGCTTTCAAGGAATCGGGGTCATTCCAAGTAACCCTTGTATGTACTGCTGCAATTGCTCGCTCTACGCTGCTGTAAATTGAAGGCGCGTGTGTGTGTGCGTACTGTTCCTGTGTATGTTTTGCTATGCTCAATTAAACTCTGTTTACCTATAAACAGTGTAGTAGCCTCCATTCATAAAACTGCTTCTTTCACGGTCCCAGCATTACAATTGGTTGCGGTTTCTGCCTAAGTGCCGCGAGCCGCGTATAAAGGGCTAACCCAGCTCTGGTTAACCCCTTGGTGCCCGAACCTGCACAAAGGACCGGCTTTGGTCCTTTCCACAATATCAGATTTGCAGATGATACATAATTGGGTGGGATAGCTAATACCTTAGAAGACAGAAACAAAATTCAAAATGATCTTGATAGGTTAGAAGACTAGACAGAAAATAGCAGAATGAAATTTAACAGACACAAGTGCAAAAAGAAATCAAATGCACAGGTATGAGATTGGAGATACCTGGCTTGGAAATAGTGTGTGTGAAAAGGATCATGGAGTTGTAGTTGATCACAAGCTGAATATGAACCAGCAGTGTGATGCAGCTGCAAAAAAGACAAATGTAATTTTAGATTGCATCAACAGAAATACAGTTTCAAGTATAGTTCCACTCTACTCTGCACTGGTCAGACCTCACCTTGAATACTGTGTCTAGTTTTGTACACCACACTTTAAGAAGGATTCACATAAATTGGAACAAGTCCAGAGAAGGGCAAGAAGGATGATCAGGGGACTGAAAACCAAGTTCTATGAGGAAATTTTGAAAGAACTGGGTATGTTCACGCTTGAGAAGAGAAGACTGAGCGGGATTATGATAGCACTTTTCAAGTACCTAAAGGGATGTTCAACAGAAGAAGGCCACAACCTGTTCTCTATCATCCAAGACTAGGAGATGAAATAATGGGCTTAAGTTACAGGAAGGCAGATTTTGTTTGAACATCAGAAAAAACTTCATAACGGTCAGAGCAGTCAGACAATGAAACCAACTGCTTAAGGAGGTGGTGGGCTCTCCATCACTGAAGGCATTTAAGCAAAGACTGAACAGCCATCTGTCAGGGATGCTTTAATTTGGATTCCTACACTGAGCAGGACTCAATGGCCTAAATGGCTCCTTCCAATTCTATGATTCTAGGTAGCCATTGGTTACTAGTGGAGGAAAACTCCTCCTCACCAACATTTCACTAGTGAATCAAAAAAAGATAGGATACAACAATGTCAAAAATCAGAGAATTTATCTTGTCTAAGTACAGGAGAGAAGACAGACCTTGAGTTGGACTCACTCTTGTAGAGAATCACTAGATCCGCCTTTCCCAAGCTGCTAGGGATAGATGAATCTGTTAGTTTCAGCTTCTCTCAGTTTCTCATTTTTCCAATCTTAAATTCAGTTCATCCCAAATTTTGAGCATTCTTCAAAAAGTTTGCATGATCATTTGTACATACTTTTGTGCGCATTTCTCCTAATACATGCATTTTTGTACATAATTTTACCTAAAATGCACATTTGTTGCAACCAGTTTCCCTAGTATAATGCATTTAATGCTATTTTCATAAACATATGCATTTTTGGAGTGCATTCCCCCCTAATACACATGTTTTTGTATGCATTTCTTGACTGGAGAACTCCATTGCAAAACTCAGAGAGATGCAAAGTTGGAATGATAACTGAGTTTCAATTGGTTCAAAAGTGTAAAATTAGGTAAGTTTGCATTAGGATGTCAACTGAACAAATTTCCCTCCCATCCCTACCAGGTGCTCACCAGATGTCTGTGGACTACATAGGGCCGGTTCACACGACCTAGGCTGCCGGCGGGGGAGGAACCACGGGGCTGTCCGCGGGGTCCAGCGGGGCGCCGCACACGACCGGCGCTCCGCGCGCGTGGGCAGACCCCGTAGTCCCCGCACCGCAGTGCGGGCCTCCTGGCACTAGGGGGTGGGGCCCCGGGATGCCCAGAGGGGCCGTTTGCCCCCTACAGGCTGGAGTGGCGGCGGCTCCAGCCGCTCTGGGCTGCCGTCTCTGTGGGGACCCCGCGGGACGGCCGCCCGCTGTTCGGACGGCACGGTGACCACACGCGGTAGGGGCTTACCCCTCTACCGACCATGGTCACTTTGCGTGGGTCCCGCCCGCAGCTGTCCCGCGGGGGCACCCCCGGTCAGCGTGCACACGACACGGGAACCGCGGGGGAGCAGCGCTCCCCCGTGGTTCCCGTGTCATGTGAACCGGCCCAAAGACTACAACCCTCATCACCTTCAGCTAGCATAACATACATTTGAAGAGCACCAGGTTGAGGAGAGCTGCGCTAGATTATTTATTTATTTATTTATTATATTTATACCCCGCCTTTTTTCCTGCAAGGAACCCAAGGCGGCTTACATAATCCACCTCCTCCTCTCCATTTTATCCTCACAACATCCCTGTGAGGTAGGTTAGGCTGAGAGTCAGTGACTGGCCCAAAGTCATCCAGTGAGTTTCATGGCCGAGCAGGGACTAGAACCCGGATCTCCCAGGTCCCAGTCCAACACTCTCACCACTACGCCACACTGGCGTATAGATAGAATAGAATAGAAAGAATAGAGCATGAAAATAAAAGAAACAGGAGAAGACCTGGACGAGCATGTGGCAATAGAGATGGACACAGCTATAGAAACAGGGATAAACAGCAAGGCATGTCTGCCAATTATGTTTCTCATTGGCATTTTCAGCCTGTTCCAAAATATATGAACTTATGAAGCTGCCTTGCCTGTGGCCTCATCCTTTTGATTGGAGATGCTGGGAACTGACCCTGTACCTTCTGCTTGCAAAGCATGTTCTGCCACAGAGCTACAGGCCTTCCCCAGTAATTACCTTCAAAAACTAAATTCTACATTTTTTTCTATATTGCATACATAAAAAAAGATGTCCCGTTCTTTCTAATGTACACCAGATGTCAGTAGCAGCTGCTCATTGCCCTTTTGCATGTAAGTACCTTCCATGCATCTCGTTCTCCACACACACTAGCTAGGGAAAGAACAATTATCCCATGCTTCTTAACTTTTCCCTCTACTCATGTGCAGGGTTCCTGCTAAAGTCAAATGTTAGGCTTTACAGATGGACCATAGCATGAAATGAAGGGACATCTTTCTATTAGTCATCATGTTGCACTATTAATGAAGCTAAGGAAGGGAAGGGAAATTGCACAAGCTATAGATGTGATCTATGAAAAGCAGGTTGTGAACTTGTGCCATTTAAAATGTGCATATTTGTCTGCACCTGCCTTTTGTGAATTTAAGCTGTCTGACTGCTTTTCTGTAAGTTACACCAGAAGCACAGGAAGAAGATGCTCAATTCATTTGTAGTTAAACATCCAGAGCTGCTCAAGGTAAACTACGGTAAGTTTTCTGTCTGGAATGCTCCCTTCTCATCATCCTGCTGGATCACGCAGGTCTTCTGAAGAGGCACTTCTGGTGGCCTTACATGGGTCAAAGATCAACTTGGAAACTACCAGAGTAAGGTCTTGAGTGTGGTGGCTCCCACCCTATGGAATGCCCTTCCAACTGAGATCGGGCATGTTTTTGGTATTTCTTGAAGACTTTTCTTTTCATTTAAGAATTTCCTGACTGAAGAGTAAAATCCAGCCACTGTTATTAATCTGTTTTTACTGTATTTTATTTTATTAATCTGTTTTTACTGTAACTTTTGGTATTTTATGTTTAATTTCATGCACATCACACTGATATCTCTTTATATGGAGTGGCTTATAAATTCTATAATAAATAAATAAGACATTATGACTTAACCTTTTTGCAGAGTGTAAATTAACACCATGCTAATGTGAGTTCAGCATGCACTTTTTGTCATTAACATGAAAGGGGCATATATTGGGGAATTTTTGAAGTAATTAATTTTAAGAACTATAGTTCTAATTGAATAACATTACCATGTCATCTAGCCAGACCTCAGAGAGGTCCATTAGGAAATTATTAAGTTACTCTCCTTAATTACATGAAGTCTCTACAGCAGGGCTCTGGAACCTTGGGTCCCCAGATGTTTTTGGCCTACAACTCCCAGCATGCCCTAGCCTAGCTATGCTGGCTGGGGCATGCTGGGAGTTGTAGGCCAAAAACATCTGGGGACCCAAGGTTCCAGAGCCCTGCTCTACAGCAATGCATTACAGTAATACCTTGGATTGCAAGCATAATTTGTTCCAGAACCGTGCTTGTAATCCAAAACACTCCTATATCAAAGCGAGTCTCTGGTGGGCATGAGCGGGGCCGATTTCGGCCCGCTACGCCTGCTCGAGGCAAGCGGTTACATCCCTACGACTACTTGTCTTGCAAGACCTTGCTCGTTTATCAAGTCAAAAAAAAAATTAAATTTTTTTGCTTGTCTTGCAAAATGCTCTCAGACCAAGTTACTTGCAATCCAAGGTATTACTGTATGTTCTTTTGGAGCCTGCTAAACGTAACTCTGACAGAATATGGTCAATTTCCAAATACATCTCTTACTCCCTAGTTGCTGTGGGTGCTCCCCTCCCCTAGTGGCATGAGGTTCATGATGGGAGGCATAACTGTGCTCTTCAGGCAATCTTCCAGCTGTCTCAGACAGTATTTATGAAATTCACTCAAAACATGTAATGGTTTCTTTTTGTTTTGTCATGAGAAAGGCACTGTTTAAACGATCCTGCCAGCTACAGATGTGAGCAACAAACTGGCATGGGTCAAGCCACAGGAGGATTCTCCAGCAATACAGTAAGGCTCAGATGCTTCATGTCGCAATACAGGACCTGGACTACATGAGGCATCTTTGCTGATCCCGGGAATTCCATCCTCCCCATCTGGATTTGGGCCTGAAAGACCAGTGAAAAATGTGGCTTCATAGAGGGTAAGTTGTAAGCAAGCACAATTTGTGACATTGCACAACATCATTGCTTACTGATCATGGGGCACGTAAGTTAAGGCATCAGCCTTAGCTTCCAAATTCTTTGCTTTGTGTGAAGCTTAAGCCAACATAATCTTAACTCGGGTCTTAAACTGGAAGGGTTGTTTTTTTTAAATCATTGATTGAATCATTTTCCCTCTTCATAACTTTTAATACTTTAATTCAAAGCATCATCCCCCCCCCCCCACGGAGCTCTAAATATGGTAAAATGATGTCAGGAGGTGCATTGTTTATTTTCTGCTATATTTCACAAATGATTATGTTATCTGTCCCTTGGTGGTATGAAAATATACCAACTCAACACTTCAGAAGACAATGCTTTTGAAATCTTCCTGCTTTCCAATTACTAACTTGTGTTCTGATTCTATTTAAGCAAAATTTTATGGGATTTTTAATATGATCTTGAACACACTTTATCTGACATATATACATATTTGAAGGTTTATAACTATTGCTTGTATTTTTTGTCCCAATGATCTTTGAATTATTGGGACTGTATTTCTATGGTATCCTCCAGGCTCCATGACTTAACTGTGCATTGTCCCCTTAAGATCCATCCACAAGGCAATTCAGCACCTTGGAAAGCTCCACCTGGAGGTGGACTGAAGCCTTCTAAGTTCCTCCATCCAGTCACCCCTCTTAAACTCCACCCCCTGCCTGAACAGTGTGGATTCATAAAGCAGAGATAGTGAAACTATTTTAGCCTGAGGGCCAAATACAATGGGATCTGCATTCAGGTGGTGGGTGGGCCCAAGGCAGGTGGGGCCAAAATATCAAAAATATGAGCATATTTTAGCTTAAGTCTCTTAGTGATAGTAACTAAGCCGTGGGAGAGGCATTTCAATCATTTAGAATGGGTGGGGGGACTGCACAAAAAATGAGAAACCACCAAATGATTGGTGGTCTGGGGAAAGGGAATGGAGCCAAGAAAAGGGTGTGGCTATCTGGGGAAACTCAGATGGCCAGACTGGGACCCCAGGTGGATTGAATATTGAGGTTCTGCTCCCCTGCCTTAAAAGACCAACCCCCTGTCCTAAATGTAAAAATATCTCCTCCTCCTTTCTGTAATCATATCTCCTCCTTTCTGGGCAGGTGTGGGGCACAGGAGGTACTTAATTCCTCTGGGAAACTGGGCTTGGAAGAAGGTGTCTCTAAGGGTCCTGACTTGGTTTCCACCGGCTCTTTACCATTATCATCAGGGTCAGTATCAGGAACCTATTTCAGTTCCTTGGCTGGTGGTCCAGCAGCCCCAGACTCAGCCGACTTATCCTCCCCTGACTGACCTTAAAGTCTGGGCCTTGGTGCAACCCAGCTTCTAGAGTCCCCCTTTCATCTTTTCCCTAGATCTAGAAGAAATCTTGCTGAAGGTCTGTATGTAGAGCCCTCCCAGAGAGCAGTGAACCTTTTATCTTGTCAACACCTGAATTAATAGTTGAAGGTTCAACAGGCAACACAGCAATGGCATGATCCTAGGATGGCCTTCCCCAACCTGGTATAGTTCAACACATCTGGAGGGCACCAGAATGAGAGAGGCTGTCCTAGAAGCTGAAGCAGGTGTGGCTGTAAAAATAGACTGTTGTATTTTGCTGACTATAAAATGCCGGAACTAGTTATCCATTCATTGGAATTATATTCTATCTTATTGACAACGGCAATTTTGTGTCACAATAATTAATTAATTATATTATTATGCTTGCCTTACCCAGGAATAAGTTGGCTTAACAGTGTTTATGATGCTTGCTTTCCTTGCTTTCAAGCTAATGCGATTTTATCAATTTATTATAGGGTGAAACTGCAGTTCCAGTGAAACAGCTAGAAAGTTTTTTCTATTTACTTGCATGAGGCAGCATTTTAACTACACAGTGCAAGCTCTTCATTAATATGCAACACTTGTTGAACTAATGAGAGTAGGACAATCTGAGACTACTAGCCAGACGAAAACTGTAGTTATTACTCAAACAGATGGAAAATAGCAAAGAAAACAAGTTAGATCTTCAACAGCCCAGAAAGCTTCCTTCCTGTAAGTGGACCTTGCTGAGATGATTTCATTATATTGCCACTTAAAGTACCGAACAATGAAATCATAATTTCAGATCGCAATTTGTAGGAAAAGCTAGCATTCGTCAAACAGCTGACAAAAATGTTAGTGGGATAGAATGTTAGAAGCTGAAATTCCACTTTTTCCTAATCAACTATAATGTCAAAGTTCAGCTCTGCCAATCAGAAAAATGTTTATTGCAGTTCTATGCTCTGTCCGTTAGCTTCATGGAAACACTAGTAGATAAAGCCCAGAGGAAGCTACTTCCTTGAGCGGGTGGGGGCCAACCAGCTGCAGACCCTCTTGGATGAAACTGATTGTCTGGATCCATTTCAGTCGGGGTTTAGGCCTGGTTTTGGCACGGAAACAGCTTTGGTCACCCTGTATGATGACATATGTCGGGAGGGAGACAGGGGGAGTGTGTGACCCTGTTGATACTCCTAGATCTCTCAGTGGCTTTCGATACCTAATAACTAGGTGTTCCTTGACCATTTGCCTATCAATCTCAAGTCATGATCCTGCCCCTTCAGCTTGTACTTCAGGTTTGCTGGGGGGTGGTCATAGACCCTCTTTCGGGAGAAGACTGAAAGGGAGGAACAACGCATGGGGGCTCTTGTCAATGGGCCCTGTTGGGGTGAGGGCCCTTGGCAGCTGCCCAACCATACTTATCCTGCTTACTTGTTTTCAGCCACTATTCTGCTTGCGTTACCAGCATGGAAG
Source organism: Shinisaurus crocodilurus (assembly GCA_021292165.1). Taxonomy (NCBI): domain Eukaryota; kingdom Metazoa; phylum Chordata; class Lepidosauria; order Squamata; family Shinisauridae; genus Shinisaurus; species Shinisaurus crocodilurus. Next base: position 229,142,404 of record CM037879.1, read on the forward strand.
ACAAAACAGAGCCATGCAGAACGCACAGTGTACGTGCAGAATAAAGGGATCCAGGAAAATTAGCGGAGTCATGCTCCCCTTCTCTTACTACAGTTCATCCAACAGGGTAACCAAGGTCATTTCGGTGCTGAACTAGAAAACAATATATGTCATGTGACTGGTTTGCTATGTGCTGAACAGTATGAATCACATCAAATGAGCCAAAAATGCTTATAAAAATTGGATGAGGAAGTGATCAGGATGAGCCCTTTAAGGTGTCATTATAGTATGAAAGAAGCAGAACATAATTAGACCAAAACATAATTACGGTACATTTTCCTCTACAGCCAAGAACAGATAGGCGGTAGAAAGCACAAGTGAATTATGCATCATAAAATGTAGAAATGCCACATGCATTATAATGCATAGGGTCCTCTTGAAGAGTCCAAGGAATGTGAAGCTCTATTTCTACTCATTTGCAAAAGATATTCTGATATTAAATGGAATTACAACACCCTAAGGGGTTGAAGCGCTGGACAATTTTATGGGTTATATACAATAAGTATTCTTCTGCTTGCAAATCTTAACTTTTAAATAGAATTGCTATCGACCACACTGAAGTATCTCTGATGCTATTACTTTTTCACTATTTTCTGGGTGCTTCCAAACAAAGGGCTCTTGGTCCCACCCATTCAAAGGCATTGTGCAGCTCTTCTGTCTTTTCCCCTTTCTGTGGTAAGAGAGAAGATGGAAGAAGTTGTGATAAAACATGGGGGGGGGGCTAAAAGTGGAAAACTAAGACATCTTGGCTGCCACCCCTTACCACCCCGTAAAATTCTGAGAATGAGGCAGGGTGATGGTGGCACCATTTTGATGGTGTCGAATTAAATCTGTCCCAATAATAGCTAGCAGAGACTCCTAAATAACAAAGTGCAACTTTGATTAACTTTACAAAACACCTGACAACAAACAAGTGTAAAGTAACTAATCCACTTTGGATCTAGAACACCAACAGGCATTATAAGCCATGATGATCATATTATGCTGATACCTATCCATGCATATGTGAAACGAGAAACAGACTTTCTTCTCGGGCAAGCTGGTGAGAGAACTCTCTTCACGGGGCAAGGGAGGTCATCTAACATTCACCAAACTTTACAGAACAAACTTGGACTATTCCACAGCTACTCAGGAAGTGGTATTCTTGGATATGAATCATCTTGAGTGTGCTGACCTTCTGCATTCTGCTATAGTTTAATGAGGTCCACTTGGGGATTAGAATTCCTTAAGCCTCTAGGATGGCATTGGGGTCAGAAGTGACCTTGCTTTTTCTTCAGGATGTGCTGCAGTTCTGCTTCCTTTGTGGTATATACTCCTAGGGGAGATTTACATTCCTGCTCTAACTGTTCTGCAGTTATGTGACTGGAACAATCCAGACATAGCAAGGGCAGCATTGGGAAATGACTTTCTAGGATTATGCAGGCACCTTTAGAATGAGGTACATGCAGTCCTGATCATTTGTGCCTGCTAATTTGAATGATGATAGCATTAGCAATCTGTGGTTGGTGTATGCAGAATCCTGTTTTAAGAGTCTCTAACATCTTGCAGAGAAACATAACTAAAACCTTTTTATACTAACAGCACATCCAGATGAAGGGCTCCTAACACCACCAATCAAAATGCATTTTGTACTTATTCTATCTTTTCCTCTTTAACAGAAAAAAAGACAGAATAAGCAGTGGGAAACATAGAAGGGTTACAAATGGAAGATGACATCTGGGCTCCCTGTAAAATTCCATGAGTGAGGCAGGGTGATAGCATGATAAAAGCCTTGGCTGGAAGCACCCTAAGTGAACAATGCATTTGAAGTGTGACAGTCCTCACCTGAAAATGAGTAAGCCCCTTACATGGCATGGCATGCCTTACTGAAGAACTCTCTTTTACATGAATATCAATGTAGTCATTGATTTCCACATTGCCGGCAATCCCATTTTCATACATAGGTTTCATGTGTTTGTGAATGTTAATTGGAACATAATGAACAGGTTCACACATAACACTAATGCATGGTTTATTTAACCCATGGTTTGTTGCCCTACCCAGGGTTTGTCTGGCAGACCATCAAATAAACCATGGTTTGTTTTCTCAATCCTTGGGTTGTTTGTTTCCTTCTTCCTTCACCCACTCCCTCCCTGTATCCCAAATGCCTTTGCGGTGCTGTAGTACTGGTATGTAGCATGTCTGGGGTTTTTGACCGCTCCTGCCTGCTACCTCTGTAACCTAGCAAAAAAACAACAAAAACCTCATGAAAAACCCATGGTTCTGGGTTTACATGTAACAGCAACCCATGGTTTAAAAAACCCAGAGTTCACAACCCAACAACAAATCATGGGTTCTCTTTCTAGGTTGTTCATGGTTAACAAACCATAGTTTGAACATCATGACAACCCAAAATTCAACCACATATGGATTAAATAAACCATGGGTTAGCGTTATGTGTGAACCAGGTCAATATCTCATTGCTCAAATACAACAACATCCACAATTTCAAGTTATCGTCAATATCTGCTGGGGCAGGGTGTTTAATATTCCCAATCTCTCTAGGCAGCTGAGCCCTGGATGGGGCTCAGGAAGCTCTGGTTATATAAGCTTTCAGTTTTAGCCTAGCCAGTGCTGGAACAACATCATTCTTTCAGCTGCAATGCCTTGTTTTCCAGACCTTGCCTTGTGATTGACCCTCTGCGCTACTGACCCTTGGATTACTGCTTGACTCTGTTTCTGGACTGTGTATTGTATCTGACTGCTTAACTGTGCTTTGACCTTCGATTGTATCTTGACTACTCCTGCCTTAGCCTGATCCCATACTGGACTGAAACCTTTGTACTTGACCATTTGCCTGTTTTGTTGCCTTGCCTTTTGGATTGTCCCATAACTTGCCCTAATGCTGAGTCTGATTCAGCCATAACAGGACAATATGTGAAATTGATTTTATTTCCATTTCTAATCCAATTTCATTACCTGTGCCCTTGAAATGGCTTTTTTCTATTGAAAGATGATACCTGAAGAACTGGGACGTTGCATCTATATCCCTGGCTCCTGCAATTTGCCATTTCTGATGTTTAGATTAGGTTTTGATTCCTTTCAGTTCAGAATGGAACAGATAGGTCACAACTTGCTCATCTAATCTAGAAGACATTGATAGAATTTTCCAAATAGACATCTGAGAGGTGGCAGAGTGGGAAGTAAGAGCCAGGAAGCTGATTTAAATCTCAGCTGGCCACAAATGGCTAGATAGCTTTAGACAAGCCACTGTCTCTCCGTTCCTAGCCCTCATATACAATAGGGGGTTAATACTCACCTACCTTATAAGGATAATTGGGGGGGGGGTATATGTGCATGAAATGTTCTGAATATCCCATAACAGAAGTGCTATATAAATGCTAAGCATTATTATTCACAAGGCTCTGCCCTACATCTCTTATGTGGGTTGGCACAGCATGCCAAGAGCTATTCATGGTGCTCCATGGTGGTGAACCTATTTTGAGGATGCTGTACAGCACCATAGATAGCTCCTATAAAGCTCAGAATAAAAGCTGCAATGGATGAGGAGCCCCACTGACACAGGAAACACCAGCCTCCCCTGCTTTTACCCCTCTCCGAGGTTGTGTTCCTGACCTTGGAGAGGCAGCCAGTGCAGTTCTTTCTGCACCAGCTGGGTGGGGGGAAGGGGTCAGAGCTCCCACTCCCAGCTCCGAGGTCGGAGCGCTGTCTCTGACCTCAGAGCTGGGAATCTGAAATATCCTATGGCCCCTCAGACTCGGTCTAGGGGCCACAGGATTGCTCCCTCCAGGAACAAAAGACAGGCTGCACAATGTCCTTTAATTGGTAGCACCAGGAGCCTTCCATCTGGAAGCACCCCTCGAGTATTTAGCCTGCATCCACTGGTCGTTTTGTTAAGGAATTCTGGGGAAATGCCAAATTCCACTACCATATTCAAATATTTCTAAGATATCGATGTTCACCTATCTCTGAACGTATCATGTACTCTAGGAGAGTTTTAACCCAGTTGAATTACAGCACAATCCAATGCATGTCTACTCAAAAGTAAGGTCTATTAAGTTCAATGGGACATAATTCCAGGTAATTGAGTATTGGATTGCAGCTTTACTATTGGGGCCCTTGTAGGCTCATGTGATGGAAAAGCAGAATAGAAATGTAAAAATAAAATGTTTTCCTTTGTTAAGAACACCAGTCTGATTGGTTTTCAAAGAAAAATTGCTCTAAGTACAGCTGACTTTTCAAACTCCTTATTTATTTATTATATTTATACCCCACCTTTTTTTCTGCAAGGAACCCAAGGCGGCTTACATAATCCTCCTCCGCCTCTCCATTTTATCCTCACAACAACCCTGTGAGGTAGGTTAGGCTGAGAGTCAGTGACTGGCCCAAAGTCACCCAGTGAGTTTCATGGCCGAGCGGGAACTAGAACCTGGATCTCCCAGGTCCCAGTCCAACACTCTCACCACTACGCCACACTGGCTCTCATCATCTGTCATAATTATGTCATCATCTCTCAACCTAACCTTCCTAACAGGATTGTTAGAAGAAATAAACTGGAGAAAATCAATTTCTCACTATCCTGATGTCCTTGGAGGGAGGGTGGAAAAGAACTGTAGATAATATTCATACAAGCAGGACCTCCCTCCCAAAAAAGTTGCATTCTGGACTGCTTCTGTTCAGGGTTCCAACCAGCCAGCCCAACCTCTTCCAGGATATTCCATTTCATTCTCCATTCCCCTAGTTTTTTGTTTCCCCCCAACAGTCAGTATTCTGTGCCAATTGATCATGCTCATTCCCTGGGCCAGCTCAAGACATTTTGCCACCTGAGGCAAAGAACAAGATGGCACCCCCTCCCACTCCATGTACAAAAGCCAACTGGACTGGTGGCAGAGGAATCTTTCTTCCACACTGGTGATAAATAGTATCCTTCCCTGCTCCTGACGGCATCAAGCTAACTTAGGGAGTGTGCAAGGCAGGTCCTGTGTCATACAAGCTGTCTCCTCCAGCACCTTGCTGCTGTCTCCCTGAATCTGCTGCCTGAGGGCCAGTCCTGCCTAATGAGGGGGATGGCCCTGCTCATTCCTCATTGGGCTGGTTTGATTGTTGTTTTTTTCAACCCTTAGATTTCCCCCCCAAAAAAGATTTTTTTTGTACCTCTGCTAACCTTGGAGTTCCCCCAAGCTTCTGTGTGTGGTGCTGTTTTGACTATATGAGGATTGGCACTTAGAAAATGAGGTTGCCATTCGTATATAGGATTGCTAATAAAAATGAGTGCCAATATATTAATGCATTGTGTAAACATATTTTATGAAGAGAGCTTAATTGGAGTTTACTAGAAGATTTATAGTGTAATCCTATCCATGCCTACTCAGAAGTAAATCCCATTGAATTCAATGGGACTTAATCCCAGATAAGTGGATACAGGATTACAACATTATTTATTTTCTCACAAGATTACATATTCTGGTTGTTGGACCACAGATCTAACTGAGAAATGGTAATTATTCTGAACATAAATTATTCAAAGTAACTTTTGGAGATTTGGGGCTTATGTGGATTAATTTATATCCTTCTATCAATACCATTTCTTTTGGAAAATTGTGCTTAAATTTGTCAGTTTTGAGTTATTCTTCAACATCATTAAAGAGTTGTCATACATTTACAAATGGTAATAGCGTCTTTCATAACAAGCATGAAGACAGGTATAATTGACAGACATGACAACACGTGGAATTCTTTAAAGTCCTAAAACTCCTAATGCTCCAATTAGTGAGCTGCTATATGCATAAGCACACACTGTTTTTAAAGAATAACAGAAGAACCACATCATTTTAGGCCTTGAATAGAAAACAAGTAATTTACAGAAATCAATCTGTTGTGGTGGTGCATCTTGTTTTCTATCATTTCGTGTGATTCCTTTTGTTTTACAGTTGTCATAAGCATAGGTCCTTATAATCTTTGAAACTGTAATTGAAATCTGGAAGTCAGTGGCAATCAGTAAACATTAAAGTGCTGTTCTTTAATGTTAAATTCCTTTCTTTGTTGATGAAAGTACAATTAAAGAACTTCCTGTTCCTATTCTAGACAGTGAAAGGCAGATTTCTGAAAGGAGTTTGGTCAGGAGGCCTAGAGTCGTGGAGCTGGAAGTTCTGGGTTCAAAAATCTGCTTGTCCAAGAGTTCCTGGGTTCACTTCAGTTACCCATTGATTGAGACAATAAAAAGTCTGTTACTCATTCTATACAATGTTCTTAATTTGGTTGTATTTATTTAGAATACATATACAGTACTCAGCTTCGCAAGCACAGGAATTTACAAGGAAAGTTACAAAAAATATGGAATGTCATCCCTGCAAAGGACCTCTACATTGTTGGCCAGTTTGGAAACTGGGTTGAAAGGTAGGATCAAGTTTTTAAAATAAACATATAATATTAATATAGCTTGATCACCTATCAGTTAAGCACTGAGAAGAATTTGTTATTCCTGCGTCTCCAGATAACCTAGTAAGTATGGATGCAGGGTAAAATTGTACAGCATATGATAGTAAGAGGCCAGTCTGCGCTTGTCCAGTGTTTTAAACTTTCAAATAATATGAGTAAGTGGAATAAAGAAGTAGGCTTTAAAGATTCCAGACATGTCCTGAGCCTTGAATTAAGAAACAAGCGATTACTTTGCTCGGTATAATTTTCATTACAGGAAAATGACACAGTAAATGAATAGCTTGTTTCCTAATGCAAGGCTCATTACACATTTGAAATAGTTAAATCCTAATAAATGTATCCCACTTACCCATACTGGTCCATTTGTCTTCATGCTGCAACATTATCAAAATTACTTTTCTTCACCATTGCCTTGTATTCTGAAATTGTTAAGAGTTTCTCAAATGTGTTAAGTGCTGTTAAGTTACCTTTTAGCCAACATAAATCAGCCTTCCCCATCCTGGGGCTCTCCAGATATATTAGACTACAACTCCCATAATCCCCAGCCAGTATGGCTACTATGTGCAGTCAAGATGAGTTGATAACCCCCTTATTACTCAGTAATCCCCCCTTTTTTATCTGCTACTGCCAAAAAAAGTATACCATTTCCTTCAAAAATACCATGTATTGTATTATTGTTGCTCTGTAAAAGAAGATAATACAGTAGTAAAGGGTTCTTAAACATGGGATGTACAGCTCAATCTATGCAAATCTATGCAGATATATTCAGAAGTCTCATTCTTTTCCATTGATATTTCTCCCTAAGGCTGCAATTCTATAACACTTACTTGGGAATAAGTCCCATTGAACTCAGTGGGGCTTACTTCTGAGTAGACATGTATAGGATTGCACTGCCAATAGCTTTGATCCAGACTTAGTCATTCTTATAGTAGTAGTAGGCGATCACTCGTGACCGAGTAAGATTGTCTTCCAGGATAAAATTACAAAAAGAAAATTATAAAAGGAGGAAATTCTTAAAAAATTGTGTAGACTGTAGCGATGGGTCCGTAAGTGACTGTGGAAGCCAATTCTAGATCCACACAGCTTCCCACAGTGAGGACACAGGTTACCAGATGGAAGATGGTCCTGTAAAGGATTCGTTTGACGTGCTTTTCACTTAGCACGTTTCTCCCCTTCACCTTGCACTCGGGCTTCTTCAATTTCTGGATATTTTGACATTAATCCTAAATCAGTGATGGCGAACCTTTTTGAGCCCGAGTGCCCAAACTGCAACACAAAACCAACTTATTTATTTCAAAGTGCCAACACTGTAATTAAACCTGAATACCGAGGTTTTAGTTTTAGGAAAACAACTCATACAGTTGTCCGAACTAATTAACATATTTTGTCTTTAAAGAAAAACACAATAACAGAGCTTTCAATGATACAAACTGTTTTTTGTAGGGGAAAAAATCAACTCAAAAAATTATTATAGTACTACATTGTACACATAGCCTGAAGGGAATTTATACAAACTTTTAAAATAATTAGGCACATGTATTTTTGGATAAGGAATTCTCAACTTGTAATATGATTATATGCCAGACTGAAATTGTATGGGGCAAGCTTTACTCCGGGTCCTTTCCCTGCTTCTACAGGTGTCGGATTAGTAAAAGTAAAGGTCAACCTGTACTAGGATGAGCAAGATAAAGAAGAAAACTAAACGTGCTTAACACATTTTAAACACTTTATGTCTTGGACTGCAAACACTGCATTAGGTAAAAGTTTGCATTGGGCATGCTTTTGCACAATTAATGTGATTTTTGCTATTGCATGCATGCTGATAATTTGTCAAACCTTGGCTCATACTCCGTTAGTTTGAGAGCAACACATGCAGCACTCAGGTCAACTGTTAGGGCTTTACATCCAAGCCATGCTCTGTGCATCATTCTTCAAAATCTTTTAAATGTGATAACAATGTAGAAAAGAATTCTGTAACAGGAATTCTAGAATAAAATCATTCTGTTCCACACTGTGAGAAAGAACAAGATCATTAGACTTTTGTGGAAGGGGACGGTCTTTTTGCGATCTGGTGACCAATGGCTCGAGTGCCCACAGAGAGGTCCCTGCGTGCCAGCTGTGGCACCCGTGCCATAGGTTCACCATCACTGTCCTAAATAATCGATTATGACTTCTTTAAATAATTTCTGTAGGGTTGCAAAAAAAAATAAATTCTGAATAACTTAAGGCACAAGTGTACTTACAATATAATCCGATGTGTGTCTACTCAGAAGTAAGTCCCAATTCAGTTAAATGTACCTAGGTAAGTGCAGCTGTAATAACTACGTATATATCATTACTTGACATGTTCTGAGTGTGGAAAGCTAAGCAGGATCAGGCCTGGTTATTACTTGGATGGGAGACCCCTCCTCTAGTTTCCTGCATTGAGCAGGGGGTTGGACTTGATGGCCTTGTAGGCCCCTTCCAACTCTATGATCTATGAATCTATGAATTGCAAAACAAAATTTTAAAAAATTAAGGTTTTTTAAATTCTTATTTCAAAGAATAGAGTTATACACAGATTTATAATTTAGTGCTCTCATGCTGTTTCCTAGATTTATTTTTAGACAACTCTCAAGGGAGAATATTTGTTTCACCATTCCTCCCACCTGCCCATTTTAGAAGAAAACAATATTTTGTTCCATCTTAAATAAACATCTTTCTTCCTCCCTTGTAACTTCAACAATCATCAGGGGATTTGTGGAATCCCATACACAGATACTATGGAAAACAATAATGGTGATTTTTTAGGCTAAAAAGATTTCCAAGAAATCAAAGGAATCTTGAAATTCCATCAGCAAACGATAAATTATTCTTGCTCTAATTGAAATAATATGTCAAGAGAAGAAAATGACAAATTACTTTGGCTCCAAGCAGTAAAAAGCAGATCAGGTAGCTATCCAATAGTAAAGAGCAGAGAGCTTTGGCTATTGGGTGGTATACAAATGTAATAATAAATACAAAATAAACAGTATGTTTATATTTAGAAAGTGTACTATGATTGCTTTCACTGTGAAGTGAGTTTTGAAACAGAAAAAAAGTAGAGGGGAGATCAGCAATAGCAGTTTTTCAATTAAAGTGCTTACTAAATTTCATGCAACCTACTGTAAACCAACAATTGCATTATTCTAACCATTTAGGGTGCAATCCTATGTCCCTCCGACCTTGTCTGGGGGGGACATAGGATTGGTCATACAAGGTGCTGCAACCTCAGAAATCCCTTCCAAGGTTACAGTGCTGTGGAGCGCCCAACCAACCAACCCCCGCCTCGTAGCCAGTGCGGATCTTTCCGTGCCGTCAGGGAACCAAACATGGAAGACCATGTTTGCTTCCCCCGTGGGGGAGGGTGTTCCTGGGGGCGGGGGGGGGAGGAGCAAGGCCCTGCCAGATTCCAAGGAATCCAGGCGGTGTCTCAGCCTCTCCTCCTCATGAGGAATGGTAAAACATCTAGACGGCTGAAATTTGCTGTCTAGATGTTTTTGAGGGTGAGGGGAGTGCGGTGGATAACCTATCCGCCGAGCTCCTCCCACCCTCAATAGGATGCCTGTAATCCTCCGAGTTCGGAGGATTACGGCAGCCTCATTGGATTGTGCTGCCCGACTGCAATCCTATTTGCACTTACCTGGGAGACTTCCTCCTTCATAAGCATGCATAGGAGTGCATTGTTAACTTGACTAAAAAACAATTCCTGGCCTTCTCAGTCCTACCTACCGCACTTACACTACTTCCAGAAATTTATTAGCTCTGACTTTGATGAATTTCCAAGGAAAAGATGTTCCAGCATTGTGAAGCAACCCCTGGGGATGCCTCCCTGTACCTTCCTAATCATCTGCTCCCATCAGTGGTTCATGCCTTGGTCTCCTCTCGCCTAGACTACTGTAATGCGCTCTACGTGGGGTTACCCTGGAAGACGGTTCGAAAGCTACAGCTGGTACAGAACGCAGCGGCTCGCCTGGTTAAAGGCAGCCGGTGGCGGGATCATATCACTCCAGTGCTCAAAGAGTTGCACTGGCTACCAGTTGTTTGCCGAGTCGAATTCAAGGTGTTGGCGTTGACCTTTAAAACCCTGTATGGCTCCGGTCCAGTTTATCTCAAGGAGCGCCTCCAGCAACATCAAGTAGGCCGCTCAACAAGATCTGCCACAGATGGCCTTCTCCCTGTCCCATCAGCCAGAGAAACCAGGCTGGTGGGGACTAAGAGGGGCCTTTTCTGTGGCAGCCCCCAATTTATGGCACTCTCTCCCCAATGACCTCCGCCATGCCCCTTCCTTGATTAGCTTCCACTGTGCATTAAAAACATGGCTTTTCAGGCAGTAATATGGGGTGGGTTAGGATTTTTAAGTTTTGTACTATTTTTAATTATGTCTGGAGGGCACCACATTGCCTGCCCCTGAGCTAGACCAAACACAGGTTCAGGAATAAGGATGGAAGATGACTTCATCCTTTCCTTACTCTCCAAAATGACATAAGTCAGGGGTGGCAACACGTGGACCATGAGCTGCAAGCAGCCCCACCCCCCACCCCAGTGTGACCTCAGTCACTGCCCCCACCACACCACTGATATTTAGCAGTGTGGCAGCAGTAATTTTTTTTAATCAGCAATTTGCCACCAAAATTACTGCTATGGAAGCATCCTAAGGGCAAATTTAGCTTGAAAACTAGCTAAATTTGTCCTTAGGAAGCCTCTGTAGCAGTTTGATGCTGAATTTTGGTGGCAAAGTGCTGATTTGTTTTTGTTTTTTTGCTGCTGCCAGCAAAATACTGGTGATGCAGGGGTGGCAAGAGTGTGGCCCACAAGGGGGGTGGTCCAGGAGGGGAAATTGGCCCTCAGACTGCCCAAAGTTGGCCACCCCTGACTTAAGTTGTCAACTGCAAGTCTCAGCTCATGCCTAGGCATATCCATATTTCCCTTCCAGTTCTCTGCCTGACATCCATCCCACAGACCCTTTGTTTATATGAGATGCAGTCATTCTTCCCCATCAAGCCAGCCTTTACCAGATGAGCACAGAGTGGGTCTTGGCTTTAGAATCATAGAATTCTATGAACATGGAGCCTTGAAGTCACACAGAATTTCTGTGAGACAGCTGATTCAGCGTTCCTGGCCAGATAAATTCTGACTGGGGAGTCTACTTCTGATAGAAGCTAAGATTTGATGTTACCCCCAAAATATCTCGCAGGGTTATAAATTGCTTTCTGTTTGCCTTTTGATGGACAGATTTGTGGTTTATGTGACCTGAGGTGGGGGGAAACAGTGCTGTATTCAGGAGACCGGCTTTTACCAATCATTAGAGGTGTACGTGTTCGCTTCCAAAATGATGGATTATATCTGGACTGGCTGATTTGGAATCTTTCTACAGCACAGTAGGAATAATAATTAACTGCAAGTTGAATGTGGGTCTATCTGGGAGGCAAAGAAGATAAGAAGTGATAACCGGAAGGAGGGCTATAATTCTTTTATGTGCAGTGGAATTTTGGAAGTACAAGGGCAATATGACTTCAGCATTTATGTTGCTCTGGAAAAAGTTGGAAAACAATATTCTAAATAAACTGGAAAGAAGAATCCAAGGTTGGGATGTAAACTTTGAAGTGGACTTGAAAAAAAAAAAAAGACAGGAATTGGACATTTCACAGGAGGAGAAAGAAGTAATTAAGGAGGTTGGAGACTTTCCAGAAATTCACAGAGGCGTTGAAGTTTTAACTGGACTGAATTTGTTTAAGGAGAATGCTCGGAGAAAAGATATGACACAGTTTTTAAAACCCAAGATGGTGAATGCTGAGATTCACAGAGGCTTTGAAGTCTTTATTGGACTGAATGTGCCTCAGAAAAAGATTTATGAAGCTGGTGAGCAAGATCCCCAGAGCAGGCTTGCATTGTTTTTTGTTCAGAATCTGGAATTTAATGATTATCCATTTGACAGAGGCAAATATTTTTTTTTTATCTGATTTTGTTTTGACTGGGAAAAGATAAAAGGCTGTTGTTTATTGAATTATTCAGGTAAAGGGATTGCCTATATGATTTGTATGGACTTTAAATATTTAAGGCCTGAAGAAGATGCATATCGTGAATACTGTATTTGATTGGGGAAAATGATTTGCTGATTATTGGATGGGATAAATGGCTTGATCTGTGTTAGGATAAAAATGGTTTGCTGATTATTTGATGGAATAAATGGGTGGACTTATATTATGATAATTGCTGAATATTGGGGGATGGGGGAGGTTCTTATGTAAGAAGTAAGAGGGTTCAGCTTCCCAAATGGATTGGTGGGAGAAATCCAGATGGGATAAATTTAAATGGATTGCTGATAGTGATCCAAAGAAAATATATATAGACCTGAACCTAAAGGGGCTAGTGAGAGGGACCCCTTTGAGAGAAAAGGAGAACTCCTCCAGTTCGAGGTGGTTGATTATTGGTAAAAATGTATTGAGTCTAGATGAAATATAGCATAGGCTTATGTGCTTCTGTTGTTTTGTTAGCTGTTACTTTTTTTTTTTTAATTTTCAAACTTTTCTTTATAAAAAAATGATATCTCTAAAATTAAAAGTGAAGTGGTTTATGGAAAGAAACAGTGAGTAAATGTATTATACTAGAGAGGGATTCTTCATATTCTTAATAAGGGGATTTTAAACTGGATTAAAATGTTGATTTATATTTGGGGAGGGTGAGATTACTTGTGTCCTACTTTGGGATTTTTTGTTTTTGGTTTGCCGTAACTGAAAGTGAGGTTTTGTTAACAGAAAATGTTGTAAGAATAACTGTGGTTGCTTACCGGTAAGCTGTGGAGAAGATTGGAAGTCCTTTTTAATTGTGTATATTGTTTGTTATATATGTGTTTTTGTGTTTGTATGAAATGAAATAAATTTATAAAACATAAAACCTAAAAGAATCATAGAATCATAGAAAAGTAGAGTTGGAAGGGGCCTACAAGGCCATCGAGTCCAACCCCCTGCTCAATGCAGGAATCCAGGTCAAAGCATCCCTGACAGATAGTTGTCCAGCTGCACCTTGAATCCCTCCAGATTGGGAGAGCCCACCACCACCTCCCTAGGTAGTTGGTTCCATTGTCTTAATGCTCTGACAGTCAGGAAATTTTTCCTGATGTTTAGGTGGAATCTAGGTTCCTGTAACTTGAGCCCATTATTCCGTGTCCTGCAAACTGGGATGATCTAGAATAGATCCTGGCCCTCCTCTGTGTGACAACCCTTCAAGTACTGGAAGAGTGCGATCATATCTCCCCTCAGTCTCCTCTTCTGAAGGCTAAACATGCCCAGTTCTTTCAGTCTCTCCTCATAGGGCAGTGATGGCGAACCTTTTTGAGCCCGAGTGCCCAAACTGCAACACAAAACCAACTTATTTATTTCAAAGTGCCAACACTGCAATTAAACCTGAATACCAAGGTTTTAGTTTTAGAAAAACAACTCATACAGTTGTCCAAACTAATTAACATCTTTTGTATTTAAAGAAAAACACAATAACAGAGCTTTCAATGATACAAACAGTTTTTTGTTGGGGAAAAAAATCAACTCAAAAAATTATTATAGTACTACATTGTACACACAGCCTGAAGGGAATTTATACAAACTTTTTAAATAATCAGGCACATGTATTTTCGGATAAGGGATTCTCAACTTGTAATATGATTATCTGCCAGACTGAAATTGTATGGGGCAAGCTTTACTCCGGGTCCTTTCCCTGCTTCTACAGGTGTTGGATTAGTAAAAGTAAACCTGTACTAGGATGAGCAAGATAAACAAGAAAACTAAACGTGCTTAACACATTTAAAACACTTTATGTCTTGGACTGCAAACACTGCATTAGGTAAAAGTTTGCATTGGGCATGCTTTTGCACAATTAATGTGATTTTTGCTATTGCATGCATGCAGATAATTTGTCAAACCTTGGCTCATACTCCGTTAGTTTGAGAGCAACACATGCAGCACTCAGGTCAACTGTTAGGGCTTTACATCCAAGCCATGCTCTGTGCATCATTCTTCAAAATCTTTTAAATGTGATAACAATGTAGAAAAGAATTCTGTAACAGGAATTCTAGACTAAAATCATTCTGTTCCACACTGTGAGAAAGAACAAAATCATTAGTGTTTTGCAGAAGGGGACAGTCTTTTCGCGATCTGGTGACCAATGGCTCGAGTGCCCACAGAGAGGTCCCTGAATGCCAGCTGTGGCACCCGTGCCATAGGTTCGCCATCATTGTTATAGGGCCTTGTTTCCAGTCCCTTTATCATCCTTGTTGCCCTCCTCTGAACCCTCTCCAGTTTGTCTACGTCCTTCTGAAAGTGTGGTGCCCAGAACTGGACGCAGTACTCAAGATGAGGCCTAACCAGTGCTGAGTAAAGGGGAATTATCACTTCATGCGATTTGGAAGCTATACTTCTATTAATGCAGCCCAAAATAGCATTTGCCTTCTTTGCAGCCACATCGCATTGCTGGCTCATATTCAGTTTGTGATCTACAACAATTCCAAGATCCTTCTCACTTGTGGTATTGTTGAGCCAAGTGTCCCCCATTCTGTAACTCTGCATTTGGTTTCCTTTCCCTAGGTGCAGCACTTGGCATTTGTCCCTATTAAATCTCATTCTGTTGTTTTCGGCCCAGCGCTCCAGCCTATCGAGGTCACTTTGAATTTTGTTTCTGTCTTCCCGAGTATTAGCTGTTCCACCCAACTTTGTGTCATCTGCAAATTTGATAAGCATTCCCTGTATCTCCTCATCCAAGTCATTAATAAAAATGTTGAAGAGCACTGGGCCCAGGACCCACTTTTAGCTAGCTTGCCGAAAGCTTTGCTGAAGTCCAGATATATTATATCCACAGCATTCCCATAGTCCACAAGGGAGGTTACTCTATCAAAAAATGAGATCAGATTAGTCTGGCAGGATTTGTTCTTGACAAATCTATGCTGGCTTCTAGTAATCACTGCATTGCTTTCAAGGTGCTTGCAAACTGACTTTTTTATAATCTGCTCCAAAATTTTCCCAGGGATTGATGTCAGACTGACTGGCCTATAGTTCCCAGGTTCCTCCTTCTTGCCCTTTTTGAAGATGGGAACAACATTTGTCCTCTTCCAGTCATCTGGCACTTCACCTGTCCTCCACGATTTCTAAAAAATAATAGACAGTGGTTCTGAGAGTTCTTCTGCCAGTTCCTTTATTATTCTAGGATGCAGCTCATCAGGCCCTGGAGATTTAAACTCGTTCAGAGTAATCAGGTGCTCCTTGACCATTTGCCTATCAATCTCAAATTGCAATCCTGCCCCTTCAGTCTGCACTTCAGGTTTGCCAGGGGGGTCATAGACCAGAAACAATCTTTCCAGAAGCAATCTTGCAAAACCTGATTGCATCTGATATCCATCTTTCCCATGCCCTGATCTTGCAAGGACTGATGCCACTGCCTGCCTCCAGATGGGATTTAAAGTCACACATTCTGCAGCAGTTGTAATCTCAAAATCATGTTCATACCCTCTGTTATTCGGGAACACAGGCTTGATGCCTCCAGCAGCAGCTTGTGAAATTGGCAAGAAAGTCACAAGATTCCATTGAAGGGTGCACTAGTTCATGAAAGATCAGGCTTCATTTAAATATTTCCAAATAGTCCAAACTGAACTAAATCCCAGTGTTCAAGAGGCCCTTTGTTCAGATCCCACAATGCAATATATTTTTCCTGTCTCCTGAGTCTCTGTCCTGCACATAAAACAGGTACAGGGGTCAACTTGGTTATCAATCTCAAGATGGAGAATTATGTGGCACGTTACATCCTGTTGCATTGTGATTCTTCAGTGCATTACAGTGTGCTTTACATAGATTTCATAGATCATAAGAGTTGGAAGGATCCTACAAGGCTATCATGTCCAACCCCCTCCTCAATGCAGGAATCTTTTCCAGGTTCTTCGAAAATAAGTATAGGATTCAGACTGGTGTCTGAACTTGAAACATAGGATTTTGTCCAGAGTATCTTCAAGGTAGATATCAGATCACAATATATTTTGCATTTTCTTCACTATTTTGTAAGCAGACGTTTCAAATCTGAAACTTATTCCATCCTGAATGTGCCTACCAAATTTCATTCTAATGTATAAGGGTGACATCCAATGTCATGTGAATAAAGAAACTATCCTTTCTTTCTTACCCCCATATCTCTTCCAGAGGGTTATCCCCCTCAATGCCCCAGAGCAGATTTTAGGAATGCACACGGGGGGGGGGGGAATGGGGAGGAGGAATCCATTCTTCCAAAAGTGAACATTCTGTTGCTAGATGGACACTGTTGCATTTCATCCTGTGTTTATCAAAAATATCACAAACAGAATGCCAAACGCCTTACTTTGCATGGCTAAATGATTTCTCAAATTAATGCTATTCAAAATGAAAGAACCTGCTTTTTTAAAAGTATGGGAAGATTTTATCCATGCACAGGAATCTTTTGAGTTTCTCCTTAAGTATAAGATTCAAAGAAAATGTTAAATTCCCAATGCTTAGTCATTTTATTTTAAAGCAGTATTTTAACAGTGCTTTCCCAAACTAATCCTTTGTTACTTCATAAGTATTTCAAGTAGTGAAAATAGCACTATACAGTAAAACCTTGGATTGCAAGTAACTTGGTCTGCAAGTGTTTTGCAAGACAAGCAAATTTTTAAAATAAATTTTAACTTGATAAACAAGTGACGTCTTGCAATACAAGTACTGTAGTACGGTCAAGAAAAATGAAGACTTTACACTATCATTCTTTATTGCAGCTTAAATTAAAAATATGTGTACAAATTTCTTATAGGGAATTTCACTTTGATATACAAGCGCTTTGGATTACAAGCACGTTTCCGGAACGAATTATGCTTGCAATCCAAGGTATTACTGTAATTACAATTGGGCCTTCTATGGATAATTAGGTTTGTATTCAATGTCAGTGCTTCTTAGAGTAGATCTACTGAAATGAATAGGAATTAAGTTGACTAACGTACCGTAAGTCCCGTGCATTTCAATGGATCTACTCTAAGTAAGACATACATTGGATACAACCTTTTGCCTGTAATCCTATATACACTTACCTGGGAGTGAACATACTGTTCACGCCTTGTTGAACATACTGGGGCTTACTTTTGCATAGGATTGCACTGGGATAGAGAAGTCCTATGGGTGGTGCGGAGAGAGAATCCATGGTATTGCCACCAAATCCAAAGCCCTACTGGGCATGTGCAGACAGGGTGGAAGGTGCCCCTCTCCGGGTATTTTTACCTTGTTGTTCCTTACTGCTCTGTCCCAGAGACCATAGGATTGCAGCCTTAGTCTCTAGCAGGTTATAAAACCCAACAAAGAAATATTTGTTAATAACAAAAATACTGTTGACTATTGGAAACAAGTTGTCCCATGAATAAGGGATACTACATGGACATGGGACCATCATCAGATCAGATTGAGCTTGAGAAATTTCTTGTCACAGTATTTTCTGAACCACCAGGAGGTCTGGAATCTTTGAATATCTCATTAGTCAACTGAATGCTGCATACATTTTCTTTCTGGAGCAGATTCAAGTCTGTTAAACCTTAATTAGTTTTGTGACTTGAGAATACTGCACTTTAAAAAGGGGGTGACAGGGAAGCATTATTTTCAAAAGTGTATATCTCTAGAGAGAGATATAATGTTAGAAAATACAGCTTCTCCTAACTGGGAAATCAGCAAGAATACAATTCAAGAGTTACATAGCAAAATTAATGGGTTACATAATAAAAGATAGGCACAGAATTATCTGTGCAGTAAGAAAAATGCTGGGTGGGGGCAATAATAAAAAAAGTTAAATAAAATAAATAATTACCACTTTGTTGTAAGTGTATTTATTTATACTACTTCTCAAGAAAACATTTTCAAAGTGATTAACTTCGCTAGTAAAAGGTGGCATACAAACATGTTTCAATAAAGTTGTTTACAGTCTCAGCAGGGGTAGGCTTTCACATGTAGATCTTCCACTGAACAAAGGAACAGATTCCCAACAGGGTGAATCAATGTTTCTCTTAGGGAAAGGTACTATCATCACTGATACACTTTAGTTTACACTGCAATCCTATGCATGTTTA
The DNA here is from genome assembly GCA_021292165.1 of Shinisaurus crocodilurus. Taxonomy (NCBI): domain Eukaryota; kingdom Metazoa; phylum Chordata; class Lepidosauria; order Squamata; family Shinisauridae; genus Shinisaurus; species Shinisaurus crocodilurus. The sequence continues at coordinate 229,160,996 of CM037879.1, forward strand.
CTCTTGAGTTCAATGGGGCTTACTCCCTAGTAAGTGTGTTTAGGATTGCATGCTGGCTGGGGAATGCTGGGAGTTGTATGACTTTTTTCTGTCTAAACATGCGTAAGACTGTGCCCTTAGTCTGAAAGGTCCATCATTTTAAGAGTAGCTATCCTACATAGCTATATCAAATTGAAGGAGTCCCATTACCATGAGTTGCCTCAAAATTAATGTTATGTAAATGAGAAGTTGTTTTCAGAATCTTAACTCCTAAATATTTTTATTAGTGTTGCAGAAGGAAAGTCTGCTGATTTGATGCTAGGCTACAAGCCTGATCTAACCTGCAGGATCTTTCTATCCAAGTGGGCTAGGAATGAGGAAGTGGAACATGGATGCAAAAGCAGTGGGACCTCAGCTTCAGATACAGTAATACCTTGGATTGCAGGTAACTTGGTTTGAGAGCGTTTTGCAAGACAAGCAAATTTTTAAATATTTATTTAAAATGTTTTGACTTGATATACGGTACAAGCGACGTCTTGCAATACAAGTACTGCAGTACGGCTTAAATTAAAAATCTCTGTACAAATTTTTTGGGGGGAATTTTGTTTTGATATAAGAGTGTTTTGGATTACAAGCACGTTTCCGGAACGAATTATGCTCTCAATCCAAGGCATGACTGTATTTAGGAGGAAAATGGGGAGCATTAGTATTATTAACTGAGGGTGTCCAAACTGAAAGGAGCAGCACATGGATAGGATATGCATTGATTAATGGGAGGGAGCCAAGGAAAAAATAATGCGCAGAATATCTATACTCCACCAAAGTGGTTGACATATATGCTGTAAATGCACCAGACTGTTGCAGCAAGGCTGGCTCTAGGTTCGAGGTGGGGGGGCACAGCAAAGTAGCCAGGTGTGTCCCTGTGTTGATGCCTCCCCAGCTGTGGGCTTAACTGGTAGCAGGGTCTTGGAAGCAACTGCCATGTTAAATTACCCACAGTGCCCTAGGGCAGGGGTCCCCAACCCCCGGGCTGCGGAACTGTACCGGGCCGTGGCCTGTTAAGAACTGGGCCGTGCAGCACCCGGCCGCCACGTCCAGTTTTACAAAAATGCTCGTCGGGGAGGCGAGCAGAGGGACGAGCGGCGGGGGGGTGTTCGCTGGAGCTCATGAGCACCCCTAGAGCCAGGTGGGGTGCTTGCGGCGCATCCCGGCGGGACATGCCACAGGCACCCCACCTGGCTCTCGGGGTGCTCGTGAGCTCCGGCGAACACCCCCCGCCACTCGTCCCTCTGCTTGCCTCCCTGACGAGCATTTTCGTAAAGCTGGAAGTGACGTGACGGGAGACCCATCGCATCACTTCCTGGTTCTCCAGCGCTGCTCTTTATGCAAATACCATGATAAAGTACCTTAAAACAGACTCTAATAGCAAATCGCGGCCGTTTTAAGGTACTTTACCATGTTATTTACGTTAAAAGAGCAGCACTGGAGAACCAGGAAGTGACGCGACGGGGCCACCCGGGCCACACAGCAGGAGGTGAGTGGTGGGTGACATCCCCCCCGGGGCATGGAAAAATTTATTCCACGGAACCTGGTCCCTGGTCCCAAAAAAGTTGGGGACCGCTGCCCTAGGGAACCCAATGAAACAACCTTGGGTGTTCCAGTGTGATGAAGGAAATTTAACATAGGATATCATAGGATCATAGAGTTGGAAGGGGCCTACAAGGCCATCGAGTCCAACCCCCTGCTCAATGCAGGAAACTAGAGGAGGGGTCTCCCATCCAAGTAATAACCAGGCCTGACCCTGTTTAGCTTTCCACGCTCAGACAAGCATGGTCATCAGCCTCCTAGATCTAGAAGCTGCTGCCAGGTAAGCCTGCAGCTAGCAGAATGGGTAGAGGGGAGGGCCAAACAGGAATCAGTGCCAGTGGGCCCTCGGACCCTGGCAACTGCCCACAGGTAGCAGGTGCAAATGCTTGACCTGTGCTGTAACTTTAAAATGAGGAACTAACAAATGTAAAGAATACTTCCATAAGAATTCAAAATCAGGTCTTCAAATCATTTCTTGTTTGAAGCTATTACTGAGCTCAGTTGGTACAGAGCTAGGTCAGCAAACATTAAGATGAAAACTTTTAACAATGCAAACCTAAGTATATTTACTCAGGAATAAGTTCCACTGGTCCTTAAGTACAGTGGAGCTTAGCTATACTATTTATTAATCATTATTAGTTGATGAACACCTAAAAAAAAACAATCTAGGCATTGTACAGATCACATAAGAAAAACGCTGAAACTCTATAACAGTGCAAACCTAAGCTTATTTACTCAGTTCCACTGAGCACAGTGGAGCTTAACTATATTTATTATTATTATTATTATTTGATGAACACCTTTAAAAACCCCTAGGCACTGTACAGATCACATAAGAATACAGGCCCTGCCCAAAATGGCTTACGATCAAGACATCAACAAATGAGAACATCTATTACAAGGCTTTGCCCCTCTTTCAATTTGACAGTGGTAAGAGAGACTATTTTAGTTTAAGCTCATAAAATTCAAAATTACAAACTGATGTAGGATAAATGCCACTGTATCTCCTGAAACATCTGTTCTTAACATACAAAGTATGTGTGGTAACTTTTAAGGACAGATCTTATAAACGATCAGAAATGCCATTTTCTCCTTTATTGAAATTAAAGTGTTACCAACCAACCACAAGCGTATTCAGATAAGAACTGGATTACCAAAAACAATGACCTATTATTTCCTGTTTAAGATAAGAGTTCAGTATAAATAGTTCATGATAGGATTTTGTCTTTCTGCTGATTACTACGAGTTTATAGATGTGATTTATGCAATTGTTGATCCAAAAAGGTTGGAACTAGTTTCAAGATGCTGGAAAAATAGTATATTTTTTTAGAAGCCTGGGCAGTACAATTCAACGAGGCTTCCTATAACCCTCCGAACTCAAGAGGATTATGGGCATCCTATTGAGGGCGGGAGGAGCACAGTGGATAGGATTGCTGCCACCACCACCCTTGCCCTCAAAAACACTTAGACAGCTGATTTTGGCCATCTAAATTGTGAAGAAAAGAGCCTTTGGGGGTTCCTACATGCACACACACACACACACACACCCTCATGTGTGAACCGGATAAAGGCTGGGAGGAGGCGATGGTGCCTGGAAGTCCTGAAAGCCGGAGACCCGGCTTTCAAATGCAAATGTAGTTCAGGCCCAGTAAGTCAAGAGTCATGAGTTCCCCTCCCCCTGTCTGGCCAGGTGAAGTGCATCATGATTGGCTAAGAAGCAGCAAAGCTACAGGAAGGAGGAGGGGAGGGGGAAAGAGCTATTTCCCAACGTGTGGGTTTTTGTCTTTGTCTTTGGTCATCGCGTGGCTGCCGGCTGTTGGAGCAATGGCGGCCAGCCAAGCAGAGGCCCAAGCCTTCGGGAGGCCTCAGGATTCGACCTCAGGTAGCTCCTGGTGAAATTAGCTGAATGAGGGCTCTGGTAAAGGCAAGCCTTGTGGGAGGCTACCCATCTCGGACCTTCGGGTAGTTGTGGTAATCTCCCTGGGCAGCAAGGCTGTGCTGGATCTAACCCTGGAAGAGAACTGACCCCCAGGTAACAGAGTTGTGTGCCTGGGAGATATAAAGAAGTAGCTTTTGTTATTTTGCAGCTTTACTCTGTGTACCAAAGTGTGTCTCTCTAATTTTGTGTGCTTCTCTCATTTCCCTATTCTTGTTTTAAAATGCTACCTGAATAAACCTTTTCTTGGTTTTACCCCACATGGGTTTTGTAGTCGCTCTGCTTGGTTCAGTAACTAAATCCAGGTTACAGTCAGAAAGGCAAGTCCCTGAACAGAGATTCAAGTAGGATTGCAGACAGTTGAGGCTGGCAATCTGGTACCTTGAGATCTCTAGGGGTCTTGAGTCCTTTGGGTAGGAAAGGGTGGGGGTGTGGCAGGTCAGCCAGCCCCCCCTTCCTCCACATAAATGTTTTACCCCTCCTCCCAGAACAGGCAGTGCCTCACTCCTCCCTTCCCCTCCCCCCCATGCTGAAACTGAAGATGGTTCCGCACTCAGACTCCAAATTATCCTATGCCCCCCCAGGCAAGGTTGGAGGGCCATAGGATTGCGCCCTTAAAGAATAAACTATTTTTCCAGTATCTTGAGACTAGTTCTCTCTTTTTGGATCAACTTTGGATGCTTTCCAGTTTTCTCATATTTATGCAATTGTACCACTATTGTTCACAAAGTAAGGATTCTAACTGGCATCTAGTGATTGTTTGTAAATAATAGGTGGTACATATTCCAGATGAATTAACACACAATACACAAATACAATCTTTTGTACTTAGCGCAAGTTCTGTATTCACAATCACTGAGAATTGGAGTACACACTACTCTTGCCCAAAAACAATATTCTCAACCTCATTCTACGATGCCAGTGGTACTGCACCGAAATAATACAACCGAAAAGCTTGCCACAGGGATGTTGTTTTCAGTGGCATTCCAATGGCATGTATACTTTGTATTCAAGCGCTAAGGCCCAATACATGCCACACAAATAGTGGAGTAGCAGTCATTTAAAATTTAACTCTGTGGAACAGAGAGGTATTAAGAGCTTTTTCTGTGAGGATGCATTCCAGCAACCATGTTGGTATTTGCATATATGAGCTGGACCTGCAAATTAGAATCTCCACTTCATCCATATCAGTGTGGGAAACTCCACCCAGTTGCCACTCATTAATGACCCTACTGGTAAACACAACATACTATTATTACAACACATCTGACACAGAAAGTTCTAAGCCAGCCTTCCGCAGGTGCCCTCCAGATGAGTTGAACTACAACTGCTATCATGCTCAGCCAGCATGGCCAATGACTATGCTGACTGGGGATGATGAGATATGTAGTCCAACACATCTAGAGAGCACTAGGTTGGGGAAGGCTGTTCTAATATATGGAAGTTCATGCCACAGTAAATTCAAGTCATTAAGGTGGAACAAAAGTCTTTGTTGTTGCTTTTCTAGTAGACTAAGGGTGCAATCCTATACACGTTTAGATCGGAAAAAGTCCTACAACTCCCAGTATGGCTGGATGGGGGCTTGCTGGGAGTTGCAGGACTTTTTACATCTAAGCATGCATAGGATTGCACCCTAACGTATTTTAATGAGTGGGCTGCAGGTTACAGTTAAGTTGACATTTGGCCAGAACCGCTGGATCTCCGGTACTTCAGAACATGAGTAGCAGGTGACAGAACAATGCAGCTAAGGGAATTGCCTGGTAGATCATCGATAGTGCCAGGTAGGACAGGCACAGCCAGCCGTGCCTTGGTGGGAGGATATGTCACCTGGCTGATCAAGAAGAGCCTGGCTACGCCTGGTGCCTCAGGGTGGAGCAAGATGGACAGTGGCAGGGGGATGCCATAGTTCAGTGGTAGAGCACATGCTTTCCATGTGGAAAGTTCCAGGTTCAATAGGGCTGGAAAACTTCCTGCCTGAAACCCTGGAGAGCCACTACCATGCAGTGTCGACAAAACTGGGCTACGTGGACCGATGGTCTGACACAGTTTAAGAACAAAAGAAGAGCCATACTGGATCAGACCAAAGGTCCATCTAGTCCAGCATTCTGTTCACACAGTGGCCAACCAGCTGATCACAGGATCCCACAAGCAGACCTTGAGTGCAACAGCACCCTCCCACCCATGTTCCCCAGCAATTGGTGTGCACATAGGCATACTACCTCCGATGCTGATAAGGTAGCTTCCTCTGTTCCTAAGATGGAAATTGTTTGTGGTTTATCATATTGGGTGGGACAGAAGCACAGTGGCAGAGCACATGTTCGATCCCCAGCATCTCCAGGTAAAGCTAGGAAGGGATCCTGCCTGAAACCCTGGAGAGGCCAGTCATTGTCGCCAACACTGGACAACATGGACCCATGGTCTGACTCAGTATAAGGAGATTCCTATGTTCCAGCTCAACCCCTCAAGCCAAGAATAAACAGTCCCCGAAAACCGTGGAGCGCCTGAGTAGGCAAAGCCCCTTGCACGATGCGACCCGAGACATCCTCGTGGCCCGCCCTATCCTCTTTTTTTTTTGCCGTCAGGCGAGGGCAGCAGCCGCCTAAGCGCGTCACTCCGCGGGGCCCTCCTCCACCCGAGCAAGATGGCGGCTCTCGCTGGGCCTTGAAGGATGCGGCTGACGCGGAAGCGGCTCTGCTCCGCGCTGCTGGTCGCCTACTTGCTCTTCTCTCTCTACGCGGCGTACAGCGTCTTCCTGAAGCCTCGCCGCCCCGCCGCCTCACGGGCGAGCCAGAGGGAGAAACACGGGCGAGCAGGTAACAGAGCCGTGCCGTGCCGTGCCGTGCCCACCTGGCCCTTCCCTCCGCCCCTCGCCCCGCCGCGGACAGCCGGGTAGCGCAGGCCGCCTCTTTCCGCGGGCTCGGGATGGTTTCCTCCTGCTGCGAACTCCAGCCCCGCATGCGCCGACGCTTGCATCGAGGCAGGCGGCAGAAGCCTTCGGTGCCGTGCGCTGGCGTTGAGAAATGCCTCCTCGCTGCAAGCTTTTCTCTGCTTCACCGTCCGTTTTCCCAGTCGGTCAATAGCTGGAGGCATAAGAGGAACCCTGACTCTTCCACATTCACACTTTGGCTGCAACTCTGTCAAACTTACCTCGAAGTAAATCTCGCTTGAATTCGGTGGGGCTTAGGCATGGGAGGACTGTGCTGTTTTGTTGCTTGGACACTGGTTTTATCCACTCCTGTCGTTAGGAATCTACATTACCCAGTATGTGGGAAAATGTAATATCACAATACTTAAGAAGTGTATATTTTTAAAAAGTTCTATGCTGCTCTTGCATGGGGCTTCAAATGGTCTATCTGGGGGACTAGCTAGATCCATGGCTAGTGAGCTTCCACAATGTTGCCGCATCAAGTGCTAGCATCCAAGCCACTCTGAAGTGCATTGTTCTTTTTAACTGGTAAATTTCTAGGGGAACATTAGATTGCACTAGTGCCATATTATGAACATCGCAGGACCTAGGCCAGGGATAGTTAGCGTATTCAGTAATCTGACCCTTGATCTCTATTATCAGAAAAAATAAACCCAAGTGCAGGGCCATATAATGTATATTTTTGACTACTCTGCAACAGCTCTGTGGATCATTCGAGTGGAGCTTATGGACCACAGTTTGAGAGCCTCTGGTGTAGGTAAAGCAGAGCCCATTTCAAACACCTCATGAGTTCTTACTAGAGTAAGCTGTTAACAGTGATCATCTTGCATGCATGTGCCTAGTGAAGCAGCTGATGTCTATGTCCTGGTGTGCTGAACACAGATTGCACATGTGTAGCAGGCAGCTCAGCAACCATTCTAAGCTATAGGACAGGAGTGCAGAACCTCTTTCAGCCCAAGGGCCTAATTCCATTTCAAATAAGTTTGGGGGGGGGCACATTTCAGTGGTGGGCGGAGCCAAAGACAAAAGGGGTATGGCCAAAATACTAGTGTGTTTTAGCTTGAACCTCTTATGGCCAAAATACTAGTGTGTTTTAGCTTGAACCTCTTACTGCCAGCAACTAAGCCTTAGGTGAGGCATTCCAACCTTGTAGAATGGGGGGAAATGACATAGATTTCATAGATCATAGAGTTGGAAGGAGCCTACAAGGCTATCAAGTCCAACCCCCTGCTCAATGCAGGAAACTAGAGGAGGGGTCTCCCATCCAAGTAATAACCAGGCCTGACCCTGCTTAGCTTTCCACACTCAGACAAGCTGAGCCAGCGTAAGCCACAGGCCTGTACATAAAAGCTGGAGAACCACCAAATGATCCATGGTTGAGGGAAAGGGAGTGGGGCTGGTGGAAGGGGACATGGCCTTCTGGAGAACCCTAGGAGGGCCAGATTGAGACCCCTGGAGGGCCAACTTTGGCCCCCAGGCCTGAGGTTCTGCACCACTGCTATAGGAGAAGTGGTGGTGTGCAATTCATAAATTAACCAAGCATTATGAGCTAGCCAAATGTATATTTCAAGCCAGCTAATTATACAGGCCTGTGGCTCACGCCACAGGTTCGACTCGATGGCCTTGTAGGCCCCTTCCAACTCTATGATCTATGAAATCTATGAATTTTAGTGTCATAACTAATGCCCAGCTTCAGTCTACCCTTCAGTCTATCTAAACTAGCCCAGCAGTTGGAAGCATTGTGAGGACTGGGGATAGGGAAGATGGACAGGTAGAAAAGATGGGGAGGGGAAGAGGGGTAGCACCGAAGGAAACATTCACTGAATAGAGTTACGACTGATTCCTTGGTACAGAATCCATCGGGATCCATATAGCTTGATATTGTCTACATTGGCTGGCAGAGCTCTCCTGGATTTCAGTCAGGAGTCCTTCCGGGCCCTCTCTGTAGATGCCAGGAATTGAAGCGGGACCTTTTTCATACAAAGCATGTGCTCTTCCCGTGAGCTTTGGTTCTCTTCTAAGGTACCTAGTTTCATAGGTTAAAAAAAAAAGCTTTTCTGCACTTTTGATGTTATAGTTTTAGTATGTGTACAGCATAGGTTTGTAACAATATATTATTTCTAGGAAGTTCAGGAATAGTTTGTCTCTTGGATGTTCATATAGTCTATATGTTTGATACTTTAGAGCATGCTGTTTTGGGAGCTGAAGAATGGAATCCTTGGGAAGTTGATGAGAAAAATGATTTGCAGCAGAAGTCTGCAAGTAGCCCTCAACTGTTGAAAAATATGAAATTGCAACAAGAACAAACAGACCTCAGGGTACAAATCTGGGGGAAAGCTGCTATAGGTAAGCACTTGTAATTTCATAGATCATAGCTTGGAAGGAGCCTACAGGCTATCAAGTCCAACCCCCTGCTCAATGCAGGAAACTAGAAGAGGGGTCTCCCATCCAAGTAATAACCAGGCTTGACCCTGCTTAGCTTTCCACACTCAGACAAGCTGAGCCAGCATAAGCCACAGGCCTGGGACTTCTGTTTCTAAATAGTGTTGCTTATTCTTTTAGCTTGATCCTAAGCATTTCTGCTGTCGGGTCCTACTGTGTTAAGTGGATTTATTTCCTCGTACATATGTTTAGGATTGTAGCCCTAAACTGGATCCCAAATACACTTGACTGGAAGTAAGCCCCATTAACAATCAATTCTTTATTGTACGGTCATAGACCCAAATCAAACAAAGTAAAATCATACGGATCGCAACACAATATAGATATTATAATACAAGAACATTAAAAACATGAGAAATTATAAAAGTTAGAACGTCATAATAAAATATAATAATATAAAATATCTAAAATAGATATAATATAATATAAAAAACCAGTTATTAGATGTGTACACTAAATGTAATTAACATAATAAAATAGCATAAATAAGTTAATTGGTGATGGAATAAAAATTATAATATTAATAACCCTGAAGGGAGAATTATTTTAGTTAGAGGAAATTCCCTTCCGTGTTTTTATAACCAGAAAGAGAAATCTAGCCACCAACTCTGTGACTGATTTGTTCTTGTCTGCTAAAAGATAGGTCAAATACCATTCAGATGACCGGCCTGGAAATTTAGAAAGTTCAGATGTTATTAACCTAACCCGGTCATCTTTATAGAATTTACAGGCAAAAACCATATGGGCTAGAGATTCTATAGCCCCATCACCACAAGGACATAATCGTTCACCATAAGGAACACCCCTAAACCGTCCATCCAATACCGCAGATGGAAAACAATTGAACCTAGCTCTCGTAAAAATCAAACGGTATTTGGGGATAGATAAATTCTCCAGATATCTAGCATAACTTTCTGGGGGAGGGAAGGATAAACCAAAAATTAGAGGAGAGCAGGTCTTCTGGGCATTAGCAGTGGACTGCTGAATATCAATATCTTTGACACGGGAATCTAGAATGGTTTTTGCCTGATGGTATCCTATGGAGAGAAGAAAATTTATAGACAGACCTAAGAGTTGTAATTTGTTGGTCAAGGTTTTGTGCCCCCATTAACATCCTTTGGGCTTCCTTTTGAGTAGAAATGTTTAGGATCGGGGTGTTGCTGTTACAGCTTTCTCTTGTAAAATTGGCCCTAACGTTGCCTGCCAGCTTGTTTAAAAATTAACTTGGATACCACTGACTGAAAAATAGCTGTATCTGTTAGAAACTCTATGATAAAAACTGCAGTGTAACAGTATAAGGAATTTCAGTTGTATAGAATTCTTGTATTCATTTGGTTATGCACAGTTAGCAGATTTTTGTTCTAACTTATTAATGATTCTTGTAAAAAGTAGTCTGTTTTGTGAGACCTAGACGATGGCCAGGGCTGACCCTCCCATTAGGCACAGTGAGGCAACCCCCTCAGGTGGCAGATGCTGGTGGGCAGCAGTGGCAACTCCCTACTCATTCCTCCTGAGCCTCTCAATCATTCCTCCCTGTTGGAGACAGAGCTGTGTGCCACATGGCCTGTCACGCACCCGCTCTAAACTAGCCTGCCGCCCTCAATTGTGGTGGAGGATACTGTCCTGTCACCAGTTGCCAGTCCAGTTGGCCTCTGTACATTGAATCTGGGAGGGGGAGCTCTCCTCAGCTTTTACAGCAGTAAGAGATGCCCTGGAGGCCTAGGTGTCTTTGCAGAGGTCCCTAAGCCACTCTCCTTTCAGGGCTGGGAAAGCTGAGGCAGAGCCATGCTCAGAAGCGACACGGAGTTTGCAAGCATGGCCTCATGAAGCAGTCTAGACCATTAGTCTCCAATGCAGCGCCTGTGGGGACCTCCACAAAGCTCTCCACTCCCGGCCCCCTTCAAAAGATTATTTTAATAAAAACCTTGGAAAATGTTAGGGTGCCAGGTTCTCCTTCCTGTTCCTGAACCTGCCGCTGATCAAGCAAGAGGAGAAGGAAAGAGTTGCTTCCTGTCCCCACCCAGTCTTCTTCCATCCACACAGACCTTTCCCCTTTGATCTCTCTCTTTCCACTCCCAGTCTCTATCCTTGCTATTTCTCTCTTCCAACCCCTTTTCTCGCTATTTCTCCCTCCTTCCCACCCTCTAGCCTTGCTATTTCTCTTCCCCACCTCTTTACCTCACTGTTTTTCCCCACTCCTAGCCCCTAGCCTTGTTTTCTCTCCCCTCTGCCTTACTATTTCTCCCTCCCAGCTTCTAGCCTCTCTTATTTCCCTCTCCCCCATACACACACCTCTTTATCTCACTGTTTCTCCTGCCTCTAGCCTTGCTCTTTCTCTCACTACTTCCCCCTCCCTCCCAGTCCCTAGCTTTGCTCTTCTCTCCTTCTCACCCCTCTCTCACACTATTTCTTCCTCCTCACAGCCTCAAGCTTTGCTTTTTTTCTCTCCCTTCCCATCCCCTTCTCTTGTTCTTTACACACACACACACACAGACACACACCACTTACCTGGGCAGGGGCTCTGATGGCGGAGAAAGTAGGAATGCCAGGTGGGAAACAGAGTGGCTGAGCCTGGGATCGAGGTAGGGGAAACATTTTCTTTCCTTTTGGGGCTGGGGGCATTTTCCTTTCCTTTGGGGCTGGGGAAAGGTGTGCATGTATGGATAGGATGAGCAGAGCAATCCTATGTAGGTCTACTCAGAAGTAATGTCCACTGAGTTCCATGTACGCATGTATAAGGTTGCAAGCTTAGATGGGTATTTTGTTGTGCTTCTGTGGGGCCAAATATGTGGATTGGCTTTGCAGTTCAGACCCTTCCTCTGCTTGTGCTCAGTTTCTTGAGTGAGTTACTTGTCTTTTCACTAGCCAGGCCCCCATGGCAGCCATTATGTGACAAGCCGCATCCTCCATGCAAGCCATTTTGTGCTGGTGCCCATGGCAGTTTCTCAAATTCCCAAATGTGCCATGGGTCCAAAAAGGTTGGGGATCCCTGCCTTATACCATCAAGGTATGAAGGAGAATAGGACTAGAGATGCCAAATAGTTGGGGACCCCAGGGACAATGCAATGTTCATCTTAGGCTGCACTGCTTCTAGAGCAGTGTTCTCCAACCTTGGGTCCCCAGATGTTTTTGGCCTACAACTCCCAGCATGCCCCAGCCAGCATAGCTGGGGCATGCTGGGAGTTGTAGGCCAAAAACATCTGGGGACCCAAGGTTGGAGAACACTGTTCTAGAGGGTTGCTCAGGAACAGCACCCTTTAAGTTCAGACCAATGCTTGAGAGTTGTGCGCTTCCTCAGCCTTCCTGGTGGTAAATGGAGAGATACCCTGGTAGTCTCTGTGGTGACTGAGAAGCCTCCGAAGGGTCTCTTTTTTTCAATAATGTGCTGGAATGGAAGCTGGAATGGAATAATGTGCTGGAATGGAATGGAAGCTTGAAAGCCACTCTCCTTTCAGGGCTGGGAAAGCTGAGGCAGAGCCATGCTCAGAAGCGACACGGAGTTTGCAAGCATGGCCTCATGAAGCAGTCTAGACCATTAGTCTCCAATGCAGCGCCTGTGGGGACCTCCACAAAGCTCTCCACTCCCGGCCCCCTTCAAAAGATTATTTTAATAAAAACCTTGGAAAATGTTAGGGTGCCAGGTTCTCCTTCCTGTTCCTGAACCTGCCGCTGATCAAGCAAGAGGAGAAGGAAAGAGTTGCTTCCTGTCCCCACCCAGTCTTCTTCCATCCACACAGACCTTTCCCCTTTGATCTCTCTCTTTCCACTCCCAGTCTCTATCCTTGCTATTTCTCTCTTCCAACCCCTTTTCTCGCTATTTCTCCCTCCTTCCCACCCTCTAGCCTTGCTATTTCTCTTCCCCACCTCTTTACCTCATTGTTTTTCCCCACTCCTAGCCCCTAGCCTTGTTTTCTCTCCCCTCTGCCTTACTATTTCTCCCTCCCAGCTTCTAGCCTCTCTTATTTCCCTCTCCCCCATACACACACCTCTTTATCTCACTGTTTCTCCTGCCTCTAGCCTTGCTCTTTCTCTCACTACTTCCCCCTCCCTCCCAGTCCCTAGCTTTGCTCTTCTCTCCTTCTCACCCCTCTCTCACACTATTTCTTCCTCCTCACAGCCTCAAGCTTTGCTTTTTTTCTCTCCCTTCCCATCCCCTTCTCTTGTTCTTTACACACACACACACACAGACACACACCACTTACCTGGGCAGGGGCTCTGATGGCGGAGAAAGTAGGAATGCCAGGTGGGAAACAGAGTGGCTGAGCCTGGGATCGAGGTAGGGGAAACATTTTCTTTCCTTTTGGGGCTGGGGGCATTTTCCTTTCCTTTGGGGCTGGGGAAAGGTGTGCATGTATGGATAGGATGAGCAGAGCAATCCTATGTAGGTCTACTCAGAAGTAATGTCCACTGAGTTCCATGTACGCATGTATAAGGTTGCAAGCTTAGATGGGTATTTTGTTGTGCTTCTGTGGGGCCAAATATGTGGATTGGCTTTGCAGTTCAGACCCTTCCTCTGCTTGTGCTCAGTTTCTTGAGTGAGTTACTTGTCTTTTCACTAGCCAGGCCCCCATGGCAGCCATTATGTGACAAGCCGCATCCTCCATGCAAGCCATTTTGTGCTGGTGCCCATGGCAGTTTCTCAAATTCCCAAATGTGCCATGGGTCCAAAAAGGTTGGGGATCCCTGCCTTATACCATCAAGGTATGAAGGAGAATAGGACTAGAGATGCCAAATAGTTGGGGACCCCAGGGACAATGCAATGTTCATCTTAGGCTGCACTGCTTCTAGAGCAGTGTTCTCCAACCTTGGGTCCCCAGATGTTTTTGGCCTACAACTCCCAGCATGCCCCAGCCAGCATAGCTGGGGCATGCTGGGAGTTGTAGGCCAAAAACATCTGGGGACCCAAGGTTGGAGAACACTGTTCTAGAGGGTTGCTCAGGAATAGCACCCTTTAAGTTCAGACCAATGCTTGAGAGTTGTGTGCTTCCTCAGCCTTCCTGGTGATAAATGGAGAGATACCCTGGTAGTCTCTGTGGTGACTGAGAAGCCTCCGAAGGGTCTCTTTTTTTCAATAATGTGCTGGAATGGAAGCTGGAGAGTGGCAGTTGTCAAAGGCAGGCGCCTTTCTACACTAGATGCCCCTGAGGCCTTGGGTTGTTTTTGAATTTTGTGGGTTTCTTTCCTTTAGTGATGAAATAATTGTTTGGCCCAGAGGGTCTCCCCAGCAAAGCTGCTGATGGGTGGAGTGGTTACATCATGTGCTAGGGATGTCCTGGAGTCCCCGAGCAGCTTGGATGGGATGGCTGGGCATCTCTAGTGGAGAAGCTGGCCACTTCTTGCTTTAAAACATCATTATAAACCAAATGATTTCTTACTGTGGCTATCTCCCAGATGACAGCATGCACACAAGATAAATCCTTTTGCATTTGTTCAGTGGCCCTATTCCTCTTTTGGATGCCACACCTTGATGGTGTAAGGGGCCCTGTTGCATGCAACAGCACTTCTGTACATGCTCCTTGTTTTATTCTCTGTGGCAGTGTTCTCCAACCTTGGGTCCCTCCCCAGATGTTTTTGGCCTACAACTCCCAGCATGCCCCAGCCAGCGTGGCATGCTGGGAGTTGTAGGCCAAAAACATCTGGGGACCCAAGGTTGGAGAACACTGCTCTACGATTTATATTCCTCATTTAATCCCCACTCGTTGGTCTGCTTTACTGCAGATCTGCTGGTAACATAAACCTTGTTAGTTTGTGCTGCTTTCTTGGAATCAACCTGCTTTGGCTGTTTTATCTTTCCACACATGTCCTTCTCCTGATTTTTTAGTTACAGTCTGTAGGAGTTCAAGTATATCCCTAATCATTGCATTATAAATTGTGTTTTTATAGGCCTTTACCTATGGCAGCATATCTTTGAAGGTCTTCTTGAACCTGCAGATGTATCAGCTCAGTGGAGAGAAGGAAGCATAAAAGCAGGAAAATCATTCTTCAGGTATCAACTGTATGGTATCGCTCTTTAGAGATAATCATATTTCATAGGCTAGTGAACATATTTAATGTAATTTTGTGCATTGATTAATGATCTTCATTCAACAGCAAATGTGGTGGATGGGATTTGCCTGGATCCTTCTTGTTCTATTCAATACTGTCGAATATTTTCTGCAGTGGGGGAGGAAGCAAACGGCTTGTTCAAAAGTATGCCATGTTCAAACTGGCAGGGAGGGGCCACAGACTAGTTCCTTCCCCCTTCCTCTCCCCTGCTCCCTCTCTCCTCCAGTTTGGCCACGAGGAGGATATTGGAAGCTTTTGCTTCCGTTTTAAGTATGGTTCAGTATTCCTGACAATTGGCCATGCTGGCTGGGCTGATGGGAGCTGAAGCTCAAGTCTTTTGGAGGGCACCAGGTTGGGGAAGGCTGATCTAGAGGAACAAGGAATGATGCTTACCTATGGTTAAGATATAGCCCATGTACGGTCCAACAATGCAGCTGATGAGGGAAAAACATGCCAGCTGAGTTAAGAGCTTCGGGGGATGTAGCTAGCCTCGGGGCTGTGCCCTCTGAAGCCACAAAGACAGCTACGGGGCAACTAAGGAAAATTGAAGGGAAGGCAGTGTGAGTCTGAGCTATTAAATTCTAGCAGGAGGATATATGTAAATAATATTGTTAGTAACTAATTGTCAGTCTTGATAAATGCTGTCTTCCAGGTGGAGGGGTTCTAGTACTAACAATCAAAAGGCGTGCTGCCATTCTGTCTTTCCTTCTTAACGGGTTTTTGCAGTAAGAAAAAAAAAAGGAAGAAGTGGTAAGAAAATAGGGGAGGGTTATGAGTCAAAGACAACAACATCTGGACCCCCTGTAGAATTCAGTGAATGAAGCAGTGCTCTAATCTGTCCATACATGACAACTCTCCCCTCACCCCTATCGAATGAATTGGTCTAATACAGAGTTCCTGCGAAGTCTCTATACCAGGGCTCTCCAACCTTGGGTCCCCAGATGTTGCTGGACTACAGCTCCCAAAATCCCTTGCCATTAGCCATGCTGGCTGGGTATGCTGCGAGCTGTAGGCCAGCAATATCTGGGAACCTAAGGTTAGAGAGCCCTGCTCTATACTAACACTTTATTCAATGTTCTGATGTGTCTAAGGAATATTGTTCTAAGTCTGAGCAAGTTGAATTGAATAAGATCATTCTGACACCATCCTACATTTTCAATTAATTTTTAGTCTTGTAGACATTCTAAATTGAGCACAAATTCAACTTTAACGATACAATCCACTCTGAGCAATGGGGAGAGCAGTCCTGTGGAGAGCAGTCCTGTGACAGCATCTAGGGGACACAGGATACTTCGGATTCCCAGATTCAAGATTGGAAACAGAGCTCCAACCTTGGAGCTGGGAATCCAATCCTCCCCCCCCCCCCTCAAAGCCTGTGCAGAAAGAACCATGCTGGCTGCTTCTCCGAGATTGGAAAATCAACCTCAGAGATGGGGTAAAGGGGGCGGTTCAGGGGGCAGGGAGGGGAGGAGACTGGGGCTGCCAGGATATGAGGTATCCTGACGGCACTCCAGCCTCCTTCCCTCCCCCTCTGAAGTGCTGCAGCTAGACGGCCGAAATTGGCCATCTAGCTGAATTGCAGAGTGGGAGGACGGGGAGGTGGAGATCTCCGCCACCGCTCCTCCTGCTCTGCACTGTGAGTTCAGGGGCTTACAAGCATCGAGGGCGCAAACCATAGGATTGCACCCGAAAGACATTAAAAGATAAACAGCATTTCTTGAAATATATACTGGGAGCATTCTGGCATATCTTGTTGCTGCTCATCCTCCATTCATTTCTGCTCTGGGCAAGCTCCACTAAAAGTAAAGTTGCTTCTGCAGTAGCCATGCCTGGAGGATTGAGACCTCTTGAGTATCGGTATGATTAGAGGAGACATTACTCCATGTAATAGCCTGCAGTGCTGATGTGGTGCATGCCTGCACAGCGGACAGTATATCTCACCTTCTATACATATTGTTGACACAGCAAGCTTTAGGGTCAGGCCATTAAGAGTTGACATTGACAGACTATGTAGGACAAAAGCTTTATGTAGGTCTTAATTTCTGTTGGTCAAGTTCTACAATGCTTTTGTGCTGCACGCACACACACAAAGAATAGAGCAAAATCACCTTCAGTATCAGTGAGACAGCAGTGGCAACTCTTATTTAAAATGTCCATTTGGTATATATTATATATATAAAATATGTGTAAACCTTTTTATGCTTATGCTTTGTTGTTCACAGCTTCATCACAGGTCCAGCTGTAGTCCCTGGCTACTTCTCAGTGGAAGCTGACAATGTGGTTTTAGTGCTGAATGGCAGAAAGGTCTCCTACGCCACTCAGTGGCTGCATTATGCACAGACATTAGCACAAACCCGGAAGCTGAAGCATGCTGCTGTTGTATTGCTTGGAAGTGAACTGTGCAAAAATGAATGGATTTATCCATACTTAAAAAACTATGGAGGGTTTGTGGACCTTCTCTTTGTGATTTATGACAGTCCTTTAGTGAATGAAGAAAATATTTTCCAGTGGCCTTTGGGAGTAGCTACGTAAGTGCTGAATGTGATCAAAGAAATATTTTGGAACTTGCATGTGACCTGAAAATTGTGCCCTAGTTATGAACATTAATTAAGATGGAATGTAGATTGAACATATAAAGCTTTGTGGAATTGTTCTATAAACAGCTATGTTATACAAACAGTAGCACTTTATTTAATATTGGTAGTTTTCACTTTTTGTATTGAGTTTTAATATTCAAGAATCAGGAGTGATTTTTCGGTTAAACCACAGTTTTACATGGGTGGGGATGCAATCCTAAACACACTTATTAGGTAATAAGCTCCATTGGACACAGTGGGACTTACTTCTAAGTCAGCATGTATAGGATGGCACTGTTAATTTTATACCTTCACAGGTTGTGTTCTTTTAATATGTATTGGCATTTATATAGATTTTATTTTAGTATAGTTATATGCCACCCTATAACAAAATGTTCTCAGTGTGGCTAGCATGACAAAACCAGTTAGATTGACTAAGATTTATGAAAACTAGTTGGGGTTGTACCAAGCATAATTAAATAGATCTGACATATGTTTATATAACATTTTCTCAGTGTAAAAGAGTTGCTCTAACTATAGCCATAATACAGTGATCTGAATAGAATAGGATTGCATGATGTAAGCAAAGGGTAAAGTGTGTAGAAAGAGTCTGCAGGGCCTTGCCCCAGATGACATGCTGCTCCTTTGGCCCCTGCCGTCCACGTATTCATGTAGACATCTGAGTCAGGGAAGCGTTCACTTGTAGACCTCTATGCATGGAAGCTTCACTAGGTTTTGTAACTCTGCGTGCTCAGGGCTCCAAAACTAGGGAAGCTTCATGCATAGAGGTCTGTGCGAGAATGCTTGCTTGCCTCGGATGTCTGCATGGACGTTGGGTCCATGAAGAGCCATGCATCATCAGGGGCAGGCCTACAGGTGCCGCCCCACAGCCCCTTTATACACACTTTACCCCTTCTTGCAAGTAACGCATGATGGGAGCTATGGTTTTATAGATGTTTGGGTGACAATCCACCAAGACTCTAAACTTTGTGGTATGGGGGCCACTACTGCATGTGCCCTTCTCATGTTGCTCTGGTAGTGTTGGAGGACCTGGGCAACAAAGGAGGAGCCCACGGTGTGGCTCTTTCCACACCAGTATTGCCCCCTCCCTGGAGCTGTGCAGCAATGCTGACTTGGAAAGGAGCTTCATCATGGGGGTCTTCCCTTGTAGTCTAGATGTTTTAGTGTTACTGGAGAGGCATCGGAGGGGCACATGCTGCAGTGGCTCCTATGCTGCAAAGTGATATCGAAAGTAAATATGACCAGGTTCTAGATGTGTGCATGCATTACTAGCACACGTCCTTGTGGCTCATTAGATTGCATCGTTGCTCTTAAAAGACTGACGAAACATCCTGGAGGTTTTGGGTAAGATGGTAAAACAAGAAGGACAGTGGTTGCATAAGAGGGTTATACTGTGAGGCTTGTAATGTTCTTCACTGATGTAAAGGTAATAGTTAATGCTGCATAACTAGATGAGGGGGAGAGAGTGAGGGGAAAGGACATAGGTACATTAATTCTGTGAATGACTTATACAGAAGAACTAAGGCTAAGCAAAAGAGGTTTTGAATTATTATTACCATTAAGGAGGTAGGGAAGGATTACACTTTAAATTCTATCAGGTTACTGCTTGTTTTCAACTCATACATACTTATAAAGAAATGTTAGAATGTCAGTTCCAAAAAAAATCAAAGCCCATGTCATTTCATCCAGCTGGCAAGAAAGTGGATGTTGATGTTTATTCAAAATGTTGAAAGTTTTGAATAAAGTGAAGGCAGAAACTCATAGGGGAGGGTGAGAGACTGTTAGACAAAGGGCGTGGGGAAACCAAAGAGGAGGTGGGTGACTGACAGTGCAATGCTACGCATGCCTACTCAGAAGTAAATCTTACTGCCACGTATGTGTGTATAGAATTGCAGCCTATAGTAGGCATGGTGAAATGTTTTTTACAGCCCAGCAAGTGTGCTTATGCAGATTTTTATTTTTTTTAATTACAGCTACAGAAATTTTCCTGTAGTTGAACCAAGCTGGTCAATGCTCCACACACCAAGGTTGTACCACTGTAATTTCTTAGGAACTGTTTATAAGAATTCAACGAGAGAGAACCTAATGGAAGTACTGAAGCAAAGCAGACTTGATAAGCTTTGTTGGATTTCAGCCAGAGAAGAGTAAGAACTATCGTTTGTAGCAACAACTTAAAAAGTTGAAAATACAGGCAGTCCCCATGTTACGAATGAGTTCCGTTCCCAAGAATGTCCTTAGGTTGAATTTGCATGTAAGTCAGAACACCATAGCGTTCTATAGGGGGGAAATCGGCATTTACGCAAATTGCATAGTATACGCAAATTGCGTAGTATACTATGCTATGTATGCTACGTAAATGACGTAGTGCCGGGGGGGGGGGCACGACCCTGGAAGTCCGTTCTTAAGTATGAGTCATCTATAAGTCGTATGTACCTAACTTGGGGACTGCCTGTATTGATGTTTGTCTTGATTGTATCAGCATTATGATACTACTGTTGCAATGATGATACTTTGCAGGGCTGGGGAGATAGCCAAAATGGCTGAGGATGAAATGGTTTTATAGTTAAGTACAGTCATACCTTGGATTGAGAGCATAATTCCTTCCAGAAATGTGCTTGTAATCCAAAACACTCTTATATCAAAACGAAATCCCCCCCCAAAAAAATTTGTACAGAGATTTTTAATTTAAGCCGTACTACAGTACTTGTATTGCAAGACGTCGCTTGTATATCAAGTAATAAATAAATAAATAAATATTTAAAATTTTGCTTGTCTTGCAAAACGCTCTCAAACCAAGTTACTTGCAATCCAAGGTATTACTGTACTCTGGGTGCTTCCAGACAGAGGGCTCCTTGGCAATCAAAAGGTATTGTGCACCTATTTTGTCTTTTCCTCCTTGATGGATTTTTTCTTTTTTTTTCTTTTTTCTTTTTTTATTTTTATTTCTATATAAGACAAACATAATATCAAACATATAACAATAAAACCAAACAACAAATACATACATAACCCACAACAAAACAAAACTAAAATAGACTTCCAACCCCTATTACAGCAATATAAGCATTTCTTATATAAAATAATAATAATTTCTATACAATAATTAATTCTAGTTATGGCAAAAAGAAACCACTAGAGGTCTCACCCTACATATAAATCCTAACTCAGCCATCTATTAAAAATCCAAAGAGAATAAAATTCAATATTCTTTTTTCAACAAACCAACATAATTTTGAAAGCAATCCATCCACCCCATTAACCCCCCCCCTTTTTTTCTAGGTAACACACTACAGATTTTAACTTCCAATCCAATATACAACCCACACATTTTTTTAGTCCCCTAATATTTCCATAACAAAACTGATATATATGACAAAATTAGCAAATGAAACAATATTCCCAACCCTTAATGAAAAAATCAATCTATTCTAATACTCTGTGGGGCATTCCACTTAAAAAAAACAACAACAAAAGGAGATGTGTCGGCCATCTTCTTTCCAATCATCCTGCATCTTACACATTTTCTGGATATATTTTCACCAACTAATAATATATTTAACATATATATGTTAACTAATGCATACTTAACCCTGATTCTCATTTTTCAAGTTCCAAATCAACCTAAAGCATAAAATTTTAAACTCCCAATACATTTATATCTTAATATTTAAAATCAGAGCATATTTCAAAATCAGCCAATAAAACAATATTCCAAACCCTTTATCTTGCCCAGTAAATCCAAAACTGTCTCTTTCATATCCCCCTCCCCCTATCAAATGGAAAGCCCTTAAGAATCAGTCCAAAAGCGAAGAATAAAGTCCGTTTATTCTGTTGCACTGAGGGTTCCTGCCTTTCCGTTTGTACTGTTGAAAGGGACACATCGTCCATCTTCATTCCAATAAACTGCGTCACATGTACCTTGTGAGTTGTTTCTTCACCAGTCACCAAACATCCATTTTCAACACCATTTTGTTTACAAAGTCTTCCACCTTGTCGTCGAATTGCCATAATTTATCTCTTAGTCTCATAAACATTTCCCATGAAACCATCTTTTCTTGTAGATATTTTTCAAAGCACTCTCAGCCGAATTCCTTATTTCAAGCCACTGTAGATAAGATTAGGGAACCTCCTTGCAGACATTCCATTAACTTTTTTATTTTTGCCTCCCGGTTATATCTCTTGATGTACTCACATTAAATTTCAAGTCCAATTATGCTGTAGAGAGATTCCTTGCCGTTACAAATCCAGATGTTTCCATTCATTTTGGAAGCAAGCACGGACTTTCCTAATGATCGGTAAACCGACCTCCGAAATGCAGCGCCGCTTTCCCTCTATCTCAGATCACGAGCCGCAAATCTATCTGTCAAAAAGGCAGACAGAAAGCAATGTATGACCCTTGAGACGATTTGAGGGTAACGCCAATCTTATCTTCTTCCATAAGAAGTAGATTTCCCGGCCAGAGGGCGTCTCTGACCCAAGAAACGTTGCATTCGTATTCCCCACAGATCTCTCTGTGGGTCTTCTAGAAAGCCATGTTTTGCCCGGAAGTCGATGGATTTTTTTCTTGTAAGAAAAAAAGATGGAAAAAGAAGTGGGAAAACACAGGGAGGTTAGGGCACAAAGGGAAGATGATGTTGTCTGGACCCCCTGTAAAATTTTGTGTTTGAGGCAGGATGATTGCAGGATAAAAGAGCCTTGTCTGGAAGCGCCGATATACACCTTTCAAAAAAATGCTGTATACACTGCGATTCACATGTGGAGTTCAAACATGTGGACAGAAGCTCCATCATCGATACCGTTTTCAGGGACAGGTTAGTACACGTGCATTGGGGATACCACCAACATTGGAGTCTATAGTGAAGTATGTTTTGGCATAGGAATTCTGTATTAGATATCTCATGCACACAAGAAGCCCTACATAAGAAGATTCTTATGTATCAGTATGTCATAATAGGTTTATAATAAGAGAAAGGTTTATCTTACAAAATGTGTATACTGATATAAAATGTGTATACTGTTTCACTCATGTCTAATTTTATATTCCCATACATCCCATGGTAATTATCTTTGTAACTGTAGGAAGCAGGCCGGATTCCAGCTGGATCCAGCTGAGCAATCATTTCTTATTTTCTTTAGATGAACTGAGTCAGTTTTGGTAGTCTTCCTGGTTAGCTTTCCTAAGCCCTTTGGTGAGATTAGATTGTGGTCTTGTGAAAAGGATTTTGTTGTTGTTGCTTGTAATTCCCTTTTAGAAAACTCTGCAGGGTATCCTGCCTGCCTCTCTACTTTCTCTCTTAGGGAAATAACTTGGCCTCTTTCCCTTATTACCTGTGCTCTTGATTTTTTTAAAATAAAATTCACTTTCGGGGAAACAAGAAATGCAGTCCTGAAATAATTATTAGGAAGAAGAATGACTTGATAATCCAAGTTAATGATTCCATGAGCTTAATGGTTCTGTGTAATACAAATTTGAGCAGATCTTGAGAAAGGAGAAAAGAAAAGAATTCCTGCTGGAGATATGTAGCTGCTATTGTCCATAACAAATTATTTTCTTAGGGCACAATCCTATGGGGATGCCCGTGACCCTCTGAACTTGGAGGATTACAAGCATCCTATGCAAGGGGGGAGAAGTCCAGATGCAAAGGTCGCCTCTGTGCTCCTCCTGCCCTGCAAAACAGCTAGACGACCAATTTCGACTGTCTAACCACGGCACTTTGTAGCAGGAGAGAAGGATTGTATCTTAGTGGTGCTCCCCTCCCCGCCCCCCTCCCTGCCCCCTAAACCCCTTCTCCAAGGTCACTTTTGCAACTTCGGAGAAGCAGTCACCGTGGTTCCTTCCATGCTGGCTGCAGGGTGGGGGCACTCCCAAGTGCAGAGTCCCAGCTCCAACATTAGAGCAGTTTTCTGACATCGGAGCTGGGACTCTAAAAAGTCCTATCATCCTCTCGACGCTGTCTAGGGGCCCTAGGATTGCACTGCAAGCAAGTTATTTTAGCCCTATTATCAAGCTTGCTTTTCCATCTTAATGATGGGTGATACAGTGCAGTCCTCTGCATGTTTACTTGAGTGTAAGTCCCATTCTGTAACACTGTTTAATGGTGCTTTCTACTAGGTCTGCATGCATAGCAGAGCAGTCTTAATTTAAAAGTAAACACCTAAATAATGGGATTATATAAAATAGAGGTCTATGTTCTGATTTTTTCTAATATACACTGATCTGTTGGCATAGACTATAACTACTATGATTATGATCTGTTGATTGACTCCTATCATCTGCATCCAGCATGGCCAATGATCCCTGCGGTCCGGGGATGATGGGAATCATAGTCTAACACATCTGGAGGCCACCAGGTTGGGTAAGGCTGGCATAGGTGGTAGAATACAGTGATGTTGTTTTCTCGGATATATAGGGCAGTATTCAGTACTGCCCCTGTGCCTCCGCTGTTTGTGTCGTGCCAGCAGGCCCCACCGCTAGTGCAACAGGAAGCACACGTGTCCTAGAGCAACGCTGAAAACAAGCCGGAGCACTCATTTCTGGAACAGGACAGATCATAGGAGCTCTTTCCTGCTAGCTCTGCTGACCTATTCCATTCCTGAAATGAGCTTTTCAGCTTGTTTCCAGTTGTTTTAGGAAGCACTAGCTTCCCATTGCGCTAGCAGTGGGTCCCCTGGGTGCACAGGTAGTATTGAATACAGCCCATAGTGTAGAGTGAAAGGGAAGTAAAAATAGAAAATGTCTTAAACAGAGAACAATCTAGAACACCTAGATCAGTGATGGTGAACCTATGGCACGGGTGCCACAGCTGGCACGCAGGGACCTCTCTGTGGGCACTCGAGCCATTGGTCACCAGATCGCGAAAAGACTGTCCCCTAATGATTTTGTTCTTTCTCACAGTGTGGAACAATGATTTTATTCTAGAATTCCTGTTACAGAATTCTTTTCTACATTGTTATCACATTTAAAAGATTTTGAAGAATGATGCACAGAGCATGGCTTGGATGTAAAGCCCTAACAGTTGACCCGAGTGCTGCATGTGTTGCTCTCAAACTAACGGAGTATGAGCCAAGGTTTGACAAATTATCAGCAGGCATGCAATAGCAAAAATCACATTAATTGTGCAAAAGCATGCCCAATGCAAACTTTTACCTAATGCAGTGTTTGCAGTCCAAGACATAAAGTGTTTAAAATTTGTTAAGCACGTTTAGTTTTCTTGTTTATCTTGCTCATCCTAGTACAGGTTGACTTTTACTTTTACTAATCCGACACCTGTAGAAGCAGGGAAAGGACCCGGGGTAAAGCTTGCCCCATACAATTTCAGTCTGGCATATAATCATATTACAAGTTGAGAATCCCTTATCCAAAAATACATGTACCTATGTAAAAAGTTTGTATAAATTCCCTTCAGGCTATGTGTACAATGTAGTACTATAATAATTTTTTGAGTTGATTTTTTTTCCAACAAAAAACTGTTTGTATCATTGAAAGCTCTGTGTTTTTCTTTTAAGACAAAAGATGTTAATTAGTTCGGACAACTGTATGAGTTGTTTTTCTAAAACTAAAACCTTGGTATTCAGGTTTAATTGCAGTGTTGGCACTTTGAAATAAATAAGTTGGTTTTGTGTTGCAGTTTGGGCACTTGGGCTCAAAAAGGTTCGCCATCACTGACCTAGATTGTTGCACTAATAAAAAGTTGCGCCCAAAAAGACATGATGGAAATACTGATTTGATATGCAAGCAAATGCACTTAATTTGAATGGAATGTTTTGGGATTTCAGGTGTTCTTCCATATAAATATTTGGAAGCCGTTTGAAATATTCAGTACGCCAAGGCACTGTTGTACATTCTCTTGTTTATTCTGTCAGAGTTGAAGCTATTTATTATTTTATCAGTTTGTAAAATATTTATATCCAGCCATTTTTCCTCATTAGCCTCCAAGGTGGCAGACCATAAGCAAAAAGAATTGCACAATAAAAATAATGGCTTGGATCTTAAGTTACCGCGCGCGCCCCGCGCCGGCGTCCCGCCCGGCCCCCGTAACTTAAAGAAGCAGCCACATGTATGCGTCCCCTGAAAAGTCTCTCCATAGAGTCAGGGGGCCCTCCTGAACAATGTGGGACGGGCTGCTGACGGCAGGAGGGGACATGAAACTTTCTTTCTGTGAACTTCCTTAAACTAACATTTTAGGATGCAATCCCAATTTGGGGCAATTCCCCCCTACCCCAGCAGCCTCCCATGCCCCCCCATTATTCAGGAAGGCCCCACAAGCCTCCAGAGAGGCAGGGGGCGCAGTTGCCTGTTAGGAGGAGAGGATGATGGGGAACTATCCTTCCATGAACTTCCTTAAGTTAACCAATAAGGTGCTGTTTTTTTTAAGGCCATATTGACTTATGAATCCATTACAATGATGTAAAATGTCCATTTCCCTGTCCTTAGATGTCCCTACTGCTGTTGCTACACTGAATGGTTAGACTGAAAATGTAGTGTGGATCTTTACATTTTGCTGTGCATTTTGTTTGCCAGTGAGAGACAAATGTGCATTTCAGCCTCCTTTGTCTTTTTCTAGGTGGTGGCCTCAAGAAACTAATGAGAGCCTTCGAAACTATCAAGACGCATTGCTACAGAGTGATCTTACGTTATGCCCATTGGGAGTAAATACAGAATGTTATAGAATTTATGAGGCTTGCTCATTTGGCTCTGTTCCTGTTGTAGAAGACATAATGACACCAGGCAATTGTGGAAATTCATCAGTGTACCACAGTGCTCCACTGCAGTTACTAAAGACCATGGGAGCTCCCTTTATCTTTATTAAAAACTGGAAAGAACTTCCTGCTGTTCTAGAAAAAGAGCGAAGTATGAGCCTACAACAAAAGATTCAAAGGAGGAAAAAGCTTATGGAATGGTATCGGCAATTCAAATCACAAATGAAACAAAAATTTATTAGTACACTGGAAAATTCGTTTTTACCTAAGGATAGAGGAGGTTAATCATTACGCATTATATGCACAAGTAGACTAAACTGTAATTTCTTGTGACTTTTCAGTGTAATTTAATGTACAGAAAAAGAAATGGTTCGTTGGAAGTCAGAGCTGCTTATCACATTTATTATTTTTTCTAAATGTAAATATATCCAGATCTGAGAACATGAGTGCATGTCTCCATTGTAAGGATGCTGCATGAGTGTCAGCTTCCTACACTTACGTTTGAAATATTCTTTCAGGCTGCAATCATATACACACTTGCCTGGGAGTAAACCCTATTGAATACAGTGGGATTTATTATTTATTTATTTATTACATTTCTATACCGCCTTTCTGCTAAGGCACCCAAAGCGGTTTACAATGTTTAAATACACAAACAAACAAACGTTACCCCCCCCCCCCAAACCAAACATACACCAGTTCTCTCAGGCCAACTGAAGGCTTCTTCTGGAGCTGCTGGTACAATCTCCCTGGCCTGGGCTTTTCTTCTGCCTTCCCTCTGTAGCCCCAGGGAAGGTGGGGGAGGGGCTGCCCCAACAGTCCTCAGGCTGGTGATGGTCGTTTCAGGAGCTGATGGCATTTGCTCCCCGGCCTGGGCTTCTCTTCTGCCTTCCCTCAGGGCGCACAGGTCTTAAATAGCCCCAGGGAAGGTGGGGAAGGGGCTGCCCCAACAGCCTTCTCAGGCCGGCACGTTCAGGAAATGCTACCTCTATATATATATCTGTTTTTGTTTTGTTATTGGTTAATCCCTTAAATGTAATACTGTTTAAATACTGGTTTGAGAGCAAACTTTTCCCCCCACACCTAACCAAATTAATAAGAAATACCAATCCCCTGAAAGTCAGTTAAGAGCCCACTTGAGAAAAGCAAGTCTCACCAAGACTTGAAACATCTGCTTTGATTCTAGTCAATGTTATTTGGGTACATGTGGTAAATGATGGAGATCATTGTTTTCTTGACTAGGGACATATTTCAGAATGCACTTTTTGGAAATGGGATTAAACAAGGAGAGTTTACTTTTTGGAGGATGGAATAGAATAGTTTCAGTGCGCAGGATAAAATGATCCAAATTCATTTTTTCCAGCAAAGAAAATGAATAATGCTCCATAAAATGCTTCTGAGCAAGAAGTTTCTAGCTATTCTTTTAGCAGCAAAGGAACTCTGTTCTTTCCAGAAACAAAAATGTTTAGTGGAATCCGGATGTGCTGTTCCTGTTGTGGAATAGCTTTTGATCCAGCAGATGCCTCCATTAATGGAAGTGGGGAGTGATTTTCACTGATTCCCGCTTCCCGCTACAGCCCTCGGTGTTGCCTTTTATCCTGTTCTATAAAGGATCCTGCAACCCTCGAACACGTTTTGGAGGAAATAGGGTAAATAGCTACCCTATTTCCAAGTAAATGTGTTCTGGATCAGTGTGTAAACAAGTTGTTTTGATTTCAATAGCACATACTTCTAATTTAGTGCCTTAGGACAATACCTTTAAAATGCTTACCCTTGAAGATGTTTGTTTGTATATTTGTTCTTCTGAGTTCCAAGTACTGTGTGTTTTAAAATTATTGTTGATTGTGCTTCAAAACTAATTATTTAAGAGTTTTAAATCTTAAAACTTGATCTTGAGATCAAGCCCAGTACAATCAAACTCTAAAATACAGGTCCGTGGGAATTTTTGAACTTTCAGTGTACCTAAATCATAGAATTGCTATAGTATATCTCATGTATTACATTTTATAGATTTCACTGTATCCTTAGAGCTTAGGCCAAGCTAAATATCATTGGAATCAATTTGAAGAACTTTTTTTTCCCCACACACCCCATGGATGAGTGGAATTTCAAGACAAAAATGCAGGGAACTTAAATCCCCCTTCCCAGAATGCCATTGTCTGGATCCAAATTGGGGCCATGTGTGCTTATACTGAAGTAAATAAGCCACTGATTTGAAGAATGTTTATTTTGGCCCTTAGACAAGATATAACACATACACAGAAAAGAATTGTTTTGCCTTTCAGTGGTAGCAGTCAAAATAAAAAATGTGGAAAGGAAAAAGGGAAAGAATAAAGAATATGAAAATAAAAAACTAGAAAGAAAAATTAGATTGCTGTCCTATTCACGCTGACTTAGGAGTAAATTGAAAACTGTACAGTTTGCATCTGAATAAATATGTATAGGATTAGGCTACAAATTGTATATCCTTATGCTCACGCTACCTTAACTGCTTTCACACGTTCCTCTTAACTCCGTCTTCAGTCCAAGTTTTTCATAGCATGGATGGAAATAGACCTTTCAGCATTTTCCATGATCCAAGAAAATCTTACATCATTAGCAAGAGGGAAAACACAAATCCTTGAATCACAAAAAAGTGAAGGTATGAATAAGGCAGAATAAGTGAAACATTATACAGACTTCTATATGGCCTCCAAATGGTGCTCTTTATTGGCCTTTCCGGAGAGCTAGCTATAAGATAGCTGTTATATTTTAAACAGAGGCAAACTTTTAAAATACATGGCAACCCTTCTCTTGTGTAGGACAGCTGTGTGGTGACATGTAATAGTTAGGCACATCTCTTATGCATGATAATCTTTTTCAAAAATGGGATTGCCCGGCATTGAGCTGTAACATTTTCAGGAATGAAGTATTGAGAAATTTAAAAAGGTTCTGCATGCCTGTTTGGAGATGCTGGGATAGAAATCAACTTGGGATAGCAATACTGTTCTCTTCCTGAAAATACTGGTGCAGGTTAATGACAGTAATTTAGTGTTGTAAAGCAAAGGTTTTTGGTCAGGAGTGAGAAGGCTTGTGGGACAATTCAGCCTCTTCTTCCTGCCTCTCGCATTGCACTGCTTCACACAGCCCTGTAAACTAGATGCAAAACCACTCCAAGGCATTTATTTATTATATTTATATCCCACCTTTTTTCCTCTTTCAAGGAATCCAAGGCGGCTTACATGGTCGTCCTCTCTATTTTATCCTCACAACAACCCTGTGAGGTAGGTTAGACTGAGAGTCAGTGACTGGCCCAAAGTCACCCAGTCAGCTTCATGGCTGAGTGGGGACTAGAACCCACATCTCCCGAGTCCCAGTCCAACACTCTCACCACTACGCCACACTGGCTCTCAAGGCATTGCTGTGGGATACAGGGGGAGGTTGTACAGGTACTATAGGTTGGCCACCACTGCTGTTGACTGAAGTTAGATGCAAGCTAACCCTCCTTGAAATGCATGCTCATGTACCAGTATAGTTAGGAACACAGCAAGGTTAATCTTTAAGGAAGAAAAAATATTAGTCCTGCGGGGGGGAGGGGGGAGTTACTACCAGCAACAATACAGTAGAGAAATTCATGGATGCATTTATCACAATAACACTTTTACTTTTGGCATTTTTAAAAAATTATCTGATGAATCCAAGCTTTTCACTTGATTTCTTCCTTTTGTTACCAAGGAAACTGCTTCATCTAAATGACTGCAATCCCATGCTTGTCTACTCAGAAGTAAGCCCCACTGAGTTCATTGGGTCTTACTCCCAGGTAAGTGTATAGGATTGCAGCATAAATGTAGCATATTAAATGGTGTATTAATTTCAGTGCAGAATGTTTATGTACTGATTCCCTGATCCATTTAACAGTTATTCATTTCAGAATATGTATTTTTTTCTGCTCATGTACAGCAGCCTTCCGACATTTCCATTTACTACCTGGGCCTAGTTTCCTGAGCACCCTAGCTTAGAGCTCCCAGTGGTTTTTTCCTGTCAGGGCTGTGAAGGATTGAGGCCTACACAGGCTTAAGTTTGTTGAAGGCCCAAACACTTCCCTAGATTAGTTGAAGCCTGAAGGCCCAAACACTCCAGGATGGGAGGGGGAGTTTGAGAGCTTTAGTACCCAATAGAAGTTAAGAATTAGTCTCCTGATCAGGGTCACCTGATTATAACCTTCCACTCCTGGGAGGGCTATATATGGGTGGGGTGTGGTCAGCAGACTGCAGAAGAAGAAGAAGAGAGAGAGAGAGAGAGAGAGAGACTGGCTGGCTGGCTGGCTGGCTGGCTGGCTGGCTGGCTGGCTGGCTGGCTGGCTGGCTGGCTGGCTGGCTGCAGAGGAGATAGGTAGTCTGAAGTTAAGCTAGAGAACCTTGGATTGTTTGTTTGTTTTATTTTATCATACTTGCTTTTGAATTATAACCACTCTATTAAGTAAATACCCTAATATTATAAGTAAAGTGTTGTTGTGTACCCTGAGAGTTTGGAGTGACTTATTCACCACGGCTAAAAGCCTACACCCATGCTACTGGAAGCAGGCAAAGGATTTGATCTCCTGGAACGGGAGAGGCTTTGAGAAGAGGCAGAGATCATCCAAAGGCAGGTCGAGGGGTCCCTGCAGTAGCGGAACCTTGACAGATGGTGGCAGCGGGGCGATCCTGAACAGGGAGATTAAGCACTCCAAACAGTAATTGGGTTTTTTACTAATAGAGCTGGCAAAAGCAGTGTATGTTTTAACTTCAGGACTGCGGAATAGGGACCCAGTGAGGCAATTACAATGAGCCAATATCTCTCCATGAATAAAACTGCCCTGATTGAGCAGTGTAAAAAGGACAATTCGCCATGGGAGGAGAAAACAGCAGAAGAACTGAAAGTTATGCTGATCTCCCAGGCGGCAATAGAAGGAGCTGCACCCTCTAGCCCTAGGGTAGCAGGACCCCAAACAAAAGAATGGGAGCTCTGTGAACAGGAACTGCGGCTGGTGGCAAAGCAGAAGGAAGAAGAGACCCGGTTAGAGTGGGAACGGCTTAGTCTGCAGCAGGAACAGCTAAAAGCCCAGGAAGAGCAACGCAGACACGAGGAAAAGCTGCACCAGGAGAAACTGCAAGCCCAGAAGGAGCAACTGCAAGCCCAGAAAGAGCAACTGCAAGCCCAGGAAGAGCAATGCAGACACGAGGAAAGGGTGATGCAATTGAAACAGGAGCAGCCTGTCAGAGTTACCCCGAAGGACTTCACAGCATACACCCCAGGAGAAGACCCACAAGTGTTTCTGACCACTTTTGAAAGGGCAGCACAGAAGTGGGGATTGCAGGAGGGTGATTACATGAAGTTTGTGCCTAATTTAATCAAAGGGGAGCTGGCAGAGATTTATAATAGCATGCCAGAGGGGGAGGCTGTTTCCTATGCTCAGTTCAAAGAAACTGTGTTTAAAAGGTTCAGGTTAGGCCCTGAGCACTTTAGGAAAAAGTTCAGAGGGTTAACACCTCAACCAGGTAAATCTATGGTAGAGTTTGCAACAAAATTAAAAAACCTGCTATTAAAATGGGTGGATGAAGCAAAAGCTGACAACAGGGAAAAGGTGTTGGAGCTTATGGCTCTGGATCAGTTTTATTTTCGGTTGCCCAGAGAAATAAAACTGAAGGTTAAGGATAGAGATCCTGAAACTGTAAACCAAGCTGCAGAAATGGCTGACAAACTGATTGAAAACCGGGAAGGGTTAGGCCCCAGGATTGAGTCTGAGAAGAAGGGGGGGAAATGGGAAGCCCCAAGTAAAAAGGAGTTCAAAAAACCTCCTGTTGATCCTTCTCACCCCAGAGACCGTGCCTGTTATTCGTGTGGTCAGACAGGCCACATCAAGAGTAGCTGCCCCAAGTTACAAGCGATAACACCAGCTAACCCAGGTAGTCCTGAACCCGAACAAACCAAGCCACAAGGTGTAGCAAGCATAAAAAAACCTTATAATTGTGGATTTGTGATCACCAACAGGGAGGAGGTTAATAATCAGTTTAAAGAACCTGTTTATGTAAAGGATAAGACCATTATGGCAATGTTGGATTCTGGAGCTGATGTTTCTCTGATCCGAGCAGATTTGGTGACACCTGAAGATTTGGTACCAGGAATGTCTATTGAGATCCAGGGAGTGAATGGTCCCTCCTTTGAAGTCCCAGTAGCAAGGTTATCCATAGAATGGAGGGGATGGAGAGGTCTGTATGAAGTTGGGGTGATGGAACCTCCAACCCAATTTGCCCCTATCATTGTGGGAAAGGATATAATGGGCCCAGAAGCTCAAATATGTGTGGTAACCCGCAAGCAAAAGGAAAGGGAGGAAACTTCAAGGCAGGACCAGGCAAATGCTAATGTAAAAGAAAAGGTACTAGAGGTACAACCCACAGAAATTCCAGAAGGTCCAAAACCAACCCCAGACCCTCCCCAAACTGAAACAACAGAACAAGCCTCCATGCAACCGGTAGACCTGAAAACCAGTGAAACAACCGAGGCAGGTGGTTCTGTAGAGGAGAAGGCGCTAGAGACCCCTTTTCCTGATTTAAGAGGAGTAGAGGAATTCAAGCAGGAAGTCCTCAGTGATCCTAGTTTGGAGCCTCTGAAAAGAGTTGCTCTCCCTCAAGAGAGACCCTTCTCTGAGGAAAGAAGGGAACAGATTATTTGGGAGAAAGGATTACTGTATCGGCGGTGGTTACCAAAAACCCAAGAGTTAACCTGGGAACCACTAAAGCAACTGGTAGTACCTAACCAATTCCGGCTAAGGTTGCTAGAACTAGCCCATGATGTGCCATGCGCAGGGCACTTGGGGAAAAACAAGACTAAACAAAGGCTCATGGCAAACTTCTTTTGGCCTGGAATTGCTAAGCAAGTAGCAGAGTACTGCAGGTCTTGTGAAACCTGTCAGCGTGTGGGGAAGGCAGGGCATCACAGTAAAGCCCCTTTACAGCCTCTGCCTATTATAGGAGAAGCTTTCTTTAGAGTGGGCATGGATATTGTAGGGCCTTTCATTAAACCCACCCGCAAGGGAAAAAAGTACATCCTCACAGTGGTGGATTTTGCCACAAGATACCCGGAAGCTGTAGCACTAGCCTCTATAGATGCTCCATCTGTAGCTGAGGCTTTGCTAACTATATTTTTCAGGACTGGATTTCCCTCTGAAATCTTAACAGATTGTGGGTCAAATTTCCTCTCCGAGATAATGGAATGTCTGTGGAAGTGTTGCGGGGTAAAACACTTGAAAACCACTCCTTATCACCCACAATGCAATGGAATGGTGGAAAGATTTAACGCCACACTCAAAGGAATGATTAGGGCTTATGTAAACACACACCCAAATGACTGGGATGACAAACTGCAACACCTACTTTTTGCCTACAGGGAAGTTCCACAGGAATCAACGGGATTCTCACCTTTCGAGCTGTTGTATGGCAGAAGAGTGAGAGGCCCTCTTGATCTCCTGAGGGAAAACTGGGAAGGTAAACTCGTAGAAAACAAAACCTCGGTGGTGGATTATGTGTTAAGACTTAGACAAACTCTAGATACACTCTGTAAACTAGTTCAAGCCAATGTAACCAAAGCCCAAGAGGTGCAAAAGTTCTGGTATGATCAAAAGGCATGCTCTAGAGTATTTGAGGTAGGGAATCAGGTAATTATATTTCTTCCTCTGCGCAAAGACAAGCTTAAGGCTGCTTGGGAAGGCCCCTACACAGTCAGAGAGAAAATGGATGATTTAACCTATGTGGTGGTTAAAGAAAAATCTGAAAAAAGATCCAAGGTAGTACATGTAAATATGATGAAGCCACTCTATGAGAGGAGTGGAGTAGTTTTACAGGTGCAGAAGGTGCCAGAGGTAGTATACTTAGGGCACAGGGTTGGAAATGGTCATATCACACCATTATGGGACAAGGTTGAAGCTATCAGAACCTGGGACATACCTACAACCAAGAAACAGGTCAGGTCATTCTTGGGATTTGCTGGGTATTACAGGAGATTTGTTCCCCATTTTGGTGAAATTGCTGGACCTTTGACTGACTTAACCAAGAAATGTAAACCTGACAAAATTGTGTGGACTGATGAATGTCAGAGAGCTTTTGATAGACTAAAGGACATTTTAAGCTCAAAGCCTGTATTAAGAGCACCTGACTTTGAAAAAACCTTTATTGTGGCTACAGATGCCTCTGAGACTGGCATAGGTGCAGTATTGTTACAAGACTATGACTCTGTTAAACACCCAGTAGCCTACCTGAGTAGGAAGCTTCTACCCAGGGAGAGAAACCTGTCTACGATCCAAAAGGAATGTCTGGCAGTAGTGTGGGCTCTGGACAAGCTCAAGCCTTATGTTTTTGGACAAGAATTTACTTTGTGGACTGATCACCATGCCTTACAACGGATACAAACAATGCAAAATACCAACTCCAAGCTTCAGAGATGGCCTTGGAAATTGCAGGAATTTCAAATGAACATTGAACATGTGCCTGGGAAGGAGAATGTGATAGCCGATGCTTTGTCTAGGAAATAACAAAAAAAAAAACCAGTTGCCTTTTTGTGTAGGTTAACGTTTCACAATTTTCTTCTGTAAAAGGGAAATTGTTCCACTTGAGGAGAAGGGGGGGAAGATGTGAAGGATTGAGGCCTACACAGGCTTAAGTTTGTTGAAGGCCCAAACACTTCCCTAGATTAGTTGAAGCCTGAAGGCCCAAACACTCCAGGATGGGAGGGGGAGTTTGAGAGTTTTAGTACCCAATAGAAGTTAAGAATTAGTCTCCTGATCAGGGTCACCTGATTATAACCTTCCACTCCTGGGAGGGCTATATATGGGTGGGGTGTGGTCAGCAGACTGCAGAAGAAGAAGAAGAAGAGAGAGAGAGAGAGAGAGAGAGAGAGAGAGAGAGAGAGAGGCTGGCTGGCTGGCTGGCTGGCTGGCTGCAGAGGAGATAGGTAGTCTGAAGTTAAGCTAGAGAACCTTGGATTGTTTGTTTGTTTTATTTTATCATACTTGCTTTTGAATTATAACCACTCTATTAAGTAAATACCCTAATATTATAAGTAAAGTGTTGTTGTGTACCCTGAGAGTTTGGAGTGACTTATTCACCACGGCTAAAAGCCTACACCCATGCTACTGGAAGCAGGCAAAGGATTTGATCTCCTGGAACGGGAGAGGCTTTGAGAAGAGGCAGAGATCTTCCAAAGGCAGGTCGAGGGGTCCCTGCAGTAGCGGAACCTTGACAAGGGCTTAAATGCTTTTCCAGTTGCATGACAAAAATATAACAGATAAAGCTGTTACCCATTACTGCATGTATATACTGGGGAAAGTATAGTTAAATTTTGGCCTCTCAAATGTTAAACGCAAAAATTATTATCATTTCTGTACTTCCCAATAGCCGAAGCTCTCTGGGTAGTTTACAACAATATTTTATTTGTTTTTAACTGGCAACCACAACTGGAAGTTTTACATGGTGCTTGTTGTTGCGCTTGTATCCCTCCAAGGAGCTCAAAATGGCATACATGGTCCTCCTACCCTATTTTATCCTCACAACAGCCCTGTGAGGTAGGTTAGGTTATCCTGAGAGATGGCGGCCAGCCTAAGGTGTCACCCAGTGAGCTTCATAGCTGCGTGGTTATTTGAATAGGATCTAACCAGTCTTAGTCCAACACTTAACCAATATACTAGTTCAGGTGTTGTCTGAAAAGGGACACTTTTTCAGACACAATTGAAAGATTTATATTCAAGAGGGCAAACACACACACATGTCCTTCAAATATTTCCCAATGACTGATCATGTAGAGAAAGTAAATGTTTGTTGCATAGCAAATTGCTGAAGCAGATTATCTCAAAGGGACATTTCTCTATGTTACACTTCCTTGTACCACATACCAGGGGTGGAGGGGAATGTATTCATTGCTTTGGCTGCATGTGTGGTTTGTTTGGTTTTTTTACCTTTGTAGAATCATTTCCATGAGGCAGCTCTAAATATATACAGTAATATGATTTTATGCTTTCCCTGTTGATGAGCACGGCATATCCCTTGAAGCTTCTGGTGCCTGTGGCCATTCATGCTTGTTTGTTTCAGTAATTTCTTTCTACTAATTACATTTACTTATGTAAAATCTTAAGTTGCTAATCAGGTCTCTAGGGTTTTGAGTACTGGGCTTGCAAGCAATTTCCATCACCCTGTCTTCAGTCCAAGACATTTTAAATAAAAGTTCCAGGTGTATATAGCCATTTACAATACTTTCCCCCTGCAGAGCTGAAATGGAATACATCTGTCACTAATAAGGTATTTTTAAAAAGTAGAATTAGACTAGTACTATCCGAGACATAACTTTCTTTCTGGAGAGATCTTTTGTAACGATAGAGATATAAATTGTCAGAACAGATTCAAATGAAAAGGGGGGTTGATCTTGATCATTTATTTAGGGTTCAAAAATCTTTAGGTCAGCAAAACAGTAGTACAAAAAGCAGCTGTGTATAGAGAGAGGACACAAATTCAATTCCTGGTCATTCCATCTGAAATCTCAGGTACACAGTGTTGAACATTAATGACTGAAGACAGATAAGATCAGAAAATGATATAGCTATTAGGATGGTGATCTTCCTTAACTATCACCAGTGTCTGGGCATTTTGGGGGGATATTAAGTCTGGATATTTACTGGTAGGCAATAAGCAAAGGTGTTGCCTAAGTTCATCATTACCTGGTCCGGGTTACAAATTTGTCCAGCTTGCAGTGCTTGGCCTTTTTGTCAATTAGCAAAGACTTCGCACAGAATAGCTCTTAGTTTGATACAGCAAAGCTTTCAAGCAAAGTTAGGCAGCTGTCAGAGTTGGACATACAGTATTGTGTCTGCCCTGTCTGAGTGAAGCCACGGCTGCTGGCACCCATAGGCTTTGGCCCTGCCATGGTGCATCCCTATTAAGCCTTCTGAGGGAGGGGTTTGTCCAATCCATTCCCCTGGTGGCAGAGGCTTCTTCGCAGCAGTGGGGACAGGGCAGCCATATAATAGAACACTCAGAACACTCCCTCCTGGCTTCAAACTTTTATCATCTGCAAAGCTATGAGCTGGTCAGGGAAGTCTGCTATCTAGTGACTGAAGATGCTACTGCAAACTTCAAACACCCAAACACATTAAAATTAATTAAAATTAATTAGCGCATTTTTAAAAATCCACGGTGCATGCCTCTAGCGTCCCCTTAGTATTCAAGCCAAGTTTCAGATATCTAGGTTTCATAGTCTTGTTGCTTTGATGTGCTAGACACACACACACACACACACACACTTTTAAAATTATAGTTCGAGTAGCATTTCTCCAGGATTTCCTCCTTTGGCACAGAATAGAAATTCTGCACATGTGCAGTCAGAGTTCAGGCTGAGTAGACCCCTCTGCAGGTGGATGCATAAAAGTTCTTTAATCTTATAGTGCATAGCTAGTGTTTAAACTCCCATTGACTGCTGTGAATGACATGAGCAGATTGCCCAACCCAACAGCTATCTGTTTGGTAATTGTCTTCACTCTGTTTGTGTGAACTCTTTCAGTTGTTCCTTGCAAATGTTTTATGTGAACATAAGAACATCAGAAGCGCCCTGCTAGATCAGACCAAAGGTCTTTTTAGCCCAGCATTCTGTTCCCACAGTGGCCAGCCAGATGCCTCTGGGGAGCTCACAAGCAGGACACGAGTGCAAGAGCAACCGCCCACCCAAGTTCCCCAGCAGCTGGCATGTAGTCCCTGTGCCCTGACCAGGTTTAAAACCCGCTGTTCTCCCCTGTCCCTGCTTGATTTGGTAGCAGCTCTCAACCATGGTGGGTGCTGGCAACTGCAATGGCCAGGGGTAATGCAGAGCTGGCAGAGAGCTCCCAGATGAGCCCTTTTCTTCAGACACTTCCTGAGAAAAAATATGAATTCAATTCTACTGCAAACCAAGCTGAGGAATTTTACCCATACGGACAGTAAGGGAAGCGAGACAAAACCACTGAGAAACCTTTGCTGTTTCTGGACTGTGATTTCCATGGGAACTGGCTGGTGTAACCTTTGTTAGGTTTTAATTTAGAAATTTAGGGTACTACATCGGCCGTCAAAAGAGCTTCAGTATATATTAATTTGCAATTGCTCTATGCCCAGGCTGCTGCTATGCCCAGGCTGCTGCTATCATCATCATCATCATCATCATCATCATCATCATCATCATCTATTCTTTATACAGTTTGCAGAGTACAAGAGGTCTTAGGGAATGTACAATCTAAAACTGGACACGGGACATAATGGAAGGAGGGGAGGGGAATCGGGTAAACGGGGGGGGGGATATTTATTTATTTGATTTATTTGATTTGTACCGTGCCTGTCTACCAAAACATGGCACTCAAGGGGCTGTGGTGGTTTCAGTTACACGTGCTTAGACTTAGGGCCAAACTGGTGGTAACATTGGGATGGAACATGATAAACATAATAAACTTGCCCATGGAGAGTGACCACTGCATTCTAAATTTCATTCAGTTTAGTTCACACCACAGGATTCTATGGGAACCCCTGAGAATTAAGCCAGCCCCAATGTACAGATTTGTATATAAACCCCGGGTCATGGATTCTTAGGCACGCTAGAGTAGGACTTGAATACATGAACTTGGTTTTAGATCTATGCTAGGCAACGGTGCCCTCAAATGTTTTAGATTATACATTGGGAATTGTAGTCCAAAAACATCTGGAAGGACCAGATTGCCTTCTCCAGATCAAATCCATTGTGTGTATATATATAAAAACATTAGTGGTTTTCCAAGCAGAGGGTATCTCCTCTGATTCCTTGAGCTGAGTGGATTGTTCACATATGTTGTCGTTCCACACAAACAACCCCAATATTGGTTGGTTATGTGCTTGTGTGGAGGAAACATAACATGTTACTGATGGGCGACTACTACAGTCAGCAGCAATTCAATTTTTCAGCTGCTGCAATCAATGGAATGAATTGATGACAATTATACCCATGACTGAGCGAACATGTTTTCATGTGCTGTGCCTTATGACTTCAGGGTATTTTCTTCTTGTAGTCTTGATATACAAGTGAACTCAAGACTTATTTTTTGTCTCACTTGGTCCTGCACTTGTACTCCATCAACCTATCTGCTACCATCATTTTCTTCATCACAACTGCCTTGCAAAATAGTTTTCTCTACTACTTCAGAAATCAAATCCACCAAACATACAGTGGATGTTTTTAGTCCTGACAGCACCAGTCACCTTTGGGGCATTTTAAAATTATTATTACATTTATATCCACCTTTTTTCTTCTTGCAAGGAACACATGGTCCTCCTCCTCTCCATCTTATCCTCACAAAAAACCTGTGAGGTAGGTTAGGCTTGGAGTTAATGATTGGCCAAAAGCCACCCAGTGAGCTTCATGGCTAGTGGGGACTAGAAGAACCTGGATCTCCTGAGTCCCAGTCCAACACTCTAACCATTACACCATACTGGAGGGTCTGGAATCAACCTTTTTTATTTTTTATTTTATTATATTTATACCCCACCTTTTTTCCTGCAAGGAACCCAAGGCGGCTTACATTATCCTCATCCTCCTCTCCATTTTATCCTCACAACAACCCTGTGAGGTAGGTTAGGCTGAGAGGCAGTGACTGGCCCAAAGTCACCCAGTGAGTTTCATGGCTGAGCGGGGACTAGAACCCGGATCTCCCGAGTCCCAGTCCAACACCCTAACTAACCACTATGCCACACTGGCTCCTTTCTGAATAAACCTTCCTTTCTGAATAAACACTGTCAGCACTGTCAAGTATGCTGATCATCTCTGGTGGTGCAGTGCACGCCTGATGCTTTCCCCTTAGTAAACTAGAGGATAATTATCATGATTTGCCATGTTTATTTTTTGAGGATGACATTGTTACTGCTGCAAGGTCACATTATTGCTCTCATGGTATGCATAATATTATCATGGCCTATAAGAGACATACAGGATTTTGTTAGTACAGCTGTACATCAAAGGAAACAGGAAATACTACGGTTTTCTGTGCTGGAAGGAAGACATGATTCTTGTTTGTGTTGAATGGGCCACTTCAGACTCATATTTCCCCAGATGGCATTTGGATGCACATATCCTTAGAGCTTGCTCTCTGAGGCATGGATTAATGTATTTTTCTAGAAGCAGTTCCTCTTCCCCCACCCCCTTTCCCCCCTGTGTAACAGCCTGATTAATTTTGTCGCTACCTGATAGAATACCTCCCTGCGTTTAGGTATATTTTAGCAAGCCAAAAAGGGAAAGTAAAGCAAAGCTGATATTTCTGTACAATGTCATAGCTTCAACCTGTGTTTAAACAATGGCTAATGCTGGCTACTAACATGTTCTGCCCACAAAAAGGGAGAGAGATTTTCACGGAGCAGTTTACAGACTTTCAAATTCAATTCTTGCTCCGCAGGGACAGGGAGGAAGGAGGAATAATCAATCAACTGCTAAAAGGCTATTGTGCTCTCAATGTTGTTGGAAACAGAGCAGGAGTATGCTTGTTTAGCTGAAAACCTCTGCCATGATGTTTTGTTTGTTTTAAAAGAAAAACATGAAAAGTTTGACTAGTTATATAAAAAATTAAAATGTGTTAATCACATTCATCAGTGTGCACTTGATGCTGTGTGTGGGCCTAGCCCAGCTCTTCTTCAGGTCTAGAGTGATGGCCACCTGCCAAACTTCTGTGGAAAGAATAATTTATTTAATTTCTTTATTCTATGTGGAAAATATAATTCTGTCCTAGAAGAAATCAAGGACTTCCTCTTTACCCAGAGGAAAGAGAAGCACGATCTTGTCATACACGCACAGTCTCCCCTCTCTCAAAAGGGAAAGAGAAGGAATTCCTTTGATGATCCTTGTTAAAATAGTTCCTTTGTCGGCTACTTAATGTTAGGATAACTCTTAACACTGATGTACAATTCGTTTCTGGCACCAGCAACGACATGTTGATTCGAGGAAGATATGTTGGTCCAAACAAAAGGTTTCCTCCCTAACACCAGACCTGGCCAGCAATTAACAGTAATTTACAGCTGGGAACTGACCATATAAAAGAGCCACCTGGACATGCAAAGACCATAAAATCAGCCAGATAGATAAGCAAATACTGACATCAGAAAGAGTGCCAGTATGCATGTGCAAAAACCTATGTAAAATGCTATGTATCTCAGTCAAAATGTATTTAAGTGCCCATTATTCGGGGCTCTGCTTCACTTTGCTCCTCTCTCTCTCTCTTTTTCTTTGCTCTGCCAGTGAAGCCATGCAGTGCTGCATTAAAAAGAGCTCTTAAACCAGTTTACCCGGGTCTGGCTGATCAATTTATCCCGTCGGCTAGGCAACGAACACTGGGGAACTTTCCCCCTTACCACACTTCCATGAAGTTTTTTTCCTGGCCCAGATATTCCATTAGGCCCAATATTATTCCTGTTCCTTTAGTTGCTCCCCCATTAACCTAGAACTTCTGTACGTTAGGCTTTTAACCCGTTTTAACCTACCACTTTACTGAGGCTTCTGCCTCCAGATTCTTTGCAGGATTAAGATCGGCTCCTTTACACATTTTGGGGGGAGGTTTTTCTTTCTCTGCCTTTCTATATGTTCCATTGCACAACCACAAGGTGGCATTGTAGTATAGCTGAATTGCGAAAATACACAACCATTCTGTAGCATTTTATAGTGTGCCACAGCCCTTAAATAGCTCATTATCCTCGTTCTAAAAAAAGCTGCGGAAATCCTCGGAAGGCACAGGAGAGGCCCTGGAGGATGACGACGTCATGTAAAGCACCCACAAACTGCCGTGGGTGAGAAATCACAAGAGCACAATAAATGCCTCATGTAGAGAAGCCCTGATACTCACGGGGCTAAACTGAGGGAAACTGGGTCATGATTTAATTCAGCACATTGCAAAGAACGGTGTTTCAATGGGACTTAAATGCACTTATTTATCTATTATTAAAAGATAGGCTCTTTGGGTTGGAATCAGATTTAAGCTGGATGAACTGCACTATTGGAAGTGACAGCCCCTCCAGACCCCTGAAAATGCTACACAGAGAGTCAGGAGACCCTGCTGAATGGGGTGTGAGGTGTAGGAGATCCTTCAAAATCGAGCACAGGGACTTTCTGTGAGCAGAGCTCTTCCACTTTAAGCTCTTCCTCTTTCTTTGTCTATAGAAAATATAGAAAATATATACTGAAAGCATTGTAATTACAATAAAATATTGAAGACACAATAAAATATAACTAACATTTTCACTGTTGGGACCACCACCACATTAAATTTTTCTGTCAGGCAGTGGGGAGAAAGGCATGTGGGCACTTTCCCCCTCACCATTATTGTATGCCTTTGAAACCATGTATTGAAGAAAGAGTCTCGGGGGAACCCGCCAATAAAATTTTGGCATTTGAATGAGAAACGTCATCATAACCTTGTGACATGTTTCCTCAGGGCAAGGCACCTGGATGTGTTTGCATGAGTGTCATAAACACCAATTGGAAAGTGCCTGTCATATTTTTCCTTACCTCTACCCTATTGTACTATTTTTTTAAAAAAAAATCTATTTAAATATATCCTGGATTGCCTTGTGCTTCCTTGCTGTACTGTCTACCACAGTATTGTTGTGCTCATCCAGCGCTAGTATTTCCCCACTAAAAAGTTTGTTCAAAAAACAAGATATACATGCACACACTGACACCCTTTACTTTTTTTTTTTTTAATGCTTTTCTTCTGTGAGTTCCTCCACTGTACAAACCAGAGCTGGAATATGGCCTCACCTCTGTTGGCGGGGGGGCCTGCAGAAAGGCCTCCGAAGAGGGTCTCAATATCCAGGCAACCTACACGGGAGCTAGTTGATGGGTTTTCCTATTTACTTCAATGGAGACTGGATTGCACCATTCCCATTTGTGATCTTTGCCCACAAATCTCTCTAAACTTTTAGAATGTTAACTTAAACAGCTCCCCATTTTAGGAAAAGCAAAACTAATTTTGGGAGGAGTTAATAGGAACGTTTTAGTTTTAAAAAAGAATTGTTGGCAAAAAGTTCTGAAAATGAATCTGTTGTACACCGAGTTAGATGAACATAAGAAGAATGTGCCTTATTTTTCCAATAATAAGTAAAACTTTCCAGTCTTGAGGGAATCTATATTTATGAATCGCCCATCTGGCCAGACATCCGGCCACTCTGAGCGATAATGGCTTTCTACTTTAATTCTAATTAGTTAATTTAGACATAGCAGCACCTCTAGAAATATAGAAATTTATAGGAATCTATTTCTATAGAAATATAGAAATCTATATTTCTAGTAGATGGGCAGCACAATCCAATGAGGCTGCCCATAACCCTCCCAACTCAGAGGATTACGGGCATCCTATTGAGGGTGGGAGCAGCACGCGGGATAGTATTGCAACCACGCTCCCCTCGCCCTCAAAAACATCTAGATGGTTGATTTCGGCCATCAAGATGCTTTTCCTTTCCTCGTGAGGAGGAGAGTCTGAGGCAGCACCTGGATTCCTCAGAATCCAGTGGAGCCTTGCCCCTCCCCGCCCCAGGAACACACACACCCCGGGTAACCAAACGAGATCTTCTGTATTCGGTTCCCTGCCAGTACAGAAAGAACCACACCAGCTACGAGGTGGGGTAACAGGTGCTCTGCAGTGCTGTGATCTCGGATGGGATTTCCAAGGTCTCAGCACCTTCTATGCCCAATCCTATGGGACCCCAGACATGGTTGGAAGGACATAGGATTGCACCCTAAGGGATTTCTAGATTGCTTTGCAAACTTGTATTGGGCCCCTCACCACCACCGCCATCACGAACAAAGCTACCTTCTCTGACATGTACTATATGTGCTTGCAAGAGAACAAAGTAAGTGTAATATGAAATATTCATTATAGGGTGTTTAGCAAATCCTTTTGATGTGTGTTTCAGGAGAAAGCATTTTTGGGGCCATGTTTATTTTAACAGTCCTTTACAGATTTAGCCCACAGAATACAGCCTCAAGCAATTCTGGGTTTCTGTGGTTTTCAGAAGTCCCTCCTGTACTTGAACAAGTTATCATCAGGAAGTTTTAAAATACCCCTTAATTTTGAGAAAATTACAGAGTGCATGGAACTAAATAAAACGTTCAATTTTGTATAACTGCTTTGTCAACAGGACTGGAGGCAAGGTTGTTACCCCATAATTTTTAAAAATTAGAATACCTTTTCCCTTTATACAAAAAGTAGTATATCCTGGATCCCGTTTTCAACTCAGGTTCCATTGTAGTCGGACAACCAGTTTGAAATTGGATTATTTGAACAATTATAGATGTTCTTCTAATTCCTCTCACACACATTATTAAACATCCCAATACAGTGTCACATATAAGTCTATATGAAAGCAGAGACCATAACAGTCGGTCTCTGTGCATGTGTGAGAATCTCCCCTTAAGATAATACATGGCTGGTCTGTTACCCCACTGTCACTGTCTTATATGTCACGAATTTACTCGCCTATGTACTGTAGGGGTTGTGGAACAAATGGTATATCCTTTCACATGTGGTGGACTTGCCACAAGGTGAAAAATTATTGGATGCTCATCTTTAAGGAAGTATCACTAATCACTAAGATTGAAGTCCCCTGTTTTCAGCATCTTGTATTAGCTGGAGATCAAGGATGAGGAAAAACAAACTGAAGC
Organism: Shinisaurus crocodilurus; assembly: GCA_021292165.1. NCBI lineage: Eukaryota > Metazoa > Chordata > Lepidosauria > Squamata > Shinisauridae > Shinisaurus > Shinisaurus crocodilurus. The sequence goes on from CM037879.1 coordinate 229,205,901, forward strand.
TGAATTAATTAATTAATTAATTTTATGCCCCACCTTTTTTCCTTCAAGGAACCCAAGACAGCTTACATAATCCTCCTCCTCTCCATTTTATCCTCACAACAACCCTCGTGAGGTAGGTTAGGCTGAGAGTCAGTGACTGGCCCAAAGCCACAGCTCAGATAGATGCGATGGCTAGGAGTGCCTATTATCAGCTTTGGCTGATTCGCCAGCTGTACCCCTTCCTAGAGTTGGAAGACCTAAAGACAGTAGTTCACACACTGGTAACTTCGAGGCTTGACTTCTGCAATGCGCTGTACATAGGGCTACCTTTGTATCTAGTTCAGAAACTTCAATTGGTGCAAAATATGGCAGCCAGATTGGTCACCGGTACATCTAGAAGTGCCCATATTACACTGGCTTTAAAAGCATTACACTGGCTACCAATTAGTTTCTGGCCGAAGTATTACCTTTAAAGCCCTACATGGTTTGCGTCTGGGTTACCTGCAGGATCGCCTTCTCCCATACAATCCACCCCGCGCACTTAGGTCCTCTGGAAGGAATTTACTCCAGTCACCCAAGACCAGGCTGGCGAGTACTACCCAGAGGACCTTCTCTTCTGCTGCTCCCAAACTGTGGAATAGCCTGCTGGAGGAGATTCATCAACTGAATAATCTTTTGGCATTTAAAAAGGCCATAAAGACTGATCTCTTCCAGCAGGCCTATCCAGTGGAATTTTAGGAATTTTAGGAAATTTTAAAAAGTTCTTAAGAATGTTTTAATAATATTTACTATGTTTTAACCAGTTTATGTATTTCATATTTACTGTTGTTCCCCACCTCAATCCAAGTGGAGAGGCACGTAAGAAATAATAATAATAATAATAATAATAATAATAATAAATTATTATTATTATTATTATTATTATTATTATTATTATTATTATTATTGACGGCATCATAGATTGGCCATTGTTGAGCACCTATCGACACCTACGCCCCAGCAGGGCCCTCACCATCCATCCTGATGCTCTTCTTCCTTGCTGTTGCTGCCTGTTCACCTGGCCCTTCTCAGCAAGTGAGCAATGAAAGGAAGAAGGAACAGCAGCCTGCTCCCGCCTTGCCCTCTTCCTGTGAAATTGGGTCTAACAAGGGAGAGCAAGTGGATAATAGTGAGAAGGAAATGGGCCCTAGAACCAGCACTGTCAGAGATACAATTATCCACGTGTGAAAACCATTGATGAGACAATCCATCAAATTGTATGAAATGGCCTTAGAAGTCATGGGGGGGGGGGGATGAATTGGGAGAAAACTTTATTTCCTCCTCTTCTTTTCTGAGCCTTTAGCATAGACACCTTCCACAGCTAAGGTTATATGGGATTCTCAGGAACTTGCAGTCTGAACAAAGTGTTATACTGTACAGGTCATCCACCACAACCTATGTGAAAACCCACTGGGAACATCTCATGCACAAGCAAAATGTTTACCATGAATTGTACCTATGGCAAATAACACAAATAATAATATTATGGCCACCTGCTTGGTAAACTCTGTAGAGTTTGCAAGCGCTGCTGAATTCTGTGGTAAGAAATGGATCTGACTGGTCTCTCCACCATTTTTGGAATGGAGCTATGCTGCTTCGTGCCATGCTTGGTGTAAGCATCGCGATTAGCTCACTTGCAGGTCAGCTACTAGTCTAATAGGGAGCTGACATGTGCTTTTATACTGGCAATACTATGTAATTGCATTCTTGCAAGGTTTGCCTAATTATCTCAAGTCCCTTTTGTGACCTTTCTGTAAGAACAGAATGATGCCTCAGCGTTGGAGCCTCGAGAGACACTTCTGCATGCCTTTTTTATATATATATAAGAAGTACAAATGGCACTCTTGCAGCTTCAGACCTTACAAAAGATGACTTGGACACACTTGTCATGGCAAACGCTTAAAAATAAAGATCTCTGCTTCCTCTCAGCCTGCTATTATATCGCTCCTAATATACGAAGTGCAACTTGAAAAGGTTGACTGATGGCAAGACAGTAGCTGCTCTTGTTATACATACAACAAAGTGTTCTAAAATACAGTATTTGAAATGGTTCTTTGAGAGCTCTCTTTGAATTACAGAACTGTCAGTTCCACTTGACAGATTCGACTCCACCTACAGATAAAATGACTTGCCTTTATCATTCACTTCTTTAAAATTCAGGCTCCACAAAGGACAAGGAAAGGGTTCAATTCACAGAAAAAGGCACTATAAACGTGAGTGTTTGATAGGAAGGCTCCTAATAATTAGTTTAGCCTAACTCAGCTTTGCAGATCCTTGGGGCTTAATGCAGGACTTCTGTAGTCTTGTCTGAATAGGTGTCTGAAGTTGAGACTGAAAATAACATCAGGTGATTTCTGTAATAGTGTACGTGTGCAAAATGTAGACAGGCATTTATGAACGGTGAGACAAGGAAACCATAGCATGCAAAGTGAGGCAAAATGAGGACACAGCAGGAAATATAAATAGCAAGGTAAGAAAATAACAATGGCGGAATATAATTAGAAGCAACGCTGGTTTACAGATGATGGGGCCTGTGGCTTATGCTGGCTCAGCTTGTCTGAGTGTGGAAAGCTAAGCAGGGTCAAGCCTGGTTATTACTTGGATGGGAGACCCCTCCTCTAGTTTCCTGCATTAAGCAGGGGGTTGGACTTGATGGCCTTGTAGGCTCCTTTCAACTCTATGATCTATGAAATCTATGAAATCTGAAACCTGTGTCTCATTCAGGATGCATCCTGAGGAATGGGAGAATCAGGAGAATCAGGACAACTTGGCCCAGCCCTCTCATCTCAAGGGGTAGGATTGCTAACCATTGAAATCAAAATTTTGAGTACCTGGGCAGGGCAGGGTCCAGAGCCCTCTGTGCCCAGCATGGTCCGGGGCAGAGTTAAAAACAAAAGGCTAAAACAAAGGAGAGGAGCAGACCTGGCCAAAAATAAACCTGGCAACTGGCCAAAAATAAACAGGTCAGTTGTTTTCTTCTTTTCTGAGAAGCAGGCAACGTTTAGAGTCAAGGGTCTCAATGAAGGCTTTCAATAAAAGATCCAAAAGTTCAGCCAGTATTCTAGTGGGTTCGCCAAGATCACAGTATGTTTATTATGCTTAAAGGCCCCATGCAGGATACTCAATGGTTTAAAATATATGACTGCATACTTATTTGTATGCCTCTACCATAGCACCTGAGATTAAAATAACCAAGAGTCTTGTGGCACTAAGCCTAACAAATTTATTTTGGGATAGGCTTTGGTGAACCCACTTCATCAGATGCTGGCTCAGCTTGTCTGAGTGTGGAAAGCTAAGCAGGGTCAAGCCTGGTTATTACTTGGATGGGAGACCCCTCCTCTAGTTTCCTGCATTGAGCAGGGGGTTGGACTCGATGGCCTTGGAGGCTCCTTCCAACTCTATGATCTATGAAATCTCTATGAAATCTCTATGAGGTATCAAATGTTTCAGGAATCTATACAGTCCATGTAGTGGAGGCGGGGGGATAGAATTGTAAACAGAGAGGTCAGAAGGAAATTAAATGCAGAGAAGTACAGACCGTGACAATCACATTATCAACAGTGGTCATTCACAAAACAGTTGCTGGTGATAACGCAAACATCCTGGCACTACTAAGCCAATTAACACATGTAGTGTGATAAAAATCCTACTCTCCCTTTGGCGTTTCTTTGATCCACATTTACTAGTTTAAGGTCAGTGAGAGAGGGAGCCTGATAAAGGGCAGGCTCAACCATTAGGCAGAGTGAAGTGGCTGCCTCAGGCAGCAGATTTAAAGTGTCATAAGAGGGCAGCAAATTGTTATGTAATTTGTTGTTATTGTGTTTTTACTGCCAGGGATGGAGAAGTGCTTGTGGAATTTTCTGCCTCATGTGCCAAATATATGACTGGCTATACCTGGATGGCTTTGGCTACTATGCACCTTGACTTGAATGGGTAAGGGCAGGGCCAGCGTCAAGGGTAGGCATGGTTGGGCACTTGCCAAGGGCCCACACCCCAGCACGGGCCCACTGACAAGAGCCCCTTGAACTTGCTCCTCCCCTTCACCTTTGCAACCTGCTTCCTCACCTGCCTCTCATTGCAGCCCAGACAATGGCGGTGGTGAGAAGGAGGAGCAGTAGATGCCACTGCCTGCTTGCTCACTGGCTCCCTCCCTGACAACCAAGGAAGTAGCAGCAATAAAGAGAAAGAGGATGTGGAGAAATAGCAGCTACTGCCAATGGCGGTGAGAAAGTACACTCACTGAGGGAGGGGACCCATTGAGGGGACTTGCTCAAATACCTGGAGCTGGCACTGGGTGAGGGGATGCCATTTGCTGCTCTGCCTCAGGCTGCAAAGTGTTTGGTCCAGTCCTGGGCTGAAGTGTTGCCCCACTGGTTTTTTAATATGGCCAGCCCATTTCTGATGTCAGACTTGTGTCCATTTATTCTTTTCCATAGAGTCTGGCCTGTTTTCCCTATGTAGAATGCAGAAGGGCATTCTGCTGAATTAGAATTTAACCTGTTGATGAATTCTATCACCAGAGGATTGAACCAAGATAAAGGATTTTTTTTTCTTTATCACACTGCATGTGTTAATTGACTTACGTATTGCCATGATGTTTGTGTTTTCACCAGCAACTGTTTCGTGTATGACTACTGTTAATAATGTGATTGTCACTGTCTGTACTTTCTGCATTTAATTTCATTTTGTTTGCACCGTCAGTATTCTAGGCATGCTACTTTGATTTTCATTTGAGGAAGCCTGTATTGAATACTAGCTGTTGCCTGCGGCTGCACTCGCATGGATTTTAGGATTTGGTATAATTGTTTTTAAAAGAAACATGTATGGAAAAGATGCAGTGCCTCTGACTGAAAGTGTAACGTTTAGGCTGGGTGCTGGCAGCAGAAATCTTTTGTGACAGTGTCAAGGTTCCGCTACTCCAGGGACCCCTTGATCTGCCTTTGGAAGATCTCTGCCTCTTCTCAAAGCCCCTCCCGTTCCAGGAGATCAAATCCTTTGCCTGCTTCCAGTAGCATGGGTGTAGGCTTTAGACGTGGTGAATAAGTCACTCCAAACTCTTAGGGTACACAACAACACTTTACTTATTATATTAGGGTAATTACTTAATAGAGTGGTTATAATTCAAAAGCAAGTATGATAAAATCAAACAAACAAACAATCCAAAGTTCTCTAGCTTAACTTCAGACTACCTCTGTACTCTGTAATCAGTCTCTCTCTGCTTCTGCTGCTAGCTGACCACACCCCACACATATATAGCCTTCCCAGGAATGGAAGGTTATAATCATGTGACTTTGAACAGGAGATCTAATTCTTAACTTCTATTGGGTAAACTAAAACTCTCAAACTCCCCCTCCCATCCTGAAGTGTTTGGGCCTTCAGGCTTCAGCAAACTTAAGCCTGTGTAGGCCTCAATCCTTTACAGACAGAAATATCTGTTCGTAAAGAAAAATCAGGCTAATCCTGAGAGTCTACAGGTGATGAAGAGTGAGCATGCAAAGTTTGGGGTAGATCCATCTAAATATGATGGAGCCTATGCGACGATGCCCCACACACAACAGTCAGTCAGTCATGTAAAAAGTTTCCCTCCCTTTTCACCCAGTCATGTAAAAAGTTTCCTGCATTCCCAGCCCTATTGGCCCCTGCAGGAATTCATACGAACATTCTAAGTGTCCCATGGGCTATTTGCATAACTGCTGCTATTGGCTCCTGCAGCAAGTTGGCTCCTGCAGCAATTATGAGGTGAGGCCTATTTGCAGAACTGCAGATATGAGAGTGGGGTGATTTTGCCCCCTTTTCCCACTCCCTTAGGGACGGAATTTCCCAAAATTCTTCCTTAGTGGGGGTCTACGTCATAAAAGCAATGTCCCTTCAAAATTTCATGTTCCTAGATTAAACGGTTTGAGCTGGGCGTTGATGAGTCAGTCAATCAGTCAGTCAGTCAGGACACTTTCTTTTATATATATAGATAAATAAATATAAAATACATACTTAAAACTATTTGTAGTGCTGATGTCAACACTTTCTAAGAACCACTAGGATCTTCATGGTCTGGAATTTTGTGCTTAATGCCATTCATGGAACAACTGGGTAGTATTTATTTATGAAGCTTCCATACATTCTGAAGAGGGAAAAATAAAAGTTCACCCAGTGAAGACGAAGTCTAGTTATTTGGTCTTGGGTTTGGTTTTTTTAGGCATTTGGAGGTTGCATTTTCCATACCTTTCTGATAGAACCCTCTTCTAATGCCACATGAGGGAGCTGTAGTATCTGAAATGCAGGCAGAAAAATATACTGGGTATGATGCAGCCTTTGATTTAAATGGCAGAAATTTAAGCACTTGTTTAACATGTTCACTGAAACCAACAAAACATTAAAATGCTGTATTGTGTCCATTGTGTCTGTTTACACCATAACAGTGTAATCCTATACATGTCTACTCAGAAGTAAGTCCCATTTTGTTCAATGGGGCTGACAGCCAGGTAAGTGGCTATAGGACTGCAGATTAAGGCCGGGTTCACACGTTACAACAATCTGCAGTTTGTTTCCACTCATTTTCAGGATTGCTATCAGAAGAGCTAGTTCCTGTTGTGCTAGTGGTGAGTCCCGCTAGCGCAACAGAACTAGCAGAGATGCACTGGCAGTATACGATACTGTCCAACATAAGAATGGAAATATGTCCCAGTGAAATAATGAATGAAAGTATCATTATAATGGGTGACTTCATCTACTGGTTATGATGGGTGATACAGAAGGTACACAAAAATTGTGTCCCAATGTCTTTTGTCTTCTATACAGTCCTCCTTCAGGGAAACAGCTTGCAGGGAAAACATGGTAAAATCCATATTAAAAGTATTATATGAGATCAACAACATGCACATTCTGGTGGCTATCCTATAAACATACTCAAAATATTTTCTTGGATCAAGATATCTTATGTGCACATTCCAGTCTTTCTTTGCACTGGTGTTTGGTACCATCTCTGTGGTTTTGTGTGGTGGGAAATTACATCTTAGTTCAGTGTGGCGTAGTGGTGAAAGTGTTGGACTGGGACTCGGGAGATCCGGGTTCTAGTCCCCGCTCGGCCATGAAACCCACTGGGTGACTTTGGGCTAGTCACTGACTCTCAGCCTAACCTACCTCACAGGGTTGTTGTTGTGAGGATAAAATGGAGAGGAGGAGGATTATGTAAGCCGCCTTGGGTTCCTTGCAGGAAAAAAAGGCAGGGTATAAATATAATAAATAAATAAATAAATAGTTCAGGGTTATTGTTTTCTTCTCATGACAATGCAGTAGCTATGACAGTGCAGAATCCTGGGCCTCACAAGCTTCCAATGACTTAGTGGGAAGCATCACAATGTGATGGGCTCCTTTTAGACCACGCCCTCCTGTCTTTGCATAAAGCTGACCAGTGGCATATCATCCCAAAAGTATGTACCATGGACAGTACCCAAATCAACACAAGCACTAACGTAAATTACGGTACATTGCATTAGCGTAAGGGACCTCTAGCACAGTGATGGTGAACCTATGGCACGGGTGCCACAGCTGGCACGCAGGGACCTCTCTGTGGGCACTCGAGCCATTGGTCACCAGATCGCGAAAAGACTGCCCCCTTCTGCAAAACACTAATGATCTTTCTCACAGTGTGGAACAGCATGATTTTATTCTAGAATTCCTGTTACATAATTCTTTTCTACATTGTTATCACATTTAAAAGATTTTAAAGAATGATGCACAGAGCATGGCTTGGATGTAAAGCCCTAACAGTTGACCTGAGTGCTGCATGTGCTGCTCTCAAACTAACGGCGTATGAGCCAAGGTTTGACAAATTAATAGCAAAAATCACATTAATTGTGCAAAAGCATGCCCAATGCAAACTTTTACCTAATGCAGTGTTTGCAGTCCAAGACATAAAGTGTTTAAAATTTGTTAAGCACGTTTAATTTTCTTGTTTATCTTGCTCATCCTAGTATAGGTTGACTTTTACTTTAACTAATCCGACACCTGTAGAAGCAGGGAAAGGACCCGGGGTAAAGCTTGCCCCATACAATTTCAGTCTGGCATATAATCATATTACAAGTTGAGAATCCCTTATCCAAAAATACATCTGCCTAATTATTTAAAAAGTTTGTATAAATTCCCTTCAGGCTATGTGTACAATGTAGTACTATAATAATTTTTTGAGTTGATTTTTCCCCCCAACAAAAAACTGTTTGTATCATTGAAAGCTCTGTTATTGTGTTTTTCTTTAAAGACAAAAGATGTTAATTAGTTCGGACAACTGTATGAGTTGTTTTTCTAAAACTAAAACCTCGGTATTCAGGTTTAATTGCAGTGTTGGCACTTTGAAATAAATAAGTTGGTTTTGTGTTGCAGTTTGGGCACTCGGACTCAAAAAGGTTCGCCATCACTGCTCTAGCACAATGCCAATGGCATCAGCTGGTGCAACAGGATTGCCCAGAAAATCCGTCAATCCAGCAAATGCTATTGGCATTGCGCTACAGGCCCCATACTCTTGCACAATGTAATTTCCATTAGTGCTTGTTTGGACTTGTATACAGTATTGCCCTATGTCAGATATATGAAACCTTGAGTAAAATAAATATTTGTTCCACCAATCCACCATTCATGTTAAAAAGCACCATTTTGTTAATTTTATCATGCGATATGGGATCTACCTTCAAAAGATGTTCTAAGCTGCAATGTACACATACACTGTAAATATACAAGAGTAACTGAAGTTCATAACCATACAGACCACAAGACATAAACAAGTTTACCACTGCTGCTATTTCAGTGCCCCTGGGCTTCTCAGTCTGCACTTAGAATCCCTGCCGAGTTGTTTATGCTGCCACTGTCGTTTATGTGTTGCCAGGTCCTCTAAACCATAACCACCAAAGGCTAGAAGAGAGGAGGAGAAAAATATGCATGCAAGTCCCCAGCTAAGTGAAAACATCTGTACTTCCTTATTACATATATGCTGGAGTGTCTCCATTCAATGGTCCATAATGAAACATCTGTTCATTTCTTTGTTCAGTAGCACCATCTGAATTGCCTCCGTCAAAGTTGCATCTGGCTCACACACTGCAATTTGGGCATTTTCTTCCACATATATGCAGCTTTGATGGAGGTAATTCAGATGCCAGCTCAGTATGCATCTTCTCAGTTTATTCCACACTGAGGTGTAACTCTTCTGCAATGGAACAGAAGTATAACCATGGTTCTGCACAACCCTTGATATAAATAATGATGTCTGTCTGTCTGTCTGTCTGTCTGTCTATCTTCCCTGTTAAACTGCCATAAAAGTCATCCCAAGAGCAAAAGCTAAAAACAGCCTATTATTAACTGAGGATTTTGGCCTTGCAGTGTGTTCTGAAGCATGTTTACTCAGAAGAAAGTCCCATTCAGTTCAATAGAGCTTACTCCACAAGAAAGTGTGCTTAGCAGCTCCTGCTTCTCCCAGACACCTATTGATATCAACCCCTTAATTGTATGTTTCCTGACTCATTTCATCTAGACCAGGCTGGAGGGTCGGGTGGGGTGAGTTGCTGTGATCCATAAAAACTCAATGACCAGGTTCGTACGTCACTTTAAACCCACAGAGGTTCTGTAACCTCTGTGGGTTTAAAACTGCCCCAGGCTCCAGCTGTGCCTAACTAATGGTTGGGCACAGTGTTGGTCCGGAGGCACTGCCTCTCCCCTCAGTCCTCCTGTCGGTATCACATTCACAGGGGACACCGTGGGAGCACTGAGAGGAGCAGAGCGGGGATGACAGCTGGCGAAAAGTGCCCAAGCAGCACTTTTCACCAGCTGTCAGTTGACCTCCCCCCCCTTGCCCCCTGTTCCTGCTTGCCACAGCACCCGTGGGCGCCACAACAAGTGCGAGCAGAGGGAGGGGGGTCTGCCACCCGCCCCTTCCTGCTTGGGAAGGGGCTGGGTGGCAGAGCACCACCACAGACCCAGCACTCCCTAGCAACAGCAGGGATAACCCTGCTGTTGCTAGGGAACGGCAGGCCAGGGGCAGCAAAGAGGATAGGCTTTGCACTGTCCAGGCAGCAAGAAGCTGATCCTCCTTCCTTGTCTTGGCCAACAGGGCACTCCCCAGCAACGGTGGAGTTGACCCACCATTGCTAGGGAGCACCCCGGTGATGGTGACAGTGGTGACGGGACATGGCCGCGTGCTGTGACAAGCACACAGCCATGTCCCCCTCACTGCTGTCGCTGCTGGCCCTGCCAACACGCTCCTTAGGAAGGGTGTGTGGCCATCTGGGAACTCCATGAGGGCTGGATTAGGCTCCCAGCCTAATTAACACCTACCATACTGGTACACATATCTGTGGAGAAAGCCAACACAAATCTGCACACACACACACAGTCTTTCCCTAAAAGGGGGGGGGGGCGAGGAAGGAGGGATGAAGTCACAGGAGAAGCAGCCAGACAGGTCGTCATCCCCAACAAAGGAGAGTCTCGGTGGAGATCCACAAACCCCAGGAAGGACCATCAAGGAACCATCAAACTATCAGGGCAGTCTCAAAGAGCTGTGAAGTACCAGTACGTCACCTTCTCCCCGGGCAGGAATAAGCCCACCTGACACGAAGGGGCAGGTATAAGCCCCACCTGACCTGGAGGGTGGGGAGAGCGGGAACTCAGGGGTAGAAAACCCCTCTCCCTTCCGGTAGAGGGTTGTTGGGAACCAGGGTACATCGGGGCCAGCTTCGTCCTTCAAGCGGCAGCCCAAATAAGCCAGTCTCGTCCCCGGATCGGCCGACCCGGAGCCAGGCTGAAACTGACTAGGCGTAGAGTCTCTGATCTGAGGTAATTGACCAGATTCAATCCGCTAGTCTAGGAGCCTGTTCATTGAGTAACGCAGGGGTCAACTAAGGTTGTGTTGACATTGTAGTATTCCTGGAGAGCTGTTAGTTCCGTTCTGTGTTTTTGAATAAACAAATAAAAGCCTTATTTGGTCATTTAAAGGGCTGCGGTTTCCTCTTGTGCGTGAAAGCCTCTCAGGTGGTCGCCAGCACTCGTACGGGCTGTAACTCAGTGCCGGTTAACCCGTTAAGCGCCGAACTCACGCAAAGGATCCTGCTAGTGATCCTTCACATGGTGGCAGACGACGGGACAATTGGAAACCACAATTAACGGACGGAACTAACAGGGTCTAGGGCAGGCTAGCAGATTGCTGGAGAGTGCTCAGACCAAAGTCATGAATAGCCTGAGCCAGGAACAGCTGGAGCTAGGGAGCAGCCCAGAGACCCCAACCAGAGTAGGGAGCCAGATCTCCACAATGGAGTGGGTAGTGCGGCCGAGGATTGCAAACCAGGAGGGGGAGGGAGCCCCCTCATCCTTGCTGGCAGGGCGGGAACCCAAGCAATGGGGTAGCCCCAGCCTTACGAGTAGCCTCAGGAGAAGCGAGAGGAGGGACCCCGAGTTGGAGGAAGACCTCAACGGAGGGGTTGCTGGTGGGGCCATTGGCGGAGGAGGCTTAGATGCCCTCTTCCCCCAACTTAATTGGCAGCAGACCAGGGAGGTGATGCGTCATCAACAAGAGATGATCCAGCATCAGCAAGCGGCGCTGCAGATGCAGCTGGAGTTGGCCAGGCTGACCGCGGGCGCCGGACAGGGGGGACCCCCTACACCCCAGAGTGGGAGCACCCCGACCCCTAAATGGGACAGGAAGCAATTCCCCACCTACAAGCCCGGGCAGGACGTGTTGATCTTCTTCACCCTGTTCGAAGCTGCCTGCCTGGAGCAGAGGGTGCCGGACAATTTGAGGATGTCTGCCTTGAGGACTCAGGTCAGCGGGGAACTGGCTGATCTCCTGGGTATTCACACCCAAACTGCCCCCTTGGACTATGTGGCATTCAAGGAGGCTGTGAGGGAGAGGTTTGCCCTCACAGCCGAGCATTGTTGCCGTAAATTTCGTTACGGGCATCCTTCCCCAGGGGACACGTATGCCTCCTGGATAGCGCACCTGGGGCAGGTTTGGGATGCGTGGATTGGGGCCACCGGAAAAACCACTTTGGCGGAGGTGCGAGAACTCATGATCCAGGAACAATTTTGTGCCACCATCCCAGAGGATTTGGCTACGGCAGTGAGGAACCGGGCCCCCCCAAACTGTCGGGAGATGGGCAAGTTGGCCGACCAAATGGGGCTATATCGGCAGCCCAAAGGAGCGAAGGGGGGCAGCTTCAGTCGTGGCGGGGCCGGAGGGAGCGCAGAGAAGGGCAACCCCAAACCTCGGGAGGGAACCCCAAGCAAGCCCAAAGAGAGCCCCAGTGCCAGTGGCTGTTTTTACTGCAAGGAACCGGGCCACCTCAAGAGGAGTTGCCCCAAGCTCCTCGCAAAGAACCGCAACTCCAAGACATCCCCGGGCAAAGTGGGGAGGATGCTCGCCCCAGAGTCCCGCGAACCGGAGGAACACGAGGAGGATCAGCAATCCAGCTCATCCCTAGAGGAGGAAGTAGAGGATGCGGCGCGGTCCCTGATGAGCGGAGGACAGCATTCCCTTGGGGCCATCTCGCAAGCATCCCTGATGCGCATTGCCTCGCCGGAACAACTGCGTTGGAGCCAGAACAAATTCTGTGAGTCCATCTCTGTGAACAATGTTTCCCATGTGGGGTATAGGGACACCGGGGCGGACATAACTGCTTTACCTCGGAGTAAGGTAAAGAAGAGACAGCTGTTAAAAGGGCGTACCTGTGCCATAAAGCCCTATAACTCCCCCAACATAGCTGTTTCCCTTGCCCGGGTCTGGGTCAAGTACAAGGGGTGGGAAGGGAAGAGGGATGTTATAGTACATGGACAACAAGAATGGGGGATCATCATTGGGAATGACATTGCGTTCCGGGCTGCCCAGGTCAAGGTGGGGGTGGTGACACGAAGTCAGGCCAAGCAAGCCCCTGCCCCCCAGCCTCCCAGCCCCCCATCCTGGTCGCGGTAAAGTGACCCCGGCAACCAACCGTTCTCCGTCGCTCCCCTCTGCTTCGGTGAGGGAGGAGGACCCAGGGGGGTTCGCCCCAATGGCCCGGGATTTTGGAGCTCAAAAGGTGTTCCAGGAGGAGCAACAGTGCGACCCGTCCCTCCGAGAATGCCGGGATCGGGCCGGTCAAGTGTTGGGGGCAGGGGACCGGTCAGAACAGTTTTTGTGGGAAGCAGGAGCCCTTTACCGAGAGTTCTGCCCAAAAACCGAACCGGGTCCCCAGCCAAAGAAAAGACAATTAGTTGTGCCTGCGAAGTACCGCCAGGCTGTGCTGCAGTTAGCCCACGATGTAGCGTGGGGAGGTCACTTGGGACAGAAACGGACATTAGCCAGGGTGACAGAAGGATTTTACTGGCCCATGGTGGCGAATGAAGTACGAGAGTATTGTCGGTCCTGCGATGTCTGCCAGCGGGTGGGGCATAACCGGGACCACCCGAAAGCCCCCCTTCAACCCCTACCCATTGTGGGCACCCCTTTTGAAAGGATAGGGATGGATATTGTGAGACCCTTGAATCCCCCCACCAAGACGGGGAAGAAGTTTATACTGACTGTTGTTGACTTTGCCACTCGCTACGCCGAGGCTTTTGCCCTAGCCTCCATTTCCGCTACCAGCCTGGCTAAGACTCTCCTTTCTCTTTTCGCCCGCCTAGGAATGCCCCACACAGTGGTTTCGGACTGCGGCACGGGATTCGTGTCCAAATTGTTTTAAAAAATGTGGGAACTGGGGTGTGTGGAGCATCTGACTTCGGTGCCATATCATCACGAGACAAATGGGCTGGTGGAGCGTTTCAATCAGACTCTTGAGAAAATGATCAGAGCTTATGCGGCTAAGCACCCCGGGACTTGGGATCAAGCTCTCCCCTACCTGTTGTTCGCGTACCGGGACTCCCCTCAAGAGAGCCTGGGATTCTCCCCCAACGAACTGATGTTTGGGAGGGAGCTAAGGGGACCTTTGGCCCTGTTACAGGCGGAATGGGAGGGGGTTGCCGCAGAATCTTCCATGCCGGTGCACACCTTCATGCAGCACCTCCAGACTGTCCTTCGGGAGGTGCGGGAGACGGCACAACAGCATCTAGGAGCAGCACAACAGCGGCAGAGCGCGTGGTACAACCGGACGGCTGTGCCACGGACTTTTGAAGTGGGGGACCAGGTGTTGGTACTGCGCCCCCAAAAAACGGACAAATTGTGCTTAAAATGGGAGAGTCCGGGGACTGTGATTGGAAGGTCGGGGGAGGTGAACTATCAAGTGGCTTTTCCTGGACAGCCAGGAAGGCAAAAGGTATTTCATGTGAATATGTTAAAATTGTATGTGGAACGGGGGACGAAGGTGGGGGGAGTGCAGGAATGTGCGGATCAGGGAACCTCTGACGGGGATTTGTTGGCCGACTGGGGGGAAGGGGGAGGAATGGATGAGATCCAACTGTCCCCCTCTCTGTCGGAACAGCAGCGGCAGCAGATTATCCAGGTCTTAGAGGACTTCCAACCGATGTTCTCTGACCGTCCGGGATGCACCACACTCACACAACATACCATTGACACGGGGAATAGCCCCCCTATACAGTCCCTACCCTACTGGGCGGTGGGGCCCCATGCCCAGGTGATTGCCGATGAAGTCCAAGCCATGCTGGACCTTGGAGTCATTGTCCCCAGCTCTAGCCCCTGGTCCTCCCCTATAGTGCTAGTAGCCAAGAAAGATGGGGGTGTTCGGTTCTGCGTCGATTATCGAAAAATAAACAAAGTGACTGTCCCTGACCCATACCCCATCCCCAACATGGATGTGCTGTTGGAACGGCTAGGGGGAGCCAAGTACATTACTACCCTGGACTTGACGAAGGGTTATTGGCAGGTCCCGCTCGATTCGGATGCTGCCTTGAAGTCCGCTTTTGTGACCCACCTGGGGTTGTTCCAATTCACCACCCTCCCTTTCGGGGTCCGGAATGGTCCGGCTACCTTCCAGAGGCTGGTGAATGGGATGCTGAATGGGTTGGGGGAGTTCGCCTGTGCATATCTGGACGATATAGCCATTTTTAGCTCCACCTGGGAGCAGCATTTGCAACATGTCCGCCAGGTATTTCAGAGGATTCAGGACGCCGGGCTGACTGTGAAGGCAAAGAAGTGCCAGGTCGGGAGGGGAGAAGTGGAGTACCTTGGGCATAAGGTGGGGGGAGGTAGTGTCAAGCCCCTAGAAGCCAAGATCGAGTCGGTTCGCACCTGGCCCCAACCCCAGACAAAGAAGCAGGTTCAGGCTTTTTTAGGGCTGGCTGGCTATTATCGTAAGTTTGTGCCCCACTTTAGCCAGCTAGCCGCCCCCCTGACAGATTTGTGCAAGAAGCGGCAACCCGTTAAGGTCCAGTGGTCCGCCGCTTGCCAAGCAGCGTTCGAGGGATTGAAAGCCTGCTTGATGGCAGCCCCTGTGCTGCAAGCACCAGATTTTGAAGCCCCTTTTGTCCTGCAGACGGATGCCTCGGAAGCAGGGATGGGAGCCGTCTTGCTGCAGGAACGGCCAGGGCAAGGGCTGTGCCCTGTCGCCTTTCTAAGCAAAAAACTTTTGCCTCGGGAGCGGAACTTGGCCACTGTCGATAAAGAATGCCTGGCAATAGTGTGGGCAGTGACCAAGCTTCGCCCCTATCTGTGGGGCCGCCGGTTCCTCTTGCAAACCGACCATTCCCCCTTGTGCTGGCTGGATAGGGTGAAGGAGTCCAACCAAAAGTTGTTGCGGTGGAGTTTGGCCCTGCAGGATTTTGATTTTGTAGTAGAGCACATCAAGGGTAAGGACAACATTGTGGCAGACGGGTTGTCCCGGGCTTTCTCAGTAGGAGACAATTAGATAGGGATTGGGGTGGTGGACCCCAATGCCATCTTTCCCCAAATGGGAGGGTGTGGAGAAAGCCAACACAAATCTGCACACACACACACAGTCTTCACCTAAAAGGGGGGGGGCGAGTAAGGAGGGATGAAGTCACAGGAGAAGCAGCCAGACAGGTCGTCATCCCCAACAAAGGAGAGTCTCGGTGGAGATCCACAAACCCCAGGAAGGACCATCAAGGAACCATCAAACTATCAGGGCAGTCTCAAAGAGCTGTGAAGTACCAGTACGTCACCTTCTCCCCGGGCAGGAATAAGCCCACCTGACACGAAGGGGCAGGCATAAGCCCCCACCTGACCTGGAGGGTGGGGAGAGCGGGAACTCAGGGGTAGAAAACCCCTCTCCCTTCCGGTAGAGGGTTGTTGGGAACCAGGGTACATCGGGGCCAGCTTCGTCCTTCAAGCGGCAGCCCGAATAAGCCAGTCTCATCCCCGGATCGGCCGACCCGGAGCCAGGCTGAAACTGACTAGGCGTAGAGTCTCTGATCTGAGGTAATTGACCAGATTCAATCCGCTAGTCTAGGAGCCTGTTCATTGAGTAACGCAGGGGTCAACTAAGGTTGTGTTGACATTGTAGTATTCCTGGAGAGCTGTTAGTTCCGCTCTGTGTTTTGTGTAAACAAATAAAAGCCTTATTTGGTCATTTAAAGGGCTGCAGTTTCCTCTTGTGTGCGAAAGCCTCTCAGGTGGTCGCCAGCGCTCGTACGGGCTGTAACTCAGTGCCGGTTAACCCGTTAAGCGCCGAACTCACGCAAAGGATCCTGCTAGTGATCCTTCACAATATTATTTACTAATATTGCTGCTCATTCAAGGGTTTGTGATGCAAATCTTTAGACTCAGTTCTCCACCTCAGTTAGCCTATTGCATTCTTTACTTATGCAGCTAGTCTAGCCAGAGTGGAAAGCTGAGAAACAGTCATGCAGTCATGTATTCTGTACTATGTGAGATAAAATAACAACTGCTCACCACAGAAGAAAGCCAGGATGGATCCAGGGGTATAGGCTTGGAATAACCCCTGCAATAAAAAAAAATCCCTGCTCATTCCTTGAACTCACAAGGTAGCTTTGAGCAAATGGTTTGTTCTCCATCTAAATTCTCTCTGTAGAATGATCTTCGCCATAGATTGCAATGAAGAGGAATGAGATAAAGGACGTGCTGTAGAAATGATTAATAATACCGATTGCGATGAGGCAAGCTTGATCTTTTCTAGCACTGTGATATACATTATTAATAATGAAGCCATAATACAGTGCATTATTAAAGTACTGTGGATTTTTAAAAACTGATCTTTACAGTTTCATTAATTTTCAAGTTCCCGAGCCATTAATACCAGCATATTGGAAAAAAGAAGTTAAGAAACTGCCAACGCAATAATTTTTAAACCTTTTTTTGAATATCAGGGACACAAATAATGGGTATGCAAAGGTGATGCCTAATAGCCAATTATTGAGGCGATAATGGCCCATAAGAGAAAGATCTGGAATAAAGCTTACAAATCCACTGATGTAGTGTTAGGCTTCATGATGTTAATATCTTAATAAAGTATGCTAGTAATGGTATAGGAGATTGTAATAAGACGCAAGCCAAAACAAGGTATGTGAGGCCTTGTCTGATCCTTAATGATGATATGCTACTGCAGCATGCCAAGAGTTCTGAAGAAAACCAGAATACAACTGCTCAGACACCTTCACCACCAGTTTTCTATTGGGAAAAGTCAAGAGCTAGAGGGGGGGGGGAAATCTAGAGGGGTTCCCTTGCAAGATGAGAGATCAGCTCTCCTCTTGCCTCCTTCCTCACAGGAAAAGATGGAACCTGCAGAGAAGAAAGCTCTATCCTGGCCACACAGAATACAGGCCTGTGGCTTATGCTGGCTCAGCTTGTCTGAGTGTGGAAAGCTAAGCAGGGTCAAGCATGGTTATTACTTGGATGGGAGACCCTTCCTCTAGTTTCCTGCATTGAGCAGGGGGTTGGACTTGATAGCCTTGTAGGCTCCTTCCAACTCTATGATCTAATCCCAAATGTCAAATTAGGTGCTTTGGGTGCACACACAGTGACATAAATATCTCAAATGGGAAGAGCATCTTAGGGAATAATCGTATGGCCACTAGACATAATCTAAATGGCCATAGAATAATTCAGAGTCCCAGCTCTGACCTTGGAAACTTGCTCTGAGGTCAGAGCTGGGACTCCAAACTCAGAGCACCCTCCCGCCGCCCTCGCAGCCAGAGTGAAAGAACCACACCAGCTGCAGCTCCAAGGTTGCAAGGTTGACCTCAGAGATAGTGTGGAGGACCCCAGCAGGTCCTTTGCGCGAGTTCGGGACGGAAAAGGTTAACCGGCACGGAGGAAACCCTTTCCTTGCGGTTCTAGCTGAAGCTAAAGCCAACCGCAGCCTGAATTGACATGGGGAACAGACTAAACAAGGAGTCTACGTTTGTTTACAACACCTTTAATGGAGCGGGACTAATAAACTACAGGAATTTCACAGCATAAACAGAGATGAGTCACAATGGGGATCAGTTGAGTGTAGGGTAGGCTAAGTGACAGGCTTATTAGACACAAAGTCACAGAACACCAGAACACCTAGGTAACTTACTAGTCTCGGTCTCTCCTGCGGGTGATCACTGGCGCCGCGCCCGGGGCTCGAGGGCTGTTCGCTGACCAAAGTCAGGGGCTTGATCCGTGCAGAGCGTGCACCAGCTTCCAACAACCTTGATGGTCAGAGGTTTGCCCAGACCCCTTCTCCAGACCCAGGTGATTCGCCAGGTGGGTTCCCGCCCGCGGAGGGGTGGTACCGGGTGGGTGTTCCTGAGGATCATCTTGCAGCTCTTTGAGACTGCAAGATGTTTTCCACCTCCTTGGGGTGAATTGCAAATGTGCCCCTTTGTGTAGATGCAGATGTGTTCTGGCTGTGCCTCCCTCACCCAGAGTGAGGATTATGCGGTGGGGGGGCTTATGCAGAGGAAGGAGAAATGGAGCACAGGAAGGAAGTTATGCCCACATTCCAGGAATGGGCAGTCAGGCTTTCTCTCCACAGATAGAGTGTTTGGGTGGGGAGAGGGGCGGGGAGGGGAGGAGATGGGCTCTGCCAGCATATGCACTATCCTGGTGGCACCTCAGTCTCCTTTTGTGCTCCGGGGCAAAACACTTAGACAGCTGGAACCTACCATTTAAGTGTTTTGCAGGGTGGAAGAAGTACGGAGATGACCTTCACCTCTGAGCTCCTTCTGCCCTCCATAGGATGCCCATAATCCTCCAAGTTTGGAGGGTTACGGACAGTCCCATTGGATTGTGCTGCCCATTTCCAGAAGCCATTTCTCCACATAATGGCTACCTGTAAATTGAATAGACTCTCTCAAGGAAAAATTGTGATGATAAAAACATGTCAGATGCACTTGCCCCCCATTCAGGGGGTGGGTGGACATAAGTACTGCTGGTGGGGGTGCACCATTTGCTCCAGCCCAATCAGCCACCCTTTAAGTGTCTTTTGTTTTGTTTTTTAACTGTCGGGAATATTTGCACAAATTTAAAGGCTGGGAAGTAAATGGAGCAGAAATTGGTGCACATTTATTATAGGCTTGGCAATAAATGGGGGGGATGAGCACAACTGGAACAACTGCAGTAACTCCCCAAGAAGGAGCTGCAAAAAGGAGCGGGTATCTCCCCTTTCTGGACTTCTTGGAGACTCAGGGAAGTGTTGAATGGGAGGAGGACACAGACAAGTGTCTGTTCAACACTTGATAGTGAAAGTACATTGCCAAGTGGGAGATATTGTCGTCGTCCCCATTTTGGTGCACCTACTGTTCTTTCATTTCCCCCCTTTATTGGTGCTTCTCAATTGTGCACATGGGTCCCTCTTCTCCCAGTATTATTTTCCCCCTGGCCCTTCGCAACTGTGTGCAAATTAGCCTATCTGCAGGCTCACCTTGTTAGTTTCCTTGTATGTTATCTATTCCACTTCGAACAAAAAGGGATAGCAATCAGAGCGGGGAGGGGCAAGACAAGGAGACAAGACAGGTTCTGCAGCAAAGGCACCTAGGATACATGCCAGAGCTGGCTGGAGGACTCAGGGGGTAGGAGTGGGAGAAAATAAGAACATAACCCCCCACAGCAAGGTGAACTTTCCTCAAGGAGGTATCAGTTCTCTTCTATGTAGTTGGACCTTTCTGGTGTACATTCTTTAGTTACCAAAGTATATACTATGGGGAGATTCAGGCAGAGAAGGCTTGTATCCAATGCTACTCCTAGTTAGAGTAGACCTACTGAAATGAATGGGACTTAAGTTGGAATAACATAGGATACATCCAAAGGGTGTGAATGAAATCTGCTGTGCACCTTGAGAAAAATTAATAATCAGGTCTCAAATTAGCAATGTGACTTATTTTATTTTCACCCAAATCACAGTTGGTAACCAATTGAAGGTATCTTTATTGTTCAAAGCCACAGGCAACCACAATTCCAAACAAGCAAGAAATAAAAACAATACACTAAAATGTAATAAAAATAGGAACTGATGGAGGGGGGGGGAGTATAAAGACACTGATTATAATGCTTCAATTAAAATTACGCTTCTTCTCCAAAACAACAAAAATGGTACAGTCCTTCCCCATAAATTAATGTAAGGGTATAGAATTATGCCCGGCCCTTAGTTTTCTGGCAGCCAGGGCAAATTTCATAACCATTTTAAAAACAATACACTAAAATGTTATGAACCAATTGTTCTTTAAATTTTATTCTTCAGCTTTTCTTTTGGTGCCAATGAGATGTATGCACACAATGGAACACTAATTGCTGTATTCAGAGAACATACTTGTGTCTTGAACAGCACCTTTTAAATAAATGTGTATTCCCTTAAAAAAAAAAGAGAGAGATCTACGTTAATTTTGCCAGCATTGCACATGGTAAGTTCCTCATGTAACCACTGACAATTATTGGCACTCCCCCCCCCCAATACTAATAACAATGTTTGCCTTTTTAAATAAAGTTTGTCCTTTTATTTACAGGCAGTGCCCAGCCAGAAGATAATTTATTAAAGATTTTCATAAACTGTACAAATATATTTCGGTCATCTGCTCATTCCTCGAAAAATTAATGTCTGGCGGCTTTCTCAGTTAAGGGTGCCGGTGGGGTTCATTATGCTGTGGGAGTCTATCTCAGTGAAATTCTGGGGAAAACACTCAGTTAGAGGGTGTCTTTTTATTAGTAGCAGAATCCATCAACTATTCCAACAGCTAATGAGAACATATAATGAAATACTATAATGAAAAAGCTTTTAGTCTCATGTTCTTTTACATTTATATTCATGAATCAATGTGTTTAAACACAAATCATTGCGTTATTATGGAGATGTGTATGCTTATCCCTGTAATTTAAAGCTCCCAAGTCTAGGAGCCACTTCTCACGTAAAGCTACCCAAATATAACATATATGCGCATCACAGGAGGGCTGTGCGTGTTTCAAACTCAGCATTCCCCTTCAAAACATGAACACATCCTCTGCTAGTTGCTACTTTAGTTAATATCTGTATAGTACCTTCAATGTGCTTATGCCTTACAGAATTGCTTATACAAAAAGTAGTCAGAACTCTGCCCCCACCCCAACTACCAAGCTCGCTTTTGGGAACTGAATTGAAAAGCCACACTTGAAACACATGTGCATCTTCCACACAATGCACCTATTATTTCAACTCAGTTATGACTGGAGCAGACTACAATCAATCTTGTGAAAAGCAGCCCTAATTTTAAACCTGTACCTGCTCTGGTGAGTGCGTATTTTTTAACGTTGTTATCAATACCTGAGTAAAAATAATCTCTGTAAAACCAATTCTATTTCTTCGCATCCAGATGGAAATGAGATGTGTAGTGTGAGTAATGCATGTATATTCTATTTCTGCAATGCTGCCCTGTTGAACTTTGTCTTATGTGAAAAAGATAGTCAGTGTCATTCGAACTGGGGATGCTGACGTGTTGCTCTCAAATGCATCATGACTCATAACCCAAGACCAAACCATTATTTGTAATGCTGGCTTGCCAAGGGAGTGACAACACTCTAAACAAGTCATTCTTGGTTTGTTTAGTCAATTGTACCAGTGGGAGGAGCTGAGCAGAAGCAAATGGGCACAAGAAACTAGGATTCTCCAGAATCCTGGTTTATTGTTCCAAGTGAACATGGTCAATGTCTGATAATTATTCCCTTTTTTTATCTCCTGAAAACTAATTTAGCCTTATGGTTCAACAGTGTGTACAGGCAGTCCCTGAGTTAAGAACGTCTGAGTTACGGACAACTCGTACTTACAAACGGACTTCCAGGTTCCCCGGCTCTACCTCGTTTACATATAGTGTAGTATAGGTAATTTACGCAATTTGCATAAATGCCGTATACTACGTTATACTGTTCCGACGTACGTACAAATGTGACTTAAAGACATTCTTAAGAACATAACTCATTCGTAACCTGAGGACTGCCTGTATGTGATTTCCACCAATGACTAGGCCCTCTGCCACCAACTATCAACTGGAGATTTTCCCTGAAGGTGGATTCTCTTTTGTAAGGATGCAGGGGGTAAGTAAAGAGATTTCCGCTGTCTGAGGTTGGATCAATATGATAGCAAAAAACAGTTTAAGGAGCTAAGCTTCAAAACTGACTTTTGTATAAAAGCAGAACTGGATCAACTGAAAGAAATGAAAAACACAGAAACTTCGCTGTTTTTATTTTATTTTAATGAAAGCATTACGTTAGAAGATTGCCTTCCTGAGCCTGTATTCTGTAATAATCTTACATGTGTCCTCAGAAGTTCTCTCCATCTTCATCTCTGGTATTAAAAAGCCTAAATTCTCCTGTGACTTACACTCTGTGATCCAAGCCACTGCAATGTGATTGCATGTCATGTAAGTCAGAGCCGACTTTAGTCTGAAGGCTTGAGCTTATTGACTCCTTCAAACATCTTGGAAGAAGATTACACCCATGTTAATAACGTACAATCCTTCTGCAATCCTTAGGGGGGATGGTTATTGCAGTTAATTCAGGCAAGCCACCCTAGAGTCCGAATATAATTCAGAAACTAGAATTTATCTCTGCTGCTCGGAGAAAGCTTCAACCACTGGCATGTTCCCAAGCCTACCCTGAAACATGAATACGTACGTCACCCTATGGCCATATATGGAAAGTGGCTCCCACTGCTGAAAGTACTGCAGTAACTAGCAGTCAGGTTAGCATTCAAGAGAGAAATCTGTGAGATAGATTGTCAAATTCCTGCCTACAGAGACAATTGCCCTTTAAAATAAATGCATCTTCTTCTGCTTTAAATGGTCTGTGTCAGGTTTCTCAAAGCTTGATGTGGGCTGCGTGATAGAAGTGTGAGCAGTCACAAGCTCCTTTTGATGCTACATCCAGTTTTGGGTCCAATCCTGAGTCACTCTTAAGTCCTAAATGAAATTAACTTAGAAATGACTGATTTAGTTATTAATTTCAACAGGATCTTGGCAGAACGGAGGATAGAGGCAGGCAATTGTGTCTCTTTGAGAATTGGAAATGGTATGACGGAGATTTTGCTGCCAAGGTGTATGAAGACACATTTCTTTTATCCAACTATCAAATAGTCAAACAGGATTAGGAAACAATACAAAAATAAAAGAAAATCTGTTTACCAGAAGCAAAAGTGGAATAAGTATACACATAAGCAGCAAGACTTCTTTCAAACTACCTTCAACTCCCTGGGCAGGGGGAGGGAACTCTTAAAAAGCAACTATTATCTGTCCCCTAATCATTCTCTGGAATCCGAATTAGGCCTTTTAGGCTGACATTAGTGGTCTAAGTGTCCATGTCCATGGACAGCTGTCCATGGAGGCTCAAGTGTCAGCTGTGAGCCGGGCGGTGCTGTATCAACTCCATCTGATACGGCAGCTGCGCCCCTACCTTCCTAATCACCTGCTCCCATCAGTGGTTCATGCCTTGGTCTCCTCTCGCCTAGACTACTGTAATGCGCTCTATGTGGGGTTACCCTTGAAGATGGTTCGGAAACTACAGCTGGGACAGAACGCGACGGCTCGCCTGGTTAAAGGCAGCCGCCGGCAGGATCACATCACACCAGTGCTCAAGGAGCTGCACTGGCTACCAGTTGCTTGCCGAGCCGAATTCAAGGTGTTCATTTTGACCTATACGGCTCCGGTCCAGTCTATCTCAAGGAGCGTCTCCAGCAACACCAAGTGGGCCGCTCAACAAGATCTGCCACAGATGGCCTTCTACTTGTCTCTTCAGCCAGAGCAGCTAGGCTGGTGGGGACAAGGAAGAGGGCCTTTTCTGTGGCGGCCCCCGTACTGTGGAACTCTCTCCCGAGTGACCTCCGCCATGCCCCCTCTCTGCTGAGCTTCCGCCGCTCATTAAAAACCTGGCTGTTCAGGCGGGAATATGGGGTGGGTTAAGATTTTTTTTTAAAATTATACTGTTTTAAATGTATTTTATCTTGTTTTTATCCTATGTACATCGCCCAGGGTGGCCGGTTTGCCGGCCAGATGGGTGATTAATAAATGTAAATAAATAAATAAAATAAATAAATAAGTGGTTAAAGTGTCAGACTAGCTATGGGGAGACCAGGCTTCAAATCCCCTCTGGGTCATGAGGCTCACTGAGATCTTGGGGCACTCACTCTAACCTACCTCAGGGGATTGTTTTGAGGATAAGATGGGGGAGGGGGAAGAACAATCTTTTCCACCCTGCAATCCTTGGGCGGAAGGGTGGGATACGCATGAAATAAATATTACATCGGGAGAATGTCAAAAACGAAAAACAATCCACCAACCCACCCCAACACCATCCTATTGACTTGATTATCTTCAGCCACCCTCCCGTTACCAGAGCCAGCCTGATTATTAAAATGTTGCGAAAGGCTCGTATGGTTACAATCTGATCTATCTGCTTGTGATGTGCACAACAGCAGCATCCCTGTCGTCTGTGAGGCTTAAAATAGGCATCAGCCCAAGCGAGGGGTCTTCTGCTGGGCAGTAAGCACCTCGCCTCGCCTTCAAATTTGGGCCGTGCGCGCGTGTCCTCCACAAAGATGGGTGTGGTCACTTGCTTCGCCTCGACTGGGGTCGCGTCAGAAAAGGAAGCCGCCCGGATCTCAGGTTACGGGGGATACGGATCTAGCATATCTCACCGCTTCGTTTCCGCCCCGCCGTCCAGCCGCTTTGAATGAGGCGCTTGCAGGCTGGTGAACTCGGCTTTCAGACGAGCAGAAGGAAACAATGCTCTGGCGGTCGTGCGACAAGGTTTCAAACGTGATCCCCAAACTAAGCAGCCTCCGCCCTCCCACCTCCGTCCTCCAGCCATATGTCTTCGAGACAGCAGCGGATTTAACTTTCCACGCCGGGATCAAGGGCTTTCCGACACCTTATCTCTGCCTCACACCCCTTTCCCTTGCAAAGCCCCGCTCACCATATGCTCGTGCGGGGCGAGGACGGGGAAGCGCAGCGCGCCGCTCAGCTGCTGCCGCCGACGGCGTTCCTTATCGCCCCACCCGCTCCCTTTGCAGCAGCAGCTGCTGCTGCCGCCGCAGCCACCTCCCTTCCTAGCGGCATCGCGCCTGGCAAAGCCGGCGCTTAAGTCCAGCCGCCGGCGCGAGCCTGGGCAGGGGCCGCTCGCTCACCCACGGAGGCATTCGGCAGCCTAGCCTGCTAACTCCCACCCGCTGCTCCTTGCCATTGGGCGGCGGCCGCAGCGGGGTGGCGGCGATTGGCTGTGAGGGGCGTCGCTCGGCGGAGGGAGAAGGGGAGAAACCAAGGAGGCGCTTGCAGGCTCCTGGGCGGGCGGGCGACTCAGCCTCTCTCTCTCTCCCCCCCCCCCTTCTCGCCCGGGCGGGTTCGGATAGGCTGCTCGCGGCCCCGTTTCCAGGCCAGCAGCTGCGAGAGGCGGCAGCGAAGCAGCAGCTGTGCTAGCGGCCAAAGCCTTGGCACCAGAGGAAGCGGGAAGGCGAGGAGTACGGGAGAAGGCGGGGGCGCGCGAGAACTTTGTTCCTAGGCAGTCGCTTGGTGGGGCGAGGCTGGAGTCGCTTCGGGGGCTGGAGGTTGGGGTTAGACGACGGCGCCTCGCCTGGGGAGTCGCCAGCTTAGCTCTCTCGCCTCCAGGAGGAGGCGGTAGCAGCGGGTCCAGCCGTCGCCGCCACCGCGTTGCTCGAGCGCCGCTGGGAATAACCGCAGACTTGGGCAGAGCGCGGCGCCGGATCCATCCCTCTGTACGACGTGAGGCGGGCGGCGCGAACAATGCTGCTGCGGGCGACCGGCCTGGCTCCTGCACAGACCTAACGAAGGAGCCCCCCCCCCGCCTTCCTCCTCCCCCCGCCTCAAGCAACAGCAGGAGAAGAGCACTCGCCAAGAGAGGAGAAAAAGAGTTCGCCCCGCTGCTTCCTCCGCTCCTTTTTCCAGTTCTTGGTGGCGGCGGCTGCGCCCGGAGATGGTGCCGGCTCCGGGATTAGCCTAAAGTCTTCCCTTCGGCTTTTTTTTTTTTTGAGGGGGTGGTGCCGCCCCACCTTTAACTCCGAGCGCTGGCAGATTCGGCGTGGGACACACAGCAGAGTGTCTCGCCTGCCGCCGCTCCCCCCTTCTTCCTCTCAAGAAAGATCTCCGCTGGACGGCAATATCGTTAATACAGAACTCCCAGCATCTTTCACCCTCGCTCTTAAAGGAGAACCGTGTGGATAATGTCAACCCCAAGCAGATTCAAAAAGGACAAAGAGATCGTAGCCGAGTATGAAAGTCAAGTGAAAGGTAAAAAGGTTGGGATGGGTCAGGATACCTATCGTCTCCCCCCCCCCCCCACACACACACAACCCCTGCTTGGCTGCCTTGCCCTACTCATGCCAAGGGCAAGAGTACAAATCTTTTACTCCGTATTAGTTAACCCGGAAGAACCATTAACCCTGGTTCTGTGTGTGTGCAATCGCTAATATGTGTTACAGTGCTGGCTCTCTCACCCAAAAAAATGGCACGGATTTGAAAGGGTGGGGAAAGCCCACCTTTGTACCACGCAAACTACTCACTGATTGTTAGTGTGATAAGTTGCTGTAAGTGTGTGTGTGTGTGTGTGTGTGTGTCTGATAAGACTAACCTACCTCACAGGGTAGTTGTGAGGATAAAATGGAGAGGAGGAGGAGGATTATGTAAGCCGCCTTGGGTCCCTTGCAGGAAAAAAGGCGGGGTATAAATAAATAAATGAGACTGAACCCAAACCATGTTAGGTGATAAGTGCTCCCAACTTCCAGCAGGAGACTCATCACGGAGTCATCCAGTTCATAGGAGTCAGAGTATCCAGTAGAAAGGAGGGTGGGTGGGAAGCTGGAAGACTCTTTATTTGAATAGACTTCCCTAACCATTCTGTTCAGAGTTAAGCCACCGTTAATCTGGAAGTGGGGACTGATTGTTGCCGTACCAGAATGTACAATTCTAACAGGATGGACCACAATTGCTATTCTTAATTTGCCTTTACAGTTGAGAGGTGTGTGTGTGTTTTTCTACCTAACCTTATTTTCACTCAATTCTGTTAGGCATACATTTGGCAGAGGGAGGGTTGTAACTGGTTCACAGCACCCATGTATGTGGGATGGCTGGCTGAGATCATGTACCTTCTGTTTCACCAGTTAGGAATGTTCAGTAGCCTTTTAAAACCAATCTTTTTACAGTAGAAGAGACAAAGAAATACTGAGCCGTGCCCTTTTCATACTGTACATCAATTCTCTTTTCCCGTCAGTGGTTACATACTCTTTCTTTGTCACACTGAAGATGTGTTGGAAAACGTTAGGTAATACTTCAAGAGTTCAACTTTACTGTTCTCTAGTTTAATTATTGTATATTCTGGTTTCCTGATTAACCGCTCTTGTTCTCTAGAGCTTGGCAGCCTTTGAATAAAAATATCCAAGACCTTCCTTCTACTGATATGCTAGTTCATGGGCCCCTTGGGCACATTTGGCAATTTGAGAAACTGTCCTGGGCATCACTGCAAAATGGTTGCCCTGGGAGGTGCCATAGCTAGCCACAAAGGATAAGTAACCTGCCCAAAAGACTGAGAACAAGGCACATAAAACAACTCCTTTGTACCCAGTTTTCAGTGTCAACGGAAACCTATTTTACAAAAAGTGAACTCTTTATCTCTCTCCCCTACCCCCCCCCAGCTAACTCATGCCCCCTGTCTCTTTTTGTCTCTCGCCCTGGATCACCACACGCAGAGACCATATGCCCTCATCTTCATCTATTCAGACATACAAGCACACAACCCTTCCCAACCACTCCCCCAGATTGCTCCCCACTAGCTTCCTTCTGCTCTCTCTACCCCACTTGTTGGCTTCCTCTTGACTTCCTGCCACCCCCCCCCCCCAGTTGGTTTACTGCTGCCCTTTCTAACCCTCTCCCAGTGCACTCTTTACCACGACCCCCTGCTTTCCTTACATCCCCCACCCCCACTAACCTGACAGGAGTCTTTCTCTCTCCCCCCCCCCTTTGTTCTTGGTGGATGGGCATGCTTCAGAGGAAAGCATCCGCCTGCAACCACCTGCCATCTTTGTTTTGTGGCCCAGAGGAAACAATAGGAAATGAAGGTGGCAGTGGCTGATGGCCCTCACTTTGCTTTGAAGTGCTCCCAGCTGCTGGTAAGAAAACATGCTGTTTTTCTCAGTGGGTGCCAAGAAAGGTGTCCGGGACCACACTAGTGCCCATGGGCACAATGTTGCCTGCCCATGTGCTATGATGTGTTGATGCATGATATTTACTTTGGTGGTTGGAAACTAATGTGGGCTATATTGGAGCTTAGACTTTATCTGCATAAGTGTATGTAATAAAGCTTTATATTTCAGTTTTGAGTTTGTCCTTAATAATAACTACTTGAAATACATTCTGTATACACAAATCTAATGAGTGGTATATATTCGACATCAGGAGGTCTGTTCCATACAGGGTCTTGTTGGCTTCTATTGAACCTAGGGTTCTATTGAACCCTAGACTCATCTAGGTTGAGGGTTCTCAAACTTGCCTGTCTCAATTAAGAAAATAACTTGAGTCTTGTAAAAAGCAACAGAATACCGTACTTATGATGGTTTCTATCCTGATAGTTTTTTTAATGTGGACAGTTCAAATAGTCATCCATGAGTTGGAAACATGTGATTGGCCTTCCAGTTATTTGCTGGAGCTGTGTCTCTTATGTGACTATGTAAACTTAGAAGATGAGTGCCAGTGTGGCGTCGTAGTTAGAGTGTTGGACTGGGACTCAGGAGATCTGGGTTCTAGTCCCCGCTCGGCCATGAAACTCACTGGGTGACTTTGGGCCAGTCACTGATTCTCAGCCTAACCTACTTCACAGGGTTGTTGTGAGGATAAAAATTGAGAGGAGGAGCCTTGGGTTCCTTGCAGGAAAAAAGATGGGGTATAAATATAATAAATATTAAATAAATAAAGTGTAGCTGCTTTGTGGCATTTGCAAGGGCAGATGATGCGGCCACACTGTGGCGACATTTTAAGTCCCATTCGTCTTGCCAAGCTACTCCTACCACATGTACCTTTGTCTCCAACCACTCAGAGCTCTTCATACTAGGAGCGGCCTGACATTTCATGGCTCCATTTCCAGTCCCTGAAATTGGGAAGGCTATTTGGGCAATTTTCAGAAGGTAGGGCCGAATACAATTTTTAGGAGACACAAAACTCACAAGAGCTCCTGCCATTCCAAATAGCTAGCAGCCACCATTTTGATTCTGAGGGCACCTACTAGTGCCAGGATGAGCCAGCCTGCCTCCACCATAATTTGTATGGCACTTGAATATCATCTGTAGGGGCAGACAGGGAAGAACCCGTTTTTGTGCACCTGGCAGTCACAAAGCATACCTATTGATGTACGGTATTTAGTTTGTGTGTTGAGTTTTAAAAACTCTTAAAATGACGGTTGACTGAATACTTAGGCTGCCCTTAAGATAGTGGTTGGGCATGTTGTGCATATCATAAAAAAGCCAGAAGTGTCTTCCATACATGTGCTTTCAGAAAAGTAACATTGGGAAAGGTTTTGAAACATGATGGAAGTCAGAACTGCTTGACAAAGTTTGCTTTTGACTCTGGCCTGGCGGGCTGGGCAGATCAATTTTTTTTAAAAAAACAGATGACATTTAGCATGGTATAGTTCAGTGAAAATAATTTTAGGATGTTATGGGTGTTATGTGGATGTCCCTTTAGCCTAACCAGCACACACCTCTCATTAGGAAGAGAAATAGCCTTTTAACTTCTATGTTCCTTCCCGCATCATACCAGTTGTAGAAGATCAGTAACACTCAAATTTTCTTGCTTTTGATGCTCTGAACCAGTTCCTTGCCCTAAGATGTCCCAAGAATAAGTTGGCAGTGCAGCCTGGCTCCATCAGTTGTCTGTGTGACTGGATCTTGTGGGTTACTTTAAGTTTGTACCAGAATCTCAAAGGTGTTCTAAAGTGACAAAGAACAGTTGTACCAGAATGGCTAAAAAAAAAGCAGGAAGAAGGGCTTGCAGATGAATCTTGTAGGTACTTTCACAAGAAGTCCCTCAAGCGACAAGGCAGGACCTAGCAGAACCACCTTGATTAACTTAATTTTCCTTACTTTTCATATATCCCACTTTGGGTGAATCATAGATAGAGTTGGAAGGGGCCTACAAGGCCATCTGAGTCCAGCCCCCTGCTCAATGCAGGAAACTAGAGGAGGGGTCTCCCATCCAAGTAATAACCAGGCCTGACCCTGCTTAGCTTTCCACACTCAGACAAGCTGAGCCAGCGTGAGCCACAGGCCTGTTCCTGAGCTTTAAATATGAAAAATGACAATGCTTCCAGAACTTAAAAATAACATCTTAATATATTTCTTCCCTGATTGCTGTGTATGTGCATAAAATAAAGACTTTAAGCACTTTGGGTTGTATCCAGTGATAGTCCTACTTAAGAGTAGACCCACTGAAATGAAGGGAACTTAAGGTGGGTACTAATATTGGATACAGCCTATTGTCCCCCCAAAATAAATACTAAGTAGTGGCATTAGCTGCCTATTTGCTACCAGACCAGATCTTATTAAGGTTTTGTTGGAAGTATATAAAGCCCTAAACAACTTGGGACCTGGTTACCTGAGACTGCCTTCTCCCCTATAGACCCATTCAATCCTTGAGGTCATCTGGTGAGGACCTCCTGGTGATGCCACATACACCTGAGGTTCACTCTGCAGTTCAGAGCAGAGTGTTTGTAGTGGTGCCCAGTATGTAGAATAATCTTCCCCTTGAGATTAGACAGGTGCCAACACTTTTTATTTTAGGCACATGTTGAAGACACATTTATCTGTTTATGTAAGCCCCGCCTCTGTATAGTTTAGCCTACCATATTATGGATAAGTAGATACAATATATTCTATGTATTGATTTTTATGTTTTAATGATTTCTGTACACTGCTTTGAAATTTGTAGATATAAGCAGTTTATAAATCCTTGTAAATAAATACATAAATACGGTAAATAAAATAATGATATTGGGATATAAAGTATTAAAATGGTGTTGCATATTCTATGCTAAAAACAAATCAAAAGTTCGCAAGAAAAACTTAATTCTGAATCCTGTATACATTATTCAGACTAAGCAAACTGGCAGATATGTTTGTGGGGGGGGGGGGCATTCGCTGAACATGGGGAACAACAAAAAGCTGTGAAAGTGCTGAAGCAGTATTCCCTGACAACTGGCGATCCTGCTGAGCTCCCTGTATCCCTACTTGAGATTCCATCAAGCATTGTCTAAACCCTGCCAGATTTAGCCTTGCTCCTGTAAAAACTGTGCTTTGAAAAGTTGAGTTATGAATTCTGCACCCAGTATCAATTTTTGTACTTATGCATTCTGTGAGTATACTGCACAGAACAAATTATTAGGAGCAGCTACCTTTTTAATATTCCAGTGTGAGCAATTCCATCATACAAAGAAGATGATTTAGGCTATCATGTTTTAGGTATCTGGCTGTGCAGTTGACTTCATGATTAAGAAGCATGTATTATGTTGGTTAATTGGACCAATTAAATTACAAGTGATGGTAATAGTCATTCTTTGCAGTACACTTTACCAGACAACAGTGGTCTCATATGTGTAGTTTATAACAACAGAAAGTTATTAGGAAGCCTATATTTTTTCTCAATTCTCCACAATTCTGTTCCCACAGTAGCCAGCCAGATGCCTATGGGAAGCCCACAAGCAGGACATGAGTGCAATAGGAACATAGGATGGTGTCTCATACTGAGTCAGACCATGGGTCTCTCTACCCCAGTATTGTCAACACCTACTGGCAGTGGCTCTCCAGGGTTTCAGGCAGGAATATTTCCAGCCCTGCCTGGAGATGCCGGGGATGGAACCTGGGACCTTCTGCATGCAAAGCAGGTGCTTTCTACTGAGCCAATAGCAGCCTCCCAGTTGTGTTCCCCAGCAACTTGTGTGGTTGGAGCATGTCAATCCGACAATCCAGTTTAACCTGTTTTTTTAATAGCCAGACACAAGAAAGTTGAACTACTATTTACTCTAGCACATATAGAGAGCTTTTGGCACAAAGTAAAATGCTTAATTTGCAGAAATAGGCAATATTAAACATGATAATCATATACCTGCTCTGTCAGGGGAAATGCGCACAAATGTATGTTTCTATGCATTCTACTAAAGCAGATGTAGATGTGCATCTAGAACCATATTAGATCTATTTCATGATGTTCATTTAGCCGCCGCCCCCAAAATGGTGGGTTATATGCATGCGTTTTATGGGGATGCACTTCCCCATCTAGGGCTCATTACTTATGTTTGACTAATGTGCAGCACTGTAGGTGGATCGAGGCTGAAGTGTATAAGGCTACAATCTTATACCTACTTACTTGAGAGTAAGTTCCATTGAACTCAATGGATCTTACTTCTGAGTAGCTATGCATAGGATTGTGCTATAAGGCTGCAATCCTGTGCAGAGTTAGATATGGTTTTCTAAACTCAGTCTGCCTAGGAATGCGCTGTAAGACTGCTTATATTGGCATTGTGCCAATCAGTTTCAAGTAAGTCAATCATCTGTGTTTTTGCTGTGCCCTGGTAAACTTGAAAAATCTTTTGGGCAGAACAGCATGAATCTGTTAATTTGTAACAACAACAAAAACAACGTTTAACCAGCATTTATAATTACAGAGTTCAAAATAAATAATTGTGTATGAGACTGGCTGGTATTAGAAACCATAGTTGTATTCAAGATATATGTATCTGAACAGGAGTAGTAGTTCCTCAGTTTTAAATGTCAGTTCTACAAGACCTATTATAATATCGAGTTCAAGTATTATATTTTTGGTGTAAAGAAACACAAAAATATTCAGCAAGACAAATTGAGAGTAGTACCTTGCATACTGTTAAAATTGCTGGATAATTTAGTGAGACACTTATGATGGAGCCATGAATAAAAGGAAGTGCCATAGCTCACTGGTGTTCTTAAGTTTTCATCCTACCAAAGTTTTAACTACAGTACAAAGAGTCTTGTGGCATCTTAAGGACTAACAGGTTTGTTTTGGCATAAGCTTTTGTGGATTATAGCCGTCATCAGGTGCATGGAGTGTTACTGAGAATTTCAGGTTTTTATACAGTACATATGGGGGAGGCGGGAGGGGGAAGAATTGTAAACAGTGAGGTCAGAAGGAAATTAAATACAGAAAGCACTGAGAGTGAGAATCACATTATTAATATTCACAAAACAATTGGTAGTGATAATACAAACATCCTGGCACTAAGTAAGTCAGTTAACACTTACAGTGTGATAAACTGTTGCTAAACTTTAAACTTAGATAAACTTTAATTGTTGCTTCTCATCTCTACAGGAACTCAGTGATTATACTTCTAAGGGCCAGTTGACACATTACAGCTGCCATATGAAACCTACTTCAAGTTGCCTAATGTGCAGCTGTTTATTTGGCAGTTGAAGGTGCAGGTTTGGCAGTCTTCAGCAGGGCACTGTGAACTTCAAGAAAAGAAAAGTTTACAGTGGTGTAGTGAATGTTGCGCAATCTACATGTTGAAGTGCTGCATTCAACCATTCACATTTGGCAACAGCTTTTTAAAACAGTATCTGTGTGATGGCTCTAATGTGTAGCCTAGCCGTACATCTCTATTTATGAGATCCAATGTGGTATAGAATTTAGAACATTGGACTGGGACTCTTGAGACCTGGGCACTAGCTGCATCCCCTCGACCATGAAGCTCACTGGGTAACTTTGGGCCAGTCACTGACTTTCACCCTAATCTACCTCACAGGGTTGTTGTGAGGATAAAATGGAGAAGAGGAGGATCATTTATGCTCCTTGGAGGAAATGTGAGGTCATAAATGAATAAAGGGGCTTCTCCACAGCAGGTTCCTACACTTCCTAGGACAGGAATGATTCCTTGGAAGAAACCAAGCGGTGTGGCTTGGAAATACTTATCTGACCATGCAAATGCACTTGCTGTGCTACTCCATCATCACCGCTTATGGCTACAATGCAGATGGGACAGGGGCCCATGCAAGTTTAGCATAGAATGGACTGAGACAAAGGCAGGATTATCACTCTCTTAGTACTAAAAAAAAAAAAGGATAATGAGGGGGTGTCAAGGTTCCGCTACTACAGGGACCCCTTGATCTGCCTTTGGAAGATCTCTGCCTCTTCTCAAAGCCTCTCCCGTTCCAGGAGATCAAATCCTTTGCCTGCTTCCAGTAGCATGGGTGTAGGCTTTAGACGTGGTGAATAAGTCACTCCAACAAACCAGGGTAAACAACAGCACTTTACTTATTATATTAGGGTATTTACTTAATAGAGTGGTTATATTCAAAAGCAAGTATGATAAAATTAAACAAACAAATAATACAAGGTTCTCTAGCTTAACTTCAGACTACCTCTCTCCTCTGCAGTCAGTCTCTCTCCATCTAGCTGACCACACCCCACACATATATAGCCTTCCCAGGAATGGAAGGTTATAATCATGTGACTTTGAACAGGAGATCTAATTCTTAACTTCTATTGGGTGAACTAAAACTCTCAAACTCCCCCTCCCATCCTGAAGTGTTTGGGCCTTCAGGCTTCAACAAATCTAGGGAAGTGTTTGGGCCTTCAGGCTTCAACAAATCTAGGGAAGTGTTTGGGCCTTCAGGCTTCAACAAACTTAAGCCTGAGTAGGCCTCAATCCTTCACAGGGGGAAGGTAGGGTCTTTTAATGAAATCTACAAGCTCCATCCCCAAATGCTTCTTGATTTTAGCCAGATCATGCTTCCCTAGATTTCTAACAGCAGTAGCCAAGGAGATGGTCACAAAAGCTAAGGGGCCCTCCTCTGGCTCCCCTGTAATTCAAGCACTGCCTAAAAGCAACCATATAGACAAAATGATGCTCAGAAGCCTTCTAAATGTCAACTAGGGTAAAAAGAGCTGTTGTCAATAAGTCACCCACAGGTGTGTGTGTGTGTGTGTGTATAGAGTAGGGATTAAAGATAATGGCTTTAGATCAGGGCTCTCCAACCTTGGGTCCCCAGATGTTGCTGGACTACAGCTCCCAGAGTCCCTTGCCATTAGCCATGCTGGAAGCTGTAGGCCAGCAACATCTGGGGACCCAAGGTTGGAGAGCCCTGATTTAGATAGTCTCCTAAAATTACCAGTGGGCTTAACAGTATGTCCTCTGTTATACTGTTCTTTATACAGGCCTGTGGCTCACGCTGGCTCAGCTTGTCTGAGCGTGGAAAGCTAAGCAGGGTCAGGCCTGGTTGTTACTTGGATGGGAGACCCCTCCTCTAGTTTCCTGCATTGAGCAGGGGGTTGGACTCGATAGCCTTGTGTAGGCTCCTTCCACCTCTATGATCTATGAATCTATGAATCTTTTGTTTACAATTATTCTCCATTAGAAATTTGCCATCTTACAGTTCCACCACATATGCATGAATTCTGCATTGGCTTGTTTTAGCATTTCCCAACATTGCCCCCCCTCCCTGTGTTGTTGTACCCAATATGGCCAGGGATGATGGGGGTTGTAGTCAACAACATCCCGAGACCAAAGGTTGGGAAATGCTGGCTTGGTTAATTCCCAGCAGTTACCTGGATTATTTCCATATGTTTGTATACTGTGCATTATAATATGTTAAAGTATACTTCCTTTAAAGAAGCGTTTTATGTGTTCCTTTTCAAGAATCTTGTAGGATCTGATTAGAGATGAGCAAAAGTGTCCTTTCATGGTTACTTTAGCAGGGACCCCAATGGGCTATAGCCACATTTAGAAACACTTGCAAATATGTGTAAAAGAGCAGGAACACACATTAAAAGTCAAGGATTTTACTAGTTATGAACTTGAGGCTTCAAGAGTCTATGGCTGATCTGAAATTTGCTGCATTTTTCAAGCTTAGCACTATGTTAACCAGCTTTAGCATAGCACTTCAGAAATTAATTTTTTCTGCATTTGGAAGACTGCTTGGCCAGGGGAATGAAGATTAGGTAATAAAATGTATTATAGAAAATTGTTAGTTCAGAGCTAGATAATTTTTTTGAGAGAGATAACCTTTGAGCTAATGGTCTCTTGCTTTCCTCCTCCCAGAAATCCTAATATTTCACTTGTCAAAATTGAATTGAACACAGTTCCATTCTTCTCAGAACACTGACGTGTACTTTTGACTCAATGTTGTTATACAGTAGAAATGTTTAAAGAAGAGGAGAGCTAGGTGTCTTGAGGGATACAAGAGATCTCAAAAGTCCAGAGCCAGTCATTCATTTGATTGCTTCCTCCAGATGGCTGTCTTCTTTTCCTTGTGTGACAAACTCATTTTTATATTTTATGTGTATCTATATATACACAGAGAAGTGATAAGGCAATTTTATAGTCACTTGGAAAAGATTAGAAAATCAATTGCGATACTGCACTCTCTGTTTTAAAAGATTCTGTATTCATATTAGCTGTTTAGGAAATGCGGGGTTTCAATGGAATGTAACACAATTAAGTTTGAGAAAGTAGAACCACACATAGGAAAGCCGAAAAGCCCACTCAAATTCTGATGGACCAGAAGGGAAGCCAGGAGCTCTTAAATGCAGCTTTGAGGGAGCTCACACATTTCTCCATTCGAGGAAGTGAAAGAGTTTCTGCTTGCTCTAAAAGTTGTAACAAGCAATGCAGCCTTTGGTCTAGGATCCAAGATAGTTTTGTGAGTAGCAGTTCATACTCTGGTTCAGATGTAAACACAGAAGTTCCCCCCCCCCCCCATTCTACATGTTTCTTTTGACTTTTTTTTAATGGCAACACTTTTTTCTTTTTGCAAACTTGCTTTATATTATACTACTTAGGTTTGATTGTCAGAAGTAAACACATATTGTAGGAAAGGCATTTGCTAACACTTATTGTAGAAGCATGACTGGAAGAGCTACAAATTTTGTTA
The DNA here is from genome assembly GCA_021292165.1 of Shinisaurus crocodilurus. NCBI lineage: Eukaryota > Metazoa > Chordata > Lepidosauria > Squamata > Shinisauridae > Shinisaurus > Shinisaurus crocodilurus. Next base: position 229,243,178 of record CM037879.1, read on the forward strand.
TGAGTATGATAGGTGAGGGACACAGCTGCTGTCTCAAATACCAGGAGTCTCCTTTGCAATTTTGCAGTAATAAAACTGTGCTTTATTTTACAAGTGAGAATAAATTTGTACTGAAATACTTAGGCTTCTCTCTAGGTGACAGTTCTGATTTGGCAAAAACATCTATCCAATATTTATTCATTTTTATTTGATTTATTTGATTTGTACCCCACCTTTCTACCAAGGAAAATGGCACTCAGTGTGCCTCAATAGCAGCAAACTTAAGTTTATGACAGCATAATAGCAAGATAGATGAACAAGGACAATCCTTTCTAACACCCACTCCCCCCCCCCCACAAAACTTTGAATTGTTAAGTTTGTAATAATGCATGGGGGGGGGGAGTAAATGCTGAAACAAAACTGGTGTTTCAATTATTTTCTTTTCTATTTAGAAGGGAAAGTCAATATTTTAACCTGTAAACAACAGGAGACTGGACCATATAAGCCCACAGGAGACTGGATCCATTTGAACCATTCTGAATTGCCCATGAATCTCCGACTCCTAGATGACATTAATGCCATAGTGAAAGATGAAAAACATTAGTATATTCAGTAAGTGTCCATAATAGTCCTTGAGTACCCACTTGGTCAGAGTGAGCACACAGATACTGACTCCATATATAACACCACCCTACAAACCATGGCACAACATAATACAGCATCACTTCACATTATATTTTCCCCTTTATACTTTTGTAAACCCAAGAAACTTAAAACAAAATATGCAAATTAATTCCCATAGGTCTTTCTGGGCTTCTTTTTTCCTGCTGTTAGTATATGCTGTTAGTATATGACAAACTTCTGAAGCCCACTGTTGCACCCACTGTGTGAATGAAGTATGATGAGCCTTGGTTTCACACACTCTTCTTCCTTTTTTAAGAACTAGAGGAAGAGATTGGAAGCATCTGCTTCCAGTTTTAAACTTACCATATGTGCTCTGTGATGTGCAAACTTGGAGAACTGTGGGTTGTTACATTAACCTTTCAGAACAAGCCGAGATCTGAAACCATGATTTCAGATCCTGGCTTGTTCTCAAATGATAGTTTAAACAAACCACAGTTTCCTGAGTTTGGCCAGTTTAAATCTGGAAGTAGATGCTTCCAGTTTCCTCTGGTGTGCAAAAGAGATGAGCTAACAGGAAGTATGTGAATGCCTCATCTAATTCACAAAGCAGGAAATCATGTTCCTCTGCTTCAGCATTCTTTGTTTTCCTCAATGTAGCTTGGGGCGCACTGTTAAGACATACTGATAATATTGTGAATAAATCTCAAGGCTCTGCTTGCCTATTGCTGTCTAACAGAATCACTTACTTTTGTCCACTAATGTTGCTAGCTACAATTGTGTCACTGACTGTGATTGTGTACACTTTAATGTTGTGGGTGGATAGAAAAGAAGCAGTGCTACTGAGCATAGTGATTTGAAAGAGAATCTAAACATGCTCTCTATAAAATTGTTTCAGGAAAACCAGAAGTAATAGTTTACAAGAAGTATGCTGTAATTGGACTCTTTATGATGTCGCATTTCTTGTAAGCCTTATTTGGAATTACTATAGACATTACTGAGTTACAAGATGATGACTTCCATGAAGTAATAATCGTAACTCTTTACATTTAGCCAGAGTGGGGAAATAAAAGGAGTACAGTAGATTCATGCAAATTGTGTCTCTAGGCTTTTAAACCAATGTATTCTTTTCTCTGAAGTGCTGTAGATAATGTCCTATTAGCTATTATGCAGATGGACTTATGTTGGGAATCTTACCACTTTGACAACAGCTGTATATGCTTCTAAAGATACAATCCTATATATACTTACCCAGGAGAGTAAGCCACACTGAACTCAGGGGCTTATGTCTGAGTAGACCTGTATAGGTATGTACTGCATGTCAATGTAAGTGTACACCAAAGACAATGTCAAATATATGCTGTGAATTTATCATGTGCCTCATTTTGTAGCTGGATCCTAAATGCAGTTCTTTAGAAGTAGATCTATTTGTTCCACAATCTAAACATTGCACAAAATAATAAAATAGGCCCTTGCTTATAGATGTACTATTTTAAAAAATTCCAAAGACCTTTTTTTTGGAACTTCTATTGTATACATTACATAGCTACAAAACACTGTATTGTCAACAGGGAGCCGCAGCCAATCCTAGCTCTTCCATTCTGTGTAATGCATAGATTTTAAGAACATCTGTTTGTCAAATTAATATTCTACATTTTTTAATTTAAATCATATGCATCTGATGTAAACAGGATAAGTGAAAATATATAAGACCAAGGCTGAGTTTTGCACCTCTGTTTTGCAAGTTTTATCACATAATTCCTGGTACTTTTACTCCAGTAGAATTAAGAACATAAGAAAAGCCATGCTAGATCAGACTAAGGGTCCATCTAGTCCAGCATTCTATTCATATAGTGGCCAACCAGCTGCCCATGGGGAACGCACAAACAGGATATGAGTGCAATATCTTCCTCCTGAGTCCCACCAATGTTCCCCAGCAACTGGTGTACATAGGCATACTGCTTCTGATACTGGAGGTAGCCAGTGTGGCGTAGTGGTTTGAATGTTGTGTGAAGAAGTATTTATTTTTATCTATCCTGAATCTCCCACCAATCAGCTTCATGGGATGACCTAGTATTAGTATTTTAGTATTATGAGAGAGGGAGAAAAATGTCTCCCTATCCACTTTCTCCACAACATGCATAATTTTGTACCTCTATCATGTCTCCCTTTCCTCGCCTCTTTTTTAAGCTAAACAATCCCAGATGTTGTAACCTTTCCTCATAGGGGAACTGCTCCAGCCCCTTGATCATTTTAGTCCAGTTTTCTGCACTTTTTCCTACTCTACTATATCCTTTTTAAGGTGCAGTAACCAGGACTGTTCACAGTAGTCTTAAGTGGTTGCACCATAGATTTGTAGAAGGGCAGTATAATCTTGGCAATTTTATTTTCAATTCCTTTCCTAAGGATGTCTAACATGGAATTTGCCTTTTTCACAGCATCCACTCTCTGGGTTGACATTTTCATTGAGCTGTCCACTACAACCTCAAGATCTCTATCTTGGTCAGATCCCATCAGTCTATACCTGAAGTTGGGATTTTTTTGCCGCTAACGTGCATCACTCTACACTTCCTTACATTGAACCGCATTTGCTACAACACTTCCTCATTTGGAGGCTTCCCTGATTTTGTTTTCCATTTCAAGATCACCCTGAGTGTTTTGGTTTACTTTATTTATAGGGGTTGGTTTTTTTTCTTTCTATTTATAGTTATTTATTTAGAGTTACTTACTATGAAAATGCAGGGAAGAGTTGACTGCCTTGGCCTCCTTGCTCTGTTGCTAAACTTGCATGGGTGCTTAACTTGCTTCTGTGCTGACACTTCATCATTGTGGCTCCTTGTGCTCAGAGAGCTGGCTCCCTCACAAGCCTGCCTCTTTGGAGCTTGCTCCAGCTGCTGCCGCCGCCAATATGATTAGAGGGCCTTGTTTCAAAAGAAAGGGAGACACTGGCTCAACTACTGGTCTGCGCTAGCTTCCAGTAAGTGGAAATGTAGTTCAGTTGAGCCCCACCCACCCCGGGAATGGAGATTTTCTATTCAGGCTGGAGGACAGTAGTAAATGGGAAATTTTCTATTCAGGGGAGAGAACAAAAGTCAATAGGTCATTGGAGGGGAAACAACAGACAAAGGGTAGGTGATGAGGAAGGGATGAGGCTCCCCTGGGAATGCAGAGGGCTGAGGGGCTGACTCTGGGTATCTGATTTAGGAAGGGATGTGTTTTGCAAGGGCTGAGTCCCCTTTTCTGTGTGTTTAAAAACTAAATGATAAGCTGAGCTCTCAAACTGGGATTGTCTATTTCTGAACTTTAGTTTGAGCTGCTCTATAAGACATAAAACCTGAGCCTACAGTGATCCCAAACTGAAGCTAGCCTACCCTCTTTTTGTTTATAAGCAGACTCTTCAACTAGCTAGGCCTGCACAGTGGCCCTTTTCAATATAGAGCTATGTATTGCTTTTATTGTCCCTTTCTAAACTTGGGTTTAGTTTAAGTATGTGGTTGAGGTTCTCTTCAACCACTCAGGAATCTGAGTGGTTGAAGAGATAGGCTACGAGAACTCTTTCAGTTCCTGCTGGATTTCCCCCCTGGGATTTAGCTCGCAACTGTAAGTTTGTAAAACCCTTCTGGGATTTAGCTCCCTTTGCTGTCCCCTCTTTTTGGCTTCAGCTGATGATTTATTAGTTTAAATGAGTTTTAAATGTTTACCTGAGGTAATTTAATAGATAAATAAGTAAATAGCACATCTTCTCCTTGCACTGGTGCTTAACTCACTTGTGTGCTGACACTTTGTCACTGGGGTTGAGAAGCTTCGTCACTGGGTTTCCTTGCTGATGCATTATTTGAATAACAGCCATATAAGATTTTGTCTGTACAAACCAGTCCATGATGAAGGCAAGCTTTCAGCTCTCTTCCTAATGACTAGGGAGAAAGAAAATGGGAGGGAGGTGCAGTAATAAGACAGGAGTCAAGGATAATAAGAATACATAACAACAGCAGCAAAAGACATGATAGTTTGTTTAGTGTTTTAATACCAAATAGAAAACCATTTTTGTACTGATGTTCAAACCCTGTTGAATTTGTTAATAAATTGCTAGTCTGTAACTGTGGGGTCTCCAACGTGATGGCCGTGGGCACCAGTATGTCAATGACACCTCTCTTGGTGCCTGCCAGGCAGCTTGCCCCTCCTGATTTTAACTAAAAATTATTATTTCTTAACTGAGAGGTTGCCATGCTGCAAAGCAAAGTGCTGCTTTATCATCTTTATTGGGTTCATAAAGAGTGGTTTTTTGTTTTGGAACTCAGATCCTACCACTGCCTTGTACTTAGGTTCTTTGGCAAATTTCTTTTCTTTTAGCCTCACCAGTTAACTTCTGGGAATGAGTGTTTTGTTGTGGCTGGCCATGCCCACCATGGGAGCCATTTTGTGAGACCATCCACACGTCCTCAAAATTCCAAATGTGCCAACCAAGCTCAAAACGTTGGGCATCCAAGCGAAGCCTTGCACTCGTGTGCTCAAACTCCTCCTGCGTGGTTGAGAGGAGGAATAAATGAGGATTCAATTTTACTTTATCTGATTCCTGACCTGCTTTTATGTGTGAATCAGGAACCATGGTTTAAAATAGACTCTAGTCAATTGCTAAACAAGCCAGTTACAAACTATGGGTTTGTTTTAAACTACAATTCCTGGTTCATTTTATTTATTTATTTATTTATTTATTTATTATATTTATACCCCGCCTTTTTTCCTGCAAGGAACCCAAGGCGGTTTACATAATCCTCCTCCTCCTCTCCCTTTTATCCTCACAACAACCCTGTGAAGTAGGTTAGGCTGAGAGTCAGTGACTGGTCCAAAGTCACCCAGTGAGTTTCGTGGCCAAGCAGGGACTAGAACCTGGATCTCCCGAATCCCAGTCCAACACTCTCACCACTATGTCACACTGGCTCACATGCATAACAACAAGCCATGAATTGGCTAAGGCGAAACGGAATCCTGACTTATTCTTTGTCACAGTTGCATGGGAAGAGGAGATGAAAGTGTATGAACCTGGTATTCCACATGTGCTCTTTTTTAGTGTTGTGTGTGAATGCAGTAACTGAATTGTGCAAACACAATTTTAGAAAGTGTACAAAATATAGTGTCTCCTGTTTAAATGATATACCACATTATGAATATGTCAACTCATTTGTACAGAGTTGTACAGAATATCATGCTCTACTGGAGATGTACAGTTAATTTAACTATTGTAGCATTTGGATGTTTCAGAATATAGGCATACTAAAAATGTCTTGTGTTTTCAGGTTTCCTTTCCATTTCTACTTCCTTCTTAACTTGAGATTTGACATACTTTCAAATGACTGCTGCCAGTCACACACTTGTGGTTTGGCAGACTAACAGTACAATCTTGTACATGTCTACTCAGAAGTAAGCTGCATTGAGTTCAATAGGACTTACTCCCAGTAAGTGTATATAGGATTGCAGTCTAAGAGAACTTGTATTTTTATGCATATGTGAATGAGAGCATTAAAGAAAGTAAAGAAATGAAGCTTGTCCTAAGCCACAGGGTCTGCAAATGGAGTGTTTTAAAATATTTCTTCCCATGCACAAGCAGCTTGAAATTGCTATCTGGCAGAATGTTGCTGAGCCAGTGCATGTTTATGTTTGATCCTGAATAATTCGTCTTAAATCCTGCGAATTGGCAAGCTTACATTCTCCCTTTCCCTTACCAGTGTCTTCATTATGTATTAAGCTCCTGCAGCTCATCAAGAAATGTGTTTACAAACCCTTGCAAGCTGATCACATTTCTATTGTACATATTGCATAGCTTTGAGAAAGCTACCACAATTCAAACACCATTTTTTAGCACAGCTGTACAGCTAATTAAAGGGCTGGCTGTGCAGCATGACGTGCGTGTAGCTAAGCACTGCGACTTCAGCTCTGTCTAGAGTAGTTCCTGCCCTGGGTAAAGGGGAAACTTGCTCTGTGTGACCTTTTACCCTTGCAATTGATTTTAATAATGTTAATGGGTCAGTGTATCCACAGTGGGTCAAGAGGCTAAAGTCACTGAAACATTTGGTAAACGAGAATTCTCTAAATCTTTAATTCCCTTATGGACTGTGCAGCAGAATGCTAATAAGATATTTCCAGAACAGTTTGGGGCGTGGGTGGGAGGGTTTAGTGATGAAACATGGAATATATAGCCTAAAGGCTGCTAGCTAGAGTCTTGCACAGGTCAGTAATGGATCAGAGGCTGCCTGTCTTATAGGATTTCACAGTTTTATGGTTTGCGTTGGCTTTCATAGGCTTTTCTATCTTAGCTCCAGAATCCCATGCAAGCTTTTTAATCTACAGTGTCCCCATGTATGCTGCTATGGTAGAATACTGATCAGCTCCTCTTATTAGATTGAATACATAAGAACAGCCATACTGGATCAGACCAAAGGCTTATCTAGTCTAACATTTTGTTCCCACAGTGGCCAACCAGATGCCTATGGGAAGGCCACAAGCAGGACATAAGCACAATAGCAACCACTTACTCATGTTCCCCAGCAATTGGTATTGAGAGGCGTACTGCCTCTGATATTGCAAATAATATATAGCCATCATGATTAGTAGCCATTGATAACCTTCATGCATTTGTCTTAATCCCCTTTTAAGACCATCCAAAAAATAATTCACTATCATGATGAGGCAACGGGCCCTCCTGGGACTTGAAGATACCTACCATTTTCCAACCCCTGTTTTGCTATTTTTAGAACAGCAAAAAAATAAGGTTACCGTATGTCGTATACGTCGGTTCTGAAATAGCAGCATGCAGGCATGGAAATTAGTATCTTGACAGCCTACTTGAATTATTAAAAAAAAAAGGGGAGCAGGTTTTATATATATAAAAAAAGGGAGCAGGCCTATAGGCTTGCAAAGATTGTCTTGAAAGTTTACAGATAATCCCTGGTGAAATTTCTGTGTGGATAGAGGGGTAAGCAGGCTTCCAGTGAGCAGGAGGCACAGCTATAATGCCCTGCATAGTTCTTTGCCCATTTTCCTGACAAGCAGAATAAAGTATGAATAAATAAATTTGCATAGCTTAAATAGGTTACGGAATTCAGTTCCTCATAATCATAGTGCTCAAACCTTCATTATCTCAGTAATCCTTGTAAGAATCTTTTAAGGTAGGCAAGTATTATCCCCATATTATAGATTTGGCAGCTGGGCTCTGACACTGGAGAAGCTGGCTTGCCGAAGGCTACCCAGTCAAAGGATGATCTGAGATTTGGACCAGGAGCTTGCTTCTTACATCTTATGTCCTTAACTGCTGTGCTACACCTGACTGGCAGATATTTGGAATTTGTTGAATTGAACTCAGTAAATATATATCAGAATGTTAAATCTATTACACTTCAGTCTGGCACAGGTTTTAGCATAGGTCAGTGATTATGCCACTTTTTAACAGGTCTTTTTGCATTGATTTGCTGTAGTAATGTTTGGTTATGACTTGGGTAAACAAGCACTCCAGGTTGCCACTTGCCAGCTGCTTGGTTACCTGTGTAGAATTAGTTGGAGGAATTATTTGTGTTCCCTGGAGAAGTGTGTTGCTATTGTTTATCATATAGCAGGTGGAAGCATTCACAAAGGATTGTATACATTCTATGGGTGCTGCTCAGACATCTTGCCTGCTATACATGTGATGAATGTCACCTGCACATGCATGTGTGTCACAGGCAGCTGCCTAGCTGGAGATGGAAGTGTGGTTAGAGCGATATGCATTGTCTAGAGTTGCTACCTTGAACTAAAAGCATAGTGAAAGCATAGGAATATTTAAGAGTCACGAGCTGGAAAATTAAGTTATTGCATTGCAGTTCGTTCGCAAGTGCAATTCAAGGTGCTGCATATCAGCTTTAAAGTCCTGAATGGCTTGGGACCTGGCAATTTGAAGAACTGTCTCCTTCCATGTGGACCTGCCCGTTCTTTAAGATCAGCTGTTGCGCCCCTCTTGCATGTGCTGTTGCTGTCAAAGACCCGGTTGGTGGCAACACACGAGAGGGCTTTCTCCATGACAGCGCCCTGTATACGGAATTCCCTGCCCAAACAGGTTAGATCATCTTTCTCTTTAGCTGTGTTCTACCGGCAAGTGAAACCACAGCAGTTGAATCTGCTGTTGCATAATTTTATCTATTGACTGTTTTGATTTTGTGTGTTTGCTGCTTTTAGTTTAATGTGTTTTAATTATTGTTTTATTTATTTATTTATTTTTTCTCCTTTGTAAGTTGTTTTGAGCAGCTCCTCCTTTGGAGGGAAAAAGCTGGGTAATTGAGAAAATAAATAAATAAAATTTCAAACTAGCTCTAGAAGTCACAGGAGCAGAGGATAATTGATGATTCCCACTGTGGACATTACAGTAGATCTGTGGAAAGGAGAAGGATTAATCAGTTTTGTGCTTTTCCTCCACTACTTCATAACTTTTGAAGAATAATAGCTACCGTATTTGTGGGATGAGGGTTGGCTGATATAAGAGCCAAGCCCAGTAATGTGCCTCAAGTTCAGTAAATACTTTCCAGATTGGGACCTGTGCTCGTGAGGGAGACTGTGATATGTTGTTGGTTGATTTTTATAATCAAGCAAGAAATGGAGTATGAAATTGTTTCTCCCTTTAATCACAGTTTCCATTTAAACATAGGGGAAAATGGGGGAGAAAACTCCATAGCTAAAAACAGGCAATACTTCATCATTGCCTATGTGACAAATACAGCAGTTTTGCAAAAGAAGTACTCATCTAAATGGCTGTGGTGTGAATAGAAATAAATAGTTTTTTAAATGCCACTGATTAAACAAGTGTATCTCTTGATCAAACTGTCAGCAGTTATTTCTTTATGTAAGTTACCATCTCTAATCATAATTCAGCTGAAGGAGGGAGAGTAAGTGTTGTTTTTTTACCGATAAGCAGTGATATAGGGTGGAACATTTTCCATGGAAAGCTATCAAAAATGGTAAATGTTCCAGAATTATTTCCAATGCTTTATATTTCTGCAGAAAATGTTCAATTTCATAAGTTCATTAGTAACAATGAGTGGATACCAATTGCAAATACAGTATTAGGCAAACTTGGCAGTTTGAAAGTTGCACCCCCACCTCGTAGCCAGTGCGGTTCTTTCCGTGCTGGCACGGAATCAAAGATAGTCTTCTGTCTTCAGTTCCCCCGTGGGGTCCTGGGGGTGGGGAAGGGAGGAGCGAGGCTCTGCTGGATTCTGAGGAATCCAGGTGGCGCCTCAGCTTCTCCTCATGAGAAGAGGAAAAACATCTAGATGGCCAAAATCTGCCATCTAGATGCCTCTGAGGGTGAAGGGAGTGTGTCAGATATCATACCCAAATAGGGACACATGTGTATTTGTAAGAGGTATGCATACCCTCCCAACATTTCACAGATGAAAACAGGGACACACATGTGAATTTGTAAGGGGTATGGTTAAGCAACATGAAGGTGTGATCAAGAGGGCGCTGCCAGGCAACATGAGGGCCAAGGGTATAGCCACCCACCCCAGGAAGCTCTAACAGTTTAAGGGCTCTGACTACTCTGAAGCCAGACCCATGATGATGATGATGGTGATTGCTGTTGTTGTCATTATTATTATTGTACCATCAATGTGCATGGTGCTTTACCAAGTATAAGAGAACAGTTCCCTGCCCCAAAGAGTTTACAATCTAAAATGTAATATAGAGGCGACAACAAATGGTAGGAAGGGGTAAACCGGGGAGGAATATGCCATTATTTCAGTCAAACTTAACTTTCAGCCTACTTTCCCCACATTGTGCAGGAAACTCCTTGTTTTAAAGATCTCTCTCCCACTTTAAAAATGGATCCCTCCATGGTGGCTTTGGTCTCATTAGTAGTTTGCCAAAGAAATAATAATATGTAACATTTAGATATCTCTGAGTGTGCAAAGTGGTTCACAGGACCACCCTGCAAGCTCCTATTTTCTCCACTCTGAAAAAAGCATGTGGGCTCTATTGTACTTTATTAAAAAAAAAAAAAAAAAAACAAGAACAACAACACTGATTGAACAATAATGCCAGAATTATTATTTGGCCTGAGGTAAAAGAAGTCATTAAGAGGCTTGTAGCACCAACAGTGTCTCTTGAGTCCTTAAGAATTGTCACTAAGCAGTCTTTTGAAAACTCCGAAGTAGATATTAGTACTCCCTTATGTGCAAAATATCCCTTTTATTAAATATCCATTTTATTACTTGTTTAAGGCATGGCTAGCTGGGGAATGCTGGGAATTGTAGGACTTTTTTTCTGTCTAAACATGCATAAGATTGTTGGTTCCCATTTCACGCCTAAGCCTCTTATGCCAGGTGGTTTTAAAGTGTCCTAACAGAATTGCTGGCAATGGAAAAGGGTCAGCTTGTGGCACTCTGAGTTATAGTGGCAGAGAGTTCCTTAGGCCCTGAAATATAAGCATTTGCTATAAATAAGAAACCCCATAGGTGGGATTACCCAGTGAAGTAGAAGTTCCCCCATAGGTGGTGGCAGTGCTGGGGAGAGGAAAATCCTCCATAAATACTTTGAATGCATTAGCTGCCATTAAGTTCAGACGGCCATACCCAGAAAGGTGCGCACAAAAACACTTTCTGCACCTTGCACATTTTAGTACCCAACCCCCTTTTTATGCATCAGTTGTTTGGGTTGTGGTCTGTATTGAGGTTTTGGTAGTTTTAATGGAAATCGTTTTTAGTTACATTATATTTTATATGTTTTAATAATTTGGGGGTAAGTTGCCTTGGGTCTTTTTAAAAGAGAAAGGTGACTAAGAAATCCAATAAATAAACAATAAAGAGGAAACAATTCCACTGTAAAGATGTTCCAAGGAAAAGCCAGTCACCTCCCACCAATCCCCACCTTTTTGTGTCAGTCAAGCCGAAGACAGTTGGTTTTGTTTGTGTCTGGGAAGCCCCCACCTGGGACCATCCTCCTTCTTTTATAAGGTCCTCTACACTCACATAAATGCCTGTACACTGTACACTCACGTCTGTAAATTCCCTTTTCTCTCGCTGTTCTGTTCTGGACACATCCCTCTCTTGAACTTCCCCTATTGTGCAAGTTCCTTGTTGGTGCCTGCTCCTCGAGCCCTTCTTTCCCACTTCTCTCTATGGTTTAGCCCTTCATTGCCCTTTTTTGGATCGCAGACAGAGAAACAATTAGAGGGGTCCTCTAGCCTTTCTTTCCCACTTCGCTTTATGGTTTAACCCTTCTTTCCCGAGGCACCTGAATGGAAGGGAAGCGAGCGAGCCCGTAGCTGTGGAGGGGGCGTGGTGTCTCTGGTGGAAATCAGGAGTCAGCGGGACAGGGGAGAGAAGCCAGGATGGCTACAGTTTTTCCCGGGACTGTCCTGGAAAAAGTGGGGCACTTGGAGGGTATGAGATATCCTATCTGCCGCGCTGTTCCTACCCTGCATAGGATGCCTGCATTCCTCCGGGTTCGGAGGGTTGCAGGCACCCACATAGGATTGTGGTGCCCATGTGCTTTAACTTTTTCCCTTATTTCAAGTCAAATACTTATGGTTTATTGAGACAAAAAAAATAACATTTTTAAAAAAGCTTTGTTGTTTACTAAATACAAGTAAAATAAACTTGCTAAACTAAATCACTCTTTAGAACATGGGTGGACATCTTGTGGCCCTCCAGACATTTTGGCCTGCAATTCCTATCATTCCTCACCATTAGTTATGCTGTCTAGGGCTGATGGGAGTTGTAGGCAAAAACATCTGGAGGACCGTAAGTTGCCCACCCCAGCTCTAAGGCATTAAAAACATTTTTGATGGGCACTGAAAATTTTCCAGGGCAATTTTTTTTCTGGAAAACCCACATCCCTACAAATAAGCCATCTCTGAGTTATTGTTGATATGGTTTCAGGAGAAGCACATAACTGGATTGACAATGTTGAGATCAAAAACAACTTTCTGAGCTTTTCATATTTTTTATGTGCGTTCCATTTATTTTGTATATGATAGATTTCACTTAATAAAGAGCTTTGATTGAATTTTGGATCATGAATGTAGTAAGTATATAATATACATGGGGTAAATAACAGTGGAAGATAAATAAAATTAGAACTCAATTTATCTTACCTGCCCTACTTTGGAAGGCTTAGATAGGCATGGCTGTGGCCATAGCACGTGTGTGCACACACACACACACACACACACACATTTATATCCTGCCTTTTTTCCTGCAAGGAACTTATAGGCCGGAGTTGGCACCTTGAATTTTGTCAAGCAAATGAAAGAACACCCTTGTAAATATTGGACTAACCTTGTTAGTATAAACCTGGCTCAGTGCTGTCCGGGACTAAACTTGGTGTTCTCCTTCTGTTGTTCTTGGCATTCTTGCTTATTTAAAACAGCTGTAATGGATGTATTTAATATTCGAGGATAACATAGCAATGGATTTAAGAAGTTAAGATGCCCACCTTAACTCCTTTATAAGCAGTAAAGATGGTTTACAGTCTTGCATTGTGCTCACTTACAGCCTAGGCTTCATGAACCAACACTTACCCTTATACCTCCTGCACCCAAACCCACACCCTCCCTAACCTGCTCCATCTGATCTCCATAGCTTACATCCCCATACAGGGAAGAGGGAGGAGACCCTTAGCACATACCAGTGGGGTTTGAGGCTGCACACCTTTGCCTCTCTGCTCAATCACTGCCTCACAAGCCTCAGCCAGATTTACCCACCTAACACTAACCCTCTTTAGAGTTGTTTTTCTTAACACTGCACCTCTCAAGTAAAATGAGCTGGTGAAGGAAAGATTTGTACATTCCATAAAAGTGTGTTTTTCTGTAGGCATTCCAATATTATACACTATAATGGTGCCCCCTCAACTCTACCAGTGAGTAGCAAAGGAAACAGCCATTTTTTGTGCTGCCAGCCATTTTGAATCCCGCAAGGTTCAAAAAGCCGCTTGGAACAGGACTTTCTGGGAAAAACAACATGGCAGCCACTTCAATTCTCCCCCCTGCCGAAAATAAGTTTGCCTCATCTCCCAAATATAGCCAAAACAAAACAGCCAATTTTGAGGTTGGTGAAACTGCTGATAAATGGTCCATGTCAATTCAACACAGCCCTAAAAGAGAGCAAAAGATTTAAAATATGAAGGCACAAAAGTATTTAATTGAACTATAAGAAGGAAGATGAATAATTGGAAACCCACTTTGCTATCTGCAAATAGTCACAATATGTAATCGTACTAACAAAAAGGTTGACATCTTTGACATTTTAATCTTTTAAAACCTTTGTAACATCTAGAGACCTTTTAAATCCACTGGACGGAGGTTTTTTTTACTGTGCTTCAGAAACGGTTATAAAATTGTAACAGCTAAAAGATTTAACTGCACAGAGCGTTGTGGTCCATTACATAAATCAACACATGACAAGGTCTTTCCAGCTGCTGTCAGTGAATGTTGACAACATTTTGTCAGCTGCATTGACGATCTCTGTTGCATAATCTGAATACTCTTGACTCCACTAACATATGTAGCTATGAAATGTCAATATAGATGGAGCCAAAATTTACACTCTCATATCTCCTATGGGCATACCAACAGGGGAGCAGTTATGCAAATTGGCCTCACCTCATAATTGTTTCAGGAGCCAATAGGAGCAGACATGCAAATAGTCCATATGACACTTAGAATGTCCGTATGAATTCCTGCAGGGGCCAATAGGAGTGGGTATGCAAATCTCCCCTAGGCCATTTAGAATGTTCTCTAAGGGGGTAAAAAGGGAGGGAAACATTTTAAATGACTGACTGAATGAATGACAGTTGTGTGGGCCATCCCAAATCCTAAAATCCACATGAGCGAAGCCGCGGGCAACAGCTAGTACTGTATATATGTGATTTTAGAACCTGTTCTGCAACCACATACTTGAAACTCAGTTTTAACCTTTGAACTGGAATATCTGCCTATGATGCTACAGATTACATTTTTTAGTTTACTGCTGATATAATATCAGAACTTGAAATATGATGGTAATGCAAAGGTCAGCTTCACCAGCTCAGTTTTTTATTTTGGCAAGCAAATCAACATTTTCTCCTTCGGTAAAATGAAATTATGCTTATAGATTACTGGATCTGCTAAATAATAGGTTTAAGGTGCAATCCTATGCATGTTTGGACCAGAAAAAGTCCTACAACTCCCACATGCCCCCAGCCAGCATGGCTAGTTGGGAATGCTGGGAGTTGTAGGATTTCTTTCTGTCTAAACATGCATAGGATTGCACCCTTAGTTCATCTTTTCTGTCTTGGTGGTTCAGGTGTTCCACCCTTAAAGGCGTCTTAGAAATAATTTTAGATACGGTAGATAGGTATCAAAGAAAGGATTTGTTCATGTCATATAAAAGATAGTCATCAGTGTGAAGGTTGGAAATTGTAGTATTCACTCCTGAAAAAGATGGATGTCTTTGGTGTATTTTTCACTGTATGAATGAATTTCACAAGTAATCTGACAATAAATTATATCACCGACTCTATCTTCATTAAACAATACCCATCGTATCCCATTGTTTAATGTTAATACCAGTGGACTTGGTGTCTGGCCGGACGTTTGGTCCAGACTGGCAGTCTTGTAGAGTACATGTCTTGTTTGTTTAATATTCTAAAACTAAACCTCTGGTGCAAGGGAAGAATTAAGGGAATTACAAATTCACTCATGCACCAAAACATGTAAATGGTGAGTTAAAGGCACCCAGTTTTTCCTTAAGACACCCTGACATACATCAGCAATGATAGGCGGCAAGGTTGATAGATGGAGGATTCAGACAGGAGTATAAGACTGGAATCAGGTGCGCATTGGGGCAAGAGTCTGTATTGTGATGAGATGATATACAAGTCAGCCAGTGAAAGGAGGAACTAAGTAAGTCCTGCATTTATGACTAACATACATAGGATTGACTTTTCAGCAGATTGGATTGGTTTACGGGCATAATCCTATGTATGTTTAGACAGGGGGAAAAAGTCCTACAACTCCCCGCATGCCCCAGCCAGAATTTAGAATTTACAAGCAGGTCACAGCAAGTCTGCTAAATTTGGTGTCTTGATAAGCTTGCATAGTCACTTTGCTAGTTTTATGTTTAGTCAAACATGCACAAGATTGCATTCTGCAGTTTGAAAATAAAGTTTCCAAGGTTTGATTGGTTGTCAAAATTAAAAGGTTCAGAATGTATTGTTACAGCAGGCCAAGTTATTCTTAAACATTAATAGGGTTGTGCTGTGCAGCTTTTAAGATGATCCATGCAGGAGGTTAGTTATATGAATTAAGGGTTTCAGAATTTAAAAGTGTATATCTTATTGAACACTGATATAGCGCTGCTCCAAGTTTCAACCTGCTGAGGACCAAGGAAAAGTGTGGGTGTATGGAGGCTAAATTGTAAATAAGCTCAATATATGAGACTGTAGAATGTGTTTATTGCTTATGTAATGTGAAACTTAAGCCTGGGTGCCTTGTATAGTCCAAATATGTTAATCTGTTTCTTCTTCTTTTTTGAAATCTGTCTGCACCTATGACTATATTTCTGAAACTATTGGTAGGTATTTAGGAATACTATCTGCATTTTAAATGTGTATTTACTACTCGCTCAGGCAATAGTTTCCTGGTTTTCAACAGTTCTCTTGACTTTTGTGTCTTCTAACTGCCCCTGTAGAGCATTTATCTAGGACTAGAGAGGGGGCTTTCTTCGTAATGCCTAGAGAGGCCCACCTTGACACCTCTTTACTGCCTTTCTCCTAGGTAGCAAAAACGTTTCTTTTTAGTAAAGTCTTTGGACTTTTATATCTGTTGTTGTTGTTGTTGTTGTTGTTTTTATCCTGTGATGGGTCTTTATTAATAGTTTTTTCCCCAGCTGTTGATTTTAATGAGGATACTGGGTTGGATCTTGACTTAGTCATGCTTAGAGTAGACCCATTGAAATCAATGGAACCCAAGTTAGTCTTGTCATGACTTACCTAAGTCCCATGACTAAGGGGATAATTCTATCAATTGCACCCTCGATGCCTGTAAACCCCTGAACCCGTAGGCTTACCAGCATCCAGTACAGAGCAGGAGCGGTAGAGGTGATCTCCCCCTCCCCACACCTCCCGCTCTGCATTTTAGCTGGATGGCCATTTTTGGCCATCTAACAAAAGTGTTTCGGAGTTGGATGGAAGGAGGCTGGAACTCCATCAGGATGCATCATATCCTGGCAGCTCCAGTCTCCTCGTCTCCCTGCCCCTTGGAACACCCCCTTTACCCCCTCTCCAAAGTAAATTTCCTGACCTCTTTCAGTGCCGGCTGCAGCGGGTGAGGAGGATCAGAGTGGATTCCCAGCTTTGAGGTCAGAGCTCTGTCTCCAACTTTGGATCTTGGAACCTAAATTATCCTATGGACCCTCAGATGATGTCTAGGGGCCATAGGATCGCTCTCTTAAGTCTGGATCCAACTCTGCCTATATTTTGCTGTTGTTTTTTTTTAGATTTGTTGTGTATGTATGTATTTTCTATTCTCATTATTTTAATCATCTTGGATTATAATTATCACCATCCTCATCTGTATACCACCACCTTCTTTGTTAAAAAAAACTATCAAGGCAGTGCACAACAATTGAAAACAATAAAATAATAAAACTCAAAAGGGAAAGGCAGGTTATAAATATTTGACCTAAATAAATAAATGTTTAATGTGTTATTTTACTATTTAATTCATAATTCTACATCTTAAGACTGTCATCCTCTAATAGAGTAACAACATTTATTGACTTGACAATGTTAGAGATTTTTTGTGCTGTTTTAAAAGATACTCTGCAGCATGGTCTGTTCACTACAAAGATGTAATCAAATGGGTGCATTTACAAGAAAAATATTGTGAATCATCCCTGTGTGGAATTTATACAACTTTCTACAATAAATCAGATAGTGCAAGCAAAAACAAAGCTGCAAATTTTGTATATTCTGTTAAGACACTTGCACATGTGAGACAGCAAATGGGACAGAACTAGAGATTGTGCAAATCTGTCTGAAGATGAAAGTTAGCAAAGACCAACATCTGTCTTGCTGTTACAATGGTGTAACATTGTATTGCTTAGATTCAGGGTCAGGCTTGATGAGCCCTCTCTCTTTGATGTCCTGAATATATATGTTTTCTTTCAACCTTCAAAGGGGTCTGAAAGTCTCAGCAGGAAAGAATGTGGTAGCATTGAATTCAAATTTATTATAGAAGCTGCAAGACTATTTCACAGTCACATATGGTTACTTCAGTTGTCACTATCAACTTACCACGAAAGTTGCAATTCAAATAACACAAAACCTATGATAGAAAAAGGGCATTTTCTTGGCCTGAAAATGGATTAAATCTATTTGCTGTGTAGCCTGCATTGTTAAAGACTGTGTGAGAAAAATGACTTTTGGTAAACGTATGCTTGAAATGTTACTCTTATTTCTAAATATGGAGTTCCTCTTCAGGTGAATAATGCTATCTGACTAATATTGGAGTTCATTCAATGAGAAGATGACTGTTATACTAGGATATGTCTGACTAAGATATGCTTTTTTCATAGCGCAAAACAAAATGTATATTCGTTCTTGCAAACTCATTCAGTAACAATATTTAAAATGTTTGAGTCATGTTGGTCACGATGACTCTTTTGTATTTAACGTGCACTTCTTACTGTTTGAATGGTTTTCGAATAGTTACTAAATTCAAATCATTATGTATTTCTTTATTAGCTTTCAATGAAATCCTACGCTGTTATGCGGGCTCAGGGCAGTTACGACACTAACAAATATTTTAAGCAGGTATTTTAAACACCTATACCTAAAAATGACTAAACATAGGTTAATAAAATTTTCTATAGCTGGAATACATGCTAGTTTGACCCTGAGAGGGTGGATTTACACTTGATTTGTCATCACAATTAGTCAATATTTATTACTCACAGCTGATTGTGTGAGCTGATTCAACTGAAAATCACTGCTTCTTCTTCCTGGGTTCTGTGCATCATATGGGTTCTCCTCCTGTGAAGGGCTTCATTCAGAAAATTCTAGCCTTCCACAAACTTGTTGCTTCTACCTTCAATTGAAAAATCAATCACCCATGGTTTGTTGCTGGGTTAACTCTGGGTTGTTTAACCCCTAAAGAACCCAGAGTTCTGGATTCAGATGTAACAATAACAACCCAGGAATGGGGGTATTTCTGAGTTGTTGATTGAAAGCAAAAGTGCCAAGCACGCAGGAGACCATGGCTGCTGAATGGCCATGGTTACCCCATAGTTAGCTCTTATGTGCAAACTGGTTCACTGTCTCTTTTCTTCC
The DNA here is from genome assembly GCA_021292165.1 of Shinisaurus crocodilurus. NCBI lineage: Eukaryota > Metazoa > Chordata > Lepidosauria > Squamata > Shinisauridae > Shinisaurus > Shinisaurus crocodilurus. The sequence goes on from CM037879.1 coordinate 229,262,108, forward strand.
TTTAACATTTTGCATTTTAGTTTATTGTGTCTGCTGGACCATTGTGAGGGGGCTTGGGTTTGTAGCCATAAGGACTACTTTTTTTGTAAGCATGTCAATTGTGGGAGTAGGTTACACATCCCCCCCCCCACCACTGATGGTCATTTGTTGTGATGACTTTGCCTTGGGGAGGGGCACCTTGTTGATACTTGCTTCTGCTGCCAAAAGTTCCAGTAAGCAAGCTTGCAGGAATCACTCCTCACAACTCAGGGCACTTCTTTGGGAACAAGCCCTGCAGGCAGCTGATAATGCCGCTAAGAAACTGCTGGAGAGCAAGGTACTTCAACCATTTGCTCAAGGCTAACACTATCAATGTCTTTACTGGTCTCAGAGGCGTTGGCCCTAGCCACTGCTGCACCGGTTTCACCCTCAGTGAGCTGAATTCTGTTGGTGTTAGAGCTCTCCACTGGTTTGGTTCTGAAGTACCTACACTGGTACCTACAATGCTCCTGGGCTCAGGATCAAGTGAGGGGCATACAAAAAGGTCTGTGTGATTCCCAAACCTCCCCCCACTCCAGGAAGTTCTGTTTGTCTGGAGAAAGTTAAGAAAGCAAAGCATCCTTCCTCTTTGGTACTCAAAGAGCTAAAGAAGAAGGCTAAAGGTCAGCATTGACCTGAAACACTGCCTGGCTTGGTACTGACCTTTATGAAATTGATAGTCTGATTGACATCAGTCCTGACACTAGCACAGGCATCCATGTCCTTACCATTGCTGATGTTGTTGTCTCTGATCCTGGTCCTCGATAAGATGCAGTGCATCTTGGACCTTCCTTCTTTGAATGACGTGCAAGTCATTGGTTCCACCTGCGAACAGGAAATTCAAGAGGTCATCAGAATGTTCCATACTGTGGAATTTACATTTTTCTCACTTCCCATGTGGCAGATCACCTCGGAATCTATCACCTCAGAACTAGTCTCTGGAGTGTCTCTGTGGCCTTGCCTTCATTAATCTTTGATCTGTGAAAACTCATTCACATGTGTAAATCAAGCAGTGAACATCCATGCGTAAACTGGTTCAGAGTCTCTTACTTTTACCCAAATTGCACCATATCAATTGCAAAGGCTTTCAGAGTAACTAACCATCCTTCTGATTGACTTCTTCAGTACTAATCCTTGTTAAATGTTTCAAAGATGAAGAGTAATATTGCAAAGTCAATCCGCCAGACACTTGTGAGTACATGCGTTTTGGTTGCAGCCTGTGTGCTGTTTATGCAACATGTGGTCATTTGTTTTCATTGATTACTTTGGTGATGCTTCTAGTGGCCATGTTTTCTGGCTTTACCTATACCAAGTGGGGTAGAGGGTCTTCTTTTTCTTTCCAACAAATGTATTTTAATTTTCTAACAATTTCTGCATTCTCTGCACTTAAGGAAAGACTCTTTTTTGCAGGGACCAAAATGTTGCTGCAGTGCGAGGTGCAGCAGTGTTCCTTGCCTAGAGAATTGTGTTCAGGTCTACTCCTTCCTGTTTGCCTTCCTGTTTTTCAGCTCAGTGATGAGCATGTTACTATGCCTTTTTGAATGCCATTATGTCTTGAAGAAAAGTTTTAGATTCAATTTGTCTTCTGTTTAATCACTTTATTTTAAAGATGTTGCTGGGTATGGCTGGAGGTGGTGGTGGTGGGGAATCAGAAGACACAAAAGCACCCCAAAACGAGCTGAATGTGCTTAACCTCTATGAAAAGAAGTATTCCGCAACGTGAGGCTATATTGTGTCTTGCATCCTCCACACAGCTGCTTCGCAGTGATAAGGAGGCAATGATGTATTCATGCTGACCTTGTATCCAAAGAAGCTCTGTCCTGGAACTACTGAAAATAAGGAATAATTTCCTGTGACATGCTGCTAATGTTGGCATTTAAAGGGGAGTAGAATGAAATCCCAGTGCATGACACATACTGTGTCTAACCACGCAGGATTTCCTGTGTTGGAAGGGAAGGGAAGCTTTGTGGAAGCCACATTTTTCTTTTTCTCCTTTTAATTCATTCAGAAAAGCAGAGGTCAGCACCGTGAATGGATGTGGCTACTGTTGCTGTTAAAAGCTTAATTCAGCAATTGCTAATGGATGCAATGTGATACCAGGAGGATTGCAAGAGGGTATAATATAATAGAGCTACTGCATTATTACTGTCTTTTTCTTTTTCTTTTTCTTTTTTTTTCTAAAGGAATATTCTCTATCAATTTGAGGATTGTAAAAGATGGCAGGGTTAGTCTCGCTGCCATGGCATAGGAAGTGTAAGAAAAACTTGTAGGGGGCATACACTCCAGTGTTGGAGAGTGTGCATCCCATAAAAGAAAGAAAATAACAGGTGTAGACCGATATATAACAACAGGGCATTAAAAATGGCATAGGGAGTTAGGGGAGGAACTTGTGGCATGCCTCACAGCGATGTTACAAGCACCAGCCAATAGGTGCCTGTGATGCTTGTGCAATATCTATATCAAAAGCTGTATAGCAGCCTTCCCCAACCTGGTGCTCTCCAGATGTGTTGGACTGTGACTCCTAGCATCTCCTAGCCAGCATGGTTGTAGGCCAATACATCTGGAGGGTACCAGGTTGGGGAAGTCAAGCTTGCTGGGGCAAGAAAGAATAGCAGTTTATCAGTGACTGAGCTTAGTAGCTTCGAAAGCTTTTTCACCCACCCAGTCCCACAGTGCAAGCACTCTGTTGGATGATGTAGTCTGGATGGTTCCAGGATGGTTGCATGTTTGCTGCTGGGTAAATATCTGGCATACGGAAAGGTTCTGGAAATACCTTTTTAAAATGTTTTTAAATGAAGTGATTATTCATTCTCTCATCTATTTTTCCCCACTCTTCCTGCCTTCCTCCTTAAATAATAAGTTTTAGGAAAAAATCCGCCTAGTGTTTAGTGTGTAAGAAACAATAAAAAGATTTGCAAGTCTCGGAGGGGAAGTAGACCTAATAGCATTTATTCATTCCTTTTTATGGGTGTCTTTAAAGGTATGGGAAAAGCTTCAGGTCTTGAGATGCTTACTGTGCAGCAAATTGGAAAATGAAACACTTTGAAGCTGGTTTGAAGCTAGTGGTAGGGGAAACACAAATGTGGTTTGTTTGTTTTTAACAGAAACTAACATTGCATCTCTAATGAAAGACGGGCAATACAATTAAAACTCCGCTGGTATCTTCCTTCTATCCATGTGCAAAATGAATTGTTTTCATCTTGACAATAAAAGTTTTCATGATACTCCTGAACAAATTTTTAGTAGTTAGCTAGCTTGTCAAGAACTGGAAAATGATATGGTTTGATTCGTTCTAAGTCACTTTTTGCCAGAACTGTATTTATTACAAGCCCTGCTATAGTTTAATAGATTCTCATGGTCACTTCTCAGTGTCTCTTCCTGTGTATTTATGAGAGGAGTGGGCAACCCATGGGGTGCATTCGGTCCTTAGAAGCTGCCTGTGCGGTCCGCTGCAGATGCCCTGCGCCCCCTATCCCCGTTGCCATGGTCCCACACACCCAGTTTCTCAGCAGAATCGTGCTCTCAACAGCCTGCTAAAAAGCTATTTGGTGGGCTGTTGGGAGACAGATTCAGCAGGGAAACAGGGTGCCTGGGGGGCCTCCCCATGCATTCCTGTTTCCCAGTAGCAGCAAGAAAACAACAATCTTGATTGCTGGGGGCAGGGGTGAAGTATGTATGTCATGGCCCCACCCACACTTGTGCAGTCCCCAAAGGGTTCCATCAGAGGCTAGCACAGCCTCCAAACCCCAAAAGAGTGCCCATCCCTGCCTAAGAAAATTAATATTGGCTCTTTTGATATAAATGAAAAAATATACTTGATTCCAGTAAAATGGGGAACTCAATTTCCCTCAAACTCCCTTGCCATGATGTGCATAGTTTGTAGTAAGAAGTTTATGAATTACCTAGTTTATAATCTTTAATTCTCCATTTTGAGCATGTACATGATGGTGATGCAACTCTTAAGATAGGGCTACTGACATTCTGAACCAAACCAACACTGCCTGTCAATGTAAATAATAACTTTTTTAAAAAAGTCAAAGTACTCTGCACATCTCAAGCTTCACTCCTCAAATACACAAGATGTTGTTTTCCCCTTAATTAATTCCATTTGACAGGAATCCAAGGGGAGATCATTCCAATTCGTGCCTCTTAATTCCACCTTGCTGGGCCGTTGGGATAGACTAATGGCCAATATCCTTCTGAATGCAATGATGAACGCCGTGTGTCCCAGGTGTACACCTGATTGGGCATCACTTGCCCTTGTCAACCTCTCTCTTTTGATTGGATGAGGCTGATGCTGGTTTGTGTTGCCTCTCATAAAACACCGAAGGAAGAGGCTCTTGCATCTGGCAAAAGGATGCTGACACTAATAGTGTGGTTGCATTCACACAGCACAACAAGCCAGAATTTGGCAATCCATACCATGGGTTACTGTTTTGTATGAACCAGGCCTAAGTCTATTTAACGATGGGATTATTCAAAACTGTTTTATTACTGTCTTTGCTACTTCTTATTTCTCTAACTCTCCTTTATTAAATTTGAATAAACCTTTGAATCCTTGATTTGAATCCCTGCAGTTGGATGGATCTTTTACCTAACCTGTGCATTGCTCCCAACAGGTGCCCAGATTTTGGTCCACGCTGCTGGCTTAGGTGGAAAGATAAATGGAAATTCTTGGATTAAGCCCCTAGCTGGCCACAGCTAGCAGGGCATGTTAAGTATGTTCCCCACCTCAGGTAAATAAAAAAGAACGTCTGGGTTATTTCCTCGCCTAGACTTAGTTTAGAAAAGGAGGAAATAGTGACATCCTACCTGTGAGTAAAATAAACAAAGCATACTCCAGCCTGGTTCTGTATCACAGGATGGGGGTTGGGTGTATTTGTGACAGCCACATTTTCAGTTTTTAATAAATTCAAGAAAGCCTGGCTTCCTTTCATGTATCTGTTTGTCAGAAAGAAAAACAAATTTGAAGGCTTTACAGATATGTCTAGCACTTCCATTGTCCTGATGGATATTTTATATTTTGGCACTCGTGTCTCTTCTGCCACTTGTCTAATTTATATTCCTTGTTAAAATATGGAATGACAGAGTCTAGTGGAGGTTTTTTTTATTTTTAGTCACCTGAATGTCCCTCTGAAATTTATTTTTGATGCTGAGCCTGCCATCTTATGTATATTTTTTGCGTGTAGGTTCCATCAAAATTAGTGGGACTTGCTTCTGAATAAATGTGTTTAGGATTGGGCAGTATGATTTCTTTTGGACAAAGTGCTTGTTTCTTGCTTATGCTTCATGTACAGTCATGCCTTGGACTGAGAGCATAATTTGTTCCGGAAATGTGCTTGTAATCCAAAACACTCTTATATCAAAACGAAATCCCCCCCAAAAAAATGTGTACAGAGATTTTAAATTTAAGCTGTACTACAGTACTTGTATTGCAAGACGTCGCTTGTATATCAAGTAAAAAAAAATTAAATAAATATTTAAAAATTTGCTTGTCATGCAAAACGCTCTCAAACCAAGTTACTTGCAATCCAAGGTATTACTGTATATTAAAAAGATCGTGTGTTTTGAGCGGTGCAGTGCAAACCTTATGCATTTTTATTTGGAAATAACTCCCACTGTGTTCAATAGGTTTGCTTCATAGTGAGTGTGTTAAGGATTGCAGCCTTAAGCTTTTGGCAGATACTCTGGGTTGGTTTTTTTTTAATGAGTATTATTAAGAACTTGGACTTGGATTATTAATCCTGTTGTTGTTTTCTTAAAAACAAAACAAAACCTATCAAAGCTTTCTGTAGAAATATAAAAGTAGGAAATAGTATCACATTCATTGTTAAAGAAAAGAAAAAGCATAGATAGCCATGCTGGTCTGTAAGGGGGGGGGGGGAATCAACCCAACAGTGAGAAATACCTTCATTATGACCAACCAAAATGCACCAAGGCTGTTGGGGCAACAACAAAAATCCCATTCAAGTACTTTGGGTCATTTTAAAGCAGCTAGCACTTCTTGATGGCCAATGTATTTTATTTACAATGTTTATATACCATTCCACATCTAAATGGATTCTGGAGTGGTGAACAATAAAAGATAAAAGGAATAAAACACAATATTAAACTTTAAAATGTGACTGGTCAATCAAGGAAGGCTAGTTGAACTAAAAATGTCTTCAGCAGGCGCCAGAAACAAAACAATGTTGGTGCCTGCCTGTCCTCTAGAGGCAGGGAGCTCCACAGAAAGAGAGCCACCACACTGAAGGCTCTTCTCTGGGTGGATTCCAATCGGATCATCGGTCCATGTGGAACTACCACCAGCATGCATCTGATGACCTCAGTGACTGGGCAGGTTGATAAGGGAGAAGGCGCTCTCTCAAGTATCCTGGTCCCAAGTTGTTTAGGATTTTATACACTAGTAAGAAAGCCTTAAACATGGCCTGGTAGATTAGGCAGCCAGTGCAGTTCCCTCAACAAAGGAGTTACATGCTGAAAAGGGACAGCTCCTGACAACAGCCAAGCTGCTGCATTCTGCACTAGCTCCAGCTTCCAGACTAGCCTTAAGGGCAGCCCCATATAGAGCACATTGCAGTTCTACATTCTTGAGGTTACTAGCGCCTGTGCCACTGTAGGCAAACTATCTCTGTCCAGGTGATGCCATAGCTGGAATACCAGTTGAAGCTGGTAAAAAGCACTCCAAGCTGCCGTGGCCACTTGGGCCTCCAGTGACAGTGATGGATCTAGGAGTACCCCCAGACTATGACCCTGATCTTTCAAAGGGAGTGTAACCCCATCCAGAGCAGGCAATAAGCCTGTCTCCCAGAATTGGGAACCACTCACCCACAGGGCATCTGTCTTGCTAGGGTTCTGCTTCACTTTATTGGCCCTCATCCAGCCCATCCAGGGTCTATGCACTGATCCAGGGCTTACACAGCCTCACCTGATTCAGATGTCACAAGAGACAGAGCTGTGTGTCATCAGCCTACTGGTGGCACTTTGCTCCAAATCCCCTAATGACTACTTCCAGCGGTTTCATATATATGTTGAACAACATTGGGGACAAGATGCTACCCTGCAGAACCCCATAGCTCAATTGCCAAGGGGATGAGGAATAGTCCCCAATGTTACTGTTCAAAATTGACCCTGTGGGTAAGACTGGAACCACTGTAACACAGTGCCTCCAGTGTCCAACCAACGGATCTGACCAAGTTACCATGGTCGGTAGTATCAAAAGCTGATGAGAGATGGAGCAGAATTAACAGGGTCACACACACCCTGGCCCTCTCTTAAAAGGGGAATGTATGGGAAGCCCCGTTTTGAAGGTATGCCCCTCCCCCCCTTTAGGTCTCCATGCTCCTTACTTTCAGGCATGCTAACATCTGCAGCTGTTGCTCCAAGCTTCTGCTTACCAGCTGAGATTTGCCTTTCTTCTCTTTCCAGTTTACTATGTTGTAGGGCTGGGCACCTGGTAATAGAGGGTGCAGAGTGCTTTCCTTCCTGTCAACCCAGAGATAAGAAAGTGGCACTCTCTTAACTGTCAGTGCTCTGGTTCAATTCAAACATCATGGTGTGGCTATTGGCAACATCCTGTGGGCCCATCTCACTTTGCACACACCCAGATTTCCTCCAACCCAGATTTGGAAGCCATAGTTTTGAAGCAAGTTTCCAGTTCTGGTTTGGAAACAAATTATGGTTCACAGTAAGTACATTTTACCCAATTTGGTTGCCATGGCAAACTGTGGTTGCTATTAACCAGGAAAGAGAGGAAGGAATCAACATATGCAAAGGGGAAAGGAAGGGGCATATGAGTACATTCCTGACAACCAAGCCATGGTTTGGCTATTAAGTCTATATATTTGAAATAGAGTTAACATTATGAATGCGTGTTAGCTCATTTTTATTTAGGAAGTGCCTATTATTTTATACATTTCCACACACCTAATGGGTAAAAGTCTATGAAGACACTTGTGTTTGAAAAATGTAAACTAAAGTAAAAGAAAACAAAATGATAATACATGTCAACAGTTTAGGTTACTAAGAGCTATTTCCTTCCATCAATATATAGCAAGTGATAAGTGCACCTATCCCACAAAAGCTCAGCTGTGTGAACTACAGGTAACTACCATGGATGAATCTTCCTTATCAAGTGCATTTTGTAATCATCAATGGAGATTATTTTGTCTAATGTGATAAGCACTTATCACTTAGAGAGCTACTATTTCAAGTGTCTGTGAAATGGCCTTGAGAAAATGAAGGTTCTAGAGGCTGATAATAGATGATGTGTTTCAGATTCTTATGGAACTAGTTTCAAGATCAGTAGAAATAATCCTATTGGGTTCTATGGGATTAGGATCAGGAATTTCAATGGTAATCTTGTATGTAAGCAAACTAATCCTGAGTTGGTGTAAATACCTTCAGTTTCAACAGTCTGTCACCAAAATGCTGCCTGTATGTGCTGAGTCATGACTAGAAACCTGACTACTGTAAATCAGAATGTCTTTATAGAACACACTGGAAACAAATGAGTTTTTAAAAGCCATGACAAAATGGTGCCACAAATTCAGCCTCCTGGTGCAAAAGTTAATGAAAAAGAGTTTTGTGATTTATTTTCCAGACAGCAACATTAGGGGAGCAGGGTGGGGTGGGTGATAACTCCGAGGTTGGAAAGTCATGCAGGACAACTACATTCTGAGCATTACTTAGTACTAACGCCGAAAGCAATCGTAGAAACTATCACCAGGGAAACAAATGAAACTGCAAAAAATGCAAAAGCCTGGCAAGAACAATGAGAGATTCTGGGTTCTATTGATTCAAGATCTATCAGTCTTTTCACAATAGAATTGCTGAATTAGATAATAATTCCTCCTGAAATATACTATTGAAGAGAAAATGGATTTCTTACAAGCATAAAATTAAATTGGACATAAACATACATAGAACGCAGGTACTGGTAATGCTTTGTTCTTTTATCAGAAGGTGCATAATTTCAGTATGGCAAGAAGGCAAACAAACGTCTTTGATAATACAGTTATGTTTGTTACTTTATAGATGAAGTTAGGGAATTTACTTTTTCTGAAAATTTAGTTCCTTAAGGGTGCAATCCTATGCATGTTTAGACAGAAAAAAAAGTTCTACAACTCCCATGGTTGCTGGGGCCAAGCTGGCTGGGGCATGCTGGAGTTATAGGGTTTTATTCTTTCTAAACATGCATAGGATTGTGCCTTAAGAAAGCTATGAGCCATCTATTATAATAAATGACTATTAGACATAAGTAAATGAAATGATACGGCTAGCTTCTATATCGTAATACTATATATGTTATATAAAACATATATGGAATAATGTTCAAGATTCATATCTTACATATCAGATAGGATGAGAAGTCTGCATAGTGCGGCAATGTTAACAGGCTGATTAGTCAGTCAAATTAAACCAAAATAAACTGTTTAATATGTGAGAAACAAATACAAACAGATGAGCATTTCCAATTTTCTCTCATTTGACCTTGATTATCAGACAGATGCTCTGAATAAAAACTTGTAAAATTCTTAACATTTAGCTGATTGCAGGCTATTGAATCCTCCCACAGTTCCCCTCCTGCCACTGGCATGTCGTCTAACCAATCTTTCGGTTCTTGTGTTTTTGATAATCTGCTTTGACTGTCCAGCCATGGTCTTACTGGCTTGACTCTGGCAGATGTTAGTCCAGCCTTCTCATTTCTCCTTTGAGTCTATGAGAACACAGCATCTCTGGTCTTGCTGCCTTTCCCTACTGTGTCACCCCTGATGTCGTTCATCCCAACATTAGGGGGGACATTTAGAAGTGTGTTGTCACTGTGCTCAGCTTAGCTTTGGATGCTGCCGTTGCTGGTGGTTGCACTGGACTTGGAAGTGAGCGTGAGCCCCAAGGCCATTTAAGTGGAAAAAAGGTGTAGGAAAAGTGGTGTCCTGGTCTGGTACACTTCCTTCCTTTAGGATAGTGTGGTTCTTTGGGACAATGGAAAGCAGTTATTGCTGTTTAGGGTTGTATGTATATAAAAAAAACTGAGACAAGTCCTAGAAAAAGCGGGAGCCCACAACATGATGGACATGTCTGCAACATATATTTATATCTATATCCCACTCGTTGTCCACTGAACTCAGGGAACATACATGGTTCTACACTTCCTCCTTATCCTCAGAACAACCCTGTGAGGTAGGTTAGGCTGAGAGATAGTGACTAGCCCAAGGTCATCCCATAAGCTTCATGGCTGACTGGTGTCCCCAGTTCTAGTCCAACATTCTAACCACTCCCTCATTTCCCTCATCCTCCTTATCACACATGCAGTCTCATGTCTCAACATGCATAGGGTTTCTTCCAGAAAAGGACACATGTACCCCACATGCATTTGGGGACCAAAAAACCAGTGTCATTTTATGACATGATTGCATCATATGTCAATGCAGCAAGAGAAGGCTCCCAGTCCTCCAAACTGTATTTTTATTAAAGATGCTGGCACTGAGCTGTTACTTTGAAGGAAAAGTTGGAGTTTAGTTTGTAAGAATGTTTGCTACGTCTAAGTACTACTACATCCAATAGTCTGCCATGCTACAGTATTATGACTCGCTGGGTTATTGTTCTGTTTCTCCCTTAAATCTACAGGACTTATGACTTGTTTTAGGAATTCTCATTGTCATTTCTCAATTTTATTTACCAGGAAATTTTAAATGGGAAGGCTCCTGTAAGTTCCTATCATACTATTTTTAGAGAACATGGCAGCAGAGCTTTAACTACTGTTAAAGTTTAAACTTATCTAGGCCCCATGTTTCTTTCCATGCCTATTTCCACAAACACTAAAATTTTGTGCACTCATTTTAGCCCATACCAAGTAGCCACAATACAGGAGGAAACATACCTATTCTGCCATAACCTTGTGGGTAATGGGGTATTATGAATCACATCCACATTGTGGCTTATTCTGTGATAGTGCTTTGAGTAATGCATCTATAGAAACTAATTCCTCTGTTACCCATCAGTTTTGCTTCTTTCGTATGTACAGGAGCCTATATGCTTGTCTTTGCAAGAATGAGATTTTATTTTGTTGTTGTTTCTAGATTACATTGCTGCTGTTCCACTATTTTCAAATCATTACCTAAATGTAAGCGTTACAAATTTAAAGTGAACTTTTTTTTAGAACCATTATGCAGAATGAGGTGAGTGAATTCTGGTTAGTCTGCAAGTTAAAGCTTGCATGTTTGTTTCCTTTTTTTTTTAAGCTCCTCCATTGGGAAAAAAAATCCCTGCATGTAGTAAGCTAGCACACCAGGGAGAGAAATTTAACTGATCTGAAAAGTTTATCCTGATCTGCTGGTTTACTACATGTAGGGAGTTTTTCATGTCGGGGAGCATTCAGAAAGATGCCATTCCACCTGTAGTCTGAAGTGGTACAGGTCAGAATTCTACAACTTCAATCTACCACACCTCATCCTGCATAGCCCTCTTCAGACATTTGAGGCTCTTCCCATACATTCTATGGTCACAGTGCAGGGGCTGGCATCATAGTGGCTGGTTCCACCTCTATTGTATGTGGGTTTACAAGCCCATCTGTGGTATACCTACATGTTGCAGACATGTAAAGAGATACAGATATGGCAGGAATGGAGCCTCTGTCTGCCCCACCCACTGACTAGAGTACTGTGTTCAATATGCAGAGGAGGGCCAATAACAACTGAAGAGGGCTAGTGTGTCGATCAGTTCTAACACTCCTAGAACTACCGCCTTGCACACTGCTGCCTTGCATAGTTGTACCAGAGCTGCCTTCTCTATTGATGTGAATGGACAAGCCCTCTTGGTTATGGACTCATTGGGAAATCCTGCAAGACAAAAGTTGGTCACAGCAATTGTTTTGGGGTTTTGTCTTCCGAGCTAGTAACATATATCTTTTGACTCTCATATAGGTTCTTCTGATATATTCCTCTGGAGGCCTGATGCAACATCACTCTGGGACTCGTAATGCATTATGAGCTGCAGCAATATGAAGACACATAGTGTGGTTTTATTGCTAAAAGGATCACATGTGTATTACAAATTTTTATGTCCAAAGGCAAGAAGCAATCTCTTTTTAGATTCATTAATGACATACCTCTTAGAGCAAACTGTTTCTATCATCTCCAATAAACGGGCATAAGTAATCATTAAAATAAGCCATTTAAGGAAAAGAAAACTTTAACCACATAGAGGGAGAATATAACATGCCAAAATCCCCAGAAATTTATAAAATGTTAATGGACATGAGACAGGAAATTAATGAGGCAATCACACAACTTGAATTGAACTGCTAGTGAGTCACCAAGGCATCTAGTAATGAGTTGATAATAACATTGAAACGATATTGGTCTAGCAGTTTGAAGAGTGAGGGGAAAATCAAAGCAGGAAGTTGGGTCACAAACTTTAAATTATTCCTTTGAATTAAAAGAGGAATAGAATTAAGTTTATCTCAGAGTATGCTTTGCTTTAAGTTTGGTAACTATTGAGACTCAGGGTGGCTTTGTCATTAATTTGGTTGTTGTCTTTTCTCTGCATGGTGGTTCCACACAAGACTAGCTAAAAGTAGTCTCACCACTGTTAAAGCTAAGACTTGCAAGAGAGTTCTTTCTTTCTTTTGGTTAGCATAACAACATGGCACAACTGAAATGTTGGGGGTTTCAGATAAATGCTACAGAAGTCTTTAGGTAGAGGTTCCCAAGATTGGGAGCTTACCAGTTGAGTTGCAAGACCTGGTGAGTAGGCTTCCAGGTGATAGATGTTTGGGATGATAGCATTTGCAATCTTGCAGTTTAACTTCTAATTTTCCCAGTTTTGGCCGAGCAAAAGGAATATATGCATCAACCTCAAGTCAGTATTTGAGGTTGAATGCTTTTGTTCAGCATCATCTCTGGGAGTGTTAAACAGAGATGAATTTCTTCTGTGAATTATTGAAATATATTCTAGCAGTCCTAAGAGGTAGATTATTACCCATAATTTAATTATGTCCGATACGTGGTAGTAAAAAATAATAATAATAATGTGTAGTCTGCAGTACACTATTGGTAAAATCCAACATAAGTCCCACTTAGAGTACGTCCATTGAAATGAATGAGACTTAAATTAGTCATGACTAACAGGTCCCATTCATTTAAATGCATCTACTCTAAGTAGGACTTATGTTGGATTGCCCCCATATTCTTTTGCTACCCCTTCTCCTTTTTTCCATTGTATTTCCTGAAATTGCTTGAGCTTGCTTTTTGTTAAGGATAATGCAATTCCTTTAAACTCATTTACTTTTTATTTTTCAATTTTCAAAATACCTTAGCCTTTTTTGTTCAGACATGCATAGAAAGCCATGTTTTCCAGGGTTCTTAATCTCATGGAGAGTCCCCACAGATAAAAGAGGCTCTCCGCTTCAGACAGTCACCCTCCATGCATACAGGGCGACAGATGTGATGGAGTGGGCAGGGCTTGGAGTACTCCTCCCCTCACGTGTTCAATGTGGTAAGAAGAGTGCTTGAAGAGGGCTTTTATCTTTTGCAAATGCAGAACTGATTACAGATTTGTAGAATTGTGTCTTTGAGCATGGGAAATACTGAAGCAGTTTTATGAACTACTTAATATTGATAATTTCTTAACCTATGAAAAGGGCTCATTTTATCAAAGGCATCATCCATACATAATAACCCTTTACTGTCTCTCATTTTTGTTTTTTATTTAGTGTATGACACTTCTTTTAAATCATCCTAGTGCTGGTTGCCCTGAGAAATATATCACTGCTTCCAAGTTCGTTATTTCTATTGTATTTTTGAGCTTGATAGTAAGCGGCTGTGGTCAGTCCAATCTCACATTTGAGTCCAGAGGGAGATGAAGGCAGCTGTGGCTGTAGAATAATGACCTTTACAAAGCTTTCAGAGCTGTCCTGATAGCATGTTTAAATGCTAATGTGGAGATTTTCACAATTTCATGCTCAATGTTTTTTATTAGTTCACAAATATGCAACTCAGACATGAGAGCCAGTGTGTACTGGCTATAGTATTGGACTCAGGAGATCCAGGTTCTAATCCCCACTTGGCGATGAAGCTCACTGGGTGACTTTGGGCCAGTCACTGACTTGCAGCCTAACCTACCTCAGAGGGTTGTTGTAAGGATAAAAGGGAGAGGAGGAGGATCATGTACACCACCTTGGGGTCCTTGGAGGAAAAGGCAGGATATAAATGTAACAAACAAACATGCTGAAACCTGGATATAAGAGAGACAGAAGATTTTGAATGGCTGAGGCCCAGATGACTTGTGACAGTGACAGACCCGTTCCTTTAAATATGGGTCCACCCCACTGATATATAAAGTGAGGGTGGTGCGGTAGCAGAATAGGAGACAGTCCACAGGTAAGCTGAGGGGTGGAATGGGTAGCGGTGGAGAGGCGTGCTCTTAAAATCAGACAAACCATGTTTAAAGGCATATAAATTTGGGCCTTAGCATGATTTTCATATTTACTTCTAACAACTTCTTTTTCTTTTCTTTTTTGAATAAGTGAACAAAAATGTATTCCCCCACCCCACCCCACCCCACCCCTACTGCTTAGTGCTTGCTGCTATGGGATGTAGTAATGGTCAAAAATAAAAGGTTTAAACTAGGCAAAGCTAGGGATATCAAAACAAAGCATTTATCTGACAGCTAAAAATATTCTTGAATATTAAACTGAAAGTAATTGACAGGGACTTGAGAAATCTGTTAATTCCTGTTGCATTTGCACATTTACTCAGAAATAGCTTATAAATGGTTGCTTTCAAAGGAATGATATTGAGTATACCACTAATCTGATTTGATGTGCTGATTGTGCTATTTTAAATTAATACTGTTTTTCTACTTTTTTAACTCCCACTAACACAGTTGGAGCCTTAGTTGAAAAAATTGCCTTGTGAATGTGACCTAAAATGAATTGCACAGATAAAGAGGAAATGTGAATACAAAGCGTGCTTGTGCAATTAATATTTGGAACAGTCAGGCAGTGAGGAAGACTTAATCAGTTTGTGGAACCTTAGATATGTAATATCCAGTTAATTGAGGCTAGCCATAGAGCCATGCCTTGTTTTTACCAGCTCGTGTTGCAGCAGAGTTAAGGTTGCAGTGTTGATCACTGCGGACGAGGAAATAGTCAGTTTTGTATTTCCTTATATTTTTAACATTAAATCATTGAATACTGCCTTTGCAGTTTTTTGTGGGGGTTTTTTGGTAAAAGGCCAGCATGAAAATTCACATGCTTTGCTGTATGCATTTCTCCCAATATACTCATTTTTATATGCATTTCTCCAATTGTATACATTCTGTGCCCAATTTCCCCAAGTGTTCGCATTATTGTACACACTTTTTTGATTGGAAAACTGCATCACAAAATTTGGAGAGTGCATAAATGGAAAGATAATTGCATTCTGGTTCACATATTAGTTCAGGAAGTGTGAATTAGGTTGCTTCATACTAAAATGCGAACCAAACAAATTTCTTCCCAATCCCTACTTTTCAGTTTATTTCTCACTTTTTGATACACTTCCCATAGACCAGGGCTCTCCAACCTTGGGTCCCCAGATGTTGCTGGACTACAGCTCCCAGAATCCCTTGCCATTAGCCATGCCGGCTGGGTATGCTGGGAGCTGTAGGCCAGCAGCATCTGGGGACCCAAGGTTGGAGAGCCCTGCCCATAGACAGTTACCCCACTTCTTGGCAAGCCTTGCTAGCATTCTTGTCTCCCTCTCTCCTATATTATACAGCTTCTCCAGACCTTGATTGCTATGAGATTTTGGAGCATTCTTTCTCATTAGCCTGTCTTAGTCTTAGTTCCAAGTTTCCTTTCAAACCTCCTTTGCCTTCATTTCAAAGCTGGTTTTCTGACTTTAGATCTAACTAACTTGATTTACCTTTTTGTTCATCCAGTAGACAGATTCTAAGTACTGCTGTTGGTGCACTACCTTAATGAATTACAGGGGTGGCTGTATCATATCATTCAAGGATCAGTAAATCTCTGAATGCAGAGGCTGCAGTTTTTGTGCAATTGTATTTATGTGGCACCTTTTAGAATGTTGAAAACAGTGTAAAAGATAACGTGCCTTTTAGCAGCACAGTGAATGTTTTAAAGGGCTCTTCCTTAAAACAGCATCTGGCATAGCCTATGAATTATGCACAGGCAGCATAAGGAGAATGGTGAGAGTCTGAGGAAATGATTAGACCTGTTATCATAGCAAAAGTTATATATTGCTTTTACATGTCTGGATGAAACAGTTTCGCCATAGATCAAGACTGTGATTCAGCTTCCAAATGTGAAGCTAATATGTCATATAAATATTTAATGTCTACAAGATTATGTTGTATTTTTTTAATATCCTTTTGCTATGAGCACAGTTCATGGAAAGGTTGGGATATGTTTTGAAGATTAGAAATTGTAATTTTTCAAGTTACAGCATTAAAAATAGTTTTGGTTGTATTGTTTTTCTGGCTTTCTTTGAGGGGTATTTTTAATCTGTTTTAAAGCTTACAGTTGTAATCTAACTAAAACTGCACTCCAGATGGGGAGCTTTTAATCATGTAAGTTTTCATTTGCTGATTACTGCTATAGATGGCTTTTTTATGAAGAACTAAGTGTTATTAAGGCAGGTTTTCACCTTTCCAGTAAAAAAAAAAAGTTTATTCTTCTGCAACCCTAACAAGGAGAACAAATTTGTTTCTGGGGTTGATATTTTAGCCCTGAAATATAATTGTTTAAGCTGCATATTTCATAATGGATGATTTAAATATTTGTAATTAGTGAATTCCTGTACCTAGTTACTGCAGTATCTATTGACCTGGTTCGTACCTTTGGTCTGTGGTTTGTTTAATGTGGCGCGTGAACCCAGACATCTGGCTTGCCTCTCCCCCAATAGGCCAGAGAAATAGATAGATAGATAGATATGTTTATTTAACGGTCTACCGACCACAACCAGGCCAGAGAAATAATCCATGGTTTGTTTTGGGTTATTTTTCTGATTTGTCAGGAGAGAGACAAGCCAGAGGGCTGGATTTGCACATCTTGCTAAACAAACCCACTTGCAGCGGGAGTGATCAGGCAGTGTTTATGAGCACACTGCTCATACGGTAAATGCTATTTGAACCCACCCATTGTTTTATGCAGTATGTCAATAAAGTTGTCCCTGTGTCATTGTTTTCATTTATGTATTTGTTTTTAAAATAGTTGTTAAATTCCAAGCTAAATTTCTGAAATGCCTCTATAAATATGCAAGTGGGTGATGGTGGAATTAACTAATATAATACAGGAAAAGAACAGAAGAAGATAAGCATTTTATTTTACTTTATGTGCTGAATTAATGCTAAAATTCCCCAAAGATTACATGGTTATATTACATTTTAGAATGGTTTTTAATGTGATTATTTTGATTGCTGAAAACCCCAAGGGACTGGCAGGGAATGAGGAAGGTAGGGAGAGAGAGACAAAAATTAGAAAGAGCGTGAATCACCAAAAATCCTAAAAGGTACTGAGCCCATGCATCTTTGTTTGCCTCCTATGACTATAGCTAACAAACTAGAGTCTCAGTTACCAGGCAGTGACTGCTTGATTTGCCAATTCTGCTTGTCCAATACCCATTTTCAGACATAGGTCATTGCTGGTGCTTCCATTTATCACAGTTGTTACAGCTTATAGAATAAATATACCGTATGCAAAAGTAGTGCTGACTGATAGGAAGGAACGACTGCTGTCCCCCCTGCAGATCTTGGATATATGAGATTCTGGCTAATGCAGGCAGGTGAGACAGGCCATCAAGTATGTGATTGTCACATCAGGTGCATGACTTTTAGCAATTCTGCCATGCATTCAGTATTGAGATCTTCTTTTCTGTATCTGTTTGAAATACTCCTTTCTCCCTCTCTTGCCTTAGCTGCCTAACAACTTGCTTATATTGGGTCACAACATGAATTATTGTATAGCATTACCCTTTTCCCATGTTGTGTTTGCCACATGGAAATAAAGGACAACTTGGGAAATAAAGATCCAATTTTTGCAATTTTTTAAAAAAATGCTCCAGCAAGAACAAACCCATACTAGAATCAGGTAGCATCTGTGTCAGCACAAATTAAATTTGGTCTAGGCCCCTAATAGGCCAGCTCAGTATGATTTTGACATAATGTCACTCGCATGTACAAAGGCAAATAGCATTGGGTATCTGTTGACCAGATTCAGGAGAAAATGCCATAAATATTGTGGGAAATTAGTGTTGACCTGTGAGATGTGGCAAACAGCCACAGAACTGATAATATATGATGAAGCAGATAAGGATTTATAAAATTGCACTGGGATGTGATAAAAAGGAAGTTAACTTGATTATTCTTTAGCATTTTGAAAGTTCCAAGGGGAGATTTAGGGCTCAATCCGTTGGCAAGCACTCCTGTACAAATAAGGGAAAACAAGCCCATGTGCATAGCTTCTTTTGCAGGATGGGAACTCACGTATGCCTTATTCTCTCATTCTTTCCCAGACCTGATCAACACATACATTGTGGAGGGGGAGCAGAATAACATTGGCTAGCCCCACCCCCAATCACTGTGCATTTCACAGGCCCCAAACTCCATTCTAACAACGTTTGAAAGTTCCAAATGTGTTGTCTGAATTTCTGGAAGAGAAAATGAAAACAGGACTCCCATGTGTATTTCATTGTGGTGTTTGTCTGGAGATTTAAAGCATCCAGTACAGTCCCTGTTGGCGCTGCGTTCCCATCCATCTTGCATTACAATAGCCTTCCCCAACCTGGGTCTCTCCAGATGTGTTGGACTACAACTCCCATTATCTCCAGCTGGCACGGCCATTGGCTGTGCTGGCCATGGATTATGCTGGCCATACATCTGGAGGACAGCAGGCTGGGAAATGTTGTATTACAAGGTGGGCAAGACAACTTGCTGTCTCAGGCTACATATCACTGTTTCTGGTTTGGAGCTGGTAACTTGTAAAACAAAAAGGTATGTGGAAGGATTTTGCCATCTGATATACAGTGTCTTGCAGAAGTATTCACACACACCCCTTTGACTTTTCCACATTTTGTTGTGTTACAACCTGGAATTGAAATGGATTTAACTGGCATTGTTACCACTTGATGTACATAAGATACGCAACACTGTGAAGGTGCAGAATATTCTTATTGTGGCACAAAAGTTAAGTACCGGTATACGAAAACAAACTGGCACTTGTTGGCTGCATAAGTTTTCACCCCCTTTGCTGTGACCCCCTTTGCTCACAACCCACTGCCTCCAGAAGTCACATACTGTAAGTAGTTCAATGAAGTCCACCTATGTGCAGTTGCAGTGCCACATGATCTCAGATTAAATAAACCTGTTTCTGGAAGGCCCTAGCATTTGTTGGAGAGCATATCTAAACAAACAGCATCATGAAGACCAAGGAGCTATCAAAACAACTCCGGGATAAAGTTGTGCAGAAACACCAATCAGGGTTGGGTTATAAAAAGATATCCCAAACTATGAACATCCCGCTGGAGCACCGTTAAATCTATTATTACAAAATGGAAAGAATATGGCTCAACCGCGACTCTGCCTAGAGAAGGCCGTCCACCAAAACTCAGTGACCGGGTGTCAAGGTTCCACCTGTACCAGGACACCTTGATCAGCTCCCTAAAGACATCTGCCTCTTTAAGAGCCCCTCCTGTATCAGGATGCCAATTCTCTGCCTCTTTACCTCCTCTTCCCAGTAACGTGGGATTAGGCCTTAGGCGTGGTGCAAAAGACACTCCAACAACTGAAGGTTAACCATAACTGTTTACTTTAGTAATTATTGGTAAAGTAGATTCCCATTAACTTAGGGTAATTACACAAATAGAGCTGTAGGATTACAAAAAACAAGTATAAGGGAAATAAAAGGAAAAATAACGCAAGGTTCTCTAACCTAGCTACACTGTCACCTGTAAGCCTCAGTTAAGAGATTCCTCATCCAGCCTTTCTCCTAGCTGTTCTGCATTCTTCAGTGAAAATCAGACCCTGCTTCTCTGCCTGCTTCACTCTCTGCAGCTTCTCTCTCTGCCACCCCTTGCAGCTCCAGATCCACTCTTTATATACACTCCCCCCCCCAAGACCTAGAAGGTTACAATCGTGTGACCTCGAAACTTAACTCCATGTGGGGAAAATGAAACTCACAAACTCAGGAGATGTTTGGGCCTACAGGCTTCAAACTAACTCAAGCCTGTGTAGGCCTCAATCCTTCACACCAGGTAAGGAGGACATTAGTCAGAGAAGCAGCCAAGAGGCCAATGGAGAGAGCCGCAGCTGAGATGGGAGAAACAGTCCATGGGACAACTATCACCTCGACGCGCCGCAAAGCTGGGCTTTATGGAAGAGTGGCAAGAGGAAAGCCATTGCTGAAACAAACCCATATCAAAGCCTGTTTGAAGTTTGCAAAAAGGCATGTGGGAGTACACAACAAACATGTGGGAAAAGGTTCTCTGGTCTGATGAAACCAAAATTGAACTTTTCGGCCTTGCCGCAAAACACGATGTGTGGTGCGAAGCCAACGGTGCTCATTGCCCTTGGAACACCATCCCCACAGTGAAGCATGGTGGTGGCAGCATCATGTTGTGGGCATGCTTTTCCTTGGCAGGGACTGGGAAACTGGTCAGGACTGAGGGCGAGATGTGAATTTGGGACAACGGGAAGAAAGAGATTTCTCATTCTGATTATCGAGTAAGAAAAATTATTGTTACCTATATTTGCTGTAGAAGAGAATCGGAGGTCTATTTTGTTTTGTTAATTGTTATATGTTTGATATTATGTGTTTGTTTCACATAGAAATAAAATTAAAATTGCGAAACCAAAAAAAAAAAAAAAAAAAGGATTGAGGGCGAGATGGATGGAGCCAAATACAGGGCAATTCTAGAGGAAAACCTGTTTCAGTCTACATGAGACCTGGGACTGGGGTGCAGGTTCACCTTCCGGCAGGACAATGACCTTAAACACACAGCCACACTGGAGTGGTTGAAAAACAAGAATATGAAAGTCTTAGAATGGCCCACTCAAAGCCCAGACCTCAATCCGATTGAGAATCTGTGGCAAGACTTGAAAGTTGCTGTTTACCAATGGTCCCCATCCAACCTGACAGAGCTGGAGCAATTTTGCCAGAAAGAATGGGCAAACTTTGCAGGATCCAGATGCGCAAAGCTGATAGAGACTTACCCAAGAAGACTTGCAGCTGTAATTGCTGCCAAAGGTGCTCCTACCAAGTATTGACTTGGTGTGTGTGTGTGTGTGTGTGTGTGAATACTTATGCAACTTATGCAATAAGTGAATACTTATGCAAGTGATTGGTTGCAATAAGTGAATACTTATGCAAGTGATTGGTTGCAAAGTAGACTGCAAAGTGATGTGCTGGTTAGGAAGTCTGCCCCTTGTTACTGCTGTCTTCAGCCACATGGACACATTAAAATTAATGTGTTTTAAAATCAAAATAACCATGAGGTGCACATGCCTAGAGTCTCCTTAGCATGCACAGCAAGTTTCAGGTGTCTGGGTTTCATGGTCTTGGTGCTGTTGCACTGATGGACAGACATCCTCTTTTATTATACAACCAGCTGATTATTTTTAAAACCAGCTGATACATATATTCTTGAGTTGTTTTATTGCCAAGTAAACAAAAAAGAAAGAAAAATCATTTTGAAGGCTATAAGTGTATTCAGAATGACTCTTTAGATATTTAAATCAACCTTCCTTGTTTTAAATCCTTTAATTCTTGAGGAAAATTGAGGATGACCATTTGCAGATAATCTTACTTCAAGCTACATGCAGTAATGGGGAGTGGGAGTTACTAAACTGCAGTACTCTGCTTAGTTTCCTGTTTTTCTTATAAATGAGTATTCTTTCCATTCACAAAAGGCTCTCTGTCCTGCCTAATAACTTCAGTTGCACCACATCATCTCAGTTGCTGAGTGTGCAGGTAGACAGCTGTGGCATATTTTGCAATGTATTTTTTTTTAAAGCAAAATTTGTGAGAGCTTTGAGGAGGTAGCATTCATGAAATCAGCATTCTCTCCATCCTCAACCCTGAATGGTGAGTAAAGGACCTTCAGATGTATACCTCTGTGAAACAAGGACGTGGCATATTGGTGTGGTGGATAATATTTTTAAAAATCAGATTTCATTTTTAGAGATGGAAGGAATGGACATTAACTAGAAAAGGTTGAGCACTTCTGCGTCCCCTATATTTCCATGGTAGAGGCTCAACGAGTGCTCATCAGTGGTTCCTCATCAAAATGGAGAGGGGTATTGAGTGGGGTTCTGCAAGGTTTGGTCCTCAGCCCTGTACTTTCCAACATTTTTATTAATGATTTAGAGGAAGTGGTGGAAAGAATGCTTATCAGATTTGCTGGTGACACAAAATTGGGTGGAAAAGCTAATAGAAGACAGAAACAATCCAAAATGATCTTGATAAGTTTGAAAACTGGGCAAAAAAAAAAAGAAGAACAATGCAATTTAACAAAGGCAAGTGCAAAATTCTTCATTTAGGAAAGAAATGCACAGGTATAAGATGGGGGATACCTGGCTTGACAATAGTACATGTGAAAAGGATCTTGGAGTTGGAGTTGATCACAAACTGAATATGAGTCAGCAGTGTGATGTGGCTGCAAAAAAGGCAACTGCAATTTTAGGGTGCATCAATAAGAGTATAGATTCAAAATCACAGGAAGTAATCGTTCCACTCTACTTTGCGCTGAATTACCTCTAATACTGTGTCCAGTTCTGGACACCACACTTTAGAAGGATTCAGATAGATTGTAACAAGTTCAAAGAAGGGCAACAAAGATGATCAGGAGACTAGAAGCTAAGTCCTACAAGGAAAGATGGAAGGAACTGGGTATGTTTAGCCTTGAGAAGAGAAGACTGAGTGCAGGGATATGATAGCGCTTTTCAAGTACCTAAAGCAGTGGTTCCCAACCTTGGGTCCCCAGATGTTGCTGGACTACAGCTCCCACCATCCCTTGCCATTAGCGATGCTGGCTGGGTATGCTGGGAGCTGTAGGCCAGCAACCACTGACCTAAAGGGATGTCACACAGAAGATGGCTGCAATCTGTTTGTAATAAATAGGAAGTCAGGGAGGAAGTAGCTTGCAAGCCCAAAGCTTGCTCATGCAACACCCAACAGTGGTTTAGCATTACATGTGAACAGAAACAAAATTAAGCTTGTGTTTAATGCTCTCCCGCTGAAATTAGTAGGACTTCAAAGTGCACAACTGTGGCTCAATTTTGTCCAAACGTATTAAGACAATTTGGGACATATTTCATACAGCATTTCTTTCTGCCTAGATTAACTATGTACACCTAATTTGATTCTGTATTACTTTTTAAATTTCTTTTTTGTTGTAAACTAGAAAGAGGGAGAAAAGATATAAAAATCTTAATCAGTAATAGTAGTAGTAGTAGTAGTAGGCGATCACTCATGACCGAGTAAGATTGTCTTCCAGGATAAAATTACAAAAAGAAAATTATATAAAGAGGAAATTCTAAAAAAGTGTGTAGACTCTAGCTATGGGTCCGTAAGTGACTGTGGAGGCCAATTCCAGATCCACACAGCTTCCCACAGTGAGGATATAGGTTGCCAGATGGAAGATGGTCCTGTAAAGGATTCGTTTGACGTGCTTTTCGCTTAGCACGTTTCTCCCTTTCACCTTGCACTCGGGCTTCTTCAAAGTCCATGGAACCTTTGTGAAAGGCCAACCTCCATGTATTACTTTTGAAATTTCTTTTTTGTTGTAAACTAGAAAGAGGGAGAAAAGATATAAAAATCTTAATCAGTAATAGCCCAGTGGATGTCTACTACATCTTCCTGTTCCGTAAGAGAAAGAAATCAAAGGTTGCCATGCCCCTTCCTTCCTGACTGTGTTTTCTGTATTTTATGGCTTTCTTTTATTATTGTGCTTTCCCCCCAGTACTTAATCCCAATGACAGCTGCTGGAATTCTGCAGGCTGTTTTCTAGCAGCATTTATTTCTTTACACCTTAAAGAAAAATCAATATGAAGGCACACCTACTACATGATGGCTTACTCAGTCCGGTAAAGCTGAAAATAAAGAGTGAAAACATTTGTTCTGTAGGAAATTGAGCAACACATAAAGTGATCTGCACAATCAAGACCTGATATCTGTTGTGACAACAGCGAGTCATTTTTGTCTACTGTGCAGCTTTCAATTTATCCTACAATTTTAGTGGGACTGGGAAGTTGGAACTCTGACATCCGTTGTATTGAATCTGTTTAGTGCCTCTGTCATTTTCTCCCCAAAACCAACCATCCCATTAGCTTCAGGCAGCAAAAGAATTCTGGTTATTGTCTAAAGCCATTTTTTGCCCTAGTCTTTGCCTCTGGTGCTTATTCCCAGGAAAGTTTCCTATGATTTCAAATTGGATAGGACAGTGAACTGCAGCAGTCCTTCCGGGGGTGTGCTCTAGGGGAGGTGTAGGAAGACTCTGTTTTGTTGTTTGTTTTTTAACGAGAACCCTGATATCCAACAAGGAGACCCAAATGCACAGTACCGGGCTAGAAGTAGTATATAAGTGTTACTAATAAATAAAATAAAGAAGCCCCACTTTGAGGCATGCATTCACCCTCCCTTGCTTACCCACATGGAGTGCCTTGTTCTTGCACCCACAGTTGCAGAGTGGCTTTGAAGTTCCTGTTGGGTCTTTTTGTCTGGAATCCTGAACGTTCTGAGATGACACGTGTTAGCAATATGTCCTTGTTACCACTGCCATGTAGCCCAGCGTAATATTTTATTGTAAAGTGGCCTTGATAATTTGATTGAAGGGCAGGATGATGATGATGATGATGATGATGATGATGATGATGATGATGATGATGATGATGATGATGATGATGTGGCGGCGGCTGTATGGCTTATCTCACTAGGAGTAGAAACAACATTTTCCTTCCTGTGCCAAAAAACACACATTTAGTATAAATTCGGGTGACCATAGTGCTTTTGCCATTCTGTTGGACTTTTCCCTCTACTGACCCAGTCGTACATTTCTCTGTCATTGTTCAGTCCCTCCCCACTCAGCAGTTTATCATTCAGTCTGATTTTTTTAAATAGAACTTTCCTCTTGTATGCTGCAATGGGAAGGGTTGTGGTGTTCTGAGGCACTGGGTCTGCCAGATGGCCTTACTTTAAAGGGCCAGATCGTAGCCTGAATAGTGTATGTAATGCATGTCGCGTAATGCTTTGTGGCATTTGAAATAAGTCCAGTACTGAAGCAAATAGCTCCCGTGGTAATCCAGATGAAACTTGACTGTGGTGAATTTCAACTAGGAAGGAAGGAGAAATTTGGCATTCTAAATTAGCAGCCACTAGACTGTGTTCTCTCTTGCACACTTAAAAGGAAGAACAAGTGCAAATACTCAGGCTGAGTGCCTGAGATATGGCAGAGCACTTTGGAATGATTTAACACAGGGTTAATGACAGCTTGAAAAACAAGGACATGGTTTCCTTCTTTCTGTGAACAAATCACTGCACTAAAAATGCAGATGGAAAAGATCAAGAAATGCCTAGAAGTGATGACAGGTTTATAAGCACTCTTGGTACCAAGAACTAAAAATGACTGCCTTTTTGAAGAGGTCTCCTTGCTTGACAGTAGTAGTTGGATGTCTTTGGTTTGTTCTTTTAAAACTTGGAGAATGAAAATTCTGCAAGGCTTATTTAGGGCAATCAGCCAGTCAAGAGGTTTTTTTAAATTTAAGTGCCCTTACTCTTAACTGATGATTTAGTCAGCTAAATAGCCATTAAAGGATTTTTTTTTAAAGGTGATATTTTGAGGATAACTATTTTTCTCAGCTTAGAGGCGATTTATTGTTTGGAAAATCCTTTCTAGCAAATGCAATCAATACATAGTTAAAGATTTGTGCAAAATTAATATTTTTCATCAATGAACAAATCACACCAGTTAATAAGTGCTTTTATGCCAGAGATGGCCAAAGACATTTTGGGACCTGAGGCAGGAAGTCCAAATGGTGATCACAGGGGGATAAAAATAAAACCGTAAGCTAAATGATTGCTGTCCTTTTAATGCAGGGCTGGGGGAACCATAGGCCCAGGAACCAAATCTGGCCCTCCTGGGTTTCTCAATCTAGCCCTCCAGGGTCCCCCAGATGGCCACGCCCTTTCCCCCAACCACCAATCACTTGGTACTTTCCCAGCTTTTATGTAGTCCCCCCCCCCCATTCTAAAAGGCTGGAATGCCTCTCCCAAGGCTTAGTTCCTGGCAGAAATAACTCGTAAGCTGCAGCATGCTGGTATGTTTTGTATTTTTGCCCCACCCCTTTTGCCTTTAGGCCCCCCCACGCCCTTTGCTTTCAGCACTGCCCACCACTGGAATGCAGCCCTTGGGCTAATAGAGGCCCCCCACCCTTGTTTTAATGGGACCCCAAAATCTTCTACTGCTGCCGCCTGCTGCCGTCCAAAGTGATTGGTTGCAAAGTAGACTGCAAAGTGATGTGCTGGTTAGGAAGTCTGCCCCTTGTTACTGCTGTCTTCAACCACATGGACACATTAAAATTAATTAAAATTGATGTGTTTTAAAATCAAAATAACCATGAGGTGCACATGCCTAGAGTCTCCTTAGCAAGTTTCAGGTGTCGCCTCCTGCTGCTGCCGCTGCCGTCACCCCTCTCTCACCAGACCATCGCGGCTGGAGGAAGCCGCACAGGAGCAGAGAGGGAGGGAGAGCAAGCCGGCACCTGCGTCCGCCTGGGACCTGGGCGGGGTTCTACTTGCCGGCCCTTCATCTGCCAGCGCAGCCCAAGGTGGCAGCCTTGGGCGGCGCCCTTGGGTGACACTGAAGGGCGGCGCCAAAGGGCATTGCCCGTTTGGCGGCACCTGTTTGGTGCTGGTGCCGGGCTCCTTGTCGGAGCCAAGGGAGGATGGAATGAGAGCAGCTGCCTGAAGCAGGAGTGGCTGCCTGAGGCACCACGTACACCCCACCCCTCTGGGGGGGATTTGAAGGCACTCTGAAGTAAACTGGGTACAATGTGTGAGGGAGCAGCGATATGTGTTGTGCGGGGCAGAGGGAGATATGGCGATGGCAGGGTGAAGTGCCGTTACAGGGGAAGGAGAGATAGATTCATAATACCTCTCTTACCTTCCAATCACCCTGCCAACCAAGGGAACTTGGAGAACGAACCAGACAACCCGCAGAACCTCTCCTTGCTCCTATGTAATGTTAAAAACAAAACAAACATCAGTTAAAAACAAAACAAACATCATCTAGGAACTCCTCTTAGATGCGGAGGCTGACCTGGCATGCTTCACAGAGACCTGGCTGGGAGATTATAGTGGCCCGACATGGGTCCAGGCCCTCCCAGCTGGGTACTGTGTTAGTGAGCAGGTGAGGGAAAGTGGGCGGGGTGTGTGGAGTGGCTGTGATCTATAAAGACAATCTTAACCTGACCAGACTTCCTGTTCAGGAGCTGAATCACATTGAGTGTGTGTACCTAAGCCTGAAGACCAAGGATAGACTAGGGATTCTGTTAGTGTACCGGCCACCACGCTGCCTAACAGACTCCCTGGCCGAGCTCACAGAGCTGGTCTCGGAGTTGGTGTTGGATTCGCCCAGGCTTTTGGTTTTGGGCGATTTCAACATCCCATTCGGGACCGGGTTTGTCAGGTGCAGCTCGGGAGTTCATGGCGACCATGACAAACATGGGCCTATCCCAATTGGTCTCTGGTCCTACCCATTCAGCAGGTCACACCCTCGATGCTATTTTCAGCTCCGAACACACAGATCTGTGGGCAGAGGTGATAAATACCTCTGTGTTGTCATGGACAGATCATTTTCTGGTTAGGGCTAGTATCACGGCTACTATCTGCCCCTGCAGCGGTGGCGGACCTATTAAAATGGTCCACCCTCGAAGGCTGATGGATCCTCTTGGATTCCAGAATGCCTTAGAGGGATCTATGGCTGGTATCGTTGACGGTCCTGTTGAAACCCTTGTTGACAGATGGAATCAAGACCTAACTAGGGCTATTGACACGATCGCCCCCAAACATCCTTTCCGGCCCGCTTCTAACCGGGCACCCTGGTATACAGAAGATCTAAGGGAGCTGAAGCGGAAAGGACGACGACTGGAACACCGATGGCGGAAAACTCGACTCATATCTGACAAGACACGACATAGAAAACATCTTCGCTCCTATGGGGTGGCAATACGTGCAGCGAAGAAAGCTTTCTTCTCTGCACGCATTGCGTCTGCAAATTCACGTCCAGCTGAACTATTCAGGGTGGTGAGGGGTCTAACGCAGACAACTTCCCCCCTGAACCTGCTTTTAGAGTCTACGGTTGTTCGCTGTGATGCCTTTAACGATCATTTCACAGATAAAATCTCTCAGATAAGAGCCGACTTGGACGCCCTCGTTGTAGCAGAGGCAGACAATGGAGTGTCCAGTAACTCCACAAGTAGGATTACACTGGATCAGTTTCAGTTGGTAAGTACCGAGGACGTGGACAAGCTGCTTAGTCGAGTGAGGAGGACCACTTGCCCTCTCGATCCCTGTCCTTCCTGGTTGGTCGTCCAGGGAGGAGATGCAGTTAGACGACAGTTACAACGTATTATTAATGCATATCTCCAGGGAGGGAACCTTCCATCATGTTTAAAAGAAGCGGTGGTACGGCCGCTTCTTAAAAAGCCCTCCCTGGATCCCCTGGACTATAACAACTATAGACCAGTATCAAATCTCCCATTTTTGGGCAAGGTGATTGAGAGGGCAGTTGCCTTCTAACTCCAAGCAGTCTTGGATGACACTGATTTTCTAGACCCATTTCAAACCGGCTTCAGAGCAGGATACGGAGTTGAGACTGCTATGGTCACCTTAGTGGATGATCTATGCCTGAGTACCGACAGGGGGAGTGTATCCTTGTTGGTGCTTTTGGACCTCTCAGCGGCTTTCGATACCATCGACCATGGTATCCTTCCGGAACGCCTGAGGGGATTGGTAATTGGGGGCACTGTGCTCCAGTGGTTCCGGTCCTATCTCTTGGGTAGGTTCCAGATGGTGATGCTTGGGGATAGCTGCTCCTCAAAAAAGGAGCTGCTATGTGGCGTGCCACAAGGTGCCATTCTGTCCCCAATGCTATTTAATATTTACATGAAACCGCTGGGAGAGATCATCCGGAGGCATGGGGCGGAGTGTTATCAGTATACTGATGACCCCCAAATATATTTCTCTATGCCTTCGGTAACAGCGTCAGCTAAGGATAGTGTGTCTCCTCTGAATGAATGCTTGGAGACTGTAATGGGCTGGATGAGGAAAAACAAACTGAAGCTGAATCCAGACAAAACGGAGGTGCTTGCTGTCAAAGGCCACAACCTGGGTTTGGAGGTGTGTCAACCAGTTCTGGATGTGGTTACACTCCCCCTGAAAGACTGTGTTCGCAGTCTGGGGGTGCTTCTGGACCCGTCGCTTCAAATGACAGCTCAGATAGATGTGACGGCTAGGAGTGCCTACTATCAGCTCCGGCTAATACGCCAGCTGCTCCCCTTCCTAGAGTTGGAAGACCTAAAGATGGTAGTGCACGTGCTGGTAACTTCGAGGCTTGACTTCTGCAATGCGCTGTACATAGGGCTACCTTTGTACCTAGTTCAGAAACTTCAATTGGTGCAAAATATTGCAGCCAGATTGGTACATCTAGAGGTGCCCATATTACACCAGCTTTAAAAGCATTACACTGCCAATCAGTTTCCGGGCGAAGTATAAAGTGTTGGTTATTACCTTTAAAAGCCCTACATGGTTTGGGTCCGGGTTACCAGCAGGATCGCCTTCTCCCGTACAATCCGCCCTGCACACTTAGGTCCTCTGGGAAGAATTTACTCCAGTCAGCCAAGACTAGGCTGGCGAGTACTACCCAGAGGACCTTCTCTTCTGCTGCTCCCAGACTGTGGAATGGCCTGCCGGAGGAGACTCGTCAACTAGATAGTCTCTTGGCTTTTAAAAAGGCCATAAAGACTGACCTCCTCCTTTTTTGAGGAGCAGCTATCCCCAAGCATCACCATCTGGAACCTACCCGAGAGATAGGCCTACCCAGTGGAATTTTAAGAGTTTTTGGGATACTTTTAAAGGTTTTTAAGAATATTTTAATAATATTTACTATGTTTTTAACTAGGTATGTATTTTATATTTACGGTTGTTCCCCGCCTTGATCTGAGTGGAGAGGCGGGTAAGAACTACTACTACTACTACTACTTCTTCTTCTTCTTCTTCTTCTTCTTCTTCTTCTTCTTCTTCTTCTTCTTCTTCTTCTTCTTCTTCTTCTTCTTCTTCTTCTTCCTGGAATGGGCCACCTCACCTTCTTTAATAGCAGAGCTAGCCTTACCACTATATGGACATCCCCCACCCCGCCCACCTGTGTTCACTGAATGCATAGATGGGGGGATTGGATGTTCCTTCTGGCCATGCCCCCCCCCCCACATCTACATGTTTGGTATCCGTGTGAAAGGGGCCTACATACATACATCTCTTCCACATAATTGGGAACTCTGGCTTCTGATAGTGTGAAGGAACTTCACATGTATGTTGCTCTGTATGTGTAGGCCTTTTCAGACATACTAAACATGTTGTTGTCAGTGCCGAATTCAAGGTGTTCGTTTTGACCTATACGGCTCCGGTCCAGTCTATCTCAAGGAGCGTCTCCAGCAACACCAAGTGGGCCGCTCAACAAGATCTGTCACAGATGGCCTTCTACTTGTCCCTTCAGCCAGAGCAGCTAGACTGGTGGGGACAAGGAAGAGGGCCTTTTCTGTGGCGGCCCCCATACTGTGGAACTCTCTCCCGAGTGACCTCTGCCATGCCCCCTCTCTGCTGAGCTTCCGCCGCTCATTAAAAACCTGGCTGTTCAGGCGGGAATATGGGGTGGGTTAAGATTTTAAAAAGTTTATACTGTTTTAAATGTATTTTATTGTTTTTATTCGATGTACATCGCCCAGGGTGGCCAGTGGCCGGCCAGATGGGCGATTAATAAATGTAAATAATAAATAATAATAAATAAATAAATATACTAACCTTTTAAATTAAAACACAGGTGTTTCTGATTATTCCAAGATCTGTAATGTTACTGATAGCTAAATAAAGGCTATCTGCAGTTGACTTTAAAAAAAACAAAAAACCCCACATACTCGATGTTAGTATTCAGGTGTTATTTAAAAGTTACTTTTACAACCTGTTTTAACACATCTTCAGCTTTAGGGTCATGTCAAGACTTACTTGTTTTGTATACCTGCGCTGTGTTGCTTATCATTTTTGCTAATCACATATTAATTTGTATTAACGTAATTTGTAATTGGGGGTAGGGCCATATCGGGTATGCAGACCTGGGTGCCCTAATACTTATTGGTCAGTGATTTGTAATGTGCTGTGCTTCTTCTGAAGCAGTGTTCTCCAACCTTGGGTCCCCAGATGTTTTTGGCCTACAACTCCCAGCATGCCCCAGCTATGCTGGCTGGGGCATGCTGGGAGTTGTAGGCCAAAAACATCTGGGGACCCAAGGTTGGGGAACACTGCAGTCTAAAGCAGTGGTTATGCTTTCTTTTTGAGAGCTGGCTGATTGGAGAAGCAAAGGAAGGAAAAGAGGAAGGGCACCCATCCAGAAACAGTAAGATAGGAGATTTCAAAGATGCACTGGAAATATGTTTTATTTAGCCCAATGTGTTTTAAATCAATGAATCCTTTCAAAGGGACAGTGGTTGAATAAAGCTATCACGATTGCCAGGGCTTGGAACCCACAAGGCAAGAGGGAGGCTGCAACAGAGAGATCTAGTTGCAGTAAATGTGATTGGGTCAAGGATATCAGGTTGAGTCTGTCAGGTCACTATAAGTCAGGTCCAGTCAAGTATGTCAGGTTAAGGGCAGTCGGGTCACGATAAATCAGGTCCCTGAACTATCAGGACCATGGATAGCTCCCAGTGTGCTCAGCTGAGCTGGAAAACGATGTCTCAGCAAAAGTCTTCAGTCAACTGAGGCCTTACTGGCAAAACTTGGTCTTCCAGTGGCTTCACCCCTGCTGACTGGATGCTGAGTGTAATGCTCAGCCTCAAAGAGCGTTGCTGTTTCTGCAATGTCTTGCTCCCGCATGGCTAACCAATAGGAGAAGCTGCAGGAGAGTCATCCCCAGAGTCAGAGGCTGATGGGAGGACTACGTTCTCAGGCTCGGAAGGTACAGGGGTGGGCGGGTACCAAAGGCTTCTCCCAAAGTGGTGTGACCTGTGACTCATCTGAATCTGCCTTGAGGCATTGGAAGCAGGGGACGTGACAAAAGGAGCTGTCTGTACTATCTCAGAGTTGTCAGGCTCCTTGTGTAACCAGTGACCCTGAAAAATATTTATTGACTTGGAAAGCATTGTTATAACTGGAGAAGCTGAGAGGTTTTAGCAGGACATATATTGCTCTTCCCATCTCACTGCCCACCTTCTACCACTGGTTTAAACAGTGGTGTATGCAGTCAGTGTTCAGTGCATGTTGCACTTGGATAAACTAAATCATCAGAGGCACATTTTATTTTTAACATTCAGTAAGAGAATTTTAGCTGGTAGGCCTGCAATAATTTATGAGAATATGAGTTGCAACTAACCTGAAACAGCCTGCATCACAAAATATATCAAGGATATGCAAGGTTGGGTCTGAGGGGGAAGCAAATGATCCTTCTGGCTAGGTTCTGGTGATCCCTCTGAAATAGGCAGAATATCGAGATCACCTGCAGTAAGGATGCACATTTGGGTACACATGTCAGTCAGATTATCTTCAGGCATAATGGGACATACTGTATCTGCGTAATTTTCTCTGAACACATTTGGAGGTGTATTGTATATTTGAGTACAATACGCCTCTCATTGGGTTTTAAGGCAGCTAAGGGCCTATTCACATAACAACCATCTGAAATGATAAGAGGCTGTGATAAACTTGCCCATGATTAAGGATTACTATGTATGATAAGGCTCAGTCTGTGACATATACGTCACAGGCCAGGCATGAGAAACATGGTTGGGTGAATCAGCTGAATTTATTAGATCTAAAGCTAGTGTGGTATACTGGACAGAATGTCAGAGTGGGCCTGGGTTCAAATCCACACTTAGTTTTGCAATTCACTGGGTGACATTGGGTCAGTTATTACCTTTCTGTCTAACCTCCCTCACAGGTTTGTTGAGAGGATACAGTAGGGGAGCACGTTCCATATACTGAATGGAAAGTCAGTAAAATAAAGAAGACATATTAAACATGTTAACTTGCCCATACAATTTACAGAAATATTTTTATCCTATCTACATGCACAACCTCATAACCAGACAACCAACAATAGCCTTGCAAACTGAAGGAAAACTGAACACTCACAAACAAGCACTAGTTCAGAAGGTAACTGAGAAGATAAATCCACAATGTAGTTTATTTTATTTATATATATATATATATATATATATATATATATATATATATATATATCTTCACTGCCTTTCAAGACCATAGGCTTCCCAGTGCAGCTTAGAATATAAAATAGTAAAATTCAATATCAGCGAATTGTAAAACCACCTTAAATTTAAACAATTTAAAAATGAGCCACTTAAAATACATCATGGTGGTTTTACTCTCCATCACCACTCAACAGGAAAGAATTTGGCCCTTATCAAGCTGGCTAGTGATGCTGGGAAGGTTAACAGTTGCCTCATCCAATCTCATGTCCAATATAACATCTCACTTGCTTGAATAATCTCCAAACAGAAACAAGAGTACAAGCAGTCATTGGTGGCAAATGTCACTGCCTAGGACTGCACACAACTCCATCTTGTTTGCTGCAGGGAACAGGAAGCGCTTCCTGTATGTCACCTGTCTACCTGCTGTTAAAGACACTGCGAGAGATTGGACGCCAGGTTTAGAAACTTTTTTTAAAAAGTTTCATAATAACAGTTAACTAATTTGTTTTTTTAATTAGCATACGTATCACACCAGCGGATGATTCAAGTATCTATTTTGTTCTGATAAACATAATGCTTTAAAAATACTTACAGTATTACTGTTTTGACAATATTAACAATACTTGACCATTTAATTGTCCATGTTTTTTGACTGGTCAGATGCCCCAATAGTCCCTGTTGACCAAGGACAGTCCTGATTTTCTTCTATCCTTTGTAAATTTAGCTTTTGGGGATATATATTTATATTTTTGTTTTGTACAAATTGCAACAATTGAAATTCTTCCAATTTTTAATCCCCTTCCCCTGGGCTTTTAGAACTTTAAATATATCAGTGTGTCTGTGAGAGGAGAAGAGATGCATCTTCCTTTTATTCTAGCTTAGCCTGCTCCAACCTGGCACCCTCCAGATGTGTTGGACTACAACTCCCATCATCCCACTGAGCACAACCACTGGACATGTTGGGTGGGGATGATGGAAGTGTAGTCCAACACATCTGGAGGGTGCCAGGTTGGAGTATATGGGCAGACATTTCACATGCTGTAGCTGGTGAGGTCAGGAACTTGTAGGTCAGTTATGTTTTTCTTGTGTATCCTTAGCCAAAAGAACAAACGATTGCAGAATAAATGATGAACATATAAAGCAGAGAAGAGTACTGTCATGCATGACAAGCACACACACATACATAGAATCATAGAAAAGTAGGAAGGGGCCTACAAGGCCATCGAGTCCAACCCCCTGCTCAATACAGGAATCCAGGTCAAAGCATCCCCGACAGATGGCTGTCCAGCCGCACCTTGAATGCCTTCAGAGTGGGAGAGCTCACCACCTCCCTAGGTAGTTGGTTCCATTGTCTTATCGCTCTGACAGTCAGGAAATTTTTCCTGATGTTTAGGTGGAATCTAGGTTCCTGTAACTTGAGCCCATTATTCCGTGTCCTGCAAACTGGGATGATCGAGAATAGATCCTGGCCCTCCTCTGTGTGACAACCCTTCAAGTACTGGAAGAGTGCGATCATATCTCCCCTCAGTCTCCTCTTCTGAAGGCTAAACATGCCCAGTTCTTTCAGTCTCTCCTTATAGGGCCTTGTTTCCAGTCCCTTTATCATCCTTGTTGCCCTCCTCTGAACCCTCTCCAGTTTGTCTACGTCCTTCTGAAAGTGTGGTGCCCAGAACTGGACGCAGTATTCAAGATGAGGCCTAACCAGTGCCGAGTAAAGGGGAATTATCACTTCACGTGATTTGGAAGCTATACTTCTATTAATGCAGCCCAAAATAGCATTTGCCTTCTTTGCAGCCACATCACATTGCTGGCTCATACTCAGTTTGTGATCTACCACAATTCCAAGATTGTGGTATTGTTGAGCCAAGTGTCCCCCATTCTGTAACTCTGCATTTGGTTTCCTTTCCCTAGGTGCAGCACTTGACATTTATCCCTATTAAATTTCATTCTGTTGTTTTCAGCCCAGCGCTCCAGCCTATCGAGGTCGCTTTGAATTTTGTTTCTGTCCTCCAGAGTATTAGCTGTTCCACCCAACTTTGTGTCATCTGCAAATTTGATAAGCGTTCCCTGCACCTCCTCATCCAAGTCATTAATAAAAATGTTGAAGAGCACTGGGCCCAGGACCGAGCCCTGTGGTACCCCGCTCGTTACCTCTCCCCAGTTTGAGTAGGAACCATTGATAAGCACCCTTTGAGTCTGATTCTGTAGCCAATTGTGGATCCACCTGATAGTTGTTCCATCTAGCCCACTTTTAGCTTGCTAATCAGGATATCATGAGGCACTTTGTCGAAAGCTTTGCTGAAGTCCAGATATATTATGTCCACAGCGTTCCCATAGTCCACAAGGGAGGTTACCCGACCAAAAAATGAGATCAGATTAGTCTGGTAGGATTTGTTCTTGACAAATCCATGCTGGCTTCTAGTAATCACTGCATTGCTTTCAAGGTGCTTGCAGACTGACTTTTTTATAATCTGCTCCAAAATTTTCCCAGGGATTGATGTCAGACTGACTGGCCTATAGTTCCCAGGTTCCTCCTTCTTGCCCCTTTTGAAGATGGGAACAACATTTGCCCTCCTCCAGTCGTCTGGCACTTCACCTGTCCTCCATGATTTCTCAAAGATAATAGACAGTGGTTCTGAGAGTTCTTCTGCCAGTTCCTTTATTACTCTAGGATGCAGCTCATCAGGCCCTGGAGATTTAAACTCGTTCAGAGTAATCAGGTGCTCCTTGACCATTTGCCTATCAATCTCAAGCTGCAATCCTGCCCCTTCAGTCTGCTCTTCAGGTTTGCCAGGGGGATCATAGACCCTCTTTTGGGAGAAGACCGAGCCGAAGTAGGAATTGAACACTTCTGCCTTTTCCTTGTCTTCTGTTATCAATTTGCCATCCTCATTGCGTAGCTGAACCACCATTTCTTTCCTCTGTCTTTTACTATGCATGTATCTGAAGAAAGCTTGTTGTTTTTAGCATCCCTCGCTAACCTTAGTTCGTTCTCAGCTTTAGCCTTCCTGACACTATTCCTGCAGTTCTGTGCTACCTGCCTGTACTCTTCCCTTGTAGCCTGGCCTTCCTTCCACTTCCTATACGTGTCCTTTTTTGTTTTCAGGTCATCTTTGAGTTTATTGTGAAGCCACATTGGCTTCTTATGTTGCCCTATGCCTTTTATCCTTGTGGGAATTGTTTGCAATTGTGCCTTTAAAATTTCCTTTTTTAAAAACTCCCACCCATCCTGGGCTCCTTTTCTCATTAGAGTCGCTTGCCATGGGACCTTACTTATCATTGTTCTGAGTTTGTTAAAATTGGCTTTCCTAAAATCCAGGGTACGCGTTTGGCTACACTCAGCTTTTGCTTCCCTTAGAATCAAGAACTCTCAAGTATAACATGGTCACTTTCCCTCAGAGTTTCCGAAACTGCCACTTTATCCACTAACTCGTCTCTGTTGGTTAGAATGAGGTCAAGGATAGCCGATCCTCTAGTTCCTTCCTCCACTTTCTGTAGGAGGAAGTTATCAGCAGCACAACTCAGGAATTTCTTGGAGGGGCCATGTTTGGCTGAATAAGTCTCCCAACAGATATCAGGGAAATTGAAGTCCCCCATTACTACCACATCATGCCTCCTTGAAACAATGGCAATTTGCTCTTCAAAAGTTTCATCCTCGTCTTCTCCTTGATTGGGTGGTCAGTAGTAGACTCCAACCGCCATGTTCGTTTTATTCTTTGCCCCCTTTATTTTAACCCAGATGCTCTCAATGGGGCTGCCAAGCTCCTCTTCCTGTATCTCTGTGCAGAGATACGTATCTTTAACATACAGCGCAACTCCACCTCCCTTTCTGTTGCTTCTGTTCCTTTTGAACAAGTTATACCCTTCAATTGCTGTATTCCAGCCATGGGAGTCATCCCACCAGGTTTCAGTTATCCCTATCAAGTCGTATTTGCCCTCATGTATCAAGAGTTCAAGTTCGTCCTGTTTATTGCCCATACTCTGGGCATTAGTATAGAGACATCGAAGACTATGTGCTTTATAGTCCAACTTTTTTCCTACATTTTGTGGTAGACTATCATTGGGCACCGCTGGAGCTGTTCTCTCCGTTGTGGCACAGAGGCCTTCTTCCATTGTTACCCCTGAGTTTATGTCTCCCTCCCCTGTTGGATTCAGTTTAAAGCCCTCTTGATTAAGTTCCTCATGCTGTGGCCAAACACATTCTTCCCAGTCTTTGTGAGGTGCAACCCATCCTTTGCCAGCAGTCCATCTTCCAGGAAGTTAGAGAGAGGGGCTTAGTGGTTATGGAGTGATCTGTGCTGTGTGACAATAGGGCTGTTACAGTATCACAGAGGTGTCTCTTAAACATTGGATGGCATCTGTTTGCAGTGCTTCTGACCTTTCTTGTAGAAAAGGTATGAATAATATGTCTGCCTTCCCCAAACTGGCATCCTCCAGATGTGTTAGACTACAACTCCCCCGCTGGATGGCAAAGGCTGGTATAGGTTAATCTGGAATGGGGGAAGCTGGTATGTGGAGGACCCTGGCTTTTGAGAGAGAATTTGATTAGATTGTTCCAACTCTGTGCTTCTGTGTATTACAGTGCTTTTGGGAAATGTGTCTTTTTATACTACGGCTGAACAGGGTTGCCATTTGAGGAAGGAATACAGGTTGGCAGCCATCTACCCAGCATATAGTGACCTCTGCCTCTTTGAAGAAAAATATGTTATGTACTCCTGCTAATGTTCCATCACTTCAGTTTTAAACTGACTTTTAAAAAATTGATTGTTTTTATTGTTCTTGCAGTCTAAGCATGAATGTTATTTGGGTCACTGATTTGGGAGAAGAAAGGGGCAGCTAGTTGACTCCTACTTTGTATATGCAATGACATAAAATTCCAAGCTCTGGATACTAAATCTGTCTTTTTCTGTTATGTGCCATTAACAGGAACCCCAAGGGGAACATCCTCTCCTTCCTTTATGACAACGAAAGCTAAATTTAATTAAACAGGCTCCTCAATCCAATTTAAACTTTCTAGCAGTGGGGAGCTAGAATTAAGAATCTTTCCAACAATAATTAACATGTTTCATCGACTCACAGCTCCTTCATCCCCCTCAGCAGCAGTTTTAGGACTGTTCAAACCTCCCCTACAGGTTTCATTTAGAGTTAAATACCTGATTTTCTAGCTCAGAAACTACTAAATCTTGCAAACTGTTAATAAACTCTACAGTATTTTACTATTTTGAAAGCATATGCAGATTTGTCAACCCCACATTTTCAGAAGTTAAAGAAGGTCCTGATTTTAGGCTGATTTGCCCCTGAGTAAATCTCACTGTAGTTATTAGGTTTGTCAGTAAATATGTTTGTGTAGAATACAGCCAGTTTAAGATAAAATCAGCCCAAATAGCAATTCGGAATGTTATTGGATTCTAAATGTTTGATACATGTTTGTATTTTTAAACTTTTTCTTCATAAGCATGAAGAGTGCATTGTCAAAAACTGTATTCCTAATATTACAATTGTTTGACTTTAAAAAAAAATCCTACAGTTTTGAGAATCAGCAATGTGTATGTAAAGGGCATTCACTAGTGTCTACTATTGTTGTACTGTACTATATAACTTGTGCATCATTTTCTGTTTTGCTTGGGACATCACTTAATATTAATTTACTCAAGGAAGGTAGTGATGGCTACATTTGGGCATCAGTCTAAACCACCTTCTCCCTCCCTCTCTCTGGCATGGCTGTGAGGAGGAATTTGTAAGCTTTTGCTTCTGATTCCCATTAACCACATTTTAATGTGTTGTCCAATGCCTAAACTCTGATTAATGATAAATATGGTTTGTTTGAGCAAGCCAACTTCTGGACCCATAGTTTGAAGTTGGCTTGTTTCGAACAAATCATAGTTAAGAGTAACTACAGTTTGTCAGGTTTGGATGACATGATAAATTGTGATTAATCTAATCTGGAAGTGAAAGCTTCTGAACTTCTTGCACCATGATCAGGAGTGGTGTCTGCTTCTTTCATGTCAAAGGATGGATAGGACCTCAAAATACCAAGAACTGTGAATGTATTTTAATTCCTGTGTTTTAGTTTCTGTTTCCTGCCAGGGAGGGCTGCTCCCTAAAGGGCGAAAACACTGGTTCTCAGAAATCACTACTGTGTTTTGCATGCTCACATACTGCCACAAGGCTGCTCTTTAACACAGTATTTTGCCTTGCAGTCCTACACCATAGGGTACTTTTCCTAGCAACCATATCAGTGCTTTAAACTTCCTTGCTGAGTTTAGAAATAAGAAGCGTGATTGTAATATCATTATGCTTCCAATGCTGGTTTGAGTAGGACAAACTTATAGTGTTAGGTTGGCTATATGCCTGAATTTTTATTTTATGCTATATTGGATATTAATGACAGAGGCTTGGATCCAGAGAAATACAAGCAGAGTTCCTGTTACTGCCCCTTGCAAAGTCACTCCTAAGGATTGGGGAACTCTCAGGAATGGTGTCCAGTGTGGCCTGAGTCCCTTGTGTACACACACACACACACACACACACACACACCACTCTTTAGGGTCAGGGGGCTGTCCAAAATGGTGTGTAATGTGGTACATGTGCTGCAGCCTGGGACAGGAACTGGAGGGAATCAGAAGAATTTCCACCCCTTATTTTATGCTAACAAAAGTGCCTTCTGCCAGCACAAAGAGCTCAGTTGCTGAGTTGAGTGAAGCTTACTCCCAGGTAATTATGTATAATATTGCAACCTTAGCCTCCTGATTCAAAGGGATCCTGACCCTTGCTTGGACGATG
This sequence comes from Shinisaurus crocodilurus, assembly GCA_021292165.1. Classification (NCBI taxonomy): domain Eukaryota; kingdom Metazoa; phylum Chordata; class Lepidosauria; order Squamata; family Shinisauridae; genus Shinisaurus; species Shinisaurus crocodilurus. The sequence continues at coordinate 229,302,377 of CM037879.1, forward strand.
GTCCTATACGTTGTGTTTAAGACTTGCAACCTAATAACCCAGTCCTTTGCATGTTGATTCTGAAATATGTCTCACTGTGTTCGTTGGGACTTACTTCCAGGTAAACCTGCATAGAGTTGCAGCCTAATGGCACAATCCCATACATGTTTATTCAGATGTATCGTTGATTGATTGCAATTAAATGCTAAAATGGTTAGGGAACTGAACCATTTGGGCTCAGTGGTGCTTAATAGTAAAGCTAAATGTTTTCTTGATTCCCCCATCATTTATTTTATACCATGTCATTGCTCTGTCATTGAGACTGCTTTATGTGGTGTGTTTTTCTCTACACTTCCATTATTTGCCCCTTATATTTTAATTGTCTTTGGCAGTGTGCCTCAGATGCAGAGGATTTAGTATGTAGCCTTTAGAGAGAATAGAACCAGTAGCAAAATATGCTAAATATTTTAATAAATGTAAATAAATCTTACGGCATACCAGTGAAAGTGGAGTGGAAGATTGCCCTCCAAAATGCTCTTGTCAATTTTTTTTTAAAGTGCTTTGCAGTTTCAACAGTGCTACAAAGAAAAGAGTCATTTGAAGGAGAGTTATTGAAGTCATTTTCTTTCCCACTTTTAGAACTCTCAGAGCACAAGGGGAGGGGGTGGGAGAATATAGATATTAATTCTAAAGCATCACACAATTGGAAGCAAGGTGTCAAGTACATCCTGGCAGCTCTCGTGGGTTTGCTTAGCCCTCTGTTGCAATTCAGTTGAGCTAGCTGTAGGCACAGGTTTCTACAGGGTCACTGACTATATTAGTTCATTTGCTTTTTAGGATTTCCTTTCAACAGCTGTCAAGAGTTGTTTTTTTTTTTTTTTTTTTTTTAGTTCTGACCTTCTGGGTTATGATGGAGGCTTAAGATAGCATTTGAGGATTGTATTCATGTGTTTGTCATGTCTGAAAACATTTTTACCAGGCAAAATTGGAGAGTGCAATTTGTTCCACATCCACTCTGGACATTGCAGTATATTATTCCTGACTTGCACCTGGCTGCAGTGCAGACAGAGACCATCATAGGATTACAGAAGGACAGAGTTTGTTAACCATAATTAGAGCAATGGCAGTGTTGGGTTCCTTTATGCCATATTATTTCTGTTCCAAGAAAAATCTCACTTAATCCAATTTCATTTCCAGGGTCAATGTGAGAGAGCAAAACTGGAAGCTTAATCCAGGCAAGACATAGGTTCTCCTGCTCAGTCAAACGGCAGCCGGATGGGGTTACACTCCCCCCGAAGACTCAGGCTCGCAGTTTGGGTGTTCTTCTGAACTCAGCCCTGAACCTGGATGCCCAGGTTTTGGTGGTGCCCCCCCAGAAGTCAATTTGTGGTGGTGCCCAGGGCACTTTTTCAAAATGCCAAATGGGCCCACAGGCCCCAAAATTTGGAGATCCCTGGCATACATCTTTGCTTCGTTTGGCTGCTGGCTTTGAAATCGGGCACAAGAGAATTAATTCCAGAGAAGACTGTTCCTTCCCTTGATTTGACCTCATGTTCCCAGATCCCACCAGCCAAAAAGCAAAATACAGACTTTGCTGTGTGATCAACATGGACAGATGTAGTGCCAGCACTTAATTGCTTGCACAGATGGCCAGTTTCTGCAGGAAAGACGGTTCACAAAATGTTACTCAGCACTGCTGCTGGGATATTTCAGGACTACCAAATTGTGGGCAGGCAAAGTGCCATCCATTCAGTGTCCATGAGCATGGCAGCCAAATGGCTATCAGCTCTGATTATGAATAGCCAAGAACAAAAAACAAAGGCTCCTGCAGCTACACAGAGTATTTTGGCATTCTTAACATTACCTTAGTGAGTAGCATCTTAATACAGTCTAAGCAACGGATTTGGGGTTTGTGAGCCAGGATCCAGTTGGATGTTGGGATACAAGATCCATACTTAATTGAGAAGAGTGGCTATATTCATCTGTAGCAACAAAAAGGCAATTAGTGCTGCGTAACATCAGAGACTAACTGGTTTCTTTTGGCAAGAGCTTTAGTAAACTATAGTCTATATCATCAGATGCATGAAATTGACTAAGAATTTGTTGAGTATACCTGTGTGTATATGCACCTGTATTTATATATAAATAAGATTTGAAAAAACAAGTTACCAAAATAATATTCAAATGAGAAACTTTTTATAGTGAGAAAACTACAAATAATTGTGCATTTGCACAATTACGCTTGGTGCACCAGATGCGACCCTTCCTGTATTGGTCTGACTTGACAACAGTTACCCATGGCTTGGTTATATCATGTTTAGACTATTGCAATGTGCTGTATGTGGAACTACCCTTGCAGAGTGTCCAGAAGCTTCAATTGGTGTAAAATGCGCAGCTAGGCTGCTAAGTGGCACATGGAATTGGGATCATATTACACCTGTCCTGAAAGTCCTGCACTGTCTGCCAATTGCTTTCTGGGTTCAAGTCAAGGTCTTAACCTTTAAAGCCCTAAATGACTTAGGACCTGTCTATCTAAGGGACCTCCTGTCTCGCTATGAACCTGCCCAAGTATCAAGATCTGCAGGAAAGGCTCTTTTGAGGGAGCCATTACCTGGAGAGGCCCGTTTCCCAGGCATGCATAAAGGGCTTTCTCCTGGGTTGCTCCCAAACTGTGGAATGTGCTCCCTGAAGAACTATAATGGCCCCCACTCTGTTGGCCTTTAGGAAGGGTATAAAGATGCAAAATAGCCTTTTAAAATGTTTTACTGTTTTAATGTTCTTGGTTTTTTAAATTTTTTATTGTTGCAGGGTTTTATTGTTTTAATAAAACCCTGCAACAATGTTGTACACTTCCTTGATGAATCCTTATGCAAGCTTCCAGAAATGGTGTCAGACTTCTTAATTGCTTTCTGAAGTTTCCTGGGCTAGTTATAAAGCAGGGGTGCAGAACCTCTTTCAGCCTGATGGCTGCATTCCATTTAAGAGAAGCTCTTGGGGGCCACATTCCAGTGGTGGGCAGGGCTGAAAGCAAAAAGTGTGGAGCCAAAATACCAAAAATACAAGCATATTTTATCTTAAAGCTCTTATACTTCCAGTAACTAAACTTTAGGAGAGGCATTTCAACCTTTTAGAATGGTGAAGAACTGTGCAAAAGCTGGGAAACCACCAAACAATTGGTGGGTGGGGAAAGGGGGTGGAGCCAGGGGAAGGAGCGTGACCATCTGGGGAACACCCACGAGGGCCAGATTTGGCCCCTGAGCCTGAGGTTCTACACTCCTGTTATAAAGGTGTGGATGCTTGTCAGGTCCAAATCCAAGGGAAAATATCAAAGCTTTGCTACCAGATAAAGTGGGTGAATACCACTGCTAGCCGCAGCCTGATGATTTAGGACAGCCTTCCTGAACCTGGTGCCCTCCAGAGATGTTGGACGGCAAATCCCATCATTTCCAGTCAGTGGCCGTGCTGGGTGGGAATGATGGGAGGTGCAGTCCAACACCTCTGGAGGGCACCAGGTTGGGAAAGGCTGATTTACGACACAACAATTGGTCTAGCGATGAACAAAGGCTTCAAACCCCAGAGACCATACTTCATCTGTAGCTTGTGCTTCCACTGCCTTCAAATCTCAGACTTCTTTAGATTGATGTAACTTCCAGTGGTTATGTATAATAGATTACAGGACCAAAATGTATTGTATTTCACGTAAATATGCAGCCTAATATTCTTTATCCAGCTAATATGTTACTGTTTCCCCCACTACATGAGGCAGTGTAACATATTTACTGGGATGTGACAGAATTTAATCTGTATACTACTTATAATATATTTTTTATGTGACTAAATGAAATATCAAAGCACTAGTGGCAAAAAGTATGTCAGCCTGGACTGGGTTGTATGTATGATGAATTAGTAGTCAGGAATGCTGCCACTCACCCAGGCATCAAGCAACTGTGCTTCTTCAAAAGCTCCTGAAAGATGATTTGGGAGAGGGCACAGTAAATTGGGAGTGGGGTGCACTGTGCAGCAATTGACTGACTCCTTTCCTGTACTTGCGATTACTCCAGACTGTGAACATGTGCCCCAGAATGGGTCATGTGGAGTTTTGAGTGCAGTGTGATTATTATGTAACCATGCACAGCAAGTTGCTGTTGTGTTCAAGCTATTAAAAGAGTGAGAATACTCACAGGATTTTGTTTTGCTGGTAAGTGGACTAACTGGTTGATGGGAATACAGTTGTCTTGCTGGAGTTAAATGTAATTCTGGGTCACTAAAAGCCTCATAGTAATTAGTAGTAATTTGGTGTTTACCTTCAGTACTGAAAGGGCCCTGCAGTTTGTTTTTGTTGTATCAGCATTAAAAAAAACAAAAAACAAAAAAAACAGCTGGCAAGATAAAAAAAGTTGGCAAAAGTAGCATTTAACTTTATTCCACGTGTGTGTGTGTGTGTGTGTGTGTGTGTGTGTGTGTGTGTGTGTTCTTGCCACTGGTTAACATTCTGCACCCATTTTGTTAAGGAATAGAGAATATAATAGAAAGTAAGGAGAAGAGAAAAGGAAGTATGGATCTGCAAGAATTATTTCTTAAGTGTCTCTCTCAAAACAGATTGCACTATCCCCATAGGAATGTCTTCCTCCAGTTTCACTGTAAGTGATAAACAATTTCTTCAGCACCCGCTGAGCAACCAGTCTGCTCAGATAACAGCCTAGAGGGGTTGTGTTGAAGGAGCTGCCTGACAAAAATCCTTACAAGACTTAGGACACAGAGTGAATTCAAAAAACAAAGATAAATTGGAACACCCCACAATTTAGAATGCACAGGAGCCATATAAAACTGTTCAAGACAGGCATGCAGAGGCCACGTGCAGTATTAAAAGCTGAGGTTAGACAAAAGTCTCAAAAACTCAGTGCCAGGCTAGGGGCAAGTAGACAAGATCTGGTTTTGCTTCTGGACATAGTGATGACTCACACATAAATATACATTACTTAGTGTTTCATCACTCAATGATTTGCAGCTGAATGTGTCAATGCCTCCACTGAAAAGTATTGTGCTTGAGGTCATTACAGGTGATATGAAAGTTCTCTAGAGTTTAAGCCATGAGCTGTTTTACTCATGCAAGTGTCATCACTAGATGTTGCTGTCAATGGGTGTTGGAATATGCATATACAAACTCGCCATAATTCATGACTGTTGGAGAGCTGCTTTTAGAACAGGGATGGGCAACTTGTGGCCCTCCAGAGGTTTTGGCCTACAACTCCCATCATCCCTAGCCAGGATAGCCAATGGTGATGAATGATGGGAGTTGCAGGCCAAAACATCTGGAGGGCCACATGTTGCCCACTCCTGTTTTAGGGGGCTGTTGTCCTTAAGGTTGACCCCTGAGTTCAGTGCTCACTGTTTTTGACAACAGTACAGTAAAAAGAAGACTGAGGGTCAATTCACATTTGTCTGCAGTGATGTTAGGAGCCATTTCCCCATATTGCTCTGGTATTGTACTAGTGAAGGAACCACATTGGTGGGGTAAATGGCATGGCTCCTTCCCTCCCACTTCCCTAGCCAGGTGATGTTCTGGCACTAAAAATAGAAATCAAAGGCTTCTCTGGTGAGGGTACTCCGGTTCCATAACTGAGAAAGCCCTCTCTCTGGTCACCATGACTTTAGATGGCAGGGAGACTGGAGGAGCCTTTGGATGAACAATGAAGGGTTCAAGCAAGCTCAATTCTTCAAGTAGCCAGGCTCCACGCTGTTTAGAGCTGTATGGGTAACAACCAGAACTTTGAACTGTGCCCAGAAATAGACCTGCAGCCAATCCTGTCCCACTATGGTTATGAACAGACATGGCAATTTTATGCAGATAATTTACATGGGCCCACTTTGTAACCTTGATAATACAGAAATGTTTAGCTTTCACAATGAATGTTGGATTATTCCAGCAACTATTGTAAGGATATCCCTATAAATACCACAAAACACTGCAAATAATACATGCATCAGGAATCTATGTTTCAATCTTAATTTTCTATTTTTGTATTTGCGGTCCACACAAGGTTTCTCTTTGGTACTTACATGTAATTGATACAGTGATGAACTACAGTAGCTCAATACAGACATCATGTTACCAAAATCATGGTTTGGGAGGATCAGGAATATGTCATGTGCTCATGCACTCCCTCCCTTCCTCTTTCACAGGGATTCTCTCCTACCTTTTCTAGTTTACATAACCATTAATTGTGTCTTGTGTGGAAGCTGCAGCTAGTGCAAAATGCAGCAGCTAGGATGCTCAGTGGAGCTATACACATATTACACCTGTATTAAAAGAACTCCACTGGCTACTGAGCCATGTTCAAGATTTTGCTGTTGACATACAAAGCCCTAAACAACTCAGGACCAGGATACTTTGCTGATCCTTCTATATACTCAGTCAACTCCTGAGATCTTCTGAGGAAGTCTTACTGGTCGTTCTGCAGCCAACAGAATGTTGGCAGGAAGTAGTGCATAAGTGGGTCTTCTCAGTGGTGGCACCCACCCTTTGGCATGCTCTCCCATGTGTGATTCAAGAGGCAGAAACAATGGCAAGTTTTATATGCCTCTTGAAAACACACCTATTCACACAATCTTTCTCTGTCCTTGGAGGTACTCTGTTACTACCATGTTGTTATTGTTATAGTATTGTTATGTTTTAAAATGTTTTAATGTTTTAATTATGTATATCATAACAGAACAATTGTTATATTGTTCTGTTGTATTTTAATGTGAACCGCTTAGGGATTTTAATATATATAAAGTGGTATATAAGATTTTCAGACAGATAGATAATGTCAGAGTGAGGAAAACTATGAATGGCACTAACTGGGATTGCTGCCAACTTCAAACCATGGTTTAAAATTGGAGGCAATTCCTTGTTAGGGCTCTCACTGTCATAGTGCCTCAGATATGGACTGTAGTTTGCCTGATTCAGATATTCAGAAGGAAAAAGAGGGAAAGAGGGACACCATGAATTCACAGCATATTTCTAATTCTGCAAACTATTGTTTGGAGGACTGGGAACATGACATCTGAATTGAACCAATGTACTATAATGTATAAAAGCTTATGCCATAAGAAAGGTGTTAGTCTTGAAAGTGCCACAAGACTCTTTCTTGAAGTGAACCAAGTTTCCCCCTTGCTGCAAACATTATTCTTTTAAAAATGGAACCTGCTAGCCTACTAGAAACTCTGGACCATTCTTTGTTTGGTTCCCTTCCTAGGCTGTATGAACAAAAGTCTTCATTAATGATCAGAAGAACTGGTGGTTTTGATTAGATTTGGGGAGAGAGATAGTTTACAAGTTAAAATAAATGGAACTTCATCACATCATGTGAGCATACATTTTGAAATTCTATCTTAGGTGATATTGGTAGAGTGATTTTATTTCCACGTCTCCTTGAAAGCCAACCGGGGTGGGGGGGACCTGTCTCTGGAAAGACAATAATCCCTTACATTGGCATTTCCATAATTTATTTTGTTTAATCTCAAGTTTCCTGGTATTTGAAAAGTCTTTGCTAGCTAGGCTCGCAGTGCATATCCTAATAGTGTTTAAAAATCAGTATCAATTGTTTCTGGTTGTGAGAGACTTTTTGAAGCCATACCTTTTCTGCAAGGTCAGGATCAAGAGAGAAGTGTATACAGGCGCTGCACACACACACACACACACACACACACACACACACACTATCACCAGTGGTCGTCTTTCATAAAGTACTCCTCAGAATCTGCAATTTGCTCTTTAAATTGCCCTTGGTTTAAAAGCAGATTGGAGATTTTTTTACACACACACACACAAATTGTTGCCTCTGTGCAGTTGCTATTTTCTCTTGAATGTGTCTTCTAAAAGCTTTCTTTTCAAATAAATTCTCAGGCTGTCTTTTGAACCGAGGGGTGAGGAAAGTGAGATGTTTTGAGGTTCTGCCGAGTATCTTCTGAAAGGCTGACTATGGGAAACAGTTGCATGGATCATGGATCACTTGAGAATGATGAGAATTACATGGTGTTACTGGTCATGGGTCTAGGTGCAAATTCAGGTATGGTTGAAGACATGAGTATTCAACCCCTATGCACATTGTTGTTTAAAGTTCCATTGAAATCAGTGGCATTTCCTAATAGGAAAGTGTTTTACCAAGAAGCAGCAATTTCATCAAACAGCATGGATAGCCATAGTTATTGCCCTGTTAATGGGTTTAGGACTAGGGAATCAATTTATTTGAAATTTGAATGTAGACCTTTTGGATAATCCAGGTACTTCTGTTTTGTGGCACTTGAGAAACAGAAGCCACCTTTCACCCCTATTTGCTCCAGATAATCCAGGCTACTTTCCTATTGCACTGTAATTACTTAATGTGGAATTGCCTTTTGTAGGAAACACAATGAAAAATCCCACACCGTTGTTTAAATCTTGTTGCTACAGATGAACACAACTCTTCTTCTGGAACATAGTGTTATAGTAAACATGTGTGCTTTGCTGCTGATGAATTCTTGTTGATGTTACGACTATCCACTGTTATTTACATATGATTGCACTAATATATATATATGTTTAATTGTGGAAGATTATGGACTGATGGCAACTTGGAAAAAAGGAATATAAATGTTTAGTACTTGGAGTCATAATTTCTGCTCTGTGGACTTTCCCTCTTGTTTCATTTGTTTGAAAAGAAATGAGAAATAAAATGTGTTATGGCATTCCAAATTGTTTTATTTTAGGTGGTCTCATAATCAGAGAAGTACTTAGCACTCCAGTACAACAGAATATGAGCATTAAATAAAAGTTACCAGATGCTAATGTCTGTGTGCCTGCTGGCATGAAACTGTAGCGGGAAATGTGAAGTGTATGTGCATCTCCCGTTGTGTTTCTGTTTCCATTCTATCTAGAGAAAGGGAATAATCCACCAAGCACAACCACTACACAAAAGTCATTCACTTCAGGGCCAAACTGGATGTGTTAAGAGACCACCATTGCATAGCTCTTCTGCCTTCCAGCATCTAGCGCAAACAGCACGTGGCATGTCATTGCAGTCTGAATTTCCCTGTCCTCCTCTGCAAATGATGTGAGGCAGGAAAATGTACAATTCAATTACATCATGTCATGTGTTCTTTGTGTTAGATGTTATGAGGATTTGAGGCAGAAGAGGCTCTCTTAAAACATCTAGTTTGGCCCTGGCTTTGGCTTCTTTAGTTCAGGTCATCTTCTTTCTTTTTTTTTTTAACTCTGCCCACAATCCTAAAGTTACTCAAGTTGCATTCCTTAAGTCACTTACCATTTATTTAAAATCTTACCCTACCTTTTGGTCTATCACAGGAACCAAAGGCAATTCGCACTTGTAATAAAATACCAAAAGAGAAAAAGAAAAAAAGAAAATGCAAAAATACCTTTAACAACCAAGAAAGAATCAAAACATTGAGGAACCATAAAAGTGACCCCCCAAAAAATCAGTAGTAAGAGATTTCCAGACTTAATACAGCGTTAGTAAAGCTTGAACAGCCAACTCGCTTGAAAGCCTTGTGGACTGAAAAGCTCTTGACTACTTTCCTGAGGGAGCATTCTTGTGGCCTTCTGACATTGTCTGCGGGGCCATAGGAATATTCAAATCCCCAGCTCCAAGGTCCTGCGGGCTTGGAGTTGGGACTCTGAATGCTGAGCCCCCACCCTGCCCCCCTTGTGGCTGGCATAGAAAGCACTGTGCTGAGCGCCTCCCTGAGGCCGCAGATCAGCCTTAGGGAGGAGGAGAAGGGGCATGCCAGGGGGCAGGGAGGGGAGGAGGCTGGGGCTGGTGGGGTATGCCGTATCCAAATGGCGCCCCGGCCTCCTTCCCTCCCCCTCTGAAGAGATTCATCTAGATGGCCAAAAACAGCCGTCTAGATGTATTGCAGGGTGTGGGACCGCGGAGTTCACGCCCAGCATTGGATGCACGTGAGCCTCCATGTCCGGAGGCTTACATGCATCGAGGGTGGAAGACATTGGATCACGCTGCCCATGACAGGAAAGAGTAGTCTTGATAGCATTCCCTGGGAAAGGGAATGGGCGTCACCAGATAAAAGATGTTTGTTTGTTTGTTTGTTTATTACATTTCTAGCATTAACTGAAGTTCTCTGGGTGGTTCACAACAATTAAAACCATAAAATGCAACATGATAAGTTACAATATAAAAGTTTAAAACTACAGTATAACATAAAAATAAAAACCAAAATAAAACCTAGTAGCAATGCAAAGATTTAAAATACAGTAACAGATTTAAAACAACAGAAAGTGAAAGATTGAAATGCCTGGGGAAATGAGAAGGTCTTCACCTGGCCCCAAACTGAGCACACTGTAGGCGCCTGGCAAGCCTCTCCGAGAGCTTGTCTGAGTGTGGAAAGCTAAGCAGGCTCAGGCCTGGTTATTACTTGGATGGGAGACCCCTTCTCTAGTTTCCTGCACTGAGCAGGGGGTTGGACTCGATAGCCTTGTAGGCTCCTTCCAACTCTATTTATGAAATCTATGAAGCTCATTCCACAACCAGGATTCTGTGTTTCATAGCCAACAGTCAAACTTCAGTGAGGGTGTGATACTCAAAACAGGGTTTGGTATGATGACCTAATGCTGAGGTCTCCCAAGGCACCGGAAGATCCTCAGACACTTCTCCTAGTGCCTGTGAAACTGCCTACCACTCCCTACTTTTAAAATTATTTTTTTGAAAACCTGGCACACACTGAAAACCAAGCACTGGCCTCCAAGCTACCACCTTCTTTTTCCCACATGGACACAGTGACATTCTGAGGAAAGGAGGGTGGCGGCTGGAGGACGGCGCTTGGCTTTGAAGCAAGCCCAACTACCTGCTAAAGCACTGCCACAGCTGCTTGGTAAATTTGGGAGAGCGAGAGTGATGGGGCAAGCAAAGCTACTGTGGAAGAGTTGGAGTGGGTAGTAGGACAATGGTGGATTGGCTGTGGGGCTGGCAGGGTGGTCATGGGAGGGTTGGACAGAGTGGCACAGCAAGTGTTGGGGTAGAGATTGGGGCGGGGTCTGTGAGTGTATTTTCTGTTTAGGTTGGTGTTTGGGTGCGGGTTTTGTGTGCTTGCAATGTGGGGTGTGTTTGAGGTAAATTGATTTCGGGGTTATCTCCCTATCCTATTAATGTGGGTTCAAAGGAGTGGCTTTGTGTTTGGGGCTCAGACCTTATCTCTGCCTTGTACTCAGGTTCTTGGTGAGTTATTTGCCTTTTAGCCTCACCAGTTCGCCTTCTGTGAAATGGGTGACTGGCCATGATGCCCACCACAATGAACATTTCGTGAATGGGCACGCTCCCCATGGCACCCATTTCTTAAAATTCCAAATGTGCCCATTGAGCCCCCCAAAAAGATTGGGGATCCCTGACATAGCCATGCAAGGAAGGGTATGTTCATACAGAAGGAGGTAGTCCTTAAAATATTCTGGATCCATACTATTTAGGGCAGGGGTGAGCAATGTTGTTGTTGTTGTTGTTGTTAATTTTATTTCTATACCACCCAATAGCCGAAGCTCTCTGGGCGGTTTACATCCCTGTGACCCTCTGCTTTCCTCCAAATTCTTCTTTTTTATTTTTATTTTGTTGGGAAAAAACATCTATAGTGGCTTGAGAACCAAAGGATCAAGATTAGCTTGTTTGCAAGCTAATCTTACCCTTTTGATGGTCAAAAGTAGCTTGCAAACAGGTTAATTTTGACCCTTTGGTGCTATGTAGCCACTATCTATGTTCTTTCCCCCCTCTTATTCTTATTATTTCAGCAACCAATAGGGGTCCACACTGTGCGGGGTGGTGGTCTGGGCATGAAAATGGCCCCTGGACCTCCTGAAATTGCCCAGCCCTGATTTAGGGCTAAAAGGGTGAAGCCAGCAACTTGATTTGTGCCTGGGAACTAATTGGCAATTAGTGAAGCTCTTCCAACAGATGTAACATATTTCCTTTGTCCTGCACCAGTTAACAACTAGGTTGTCATACTCTGGACCAGCTGTATGTTCTAACTCATGCTGATGTGGTTTTTGCTGAGTTGTATAACTGTAAAAGTATAATGCAGTTCCTTCATGATTACAATAAGTATTATTCAGGTGTGATGGTTGTTACATTTTACTGAATGTGTCAACTTCTTCTGATGGCTTTGTTTTGTTTCCTTCTAGAGATTCGAGCTCAGCTAATAGAGCAGCAGAAATGTCTGGAGCAGCAGACTGAGATGAGGGTGCAGCTTCTTCAGGACCTGCAGGATTTCTTCCGCAAAAAATCAGAAATAGAGACTGAGTACTCTCGCAATCTAGAAAAATTAGCAGAAAGGTTCATGGCAAAAACAAGAAGTACTAAGGACCATCAGCAATACAAGTAAGCCAAGGTTCCTTATATATTCAATTGCCCAGTTCAAATGTCACAATCTCAGTCCGGGAATTAGCTGTGTGTCTGCATGCTTCCTCCCCTGCCCAACTGGCTTCAAAGAGGATACCCTGGTTTCTTAAAAATCACACTTCCCATGATGACTGATAGGGTAAACTGTGGTAAACTATTGTTTACAGGAACAAGACACGTGCCTACACACACTTTCCTTGCATGTCTGACTTCGGTGAAGATATCCTGGTTCCCTTAGCCTCATTCTCCAAACTAGAATGTGTAACAAGATGTATTTTCCAGTTTCATATCCTGATTTTGGCAGAGCCCTTAACCCACAGGGTCCCCATTCAGATGTCACAGGAAACTGTGGTTAAGGAAACCAGGATATCTTCACTGAAGGTCAGACATGCAAGGAAAGTGTGTGCAGGCATGTGCCTTGTTCCTGGTACAATAAACCACGATCTCTCGGACTGAGATTGTGACATCTGAACCAGCCCAGTGTGTTTGCTTTCAAGAGGGATTTGTTTGGGCAGGGGGTTGTTGTTTGTTGCTGTTTAGTTTTATATAGTATTAAAATAGCAGTATTTATTAATTTGTATTCTGATTTTTAATGTGCATGATGACTTTAGAATCTGCTGGTCCTCCCAATAACACTTCAATGTAGTTCAGTTTGATTGGCATTTTAGAGATGGAGAAGTGAAGTGGGGCTGTTTGCACAGCAAGACAGCCTACTGTGGCTTATTTAACCCACGCTGAGGCTCTGGGTGTGTGCAGCTGCCATTTTGAATATGCAAATTCCTCTCAGGGGTTCTCGTGTTGTGTGAACCCAACGTGCATGGATTATGTGAGGGTTAAACAACCCATAGTCTGTTTTAGGGTTATGTGCGGGTTGTTTAACCCTTGTATAATCCAGGCTCACCAGGTTCACACAGCACAGCATCCCCCAAGCGGGGGTTGCATATACAACCTGGCGTCCATGGGCACCATGACTCATCGTGGATTATCAGGCACTTGTCAGCCAATCCTGGTCAGAGACTTCATGACTTTGTGGATGAACAAGGATCTGAAGCCCAAAGTTTCAAGGGTCATGTCTAATACGCCATCTACTTGACCATGTAATGATCTGCTACATAAACAAAATTCACATTAAAAGAACGCAATTTTTTTCAGTAGTTCTGTAACTATGTGAATGTTTGGGGGAACTATCATGGAGGATGTGATCATCCTTTCCCTCCAGACATTGCAGTGGGAGTGCAGAAAAGAGAAGCTTGTTGCCACTTTTTGTTTATCAGTCCTACCAATCCAAGACTACAAGGGAATGTGGGGATGTCCTGTCCCTGAGTTACTTTCTATGTTTTCAGTTGCTTCCTACAGCTGTGAACTCGAAACGCTTTATTTCCTGTTGTTTGTTGACTTCCTGCATGGATATAAATGATGTTGATAAATGGGGATTGCCATGTAAATGCTTCTATCTTAACTCTAAAAATTATACATTCTCATTTTTTGTTTTGTTTTATTACTAACACCAGAGATTCTTACCATATTCTGGTTGAAAACTCATAACCACTAAAGGAGTTTAGAGTCCCCAATACCCTTAAATATGCATTGAAAGGATCATCTTTACCATTCTTTAATCATCCTGATTTTGAGTGTCAAAGGGTGCTTAAAGCGTGTTAAGAAATAATTAATCAACACCTTAATACAGTCCCAAATATCTTAATGTACTTATGCAATGTATATTGTATAAATTGTATATTGTGATTATGGTTTCTACTGATTTTGTTTTTTCTGTTATATTAATTATGGATTTCTGTATTTGTGTGTGTAAGGGTGTAAACCCTGTGGCCTTCCGACCTTGCCTGGGGGGCCATAGGATAGGTAGGACTCCCTGCTACGACCTCGGAAATCCCTTCAGAGGTCGCAGCAGGGACTCTGCCTGCGGACCACCCTCCCCCCCACCTCACAGCCGGCATGGTTCTTTCACCCAGCTGGGAACCAAAGACGGTTTCCTGTCTTTGGTTCCGGCATGGGGGGGCGGTGTTCCAGGGGAGGGGAGGAGTGAGACACCACCGTCTTACATGGAATCCAGGTGGTGCCTCAGCCCCTCCTCCTTGTAAGGAGGGGTAAAACATTTAGACGGCCGAAATTGGTCATCTAAATGTTTTGGAGGGTAAGGGGAGCACAGTGGCAATCCTATCTGCTGCGCTCCTCCCGCCTTTAATTGGATGCCTGTAATCCTCTGAGTTCGGAGGGTTACAGGCACCCATGTAGGATGGGGCTGCCCACCACCTTTTGCGGTGGGAAGTGATGTATACATTTAATAAATAATAAAAATTGTTGTGGTCATATTCTTGTTGAAACTGGTAATACGCTTACAGCAAACACAAATTATGTTACATATCTGTACTTACTAGGAAAGACCAGAATCTGCTATCTCCAGTAAATTGCTGGTATTTACTCCTCAACCAAGTAAGACGGGAAAGCAAAGATCATGCAACTTTGAGTGACATCTACCTGAACAATGTCATCATGCGCTTTATGCAGATAAGTGAAGACTCCACTAGGATGTTCAAGAAGGTACTGTGTTATGATTTCTCAGATTTCATATTGAAATGGAAGTGTATAAAAGGCATAAATTTTAAATAAATACTCTGCAGTAGACTTGGTAATGTCTTGCTTCAGCATGTTACTAACCCTCTTATAACATTTCTTACTGTAACTGGAAGAGAGGAAAGTGCTTTTTGTTATGTCGGTTTCAAGAACTTATTCTTTTAAGTACAGGAAGGGTAAATGAAGCGCACTTCTTTATTAAAAGGAATGTTGTGTTTTCTTCAAGAAAGGGGAAAGAGATTATAAATGTAAACCACCAAGAATATCTTATTCTTCTTCAACTACTTGAAAGAGATTTCATTCTTGGTAGAGAATTGTGAAAAATGGGTTGAAGCAAGAACACTTTTCCATATTGTACTATAAGGTTGCTAAAACATTACCTGTAACTTAAAGAGTCCAAATGACAATAAATAAAATTGTGATGGGTTTTGTTAAGTCTGTATAGGTTGCTCTCAGGACCAAACATGCACTCGCATGCGAAACAGGTGCTCGCCAATTTTACTATAAAACGGGAGGGGCTCTACTTTTATGACTAAATGGAGCGCTTGGGGACAGGAGCAAAACCCATCCCTGCCTTACTTCCCCACACTATGATGCTTGAAGAATTTTTTCTCCAGCTGGTTCACTTTTGGTATCGGAGCTGGGCTAGAGGGAAGAAATTAAAGCAGTAGAGCAAGGAAGGGTAACCTGTGACCCTCCAGATGTTTTAGCCTACAACTCCCATGATCCCTCACCATTGGCTATGCTGGCTAGGGCTGATGAGAGTTGTAGTCCAAAACTTCTGGAGGGCCACAAGTTGCCCACCCCTGCAGTAGCGCATGGGAGCGGTGGTAGGGGGTGGATTTTACTCCCTTTCACACTCTATTTAGTGATCAAAGTAGACACCAGCATCCTGCTTTATAGTCAAACTGCTCAGCATGTGTTGAACAAACACTTACATATCTGGTTTGGCCCTCTTCATTGCATTTATATTGATATAAAAGACCCAAAGGAAGATGGATTATATGATAACATTTCCTGTTATTTTTAAGGTGAAGAAATCCTGTCTTTCTCCCTTATCATGATAGAAACTGTACATTTGAAATGACCTAGAATGGCCTATATATGGAGTGCAGTAAAAAATCTGTTTCTCACTATTGTTCACAGGTATATATGTATAAAAAGACTAACTAGTGGAATAGAAGATCATGTAGCTGTTTGAATTAATCAACAGGAAATGTATTTGCTCACATTTATGTAAATATACATCACCTGTGGATGTTCCTTATCCAGGAGACTTCCGTTATTTACTATAAATATTATATACAACTGAATCGGTTTAGGACTTTGAACTTAAATGTTTAAGTTATAGTCAGCCTGATTCTATGCTGGCCCTGCAGCTTGGCATCTTATGCTCTATCCCATATATGCACAACCCACGGCCTATGGGCCACATGTGGTTGCCCAAGGCCTTAACTGCGGCCCCTCATGTGTGCCCATGACACACGCACCCACTGCAATTTCCCCTGACCCCCCCACACACCTACTGACTTACCACTTTGGTTACAGCCACTGCCGGTACTGTCAGTTTCGGCCCCACATTGGTGAATCCCTCCCCAGACTGCCGATCCAGCCCAGCCTTGCCAATGCCAATGTTGTGGCCACCACCACTGCTGCCAACATCACTCTGAGAAGACACTCTAGCAGCCACTCTCAGAGGGCTCTTTGATTTCTGTCCTCTGAGTGCGGAAGCCGGAGCGTCTTCTAGTAGGCATTGGCAGATGCTTTCAAGGGTCTTTATGACTCCTGACCTGTGAGTGCTGCTGCTGCTGCTGGTGGTGGAAAGACTGGCAGGAGTGCAGTTTTCAAAAGTAAGTGAACAACATTCACTTGCTCTCATCAGAGGAGATGGTAGAGGGGGAGTGTTTGAGGGAACGGAAAAGCAATGAAAATTAAATTAGAAAAAAATTAAAAGGAAAAAAGGAAAGAAAGTAAAAGAAAGAAACTAGTGTTGCTCTGTGGTGTTTGACACAAGGTAGCCCCCTTCCCTGCTTTTCAATGCATAATGGGGGCGGGGCATGGAAAGAAAGGGAAAATAAGGAAAGTGATTCATTAAATTATTTTGGATGGCTAGAGCTGTTTGTCACCCAAAAAAAGAAGAAGTAGGGGGATGGACGCTGCATTTTCCGAGAAAACTGGACAATGAAATTCTTTTTGTGGATCTGAAGAAGACTCCCTTTGGCTCTGGACATGCCCCCTTTGGACATGTGGTCCCCAGTGGGTCACCCAACACCCAATGTAGCCCTTGAACCAAAAAAGGTTGCCCACTCCTTTCTGTCACATTTACTTTTTAAAACCCTCTCACAATTTAGTGGAGGGGGGAGGTCCCTGTGTCAAAACAAGGGGAATTAGCTGCTCTAAAGTTGGGAGCCTGATGGTGGATCTTAAATCCTGTGCTCCATTACAGTTACCCAGCAACATGAAATGTAGGGCTGTATATCTATCCTCCTTTCTTCTGTACATACAAAAAGAAGAAGAAGAAGAAGAAGAAGAAGAAGAAATATATGCAGAGTTTTGTGTCTAACTACTCTGAGTAGCTCATTATTTTTATTTCTATGCTTTGATTAGAGGAGATAGTAGTTAGCTATTAATTTTGTTTATTGCAAAACTTACAGCAAGGTCAGAGGAACCGCTGTTCACCGTATCACAAGCTTCTGTGCCTTCCAGAGTTGAATCATTCTGTGGCCTTTTATATTATTATTTTTCCTCTGTGAACTGAAGAAGTATTTTTAGATGATGGTATGTCCATCAGTCATTTAACCATAACCTAGTTTTTAAAGTTATTTTTGGCTTTCCATTTTTATACAGAAGATGTCAGAATAAGCATTGATTGGGCATTTCCACTGGGCTTTCCTGCCTCTGCCCAGCTGTCAGAGAATCAGCTCTTAAAAATTCAGTGTTCTCTGTTCAGCTACATGTAAATTACTCCATAGTTGAAGTCAAACATATATTGCCTGTGCCATCTGTCTTCACTGTAAATTCCTTGACTTCCTGATTAAATGCTATCAGAAACTGTTTATGGAGTATCCATCCTATAAAAAATAAACATATATACATGTTTAGGGCTGCAATCCTACGCACACTTTACTTGGGAGCAAGCCCCATTGAACTCAGTGGGATTTACTTCTGAGTAAACATGCTGCAAATCAAATAAAAAGTCACATTGCAGAATAGCTTTTAGTACACACATAATACTGCTTACCGTATTTTCCTGTTAAGGAATCTAATAATGTTGCTTGGTGAGGGAGATAAAACAGCTATATAATCCCTTCACATTTAATTTAATTAGAATAAGCTCTCCTTTCAATTAAGATGTTTACCACAGTTGAACTATTAATTCTGTGTCAGTGATAAACATTTCTCTCTCTCTTTTTTAAAGGATTAATTAGATTAAATCTGTCTCTGTTCCATGATTACGATCTGGGAAAGAGACATTCCTTCCATTTGCTATCTAGCCAGAAATGCTGGGAGGTGCTCAGTGCCTATAGGATCCAATTAACTGGAAACACTGTCATTTGCTTTTCAACATGAATGCCAAGTAGATATTTGTAAAAGCTTTTAGATCATATAAAAGGTTGGTTTTAAAAAATGCTTAAATACATCTTCTCCTTGAATTTTTAGACTGCATACAAGCTTAAGGAGACCCAACATCAAATGCAGTTTTTCAGTATAAATATAGTATAGAAGCATGTGGTCTTTAAAATCTGTGCTACATGTAGACAATGTTTGAAGTTATTGGGTCCATTGGGTCCAATGATTTCATTGGGGAGAATTGGAATACCTCTGCAAAAAGAAAAGGAGAGAAGGGGGGAAATATATGCTATTTGGAGTTTTGGAACAGTATACAAAGCTTTTGGGCAGCACTGGGGAACTTGTAGCTCTCCAGCTGTTGTTGGACTACAGTTCCCATCATCTCTGACTACTGGCCATGCTGGCTGGGATTGTTGGGAGTTTGAGTACGGTGCATGTTTTGATATATACCAAGTTCAAAGATAGTAGAATACTGTTCAGAGCCCTGTTCAGAAAGCCTGTATCTGTACTTGGAAGAAGTCCTTGTGAAAACACCTAAGAATAGTTCAGGACATAGTGTCCTAGTCCTAGATATCCATTGTTTAAAGCTTGAACTTTATACGGCTGGTGTTGTCCCTTTCACTATAACGGGCAAGAGCTAATACTTCTAATATCATACACCAACCTGGATTCCAGTGTTCCCCATTTTGCTATGCCAGTGTCTTTGGACTATATATTGGGTCTTCAGTGTTTAGGTTTATTCAGCAGCAGCAGCAGCAGCAGCAGCAGCAGCTAGTGAAGCGAGGCACAATATAGCTACCAGTAGTACTTGTCTTGGCTGCCACGGGGTGATGGAGAAGGCAGGGTCAGTAGGTGCATGACTGCTGACTAGAAGGCCCCCTGAAAGAGGCAGGGAGGCAAAGCCACAAAATGATGCTCATAAAAGTTACCGGTACTTTGTGATATAATGTGCCCAGTGCATTTCAGCAGGTCACTGTCTTCAGGGGCAAATAGATCTCCAAGGTCCCTTCCAACTCTGATTCCATTATTATTCTACTTATTGTAGCAGTTCACTGAGAGTATCCCCCCCCACCCGCATTTCAAGCAATGTTTTTGTGCCAGACTATTTTTCTGAAAATCTACAACTGGTTTTAAAAGATACTTCAACTGCTCATCTGTGTTACTACATGTAAATTAACTATAGGTTTCAGACAGCTTGTGTGAAAGAAGGTTAGAATTTAGGCGTATCATCATATATCATTATATAAGCGAGAAAGAGCTATTTTTAGATTATAATGTTGAGATGAATCAGGGCGTTGTAGCAGTGCTGGCCTTGTGGAATGAGAGACAGGATTGTTAAAAGTGAGAAGAGAGCTTCAGAGGAAATGAATTTAAATAAAGTTTCAATCTTTTCAAAATTGCTGATCTCATCTGACTTTATATTTGTTGGGGGTGGGGGTTCTTCCACTTTTTTCCCTCCTGCTAAAAACTGTTGGTCACCAACACAGTCTTTGGTGCTGGCTAAACTGTGTGATATCATAGAATGTTCAGAAACATTCTAACCACTGAAGGGTAAGTTACAGGAAGCAAATAGTCAATGTTGCTGTTCCCAGGGGCCAAGATGTTTTGAGGGAGAAACCTCACAAAGACTTCAGGAAGGGGAGGAGAATTGTATGGCATTATCAGTGGGGAGAAAGACAGAGAGGCAGACAGATTTGAGAAGCAGGATGAGCTGGGCAGCCCAAGAAACAAACTGAATTGTACATATTGACTTAAAATCTAAGCAAAGGTGCAAAGTAATTGCATTGATTCAAAATATGGTTTAAGTTGTACAGAGACCAGCTAGGTCTTTCAGTAAAATTGTGCTACTTCTAAATATATAATCATTGCAATTAATACAGATATTGAAATGGTATATGCATGGTGACGGCTTTGTACAGTTTAAATAAAGATGAAGTTAAAATCAGTCAGTTTTGGCTTCAGGACTCATCTTAACAGAAAACCATTTCCTTAAGTGGCTAAACTTCATAGTTTTACAGAGTGGTACTCATAAAATAGGGTTAACAACATTATGCTTGCGGTGAACAGCAGCCACAAATATTCCTGTTAGGAAATGGAGGCATCTGAGGTGATTAAGCATAGCACAGCTTTTACACAAAGCACTCAAATCCATCAATAAAGCAAGCCAGTTACTGTTCGGGGAGGATGTACGGTATGTATTTTTATTATTACTATTCTTTAAACTTTTTATTAAACCATTTAATAAAATAGTTTAAACTCTGGAAAATGAATTTGGAGGATATAAGTGGTTTAGTTGCACAAGGGTCTCTATATTTTACAAGGTGATTGTTTAATCAATTCTAAGTAGGTTTTAATAAACTAATCCCTGTTAAACATTTAAGTGTATTCAGCAGTGAAACTGTATGAGTACAAGTAGGCATTATCTATCTGTAAGATTTACTAAAGCACATTGAGTGCCAAAATAGTTCAGGCCATGTCACATTGTTATGAAAGGAAAAGAACCTTATTCGACCCCATAGCCTCCAATATCATTTATATGCTGACTAGCTGTTACCCGCAGCTTCGCTCGCGTGGATTTTAGGATTTGGTGCAATTGTTTTTAAAAGAAACATGAGTTTTTTGTCCAAACTGTATGAAATATAATTTACAGGTTGATGTCTTAATGTAATTGCAGACATTAGTTGGGGCGTATTGGCTACAAAACAAAGATACTAGTTGTTCCATTCATATGCATTTATGAATTTTTTCGTGGTGTTATTAGAAACAGACAATGAGACAGACCAAAAATTTAAAAATTACTTACCGGTACTTGGCATCTGCAACCTACAAAAAAAATTATTTCAGTACCGGTACTTCTTTGTAAACTACAGTAGTGGTTCTCCCTTCAGGTGCTAGGATGACCAGAGAGTTAGGTGAGCTCACTCTGGAACAGGCCACATAAAACTGCCCATGTGAGAAGCAGTCTTCCCTTAGGTCAATCCCCGCTACCTGCCCCTGCGACTTGTTGATGGTCATGGCAAAACAAACCTTTAGGGGGAACTGAAGTCTTTTGAATTCAAACGGATATTCTGAAGATATAAGAGGTATTTGTGGTATGAACACCGACTCCCCCTGGCCAGAACCAGAAAACAAATTAGAATTTAGGAAAATGGAGCTTGAGGCAGAAAAGGAGGAAAGAGAGAGAGAGATGAAAATGAGAAAGCTTGAAGCAGAGAGAGAAAGAGATAGGGAGTTAATAAATTCTATTCGGGGGCAGTGAGAGAGGTACACAATGTCTACCCAGCATAAACACCACAATAAACAATAATAGTATTTTAAAAGAGTGTATCCCCCACAGACAAATTATCCCAGTCAGTCAGGACTTCTTCTTTTATATATATAAATAAATTGTAAACAGACTAATAATAACATATTTTTAATGTTCCGGACGGACGCCCCGCACACAACTGACCGCACACAGTCAGTCATTAAAAAATTCTCCCCCCTTTTTCACCCCCTTAGGGATGGAATTTCCAAAAATCCTTCCTTAGTGGGTGCTGATGTCATAAAAACAATGTTCCTTCCAAATTTCACATTCCTATGTTAAACGGTTTGAGCTGGGCATTGATGAGTCAGTCAGTCAGTCAGTCAGGACTTCTTCTTTTATATATATAGACTAGCTTTTTTTACCCGGCGTTGCACGGGTCGTCATTTTCCTATAGGCACTATTTGTTCGAAATTCCTTAAGGTAGCTGACCTTTAGTGAACATAGGAAGCTGCCTTATACTGAGTCAGACCATTGGCCCATCTAGCCCAGTATTGTTGACAGTGTCTGGCAGCGGCTCTCCAGGATTTCCGGCAGGATTCCTTCCTAGTTTTACCTGGAGCTGCTGGGGACTCAACCTGGGATCTTCTGCATGCAAAGCTGGTGCTCTGCCAGTGAGCCACAGCCCCGCCAAATAGGATAAGCCACACAGACAATTTCCATCCTAGGATCATAGGAAGCTCTCTTCTACTGAGTCAGACCATGTATGGGGTAAGCATACATGGCCCCAATTTGGATCAGGACTACAGAGACCCAGGGGGGAACCTTCTCCCCACCCATGTTTCCCCCCCAAAATTCCACCCAAAAATTTTCCTTGGGGAAAAAAAGTATCCATTGCTTGTGATGGTCATCTGAGCTGAAGACGTCTTCACTCAGGATCTTCTGCACAGTTCTTTCCCAGAATTCTCCACTACTCTCAGCCTGGATGACATGCAGTCCCTTTTCTGGTTCAGGGTCAGCTGAGTTTTGCTCTTCCATCTTCACCTCTTCCTCCGAGACAGCCTCCAACAGGGCTGAACAATGGCGTTGATCTTCCGCTGGACTCTCTCTGAAGACAGTCCCAAATGGTGGGGCTACAAAGTCCAGCTATGAAAGTCTTACAGCCAACAACAGCAAAAAAGAGTTTTGAGGAACTTTAAAAATTAACAGTGCAATCCTGTATATGTCTACTCAGGAGTAAGCCCTGTTGAGTTTAGTGTGACTTACTCCCAGATAACTATGTATAGGGTTGCAGCCTGTGCACACTTAACTAGGAGTAAACCCTCTTGAATGCCCTGGGACTGAAGTCCAAATTAATACACACAGGAGTGCACTGTAACAGGTTTATTGTGGCATACTTTTTAGTGGACTTCTTCAGTAATAATAACTATAAATTGAGGTTCAATCCTATGCAAGTTTAGACAGAATGCTGGCTGAGGCATGCTGGGAGTTGTAGGCCTTTTTTCTGTCTAAACTTGCCTAAGTTGACCCCCTATTTTCTAATTATGCTGTTTAGCTGTTTAGCCTGTGTCAGAACAATTTTTTTCTCCAGCTATTGTCTGCCAGTGCATCACTGAATCATTAATATTTGGTATACTGGAATTCTATCCAAATGCCATGTTTATAATCTCCACTGCAATGGCTTTCAAATATAGATAAATTTTGGTTGGATTTCAGTAGGACTGCACCAAATTTTTGTCCTCCAACATTTTTAAGGCAAGAGTTGTGATGCTGAGGTGGGAAGGACCCCCTTTCTCTGAAAATTTTCCTTGTCCTACCTTCTTTCATGGCTGTTTGTAATTGTTCACAGCTAATGTATATTTGGGGAACGCTTCTGTACTTTGTGTGTTGTATGTGGTTCTTCTTTTTGCTGCTACCTCAGTGCCGCTGTGGCCTCCTTGTATGATATTAGCCAGTTGGATATTACATAGTGATGTAATGAAATCACAGTGCCACATAGCCAATCAGTTTTGGCTACTTCAGTGCTTCTCAAATAGTGGGGCGGGCCCCCCAGGGGGGGCGCGAGGCTCCGTAAAGGGGGGCTCGTTTGACCTCAGTTAAAACTTTTTTTTAATATTGTGTTCCTTTAAATCCTGTGCTTCTTTAAATCTTTTCTGCTACAGTTAATAAAGCTATTCTTTGTTGTAAATTGATCCACATTTCTTTCTTTTTTTATTCTCTTATACGTTAATAAGGATACAGTGTTATGCAGAGGTGTACTTATAACAATTTTATAGACAAATGATACTATTTACAGTCGCGCGGGGGGCGCGAAATGTTTTCTTCTTCCTAGGGGGGGCATGACAGAAAATAATTGAGAAGCACTGGGCTACTTTATGATGTCTCCAAGGGTAAACAAAGCCTCAATACCCTCACGTTGAATGGGAGTCAGGAAGAGAAAACAGCCCCATTGTTGGAGCAACCTATCAGTACTTCCTGTTTTGTTGCACTGTGGTGGATTTAATTGCCATAGAGTAGCAAAACGAGGAGCAGTGGCTCAGTTGCCTTGGGAACAGGTGTGTGCTGCCTTCCCTGACACCTGTGCCATGGACAGTTTTGCTCTCTTTCACAAGGGGGAACAAAAAATTGGGGGGGATGACAGACACATTTTGTGCCCTCCCAAAGCTTCTGTGAAAAGTGCTTTCCTCCCTTTTTGTCTCAGTTCTAGTTTTAAGCGACTCTTCCTAATAATTTCTCTTTAATTACAGAGCAAAGAGATTGCATTCCAGCTTCATGAGGATTTAATGAGGGTTCTTAATGAGCTTTATACGGTAAGTGTATTGAGTTGGTTTTGGTTGAAAGAATTGTTCATTGAAAATCAATTTTTACATATTTTAAATGTTTTTAATTGAGTTGACATGTCATAGAACAATACTGTGTTTTAGTTTGGTGACATCTAGACAAATAAGGCTATTGATTTAGCCTCAAAAGAGACATTCTTCTAAAACTTTCTAATTGCCTTCAAGACTCAGTGTTCTTTTAAAACCTGCCACATGCTTAGCTGGAATTTGGATGCTTCCTGACTAATTATATGTAATGCATTAAGTGGTTTGTTGTCATTTACACCTTTATGTGCTGAAAGTCATGTCCCAAAACATGTTTTTCACTACATTTGGTCTTAAGCATTTTTCTTTTCTTTTTTTGAAACAGCACACAAGTTGGTAAAAGCTTTTCACTGACTTTAGTGGAAGAAGAAAAACATCAATATTTTGCATAGTACAGTATTTTGTCTTTGACCCTGTCTCCCTTGTGTATGAGCAAACTCCTTAATTGCCCTCACTGCAATTGCTACTCTTTGGGAGGGCCTTTTTGAGATGTTTGACTTCCACCAGAGCTAAGCCTCTGAGCTTGGTGTGCTTTTCTTCATTTGCTTCCAGTGGTTACATGTCCTCAATCTATGTAGAAAACAAAGCATTTTGTTGTAACTGTTATGTAGTACACGAATCCCTACGGGGGAAGACCAAAATTCAATGAATGTCAAAAAATGCAAGCCATTATTAAAAACATCTGAAGTGCTATTTCTCTTGTGACCTTCTAGATGTTTGTTGCCCTAAAACATATTCCACCCAGGTACCTCTGAACAAGGTTTCCCCCTGCTTTTAAATAGTTCAAAAGAAAACTTTTAAACAATTTTTAGGTACAGTTTTATTGTGCTGCAAGTTAGCTTGTTTTAGGCTTTAGTAATAGTGATATAATGCTGTGAAACTTCAATCCTTCTAATTGGTCCTCTTGATATTTGGGTATCTGTTTTTGGATTATTTTTATGAATGCAAGAAGGATTTTGATGAACATGCAAATTAATAATTAGCTGTATAATGTATATTTGGGGAACGCTTCTGTACTTTGTGTGTTGTATGTGCAATAAACAGAAGCTGAAATTAAAAGCTGGTGCATTCAAAGATGAATAAAATAGAGAAAAGGGTGAACTATTTCCATGCTAAAATGCTATGTTTGCACTAACAAAAAACCTGAAGGTCTGATCTGCATCAGAGTTGTGAGATTTGTAATGTGTCCAGCCTGTGTGTATCTTTATTGCAAATGAGACTGAGCATGGTGCTGATATAATAACAGCACTCAAGGAGTGGTATTCATAGAGGTGTGATTAAATTTGATAGGTCTTCCACCTGAAAGATCCATTTATATTTGTAGGTATTCTTCAATCACCTGTGAATTAACACACTTTCAGAAAGGCATGATTTCCACACTGTTATCATATAGCAGTATGCTTTTTCCATTTGGGGAAAATTGCCTTAGAATTTCTACTGGTGAAATTATTCTTTGTGGACAAGTAATAGCAGATTGATTCATCCAAGCAAATCTTGGATTGCAGCAAAAGTGTGCTTGTACAGAAGGATGGAATAAAATGTTGAGGACAGCAGAATAGTCATGATGCCCTAAGACTATGCAGTCTTGGGGATCCTGTGCATCATGGCATGAAGAAGCAGAAGCAGAGGAATCGTATCCCATTTACTCCAACTGAGTACTCTGCAATAAGTAACGAGAGAATGATATCCCAGTTTACTTTAATGTATCCTTACGTATAATATTTACCAGGTAGCTGTCCATATGGAGGGCAATTGCCCTGTTTTAATGCTTCTGAGTAAGACTACCCATGAAAACTGTTTGGAGGCTTCATCTGGTGCAGAATTAGGTGGCACTGCACCTGATGGGGAACATAATGCATTTCTGCAGTGTCTCCAGCCACAGTTCAAAATTCTGGCTTAAATCTATAAATCCCTGAGCATCTCTGGTCCTAAATACCATAGAAACAATTTCCTCATCTTTGCCCCCCTGCAACGTCTGTTACTGTAGAATAGCCTTGCTTTGTTCACTCTCTTTTTGATGTATGTCCTTGTCATCTTTTCAAGTCTTCCCCGTTTACCTTCTGTTTCTTTTCTATCTCACAAGATCTGACTTAAAACAAACAAACAGTGGAACAATTTAACCAAGTGCAGATGAGCCATAATGCAGCTGCCTCCTAGTTTTTGGGCCAGACAACATTCTTTGTTATGGCCGGTGTAGGTCACTTTAGCCATTTTCTGTCTCGATGGTCTGCCCCTCATCTCTAGAAATGAACTCAATCACTTTATCTCTTCCTGTTCTAAATGGTGTTACCTTTCCATCCCTTTATTTCCCCCCACTAAAGTGTAGTCGTGGGAGGACCCAATCAAGACCACAGCAAGCAGGAGGAATATTTAACACTTTTTCTCCATGCCATGGTCCTAATAAAAATTCTGCCCCTAACATTTGGGGCTGGGAAAGGGGACTGTCCACCCAACTAGCAGGTATCGCAACAGAGTTGCTATGCTCCTTGAAGTTTGAAGCTGAAAAGCAACAATTGGAATGCCTATGAAATACGTCTGTATGGAGACACCCTTCATCTAGAAATGTGATGAGTCCAGGAGCTATGCAGGTGAGATCCTAAATTTCAGCAAATATTAACTTGCTTATTGGAGAAATTCTTCATAGGCCATGAAGCAATGCACACACACACGCACACACACACACACTATATTCTCAGAAAACATTTGCAGCACAGTGCATTTGCTTCAGGTAGATGAAGAGTGAATAGATTTTGCTGCAATGTTGCCCCCTTTGCTCTCGTTCTTGTGCTTGATTAATAAAACGAATAGTTCCCAAAAGGACCAATTTTAAAATTAAAATTACTGAATCCTGATTAGCATTCAAGTATGTCATAGAGCTTGGAGTCACTGTGTGAGGAAAAGGATTATATCCTTTAATCTACTGCAGTAGACTGAGGAGAAAGGTTTTTAATCTGTATGCTACCATAATATAGTAGATTATTTTGTCCTAAACTGTCTGTAATATTAAACAAAATGACATAAAAAGTTGATTCACTTGAGGGCAGATAAAAAATATACCAGAGAGATAGTAAACTATCAGAGGACTGCTTCTCTGGAGAGAAGCAGGGACAGTGTGCTGATAAAAATACCTTTTGGAATCTTGGTTGAATTATTTAATGTGGACCAAATTAGTAAAATGGATCTGCTCAGGCATATATTGTGTGCTTTTCAGTGAATGTCAGCTTAAACACAAAGAAGAGAGTCCAGCCACCTTATACCTGTGTAGGTGAGTTTTAACACTACCTATTCAGATATACTTTTTCATGCACCTCGTTTGAATGCTGTTAATATGTGGCACAGTATTAAATTGAAAGTAGTACTAATTGCTTTCTTCTCCACTTGCTGTTGCTTCTTCATGAGCTATGTAGTTAACTCACTGCTTTTTAAACTGTATGAGCTATGTTCCTTAAGCTGCGTGCATTTCCCTTTTTGCAGGTTATTGATTATTTTTTAATTTGCATTTGGTTTTATCATAACAAACTACTTGACTCCTTCAAGGTTACACAAGGTTCTCTATTCCAATACAAAACTTCATGTTAGTGAATATGTTAATTTCTTATAGGCCATAACCCAACAGAAGCAGCCGCAAATCCCTTCCAACCATGATTGCTTAGGAAGCTCAGAGACAGTGTACTCTTTGGTGTGCTGTCACGGAGCCCAGACTTCCTCCCATCCCCAGTAGTCACCTCAGGATCCAAAGGGAGGCCAAGCCTGTCCTCATGGTCTGAAGTGACCAGTGTTAGATGGGACTTCCGCAACTGACCTTCTGTGTGCTGAAGCCTCAGTTGCGAACATGACTACTTTTCCAAGAAGCCACACATTTACCTGGTTCACGTGCAGCAACCAACCATGGATTAATTAATCCTTGGTTGGTTGCTATGTGTGAACCAGGTTAATGTGTGGCTTCTTGGGAAAGTAGTCATGTTCACAACTACGGTACTTAATCCGTGGTTGGTTGGGGCCACGAGCAAGCGTGCTGCCTCCCACCCACTCACCAACCCAGGAACTCTGTGTTCCTGGCTTGTTCATGCAAACCTAGAACTCTGGGTTGTTGAGGGGGAAACAACCCAGAGTTTTAACCCATCCAAAAACACATATTGTGTGTCACAACAAAAACGGCTCTTTCCCATGCCCCCACCAACAGTACCTTGGAAGGCAAAGGGATGCACAGAAAGGCCTCACTAGATTACCTCAGAGAGGGGCAGGCAGCCCTTTAAGTGTCATGGTTTCAAACCTTTAAAGCTTTAGGGCTTTAAAGATGATAATGAACATCCTGAATTGCACTTGAAAATGGACTGGCAGTGGTATAGTGCTGGTATAGGAATGGATTAGCATCATCCCAAAACTTAGCACCAATCAGAGCTCTAGCACCAGCATTCTGCACTAGCTGAAGATTCCAGACTGTCTTCAAAGGCAGTTCCACATGGAGCGTTTTGCAGTAGTATAGTCAAGATGAAACTAATGCATGCTTGACCATGGCCTGATCTGATCTTTCCATGAATGGGCAGAGAGGATAGATTTTGGAACCCATTTAAGGAAAATCAAGAGGGGAGAATGACATTATAGTAACTTAAAGGCTTTCTTCAGGCTATTTTTTCGTACGTGGAATATGAGTTCAGTCAGTAATATAACTTCTGTTAATAGCTTGTTTAAATTTTGCAGGTTAGAATGTATAAATCAAGCAAATTCTCACATGCAAAAGAGCAGTTTTATTTATTTATTTATTCATTCATTCATTTATTCATTTCATTTCTTTACCGCCCCACAGCCAAAGCTCTCTGGGCAGTTCACAAACAATTTATACAATATACAAATATTGTATTGGTAGGGTTTTTTACATTGTTTCTTTGATAGATTATGTTAAATCATTGTTTGGTAAATGGTTTCCATTTGTATCAGTGCAGAATGAAGGCGGAAGAAAAGCATTTTAGCCACTTCATTATTAGATAACAGATGTCATACTGCTGACATGATAATGTTTTAGTCAAGTACTTGAAATCAATAGGTAAATACCATATGTTTATGAAAAAGAAATGGGTCCAAGGAGAAGAGACCACTGGAGTCTGATGTGGTTCTCAACTCCTGTTGAGAAGGTCTTGGAGCATGAAAACCCTTTGATTTTGAAAAATAACTCCTTTTGCTTAAGGGTGCTTTGCTCAGTTGAAAGTCTGAGTTTCTCTGAAGCTCCAAATCCCATCCTTTGAGATATACTACAAAGAGATTTTGCAGCATGTTCAGTACAACCCCCACCCTCAATATTATGTGAAACATGCAAATGAAATGGAAAAATATCTCCAAAATCCCACAAAGAATGCCTGCAAAGACTTGTGCAACATAGTTGATTCCAAAGGCCACTTTGTGGATCCCTGTGTTCTAGCATGCATCCTGATATATGTGTTCTTCAGGTCTTTTTCTTCACTATTTATTGCTCATTAGTTTGATACAAAAAAGAAACACTATCTTTTGGACTTCATTCAAGCTTGCAGAAATAAAATAATCATTCTCTATAACCTAAAGTTAAGCACATTACATAGTAGTAAGTCATATTTTTATGTAAGATTCACTGCTTTTAGATATGATCAAGTTTGATCATAGTGAACAAACCGGAACGAATGCTACAAGCCTAGCTCACAGCAGATAAACAAAAGCTCATGTGGATTTTGGGGTGAGGAAGAGAATCAGAATTGTATTAACCATCTGAGGTCTGGAAATGACAAAACTGATTCTTATCATAAAATATGTCTGTACAGACACCGGGACAATATTTATTTATTTATTTGGTTTATATACCACTGTCCATATTTAAAAATATCTCTAAGCAGTTTACAAGAAAAATAAAAACATTAAAATAAATCATGATATACATTAAAATACAATTAAAATACATAATACTAAAACATTTATATAAAACATGAATAAAAACATTAAAAGCACTACAACACATAATTGCTGTGCAGAGGGAGAAGAGAGGGAGTGCAGGGCCATTCCACCAGCCCTGCCAGAAGTATTAATTATTATTCCCCCTTCTTCCCTCCCCATTCCTTTTTCCTTGTGTGTCGTGTCTTTTTAGATTGTAAGCCTGTGGGCAGGGACTGTCTTGTTAATTGCTGTCAACCGCCCAGAGAGCTTTGGCTATTGGGCGGTATAAAAATGAAATAAATACATAAATTACAAACAAGCTGACTGGGCAGCACACTCACTCAGGGAAAGCCTCGGTAAAGAAATGGGTCTTTAACTGGCGTCTAAAACGTGTTATAGCTGGTGCCTCACAGATACCAGGAAGAAGATCATTCCATAAATTGGGTGCCACCACAGAGAAGGCCTGCTTCCTGGTTGCTGCGAGATTATTTGTTTTTTGTAATATTTATATACTGCTAAGTATAATAAAATCCCTAAACAGTTCAATATAAATATTGAAATCACATTTAAAATATTACTATTAAAATCACATTTAAAATACAGTGTTAAAGTCAATTTAAAATAAATATTATTTTATTGATATTAATATTAATTTAAATTATTAAAATTTAATATTAAATTTAAAATTTAATATTAGTATTAAATATTTTAAAATTTAATAATGATGATGATACAGAGCAATACAGGAGCAGTAAAATGAAGCAACATGATTAATTTAATTATGAACCAGGTAAAGCCTGGGTGAACACTTGCACTCTAGCTGCCTCCCAGCCCATTTCATTGCCCAGAACTTGCCAGAGAACCAGGGAGCACCTTGGGTTCCACAGCACTGAAAAGGGTGCTCAGGAGTGATCATGTCAACAGTCTGTCCTGTCTCACTATTCCACAGTGCGACTAGTGCCCTAGACAGGATTGCCGGCTTTGGCTGCTGGAAATTCCCCCAGCGCATTCAGGAATCCATCAGATTCCATAAGAGGTCTAGGGTGGACCATCTTAATGGGTTCCCCACCTCTGCAGGGGGAGACTGAAACTGTAAGCCCAACCTTCACAAGATAGTGGTCTGACCATGACAATAGGGCAACTTCAACTCCCCCAATATCCAGACTACCCCCCTTATGTCCAGAGGCAAAGACTAAATCGAGAGTATGCCCTGCCGTATGCATTGGCCCGATCACAAATTGAGCAGTCCCATGGTGGTCATGGAGGCCATGAAGTCCCTCGCTGCCCCAGTCAAGGCCACCTCAGCTTGAATGTTGAAGTTTCCCAGGACCGCCGTTTATACTCTTTACTTTTACCTATTAAAATGAAATAAGGTTTTCCATTTCCACTAGGTGATGTACCTGCCTCTGCAAAGAGAATCTATACATTTTCTGAAAATAATCAAATATTTAAAATTTAAATACAGAGGCAAAGTACAACTTGTATAATTAATATATTAAATATGACAGGTACTTTTAATTATCTGAAGAAGAATCTCAGGATGGCCCTCTCATCCCACATGCGTCTTCCGTTGATGATGATCTGGCATGACCAACACAAATCTTGAGGCGGCCACTGGATCTTGGAAAATTTGGGATCATCACTTGCAGTACCTGCCAAGCGAGCATTGACTCTGTTGTGCCTTGACCAAAGCCAGAGAACAGCTCCATCTTTGTTCTTCACTTGGTCCATGGACACTGCCGCCGTGCCTTCAAAGTGCTCTATGCACTCCCAGCAGCCAAAGAAGTACTGGACATATCCTCTCATTGTAGGGAGGACCTCTGATGATGAGGCATACTTAGGGCTACATTGCACTTCCTGCACTGTCAGGAGGTGGAAGAGATTTTCCCACATGGAAAACCTCGGAACTCAGGTTTGCTTCCTTGACATCCTACCCAGATTGTCTTCTACGACAACCTGGCATCTAGAAGCGCCTCTTTATTCCTCAGAGCTTCCTCCCACTCGCTCCCAGCAGCCCCATGCCTTGGACACATGATGAGATCTTATATCTCTTACTGTTCCACAAAAAAGTAAGAAAAACCGGATAACCCCAGTTGTATTTTATTCAATTCAATTCTTTATTGTACGGTCATAGGCCCAAATCAAACAAGGTAAAATCATGCAGATTGCAGCACAATATAGATATTATAATACAAGAACATTAAAAACATAAGAAATTATAAAAGTTAGAACGTCATAATAAAGTATAATAATATAAAATATCTAAAATAGATAAAATATAATCTAAAAGACCAGTTATTAGATGTATACACTAAATGTAATTAACATAAAATAGCATAAGTAAGTTAATTGGTGATGGAATAAAAATTATAATATTAATAACCCTGAAGAGAGAATTATTTTAGTTAGAGGAAGTTCCCTTCCGTGTTTTTATGACCAGAAAGAGAAATCTAGCCACCAACTCTGTGACTGATTTGTTCTTGTCTGCTAAAAGATAGGTCAAATACCATTCAGATGACCAGCCTGGAAATTTAGAAAGTTCAGATGTTATTAACCTAACCCGGTCATCTTTATAAAATTTACAGGCAAAAAACATATGGGCTAGAGATTCTATAGCCCCATCACCACAAGGGCATAATCGTTCACAGTAGGGAACACCCCTAAACCGTCCATCCAATACCGCAGATGGAAAACAATTGAACCTAGCTCTCGTAAAAATCAAACGGTATTTAGGGATAGATAAATTCTCCAGATATCTAGCATAACTTTTTGGGGGGGAAGGATAAACCAAAAATTAGAGGAGAGCAAGTCTTCTGGGCATTAGCAGTGGACTGCTGAATATCAATATCTTTGACACAGGAATCTTTAATGGTTTTTGCCTGATGGTATCCTATGGAGAGAAGAAAATTTATAGACAGACCTAAGAGTTGTAATTTGTTGGTCAGGGTTTTGTGCCACACACTAACATAAGTGTCCCGGTAAAGAAGGTATATATGTCCCGAGGATTCCTCAGCAAAAATCAGTCTTAGCCAGAACCTGAGAGCCCGTAGCCATGCCGAACCTTCAACAGAAAGGCAACCCGCTTCCAGTCGTAAAACTGCCGCCGATACACATTTGGGAACGCCGAAAAGTGTATATAAAAAAGAGGAAAGGACTCGTTCAACACTGGGATCGAATCCTCTTATCCAGATTGGAATACCGTACAGTAGCTGTGCCAAAGATTTAGCTCTGAACACCTGGAGAGCAGCTGGTAAAAATTGTCCTCCCTTGGTGAAAAAGAAACGAGTTATTGCTTTAGTGGTGTTAGATGCTGTATGGATGGCATTGGATTTCTGAGATGACCACGATAGAGAAGAGTGGAAGGTAACTCCTAAATATTTAAACCAGTGCTTCTCAAATAGTGGGGCGGGCCCCCCAGGGGGGGCGCGAGGCTCCGTAAAGGGGGGCTCGTTTGACCTCAGTTAAAAGTTTTTTTTAATATTGTGTTCCTTTAAATCCTGTGCTCCTTTAAATCTTTTCTGCTACAGTTAATAAAGCTATTCTTTGTTGTAAATTGATCCACATTTCTTTCTTTTTTTATTCTCTTATACGTTAATAAGGATACAGTGTTATGCAGAGGTGTACTTATAACAATTTTATAGACAAATGATACTATTTACAGTCGCGCGGGGGGCGCGAAATGTTTTCTTCTTCCTAGGGGGGGCATGACAGAAAATAATTGAGAAGCACTGATTTAAACTGTCTTACTTGCTCTATATACTGACCTCTAATAACCCATTTACACAAGGATTTGCGATTAGAGAAGTACATGATCTTTGTTTTGTTAAAATTAATTGACAGTAAATTCTCAACACAATAATCCAAAAAAGCCCAAAATAAACGTTTCAATCCTACTTTAGAAAGGGACAGAAGAACTGCATCATCTGCATAAAGCAGTAAAGGCACTCTGTTTCAGATGTTGCCTCTCCTTCATGATCATAAATAACCATCAGTGTGTCCCTCAATAGTGTTAGTCGCTTTATCAAGTCTTCCTGAATGTGCTTAGGAAAAGATCCGAAGGAATTAAGAAGGCTCATTTCGGCTGGGGCAAAAAACCAGCAGAATCCGCCATTTTTCCGCCCCTCCCCCTCACTGCCTCGCAACTTTCACTGCCTCGTAGTTTCTTTTCTGGAACCTGTTGCTTAAATTGATAAGAAAGTTCAGTTCCACTCTGGTCAAGGATCCTAATTAACCTTTTCAAACTGTTATCCGAGGGATGCGAGCGTTCACGTTTCCAAAGAGGGGGAAGGGACTTTTTTTCCCGTCTAGAGCTCATAAACAATCAAGGGCAGCCACAACAAAGGGAATCTTTTTTTTAATTTTTCTTTTTAACTCCGCTTGTTCCACATACCTTCCAGAAAGCAAACAGCAAAGGAATTTTTACTCACAGTCTGTCTTTCCTAGGTATTTTACAGTTATAATCAGCTCAATCCAGGAGCTCCGTAGAAAGCTACTGTTCCATAGCCGGTGAAGCTCCTCCCCCGCTCTGTGAAACTTCTGTCTTTGGCTTCAGCCACCACTCCAGGTTGCGAAAGTAGTTCATGACCATGCGGCGTCCAGGAAAATACTTGACCAATATAGTCACATACTGCTTCAGTGGAGAGAGCTGCTCTTTCTCGAGGTAGGGGTATTGTGCTGCCTCGCTCCTTAGGATATAAAGCACCGCAGACTCCACGTCAGCCATGCACAACTTTTTCCTGTCTGCCACCCTCCAGGGTGCAGGGGTAGGTTTTGGTGGCACACTGGGTGATGGAGTGGGTTTGAAGGGGTTGCCTCTAACAACCCCAGGTAATTTCCGTAGGAAGTCTGTGTAAAGAGGGTCTTGAGTCACCATGCACGGGGATGCTGCTGCAGGGGCCATTGTTGACCAGCAGGAAGCCAGAAGGGAAGGTGGTGACATTGAACCTCCTCACTAGCTCTTCGTTGTTCTTCAGGACTCGCCTCACTGCAGTGTTCTCAGACTGGAGCATGTCCAGTGTTACCTCTCTGCTTATGTACGGTAGTTCTCTTTCACTCTGCCGTTTATCAGTCAGATTTTTTATAATGTCTCCAGCACCTCCCTGTCTTACTTTCCTTACCAACATTCTGCTCCAATCTCACTATGTGTCAGCACTGTGTTCTGTGATAATTCATACTTCTATTGGATAAACTGTTGGCTATTTGCATTTACGGGCAGTGCAGGAGGGAGCACAACAAAATTCAAAGTTAATGTAATTTGTAATGGTAAACATGTTTTAAAGTTCAAATAGAAGCTGCTGAAGTAATGGCTTTTTAAAGAGGCACTGAGAGCATGATATTGGTGATATTATCCACATCTGGGGTCCAAGCAACTTTTGCAAGCTGATTTCTTCTTACTTGTCTCTGCTACCGTGGCCAGAATGTCAGGAGCTTTCTGGGTCCAAGCTTGGGAGCTGGTCTTTATCCTCCCCTCAAGGGAAGACATTTTTGACTCATAGACATGCCTTGAGGGGTGCAGATACTGATGAGAAGGCCACAAGCCGAACATGAGGTCAATAGCATTTGCCCTCTCCTGCTGCTGATGATTAGTATTCAGAAGCATGGTGCATCTGATCCTGCAAGTATTACATAGTCATCATAACTAGTAGCCATTTGTAGTTGTGACCTCCATGAATTTGTCTAATCCTTTTTTAATGCTGTCTAGGTTGGTGGCCATCACCTCATCTCACTGGGTGACTTTGGGCCAGTCACTGACTCTCAGCCTAACCTACCTCACAGGGTTGTTGTGAGGATAAAATGGAGAGGAGGAGGAGGATTATGTAAGCCGCCTTGGGTTCCTTGCAGGAAAAAATGCGGGGTATAAATATAATAAATAAATAAATAAAATCTTGTAGCTAATTCCATAATGTAACTATGTTCTGTGTGAAGAAGTACTTTTTTCTGTCCTGAATCTCACACTGTTCAGCTTCATTGGATGACACCAGGTTCTAGTATTATGAGAGAGGACAAAAAACCTCTCTGCACTTTCTCCACACCATGCATAGTAATATGCACCTCTGTCAT
Organism: Shinisaurus crocodilurus; assembly: GCA_021292165.1. Taxonomy (NCBI): domain Eukaryota; kingdom Metazoa; phylum Chordata; class Lepidosauria; order Squamata; family Shinisauridae; genus Shinisaurus; species Shinisaurus crocodilurus. The sequence goes on from CM037879.1 coordinate 229,338,964, forward strand.
GTCCCCCCTTACTTGCTTTTTTTCTAAACTGAATAGTCCCAAACTTTGTACCCTTTCCCTGTAGGGAAGTTGCTTCAGTCCCAGGATCATTTTGCTTACCCTTTTCTGCACATTTTCTACAATATCTACAATATCCTTTTCAAGGTACTATTCTGAGTACAGTATTGTAAGTATGATCATACCATAGATTTGGATAAAAGCATTACAATATTGGCCATTTTATTTTCTATCCATTTTTTCCCTAATGATCCCCAACATGGAATTTTCACCCATTGATCGACATTTTCATTGATCTATCCACCAAGATCCCTTTCCTGGTCAGACACCACCAGCTCAGTCCCCAACAGTGTATACATGAAATTAGTAATTTTTGCCCTGTTGTGCAGCTCTTTACACTTGAATGTCCATTTACCAGGTTTGGAGAAATCCTTTTGGAGCTCTTCACAATTCTTTTTGGTTTTTGGCACCCTGAATAAGTTGGTTTCATCCACAAACTTGGCCACCTCACTGCTCCTCCCTAACCCTAGTTCATTAATGAACAAACTAAAAAGCACTGGTGGCAGTACAGATCTTTTGGAGGCATCCCACATCCCTCACTGTGAGAACTGTCCATTTTTTCCTACTCTCTGCTTCCTGTTTTTACTTACCGGTAGTTAATGAACCATAAGCTTACTTCTCCTCTTATCCCATGACTGCTAAGTTTGCTCAGGAGCCTTTGATGAGGCACTTTGTCAAAAGCTTTTTGGAAGTCTCAAGTACACAATGTCTACTGGATCACCCTTTGCATCTTTAGAGGTTTTAGTTAAAACTTTTTAAATGCTGTAACCTGCCCTGAGCCCTCGAAATACAACAGGGCAGGCAATCAATAAAAACACTGCATGGTCTGGCTTTCTTCATTTACTCTGCTCTCACCTTTAACTTCTTCTGTCACAGGTCATGAAAACATACCACATGTATCATACAGAGAGCATCAGCGCAGAAAGTAAACTGAAGGAGGCTGAAAAGCAAGAAGAAAAACAAATTGGCAGGTCAGGAGATCCTGTTTTCCATATTCGACTAGAGGAAAGACACCAGAGACGGAGTTCTGTGAAGAAAATTGAAAAAATGAAAGAAAAAGTAAGAAACAGTTCATAACCTATTTCATTTAAAATGAATGCATTGTAGTTTAAAAATTCCTTTGAGGGTGGGGCATAGGTTTATAGTAATGATTTCTTGGTGGCATGTGCTGGTACAGAAAGAGAATCAAGTCCCATGCGCAGGGAGCCCCCTTGAACATTGAAATCCTTTTGTTGGAGTTGGGGATGTTAATATTTGATCAGCTTCTTGAAGGTGCCATCTTTTATTTATGCTTTCCCTCCCTGCCCCACAGGAACTGATGGCTTTCATAAGGGCAAAATCAGGGGATTTCAGTAGAAACCACCCCCTGTGAATCATCCACAAGAAAGTGGTCTTTGGCCCCCAACCTCTGTTTTTGCCCCAAAGAGTATTTCCCCTCCATCCCCATTAGAAATAATGACCTTTGGCCCCCACCCTCTGATTTTGTGTTAAAGCTAAGTGAGGTGGGGTGGTGTGGTGCCCCCTTTGCTACCCAGCATAGCTTGCTGGCATATGTGAGAGCAGAATCTGGGCAGCCCACTTGAAGCTACGTGTCTCACCCCAAGTCTACTTGCAGAAAGTGACTGTTTACTTTTACAAGCAGCCCTACTTGATTTCTTGCCATATCCCTAGTTTGTGTAGGCACCTGTTCTGTACCCAGAGGTAAACATGTTATAAAAATGACACAATCAACAAAACAATAAATCAGCAGGATTTTAATAGTAAATAACTCAAAATAAAGAGAGGTTTTTAAAATTCCCAGGGTTAGATTCAGATTTAGTCATACTTCGAATAGACCCATTGAAATCAATAGTACTTAAGCTAATTATGACTAACTTAAGTCTCATAGATTTCAGTGGGCCTACTCCAAGTATGACTAAATCTGGATCCAGCACCCAGGGGTTTTTTTTGTTTTTGTTTTTTGGTCTTAATTTTATATTATTTTTGAACTTTGGATTCTATACCTATATGCAAATATGCAAAGGTATTTTGGAAAGTAGCAGCAGTTTTTGCATACTGTGGGTATATTCATTTTGATATTACTTTCTGAAATAGCCGTATACGTTTATAATTTGTTGCATCATTAAGTTGAGGTAATTGAAGCATTTTTGATGTCTTAACACTTTTTTTCCGCAGCGTCAAGCAAAATATTCTGAAAACAAGCTGAAATCCATTAAAGCCAGAAATGAATATCTGCTAACCCTTGAAGCAACAAATGCTTCTGTTTTCAAGTATTACATTCATGACCTTTCAGATCTGATTGATGTAAGTACTTGGTGTTTATGCAATTCTTATGCTAGGGGATCATGTTTGGCATTTCTGTTCTGTTTTTTTTTTTGTTCCTTACAAGGATATAATTAGTGGTGTGTTAATTACAACTGTATTTATTGTCTATTTTTAAATTCTGTTTTACTGTACATGGTATACCGTACGTGGGCTAAAGTAGCATGTTCAACTGCAGGCTCTTCCTCTAACAATTAAGCTTACTAACCTAATACTTAATACTTTTAATTATGAAAATAGTTTATACCCAAGTCAACATTGATTATATGTTCTGTTTTAAAGTGGGGGTAATGGATGCTTATTGAGCCAATCAAAAAAGGGTGAGGTAAAGTAAGGGGAGGTTAGGTGATGTTGACCCGGTGCTGAATGGGGTACATCTACCCCTGAAAGACCAGGTCCGCAGCTTGGGAGTCATTCTAGACTCCCAGCTATCCATGGAAGCTCAACAAGTGTCAGCTGTGAGCCAGGCAGCGCTGTATCAACTCCATCTGATACGGCAGCTGCACCCCTACCTTCCTAATCATCTAGTCCCATCGGTGGTTCATGCCTTGGTCTCCTCTCGCCTAGACTACTGTAATGCACTCTATGTGGGGTTACCCTGGAAGACGGTTCGGAAGCTACAGCTGGTACAGAACGCGGCGGCTTGCCTGGTTAAAGGCAGCCGCCGGCGAGATCACATCACACTAGTGCTCAAGGAGTTGCACTGGCTACCAGTTGTTTGCCGGGCCAAATTCAAGGTGTTGGTTTTGACCTTTAAAATCCTATACGGCTCCGGTCCAGTTTATCTTAAGGAGCACCTCCAGCAACATCAAGTAGGCCGTTCAATAAGGTCTGCCAAGGATGGCCTTCTCCTTGTCCCATCAGCCAGAGCAGCCAGGCTGGTGGGGACTAGGAGGAGGGCCTTTTCTGTGGAGGCCCCCAAGTTATGGAACTCCTTCCCCAGTGACTTTCGCCATGCCCCCTCCTTGATGAACTTCCGCCTGGCTTTAAAAACATGGCTTTTCAGGTGGGAACATGGGGTGGGTTAGGATTTTAAAAAAAACACGTTTATATTGTTTTAATTGTGTTTGTTTTAATTGTGCTTGTTTTGATTGTGTTTGTTTTAATTGTGTTTGTTTTAATTGTGTTTTAATGGTGTTTTATTGTATTTTATCCTGTTGTACATTGCCCAGGGTGGCCGGGTGACCAGCCAGATGGGCGATTTAAAAATATAATAAATAAATAACTTAAAGATGCAACCTTTTTTAATGTGAAGGGCAGCCCCATCCAATATGGGTGCCCATAATCCTCCGAACTCGGAGGATTATGGGCATCCAGTGGAAGGCGGGAAGAGCACAGTGGCTAGGATTGCCTACGCGCTCCCCTTGCCCTCCAAAACATTTAGACGGCTGATTTCTTTTGTCTAAATATTTTTCCCCTCCTCACGAGGAGGAGAGGCTGAGGCACCGCCTGGATTCCTTGGAGGATGGCAGTGCCTCATCCTCCCCTCCCCTGGGAACACCCCCCTCACACTGGTACCGAAGACGGTCTTCCGTCTTCGGTTCCCAGCCGGTACAGAAAAGAACATGCTAGCTGCGAACGGATGCTCCACGGGCAAAATCACTGCTGCAACCTTGGAAGGGATTTCTGAGGTTACAGCAGCGACTCCGACCTATCCTATGGCCCCCCAAACAAGGTCGGGTGGCCATAGGATTGAGCCCTAAGTGCCTTTAATTATTTGCTCCTTTGAGCATATAATCATAACATATAGCTTTTTAAATTTAAATATTCATGTCTTTGCCTTAAATATTGTGCTAGTGCTCTCAACATCCCTTCTCATGATGCCTGTGCCTCTGGTCTAAGCTACTTGTAAGAAGTGATATCAAGTCAGGGGTAAAAACTGGAAGGTACTGACCCACCTGCTGTTAATCTGGCAGTCTAGGCCATGTTCTTTGTGAAGTCATGAATATTCCTTACAAGAAAACTTTAAAACTGCTAAGGTATGCCATGTAAAATTGGATAGAAACTGGACATTTACATTTGGCACCAGTAGATGTCTAGATAGCCATCTTTCATAGCATCTTAGCTTTTAGTACATGAAAAGATCCTTCTCAGAGTCTGCACTGCAAATGTATTGGTAAAATCCTGTCTAGTGTCTCCCAAATTGCTCTGGTTTTCACATTTTTTCCACCAATTCTTAACATTCGTATATCACCAACACTGTGTTAAGTGATGCAGTACCCACAGGTATTAAGAATGTTTCACACATTACACAGCAGCAAATCTGGGTTTTGCCACCATATCTACAAACACAACTTTGTCAAGGTCACACTTAACATTTTAGGTGTACATTTAAAACATCTTCAATATACACCCAAAGCAGCATAATATGTGAAGTGGCCTTTATAATCTGTATGGTACTGATTTGTGAATCAGTGTATGGTACTAAATTTGTGAATATCTTGCGACTTCTCCATGACAACATGACGGCTATGGTCTTGGACAACAACGGCTCTCATGGTGCTCCATTTAAAGTGGGATCAGGTGTTAAACAGGGATGTGTTATTGCCCCAACATTATTTGCTATTTTCATCGCCATGATTTTACATCTTGTCAAGGGGAAACTTCCCGCTGGTGTGGGAATTATATATCGAACAGATGGAAAGCTTTTTAATCTCAGCAGGCTGAAAGCAAAAAATAAGGTAATTACAACCTCCATTGTGGAACTTCAGTATGCTGATGATAATGTGGTCTCCGCACATTCAGAGGATGATCTCCAAACTATCCTAAATGCTTTTGCAGAAGCATACAGAAAACCTGGTCTCTCACTTAACATAAAAAAACCCAAAGTGCTTCATCAGCAAGTGCAAGCTAACCCTTTGGTGATGCCATCTATCCAGCTTGGCGGGACAATACTGGAAAATGTCAATCATTTTCTCTATTTTGGCAGCTATCTTTCTGTTACAGCTAACATCGACAGTGAAATCCAGCATCGTCTGAGCTCCGCAAGTGCCGCGTTTTCTCGAATGAAACAGAGTGTTCGAGGATTGGGATATTTGTAAGAAGACCAAAACACTGGTTTATGAAGCCATTGTATTACCAACTTTATTGTATGCCTGTGAAACATGGACTATCTATAAACGTCACCTCCACCTCCTTGAAAGATTTCATCAACGTTGCCTCCGGAAAATCCTGCGAATTACTTGGGAAGATAGGCGAACAAATGTCAGTGTACTGGAAGAAGCAAAGACTACTAGCATTGAAAAAATGATCCTTCAACGCCAACTTCAGTGGACCAGTCATGTTGTTCGAATGCCTGACTGCCGTCTCCCAAAGCAGTTCCTTTATTCCCAACTCAAGGATGGAAAGCGGAATATCGGTGGTCAATATAAGAGGTTTAAAGATGTTCTTAAGGCTAATCTAAAAAAATGCAATATAAACATCAAAAACTGGGAAGCTCTGGCCCATGAACAATCTAACTGGAGGTTGGCCTTTCACAAAGGTTCTATGGACTTTGAAGAAGCTCGAGTGCAAGGTGAAAGGGAGAAACGTGCTAAGCGAAAAGCACGTCAAAAGAATCCTTTACAGGACCATCTTCCATCTGGTAACCTGTGTCCTCACTGTGGGAAGCTGTGTGGATCTAGAATTGGCCTCCACAGTCACTTACGGACCCATCGCTAGAGTCTACACAATTTTCTTTAGAATTTTCCTCCTTTTAAAATCCCCTTTTTGTAAATTTTTTTTTTTTAATCCTGGAAGACAATCTTACTCGGTCACGACTGACTGACTGACCGGTACTGACGAAGGAAGGATTTGGAAATTATTTTAGAAACTGGCAGTTAGCAGTAAGATCACATAGGGTAAGCTAATAGCAGCAGTGTATGCTACTGTGAAGCAGTGTATGCTTCAATTTAGGTGATTTTCATAGGTTACAACATGGGAAGTGAACTTCTTTCACTCACAGGCTTTGATTTTAGTCTCAGGGGTTTAAAAAAAAACAACCCTGGTGAGATCAGACTCTAATTTATGGACAGACTTTGAAAAGATATACAGCAGAAAGAAAGTCTGTCCACAGATTAAAGGAAGGAGAATCCCATGGTGTGGTCCTTAAGGTGGTTGTTTGAATGTCTGATTTTGCAGTCAAAGAGGCTGGAAATACATTTTTTTTTTAATGACACTCACATAATGTCTACAAAACACGGTAGAATTTTGTTCATGGAAGGTAAGTTACTCACAGTAACTGAATAGGTCTGCTGTGGTCCATTTTTAGGAATGCTAAATAATGTATTAATGTGTTCACAGAATTACTGTCTCAGCAGTTTTAAGTACTCCCTGGGTGAGTTCTTTTGATTGTTTAATACTTTAACAGTGCAATCTTATGCATGTTTATTCAGAAGTAAGCCCCACTCTGTTCACTGGGGCTTACTCATAGGATTGTGTTCATAAAGTTGCAACTTTACTGCTCAATTAATAGCGTAATCGGCACACACACAGCATGCAAAGCAGTTCCATCAGCTCCAGTGGCACAGCCTGCCATGACCCCACTACTGCAAGTCTCCAGGCATCCCTATAGGCATCCCTCGGCAAGAGCCACGGAGAGGGACCAGAACATGCAACAAGGGCAGGAGCGTGCGGACATTAGCCACCTCCAGTAGCTCACTGTATAGGGCGTGGGATTGGGAAGCAGGAACACCCCCACTCACTTTTGTCATGCCTTGCCCCAAAAAATGTTATGTCGAAGTCAAAAGAGAGGGAGTTCCTGGGACTTGAACCCACACTGCAAACACCACAGGGCCGTTCCTTGACCACTTCAGCCATAGCAGCAGACTGCAGTCAGGTGCATCGTGTAGTATTTGTCTTCCCCTCCCAGCTGATGACCTGAATCACAGATGCAAGGAGCACAGAGGCTGCAGGAGAAGCCATAGCCAGGAGAGGAACTTATGTTTTACATGCTTGATGTTCCTGGGAACTGCCCCATGCTAAGAAAGGGTGGGAATGCCCCCACCAACCCAGGCACACCTGAGGAGGAGCGCTACAAAGACAAACAGCTTGTTTCTTGCATGGACCTGCCAGCCCTTCTGGTTCATCCCCTTCCCCTGGCAGTGTCCCCGCTATTTTGCCTGATAGGTTAGCCCTGCCAGGTAGCATACCAGCAGGCCTCATTGCCCTCCCCCTCATCAGCCTTCCCACATCTCATCCCTCACTCAGATACAACACAGTATTCACATATAGCAAGGGGGTGGGGAGACAGTTCCAGCAGCTATACGTTGCAGCTGGCTGCCCAACCTGGTGCCTTCCAGATGTATTGGACTACAGCACCTGTCATTCCTGATAATTGGCCATGCAGGCTGGGGCCTGCTGAAAGTTGCAGTCCCAACACATCTGGAGGGCACCAGGTTCAGGAAGGCTGCATTACAGGATGTGCTTCACCTTCCCTTACTGACATCGGCCACCTCCAGAATCCTGTTGTCCTTCAGCTGGAAGATCTTCATCCATCCATCCATCCATTTCATCTCATTTCTATTCCACCCAATAGCCAAAGCTCTCTGGGCGGTTCACAAAAATTACAACCAATAATACAACATGATAGAAACATAATATAAAATCTTTAACATACAAAATTTTAAAAACAATTTAAAACAGCTAAAAAATGGTTACAATAAAATACTGAATCTTCAGTATAGGATTATGCCCTAAAGGGAGTACTTAATTGTGAAACATTGCTAGGTAGTAAAATCGCTGAAGCAGAGTTTCCTTGGGAAAGATATTCTGCCATGGATTTGTTCGTATATTGGGGGGAAAGTTGGAAAATTAAATTGGTATCCCTGACTTACAGATACATCCCTATCCTATGGATACAGTAATTTAGCCAATCTTATAGAAGCAGTTATTCTGCCTCCTGTTTAGCTTAAATTGCCCTGAGTTCTCTCTAGAATTAACATTCATGAAAGGAAACAGCAGGACTGACCTTCTTTCTTATTGTCATTGCTTTTTTACCATTCCAGTCAGGATAATTAGTTGGGTGCAACTCTCTTACTACACACACGAAAAGAAGGAAATAACTGAAAGTCACTACACTGTTAAAAACTCATATTAAGGTCTGTTTTGAGAGGCTGTAAAGTTCTGCAGTGTAAATGTATGAGCTAAAAGTCCAAAGTTTTGTTTTGCAAATGTGTGCTGCAATTGCCAGTGTACAGTGGTTGAAAATTAAATATTCTTAAGTAACTGGCTAGTTAACTGCTGATAAATTGGAGTTTAGATTATGGTTTATGAAAGAGGTTGTTGAATGCTGCTATTATTTGGCAATGCTAAGTGGAAGCAGAAGGGAAGAGAAAGGGCCATCTACCCTGCCAGCAGCACTTTCCTTAGTGATTGCCCTGATTGTACTCACAACATACCCTCCGGAAGGAATCTCTCTAGGGCAGGAGAGGGCATCGTCTGGCCTGCAGGCCATGAAGACATCCCCCATGAAGGGGATGTGGAAGCTCTGCATGAAACCTTCACATAGGTATCATGTAGCCTTTTTATTGGGCTAGCAGTTAAGCAAGAGGTGGAGGGCACATGGTCAGACTGTAGCGTGTGCAAAAGCCAAGTCTCCTGGGCCCGCATTGGTGCCCCTTATGTAGTAGTGGTTGGACAACTTCCATGAAAGGACCCCAGTTATAAAGAAAAGATAGCCTGGGGTGGGGAGTTGTCACAGTTCGGCAAACTTACACTGTGCTGTGTAAGATTTTCCCTGATTGTACTCCCAGCATACCCTCCAGAAGGAATCCCTCTAGTGCAGGGGAGGGCAACCTCTGGTCCACAGGCCTAATCTGTCCCGCAGAAGTTGCCCTGCCACCTTCCAGGATTCCTGGAGGAATCCCTGATGTTATAGCCAACAGTATATTGCTCCTCCTGTCAAGGTCCTGTGCAAATGTCAGTTTTGAGTCAAATTGATGTATCGCTTCCCCCTACAGAAGCTGCAGTGTTTGTCAACATTCTAGTACTGACACATTCAAGCCTTATCTACATATGCAGCAGACTGAGATGGGAATTAGATGGAATAGACTATACCACTGCAAAAAGGGGGGTAATTTTTTAATGGTTCTTTTTCTATTAAAACCCCCACTTCCATGTATGTAGAAAACTAACATCACAAGGAAGGACTGGGGTAGAATGTTTCTCCTTGATGTGCTATTTTTCTTCAGGCAGAGAGTTTTTTACATGGGAGTTTACTTGGGTTTTTACATAAATGTTATCTCCTTGACGCCAACCAGTTAATTCTAATCATATTTTTCCTCTTAACCAGAATTAAAACCAAGGTTTGAAGAAGCTTAAATAACTATGGTTCCAAGATAACCTGGTTACCATTAACCATGATTAATGCTGATTCAGATACTGCACTATTATATGGTTAAAGGAAACCATAGAAATGAGGAGATATTTGTCTGGTAGAGTGGAGAAGGGAGCAAATTCCTAATCCCCCCCAACCATTGGAAAGAGATTGGGAATATACCTACGCTAGGGCTTTGTGAAAATAATCTTAACAATAAAGTCCTGTTCAATTATTAGGGCTCTTCTCTGTGTGTACGATGACATGCTGCAGCAGCTGCCCCCCCCCATGCAGACACAAATATACACACACTGTGTATGCTTGTACATGTGGACACACATTGAAGGCATTTCAGCTTGTGTATAGTGCGGAGTGGAGCCTGCCACAACCTGCCATCCATGTATTCATTGTACGTGCTGAAAAGAGTTCTACATAATGACAAAACAGGACTTTACTCCCATAGGAACTAACTGGGAGAAGCGCTACAGTAGCCCCCCCCCCTCTCGGACCAGGGCCAGCATCTTTAATGGACATAATGCTTTGCTTTTGTGCAGACAGTCTTGTTACTAGAATCTTGTAGCTGGGAAATTCCAGAAAATGTGCTGTGTTTTAAAGTGCCTTCCTGACAGGTGTTCTGTCACTGTGACTGAAGGCTGAATCAAACTTGAAAGCTTTCTGAAGAAGCAGTTCTTTGTTGCTGAAACAGATTCCTTATGTACGGATTCCTTATGTACAATTTAACATCTGGATGAATTAACCTGTTGCTCTTTTCACAATTAAATTATTGCTATTTGAAGAATTACCATTTGTGTGAGAAATAAAGCCTCAAAGGATAAGCATGTTCACGTATTTCTCGTAAACCTAAAATATGACTTAAAGGGGATATTTTCTAATTAAAGGATGTGTTTAATAACAAGTCTAGGGAACTTGAATATTTACACAATAGCCTGGATTCACCCTGCTGGTTTAGGCTGGGAATACAAATTGTCCTTTTACCCTTCACAGCATCACTTGTAATTGAAATACAAAGTAATTAAAATACTTTGCAAATTTTATCTGTAACATTCTGATCTTAAGACTTGCTAGGTCTGCAAGTAATTGTTTAGGCTGATGTGGACTTAGCTGGTACACCAGAATATTATCAGAAAAGGCAAAAAGGTATGCCTATTCTCATAAGAATAACTTCATGATAAATTATAATCTTGATCCTAACAATTAATGCTGGCATATATACTTAAAATGCCAGTCTGTGGGAATGTCATGTTTTGTGACATTCCTTCCATATACTGGCATTGTAGGGATATATGCCAGCACTAAAGGTTAGGGTTAAGATGGAAATTTGTCATGAAGTTATTGCTATGAGAATAGACATGCATTATACCTTCGGTAACCTAGTTTTCATTAAAGATTTTCATTCCTTATCCAAGAATTGGGGGAAAGGCATATACCATATACAATCTTTAACTTTAGAGGATTTTTTTTTTAATAATGTGGGGTTAAGTTGGAATACTGTTAAGACCAATTCGTAATTGCAATACTGCTCTTGTTCCATTGCCGAGTCTCTCTAATCCAACTTTTCTATCTACAGAATGGTGTAATAATCTATATTTTAAAATTGTGAAGATTAATTCGTGAAGATCGTGATCGTGAATTAATCGTGAAGATTAATTAACACTTGTAAAGCCTATTGGATGTTAAAGAATCAGTAAAACCTTCCTATTAATGATTATGCTTATCAACTGTTGGCTTTTGGTTTTGAAATTTGCTTTCTACTTCTTTTTACATATTTTCTTCTTCTTCTTCATGTTTGGTTAGTGTTGCGATCTTGGATATCATGCAAGCCTGAACAGAGCCTTGAGAACATATCTCTCTGCAGAATATAACCTTGAAACCTCTCGACATGAGGGTCTGGACATCATTGAGAACGCTGTTGACAATTTGGAGCCACGAAGTGACAAGCAGAGATTCATGGAGATGTATCCTACAGCCTTTTGTCCTCCAATGAGATTTGAGTTCCAGCCCCATATGGGTGATGAGGTCAGTAGCTGGTGACTCTTTATAGACAGAAAAGGATAAAATCCAAACAAATTTTTGTTTGTGCATAGATGAGCACTTCCCTCTGTTGTGAACTGTGATTTCCTTTTTGTTAGTATCTAGCTTTTATCCATTCAAACAAAGGGTCTAGTTAAGGTAAAATGAGAACCAGTATTATTCATACAGACACAAGAAGATCAGCAAACAAACTACACCAAGAATACTATTCAGAGAACATTTTGTGTAGAACTTAATTTGCCAGCTGCTCTAAGCAAATCCCATGCCAAATGAACCTTTCATTATCGCATATTGAATTCTGCCACAACACTGGTAAACTTTTTGTAGCTTGGCCAAACAGCTTTCAGCATATAAGCAGAGAGAGAAGAAATTTGATTTTATATAATTCTTATGCTAGTCAAGCTTGTTCAGAGCAGCCCCAGGCACATTCTAAATTATAGTGAGACTCTGGCTGCAGAGAGATGATAACTTTTCAGAGACTTGGAGCTGGTATATTAGAACCATCTTTGCCTACAGTATACACATTCAGTTTTGTGTGTCTCACCATGGTCTTTGGGCCTACTTGTTTTTCACATTTCTATAGTGCTTCAAGCAGTGCTGGGGAAAAGGTGAACCACTTCCAGCAGTTCACTCAGCACTTCTACTATCTATATTATATATAGATATTGATATATATATTTATTATCTTTATACCCTGCCTTTTTCCTGCAGGGAACCCAAGGCTGCTTACGTAATCCTCTTCCTTCTCTCTATTTTAGCCTCACAACAACCCTGTGAGGTAGACTAAGCTGAGAGTCATTGTCGGGCCCAAAGTTATCCAGTGAGCTTCATCGCTGAGTGGAGCTAGAACCTGGATCTCCCAAGTCCCAGTCCAACACTGTAAACCACTACACCACACTGGCTCTCTCTTACATAGCTTTCATTGGCTCCCGTTGAACAGTGCCTATGCATCCCTGGTGATGAATACCATAGTCCCCTGTCAGTAACTCACATGCCTATGCCTGTAACAGTTTAAAAACTTTTCACATCCATCCTGATGGATATGTGTGTATCCACATGCACAGGAGTATTCATTTGATTTGAATCTTCATTGTCCTCTTTCAACCAAGGCAGAATAATCAACATAACTTATTTTATCCTATATCCTGACAATTGCAGACATGATCGATTGTATTTAAACAGAACCATAGGTGCCTATATTCATGAGCTCCCCCCCGCCCCACCCCCTGTTTGCACCTAATGTCTCTGTCTTATATTCTATTCGTTAGGTTTCTCAGGTCAGTGCCCAGCAGACAGTCCAAGGGGAACTCATGCTTCGGTATCAGCAGCTTCAGTCACGACTGGCCACGTTGAAAATTGAAAATGAGGAGGTAAGATTTGCCTCTGCTGTGATGTAGCATAAACTGTGGCCTTCATGGTATCAAAAACTACCATATGCAAGTAAGGATGGGACTCGGCTACTTAGGCTATCTTGGGCACAGCTTTCTTGGATTTATCTGTGGCTTATGCTGGCTCAGCTTGTCTGAGTGTGGAAAGCTAAGCAGGGTCAGGCCTGGTTATTACTTGGATGGGAGACCCCTCCTCTAGTTTCCTGCATTGAGCAGGGGGTTGGACTCGATAGCCTTGTAGGCTCCTTCCAACTCTATGATCTATGAATCTGTGAATCTGATGGGCAGAGTAGTATCCTTATCCTTTGCTTTGTCCATGTGTGGGGTACATTCTGTGGTTTGGGGGAGTGTTAGTTCCTCGGTGGTAAGTTTTAATACATTTATTGTAATAACCTTACGCTTTGAAATTGATTGCCAGAAGGTTGGCAAGTGGGAACTTTACATCAGCATGCATTCTTGGATGAAACTGATTATCCAGACCCATTCCAGTCTGGGTTCAGGCCTAGTTTTGGGACCAAATTGATCTTGGTCGCAGTGTTGGATGACCTTTATCAATGGAGGGAGTGCAACTTGGCTCCTCTTAATCGCTCTGCAGCTTTTGATACCATGGATCATAGTATCCTCTTAGATCAGCTTCGTGGGATGGATATTGGGGGCACTGTATTTCAGTGGTTCTGTTCCTACCTGCGGGGTCGGTCTCAGGGAGTTGTGTTGGTAGAGTACACCTCAGCCCCCGGCACTTGTCCTGTGGGGTGGCGCAGGGCACGATTTCTCCCGCCGCCCCCCCCCCCCCCAATGCTCTTCATCATCTATATGAAGCCTTTGGGAGCAGCCATCCAGCTGTATTTATTTATAACATCTGAATCAGGTGGGTCCATGCAGGCTCTGGACCAGTGCTTGGATGCAGTGGTGGGCTGGATGAGGGCCAATAAACTGAGTTTGAATCCTGGGTGGGTCACAGGTCCAGAAAATAGGTCAATTGCCTGTTCTAGATGAGGTTGTGTACTCCCCTTGAATGAATAGATGCTTGGTTTGGGAGTATTTCTAGATTCTTCTTTGTCACTGGAGACTCAAGTGGCCTTGGTAGCTAGGAGTGCCTTTTACCAGCTTCAGCTGGTATGCCAACTACAGCCATTCCTAGACCACAATAGCTTGGCTACAGTGGTTCAGGCATTGGTAACCTCAAGACTGGATTATTGTAAAGCGTTCTATGTGGGGCTACCCTTGGACTTGGCCTGAAAGCTGCAGCTGGTGCAAAATGCAGTGGCAAGGCTGCTAACTGGGGCCTCTTTCTGACAGCAAGTTACGTTTTTCCTAAAAGAACTGCACTGGCTGCCAGTAAGCTACCAGGCTAAGTTTAAGGTGTTGTTACTAACATATAAAACCCTAAACAACTTAGGACCAAATTACCTTAGGGAGCACCTCACCCCTTATATCCCTGGCTGCCGTCTGTGATCATCAGAGGAAGCACTTCATGAGGGTGCCACATGAGGTTCACCTCAGGAGCACTTGCAGTACCTGCACTGGCTGCTAGTGCATTTCTGAGCCCAATTTAAAGTGTTGGTTTTAACCTTTAAAGCCTTAAATGGTTTGGGGCCAAGTTAATTGAAGAATTGCCTTTTCCCATAGCAGAGTCCCTGCACCGTGAGGTCATCAGCAGAGGCCTTTCTCACTTGCCAAGGGTGATTAGACTAGTGACTACAAGGGAGAGGGCCTTCAGAGTGGTGGGATCCATTTCCATCAGGTGTTCCTCAGGCCCCTTTTTTGCAAGTATTCAGGAAGGCTCTGAAGACCCACCCGTATTTGTTGGTTTTTCTGTAAGTTATTGGGCTACTGGTTCTAGTTAACTTCTGTTTTGATTTTTTTTTTTATCAGCCTGCTTTTATTGAACGGTTAATGAGTTATTGAATTTTATTGTAACTGTTTTTAAATGAGTTTTATCTTGTATGCTGCCTTGGGAGGGTTTTACCTTTAAAGTTGGCCTAAAAATAATTTTAAAAAATAAATAAGAAGAGGGGCCTATGTCTAGCACTTAATGGAGCTTCATATTTTTGCAGTAAAATAGAATGCCCTTTTTCTCATGTTCATATACCACAATTCCATCAGAGAAGGTGTATCAAAGAATAGATTTCACTCAGTAACTCCCCTTTTCATACTCATTCTGGAATATATTTTATCTGCCTTCCTGTTTGATAAAATGAAATGCACTTGTTGACAACAGGTTAAGAAGACAACTGAGGCTACTTTACAGACAATACAAGACATGGTCACCATTGAGGACTATGATGTTTCTGAATGTTTCCAGCACAGTCGCTCAACTGAGTCTGTGAAGTCAACAGTTTCTGAGACCTACTTGAGCAAACCTAGCATTGCTAAGAGAAGAGCTAATCAGCAGGAGACTGAGCAGTTCTATTTCATGGTATGTTGGGCACTTTCCCAGCCATGTGATGTGATCTGACCTGAAATTATTTTTTCAAAGTCCTTGGAATTTAGGTACCAAATATTCAGATATGAAATGCATTGATCTATATCTTTGTAGAAATTCCGAGAGTACCTGGAGGGAAGTAATCTCATCACAAAGCTTCAAGCAAAGCATGATTTACTGCAGCGAACACTTGCAGAAGGTAAATGATTCAGAATAAATTGTATAGTGAACCTGCTAAAATATTTACAGTACATATATTAGACACTTTGACATGGTTCAACAAGAAAGCATAGTTTCCTCCTATGTGAATAAGCCTACATGATTGTCCCCTCTCCTCCATGCCAGAAGAGGAAATTGAATGTGTCTACTCTCGGTTTTAAATTAGCTACAGTTCCCTGTGACATCTGAACTCAGGAAACTGGGTTTGTTTAAACTAGATTGAGAACAAGCCAGGGGCAAACTATGGTTTTTTGGTCCTGACATGTTCTCAGGCCATGGTAGATTCATCACAGGATTCTTCCAATCTCTTTTCCAGTAAAAGAAAACAAAACATAAAACCACACATACAAAATGGAACTCAATTTTGTTTATATTATTTAATGGATGATCATAATTTGTCTTTTCTTTTGGAAAAAAAATACTAGTAATTATAGCAAAAAAAACCAAATAGGCAAGATGAAATGGAAAAGAAAATGGAGAAATCTTGATATGGCAGAATTAGCCATCCCACTGTGCAAGGCCACATGTGACCTACTTTGTGTACAAAATGTTCTGTATTAACGCTCCCAGGAGTCATTATCTCTCTCTCTCTCTTAATAGCATTACTGTGCATTTTCTGCTATAGTATTTATTAACTAGTTCTCAGTAGGCTGAAATAGTGCCTCATAATGGGCAGAATATATTATAAACTTTCTATGCACCAGCATGGTGTAACCAGTTTGTTCATTATATTATTGAGAAAACGGGTCTTGCATTTAAAAATGTGCTCCTTGTAGAGTAATTCTTGTAACAGTAGGATTTGCTGTATTATGAATCACAGAAAATCTCTCTTTCATACTTTTCAGTGGGATTAATAATCATGCTGTTGCAGCCTTGCAAAAACAAGTTTAAAAATATCTGCTACCCACAGAATTTAATACCTGCTTGTCTATATTGCCTTCCTATATCTTCTGCCCTCTGCACAGGCATATCCTCTGGTTTGCTCTGCGTCAGAGCTTAGGATCAAGCTATATGAATCAAATGAATTTAATAGCAGCTTGTAAGACCAGTTCATGTAATGGGTGCTTCCCCCCCCCCCCCCGATGGAGCTGTGCTTATGGAAAAGTGATGACAATTCCCTTGATGTGCAAGCATAAATGTTATGAAACAAAATCTGGATAGTCCTTTATGAGCACAAATAGCAACTTTGCACACTAATGGAAGCCTTCCAAATGTGGGTGGAGCTGAGTGTTAGAACCACTAATTTAAATATCTCTTTTTAAATCACTGCTTCATAAACTGAACCTTAACTGTTTTTGCAGAAATGTTAGTATATGCAAGAATTAAAGCCTTACTTGAAAAGCTCTGCCACGTAATTACCATAATTGCGTTTATTTAGGGTAATATTGAACTAGTATCTACTGATTTGGTAAACTAGCACACACTGAATTACAGACCCCTTTTTTATGCATGTGTGATTGAACATCCTGTCCTAGGGTGCAAGCCAACAAGCCCTGCTGCTATGCAGCCTCCATTCATTTCAGTGGGGCCATGCCGAGCTGCTGAGCCATGCCCATTGAAAGGAATGAAGGATGCATAGCAGCAGTACTGCGCTGATGTGCACCAGGTGTTTACATTGCTGAATATGAAGTTATACATTCTTATGTGGCGTGCATTAAATATTTACTTTCCTAACTACAGCTACATCTAAGAACTATGCATTTTTAACTCTATGGCTTTTGGCAATATGCCTCCCAGTCCTAGCAAGCTTTTCTCTTTATTTAAACTTTGAATAGCTCATTAAAATATGCAAGCACAGACTGGGAAGACTGCTTGAAATTTTGTTTTGCTTAACGTACAGTATGAAACCCGTTTATTCCTATCAGAGAGATGCTTCAGAACAGCAGCTTTGCTTGCTGAATATTTTAAAACTCACTTTCAAAGTGAGATACAATTCCCTCAGTGTACAAGCACAAATCTTGTGAAATAAATGTGAAAGGTTGCAGTTAAAAATAATTGAGGATTAAAGATGACCTCAGTGGCATATGTATAGTTACATAAGAAAGCCTCTTTAGTTCCATCAGTTTTAAAATTATTGTTCCCTTATCCTTCAGGTCACAGAGCAGAATATATGACCACAAGGTAAGACACTGAAAGCTTTTACACGCTTTATATTACAGAAAGCTGTAACTATAATAAAATGCACAAGCTGTAAAAAAAGAAATTGTCTGCAATGAACGCAATGTTGTTCCAAAAAGATACGGGCATCATTCATTTCAGCATCTAGCCCACATATCCAAGTGGACTCCTGGAATCAGGAGCACATGTTGTTACTGGCATCTGAATTCTGGCCTCAGTGGTCAGCACATACACAGATTTCCCTTGCCATCCATGCACATACCTGTGATTGGTATCTTTGGATCTCCAAGCCAGGATGCCAGCCTACTGAACCCAGGCGAGTACATCTTTCCCTTAGCAGCGTGCTCCTCTAGTGATCCTCTATACACAGATTGCATGGCTGCTTATTTCCCTGTCCAAAAAAAATGCTCAAATTAGATTTTTTTTTTTAAAGGAACCCTTTTTTCTGACAATTGTCAAAAGTAAGTGCTTGTGAAAAGGGGGTGGGATCCAGATCTCCCCTTTCTGGAGTACCTAGAGGTTCAGGGAAGTGTGGAAAAGGTGCAGGGCAATGAGAACTGTCAGGGCAATACTCAAAAACTAGAGGATCACACTGCTAAGGGGAACATATACTCGCCACCCACTTTGGGGGCAAAAAATGCTTTGCCACTTTGCTTTTCAATTGACACCTCACCAATTGACAGCTGTCAGGTATGTACAAAGCAATCTATATGCAGCCATGCTTGGTCAATATCCATGGATGTTGCTTACTGTGCATTGACAGCAGACACTTTTCAGGACATTGACCAGGCAAGACTCCACATTTCAGGCAGCCATAAGTGCACACCTGTGGAAGACCAGGGAAAATACCCCCCCCAAAAAAATTACGATCTCAATTGCACACATTTCTGCTGCTGAAAAAGCCCCTGATAAGGAGCCAGTGACAGTTGCTCCGAAGTGCCACTTTGGCATCGGTGAAGCGGCTGTAACTGGTGGTGGCATGGCGCTCCAGGGGGGGAAAAGGCAAACAAAAACAGGATTGCGATCGGAGCAGGGAGGGGGAGACAAAACGAGTTCTGCCATGCAGGACCCTGGGACACCAGGTGGAGGACCAGGGAGGAAGGAGCAGGAGAACAACCCATGGCAAGCCCACTCGGGTGCACCATGTGTTGTTCCACGAGCAACCCACACTGCTTATTCACAAGGTGGTTTGTTGTGTCATGCGAACTCGCCCAGTGTTTTCCTACTTCCATGCATTTCATATACCAATAAACATATTTTGGAATATCAGTTCATAAGATCTGTCATGCATGGAAAAAAGTAATATATACTAAAGTCATAGCATATTTTGGAAATGAATATCAGAAGGAATTCAGTCCTTGCTGTTTTAATCATGAACATTAATACTTAAATGTTATTAAATTCTTATTTTTCCCCTCGGATGTGGTGCTATTTTCCTATTTATCCTTTACTCTTTAAACATATTCCCTTCCTCCAATTTCAGGATCTTCCCTCTAAGGCTGCAATCCTAGACCCATTTACTTG
The DNA here is from genome assembly GCA_021292165.1 of Shinisaurus crocodilurus. NCBI lineage: Eukaryota > Metazoa > Chordata > Lepidosauria > Squamata > Shinisauridae > Shinisaurus > Shinisaurus crocodilurus. The sequence continues at coordinate 229,358,363 of CM037879.1, forward strand.
GAGCCAGTGTGGCGTAGTGGTGAGAGTGTTGCACTGGGACTCGGGAGATCCGGGTTCTAGTCCCCGCTCAGCCATGAAACTCGCTGGGTGACTTTGGGCCAGTCACTGACTCTCAGCCTAGCCTACCTCGCAGGGTTGTTGTGAGGATAAAATGGAGAGGAGGATTATGTAAGCCGCCTTGGGTCCCTTGCAGGAAAAAAGGCAGGTTATAAATATAATAAATAAATAAATTGGAAGTTAGCACCATTGAACTCATTGGGACTTGCATAGAATTGCGCTGTAAATCCCAGAAATATAGGCTACCCACAGCTTGATCTGAACTAAGTTGTTTAGTGGTGATTTGGAATTGTTTATCAAAGTTCTGGCATCAGCCATCTAAGCAGTTGATCTCAACACTTCTTTGTTATAAAGGCTGAGCGGCAGATCATTGTGTTCAAGGTCCTCCTTCCTAGCTGATCAATATAAAGCTTCTTGGAGTCAAAAGGAAAGAAGAAGGGGTGTGTGAGTGTGTGATTAAAGTAATAACTTAGTTCTGATTATGATTAGCATTTTGGGTCCATTAAAGGAAGATGATACTACTGTTGTTGTCATTGCTGCTGCTAGCATGCCACATTTTCTGGTTAAAGCTACAGTCAAATTGATTCATGAGGCCACTCCAAAATAATATTACACTACACTGGTTCTGAAAGTTCAATACTGGTCTTGTTTTTCCATAACTTTAAGAATTCCTTATGCTACATGAAGCACTGTTCTATATTTTGTGACATATTTTCCTTATCCTGTTTTTCTGTATTATTTTTTTCGAATGATACCTGTAGCCGAGGACGAAGGAACTCCCACACCAGACATCAGGTACAGTGCTAGTGAATTGAAAGTGCTGCATTTGTTTTGTCTGACTTTTCTATTATCTGTCAATTGTTGGGGACTGTTTGCATTCAGAAATGAAAGAGGCATGTCACCATTTTCTGATTTTTCTAGTGGAGTTGTAAATTAGGGGCAGGGCATGCCTAATGTATTGATGGAACCCACTTTATCCTATAAAAGATGTAAAGACAACATCCCTGATCTACTGTACCCCTTTACAGGTGTGCAAGGGATTAGCTAATACAGGAGGGTTTTTGTTACCTTTTTCTGAATAGTAATTCTCCCAACCTGCTCTGCTTGCATTGCATTGTAAGGTGCTTTTTAAACAGCAGGAATGATTTGTAAGCTGCTTGCGGTATCACATAGGGAAAGCAAACAAAAGTCCTTTGTGTTTTCCTGGATCTGAGCCATCCATAGCCATATGAAGTCATACATCATTCACAGCTGCAGTTGGCTCCAGGATGTGCGTTTTCAGACATAAGTGTCGTTTCCATACGCTTGCCATGGAAACATGCTGGTCAAATAGGAGAACATATTTCCCATAATCATTCCTTAAACATGAATCCAATGATAGATTTTGTTGAAATTAATGGGTCATAAGTAAGCTGCTGTTCATTGCTTAAGATTTAAGGATTTTAGTGTGCTTTTAACACTTTTTGGATGTTACCCTTAAGGGTACTAATACACAAATGGTTTTGTGGGTCATCGGTACGCCACATGCCTGTAATTCACATGTGGACTATTCTGATCCCTTAATTGATTAGTTCTAGTCCAAACAAGCTAGCAGGATCTGGAGGCATTATGCCAAAATGGTGGGTTGTATCCAAGTGGTGCCCATCCTGATGGAAGGCTCCTTAATCCAGCAGAGGCTTCTGTCAGCAGAATGGGGAGGAAGGTGATTTTTGGCAATTCCCCTCCCTCCTGTAGCTTCCAGCACTACGCCTCCCATGCTGTTCTGAAGGATCTCTCAATCCTCCGGAACAGATTTGGGGGGAGGGGCCAGAGGGAGGAGGGCTAATTGCTGAAAATTGCCTCCCCCGCTGTTCCACAGACTTCTGCTTGATCAAAGAGCCTTCTGTCCGTGGATGGACACCAATTGGATACAGGCTTGTGTGACAGTGACTTCAAACAAGTTGCTCCTTCCTAGAGATTCTTCTCCTTTCATTTCTAGTTTAGAGCTTTCCTGGCTGCTGAAAGCAACATTTGGAAGCGTCTGTAGTCTAGGATATGAGTCTGTAATCTTTCATTGTTTATATGTATTGTTGTTATTTTTAATTTAGCTTGATTTTATTATTAGCTGTTTTATATGCTTGTTAGCCACCTTGGGGCGTTTCTCGAGGGAGCAAAAGATGGGATTCATTTTTAAATAAAGAAATGTGAAAGCGAAGATCAAAATTCACATTGTCAAGGTCCTGCCACTCACTAGCACAAAGAAACTGAACTGAGGACTATACTGGTCGGGGTTCGCTGTTTTTACTGCTTTTCATTGAATTCTATGGGCCAGAATGAACAAGCTTGAACAATGAACAAGTTTCTCTCATATAAACCAACGCCTACCATTCATTTCTATGGAAACAGTAAAGCACTGCGCTTGGGGGCAAAGCCTGCTGCCTGTCCCTCACACAGGGTGAATCAGCCTTAATTTACAACAACCGTTTGTAATGTGCAAGCTTTCTTTTCAAACAGAGATGCATCATCTGGCCCTCTTTGGGTCCCTGCAACTCACATACAGGCACAGCCCACCTAACAAGATGATAGGCATTTGACTAGTTTTTAATAACGAGGAGCTAAAATTATTCTGGCCTTTTTGCTCTGAAGTCCAAATCCAAGCATTGGGAACAAACAGGAGACAATGGGTATGAAAACTCTTTAAGCAGAAAAGAGAAAGGATACTTGCTTTTTCCCAGAGTATCTAATGACAGAACACAGGATTGCCTCCGGAAAGATTTTGTGGTGGGTGCAGGGCTACAGTTGAATTAAGATTCTGGTAAACTGGGGCCAAATTTCACATATTTTGTGAAGGACCAGCACCCGGGTCCTATGCGTGAGTTCGGTGCTTAACGGGTTAACCGGCACTTTAACGGGTTAACCGGCACTGAGTTACAGCCCGTACAAGCGATTGAAACCGACTAGGAGGTTTGCGCAACAAAAGGAAACTCCAGCCCTTTGTATGACCAAATAAGGCTTTTATTTACTATACAATATACGGAGCGGAACTAATAGCTTTCTAGGAATACTATAACGTCAACATGACCTGACGTGATCTCCGAGCTTATCAATGAACGGGTTCCCAGGCTAGCGCATTGGGGATTAGTCAGTTACCTTAGACTAAAGACTTTACGCTGGTCAATTTCAGCCTGGCTCCGGGTCTGCCCGATCCGGGGAAGAGAACAGCTTATCCCAGCCACCTCTGGAGGACGAATCTTGACGAAAAGCAACCCGTGTTCCCAACAACCCCCAAAAGGAGGGGAGAGGGGTTTTCTACCCCTGAGTTTCCCGCCCTTGCAGTCAGGTGGGGCTTACGCCTGCCCCTTCGTGTCAGGTGGGCTTATTCCTGCCCGGGAAAAAGGTGACATGTTGGGTACTTTACAGCTCTTTGAGACTGCCCTGCTAGTTTGATGATCCTTGATGGTCCTATCCTGGATTTTGTGGAATCCAACTGAGGTCCTCCATTGTTGGCATGCAGATCCATCTGGCTACTTCCTCGTATTTCCAGTCTCCCTCCCCCACCCCCCTTGGGAAGAGACTGGGTTGTGCGTGCGTGTGTGTGTGTGCATGAGTACCCGTGTCAGGCTTTCTCCACATATTTTATTTATTTTAAAGCATTTCCCCCCCACTCTTCAGGTGAAATGGCTCCTAGAGCAGCTTACAAATAAACACACACACAGAGGACATGAGCAGTTCCATGGTTCTTCAACCTGCTGTGTGTGTGTGTGTGTGTGTGTGTGTGTAAGAGAGAGAGAGAGAGAGAGAGCGAAAAGCAGATGTGAGGCTGAAATTTGGGGTGGAGTCCCAGCAGCGGGAGGGGCCATGCATTTTTTCCCTTCCTAATGTTTGTCCACTGAAAATCACACATACACACACAGGCTTTCCCAAAAGGGGTAGGGGACAATGGCAACAAATCTAGGGATCATGTATTGGGGGGGGGGGGATCCTTGTAAATAAAGTAGCTACCAGTTTATCTCAGTCCATGTCACTGAAAGGTGTCATGGTAACCCTTGGAAACTGATTATTGCTTGTAGTTATTTCCCATAAACTGGTCAAAAATCTAGATGGTGACTTTTGGCATTGGCATTGGCATTGAACTGCATAAATGTGAAAAACAGGCTGAATTAAGCCATTTTGTTGTGTTGTAGAAATGTATTAATAATATATTCATTTTAAGGCGCAATCCTATGCATGTTTAGACAGGAAAAAAAGGCCTATAACTCCCAGCCTGCCCCAGGCAGTGATGCTGGCTGGAGCATGCTGGGAGTTGTAGGCCTTTTTTCTGTCTAAACATACATAGGATTGCACCCTTGATCTCTGAATTTCCTGCTGAAAACAGTACCCATTTTAGCTGCTTTACATTCCTGGCAGATTTTACATTATCAGCAGTGGATGTGGGTTATGTATTTAAACTAGCTTTATGTTTTATTTTGAGAGCTGTGCATTTATTAATTTTGTAAGACTTTAGCATTCCCGTTTATCCCCCTTGAATACATTGGTGGGAGATCACTGCAAGGTGGGATGGTCCATTGACCCACTGGCCAAAACAGTTGCTTAACTAATTTGATTGATTGATTACATGTCTGTACCACCCAATATCCAAAACTCTCTGGGTGGTTCACAACAATTGAAAACAAATTTTATTTGTTTTGGCCATAGATAATATAGTATCATTATAAATGATATTAAAGATGACCATATTACACCTGTCCTGAAAGACGTGCACTTCCAATTGCTTTCTGGGCACAGTTCAAGGTGTCTGTTTTAACCTTTAAAACCCTAAACAGCCTGAGACTTGGCTGTCTCAGAGACCACCTGTCCAGCTATTAAGATGTGCAAGAGATGCTCTTTTGAGGGCACCATTACCCGCAGAAGCCTGTTTGTTGGACATGCATGAAAGCACTTTTTCTTGTATGGTTTCCAAACTATGGAATGCGCTCCCTCAAGAATTAAGATTGGCCCCCACTCCCTTGGCTTTTAGAAAGGGTGTAAAGCTGCACCTTTTCAATTTAGCCTCTTAAAATGTTAGTTTAATGTTTTGCCATATTTAACACCCTTATTTTTATTGTTTCACAGTTTTATTATTTTAAGTTGTACACTGTTGATGGCTTTTTAGCAGATAAGGCAATATATAAATGCTAATAATAAAATAAATAATATTTTGGGGTCTACCTTCTGCCTGCTCCTGGTCTATTAAAGTGAGATCATTACGTCTATATCAGACCATAGTCATTGAGGGGGGAAATGGCAACCCTTCACACACTTTCAGTGCGGCTTCTTTGTCACTGTTAGCAAGCAGATAGTCCAGTTTTTGAAGGTAGCAGTTATCAGATTTAGTCAGGTCTAACTAGCTGACCCCAGTAAAAATACATTGTGTGTGTGTTGTGCATTAATGTTCACTTCCTGATGAAAATGTAGAAGATAATTCATTTTGAAAAGATTTTTATTATTAATTTTAGATAAAGGCTTTGATGCTCAAAATGCATTACTGGTACAAGTATGATTCTAGCAAGACTTTCACTTTCAAATTATTATGGGTTCGAGACTATAAGGGTACTGATCCCTAATGTTAATTAATTCCTATTTGCAGAGTTAATCTCTCTTGAATTATTTGTGGTGAATGTTTTTGGCTATTTTCCCCCCACCAGGACTCAGGGCAAGTAATCCCCCTCATAGTAGAAAGCTGCATCCGATTTATCAACCTGTATGGTGAGTTCCAAAATGCCATTTAACTTAATCATGGTTGTTGTTTTTCTTAAGAATACTGAGCTTAATAATAATTATACTTTCTCCCTAAATGTTTGAATCACTTCCTAATTACAGCTAGGAAGGGCCATAAAGCTTTAATCTTGAATTAAGGAGGCTCACTGTAATAAAGTGTGAGGCACACTAGGATAAGGGAACAGCTTGGCAAGGAATGACACATGCACAAAACAAAGGAGACACAGCACAAAGCCTGCAGGATTGGGGAAAGACAGCAGCGAGAATGGAATTACATGGAATGTAGACCATAATGTGACAGAAGCGGTGAGTGGGCAATGGAAAGGGGCAGGAGCAGTTGAGAAGATGTGCTCTTATTCTGGGGTAATCTGTGGGAAGGGGTGGTGGGAGGTAATAAGAAGTTAGAATCGTATTTCAAAATGCCTTGAGGATCCGGTGGTTGAAAAACAGGATAGAAAACTAATAAATACATAACATGTCCATATTTTTTCCCCATTTGAACTAGATTGAGCCATAACCCGCAGTCTAATTTTACATATTTCTTTATTACCCTTGTTTTCAGGTCTTCAGCACCAAGGCATTTTCAGAGTGTCTGGCTCCCAGGTGGAAGTCAATGATATTAAAAATTCATTTGAGCGAGGTGATTATATATATTTTTCCATGCATACATAATTATATTTTGTTCCATTTCAGTAGCGTGAGATCCAGCATGCTAAACCTTTTAATAAAATGCTTTTCTTTGAAATTTAATCATTATTGCATATAATGGTTTCCTGATAAGAAAATACCTCATAGGAAGACCAGTTTGGTGATCTACAATAATCAAAGAAAGATGTGCAGCTTGAAGAAATTTGTATTTGTTTAGTATGTGACTTGACTGAAAATGGTTGTAGAGGCTAATTTAACTAATGCTGCAATCCTCAAACCATGTTTCTTAAGAGTACTAGAACTTGGTTCAGCTGGACTATTATGAAATATATGAATTGAATCCATAAATGGGCCAAATGAATTTAGTATTGCATGCCTATCTCAAATATTTGTTCTGAACAGAGTACTTAAGGCATGATTAGGGTACATAACTAAGAGGAAAGTTTATTTTAGTCTGTTGCATTCATTTTAATCACAGGTTGGACTTACTAAACTGGTCATTATTTATTCACTACTGCTCAGGATCCTATGTAGCAAAATGCAGTTTAGCCAGAATGCCTATAAGTATTTGATTTATTTTTGCAGGTGAAAATCCTTTGGCAGATGATCAAACTAATCATGATATTAACTCAGTTGCTGGAGTACTGAAGCTCTATTTCCGAGGGCTGGAGAACCCTGTCTTTCCTAAGGAAAGATTTAATGATCTTATTTCTTGTGTCAGTAAGTTATTTTTTTTATCGTTTCTACAATTCCATTTTAATAAATATAGTAGCTGTTCAGAAAAATAGATACCACCACAGATTTCCTTCAGACAGTTTACTGACATCTGCAGTTATGCATGTGCATCCAGTGTTGCTCAAACATGTTTCTGGAACTGCTCTCTGAGTGAAGAGTCTACAGTGTAATTCTTTTTCTATGTAGTATACAGGCCTGTGGCTGGCTCAGCTTGTCTGAGCGTGGAAAGCTAAGCAGGGTCAAGCCTGGTTATTACTTGGATGGGAGACCCCTCCTCTAGTTTCCTGCATTGAGCAGGGGGTTGGACTCGATAGCCTTGTGGGCTCCTTCCAGCTCTATGAAATCTATGAAATCTAGTAGTCAGTCTTTCTTCTACACAGGAGATGTTTAGGATCGTCTTGTATACAGAATCTATATATTTGTATTCAGATAAGTCCCTTCTCTGACTACCATCAGTTACTGAAGTACTTTAAGCATGTACAAAGGAAAGGGCCTTTTCAGTGGTTGTGCCCCAACTTGGGAACATCCTTTCTTGGGAAGTTTGACTGGAAGTGACGTTACAATCTTTTTGGCACCAAGTCAAGATATTCCTATTTACCCATGCAGTTTAAATTGATCTTATTGCTTCTGTCTGCAGTTTTATGGTTTTGTTTCCTTTTTATAAAAAAGGATATGTTGTTTTTATTGGATGAATTTGCACAACACGGCAACTCACCCTGCAAATAAGCTGTGCAGTGTGCGTTGTGCGCGGAACAACCTACGGTGCACTCAACAGATGATTGGGCTTACCATGGGTTGTTCTCCCCTCCTTACCCCCAGCTCCTCCAGCCAGTATCTCAGGGTCCTGCATGGCAGAACCCATCTGGTCTCCCCCTCCCTGCTCTGATTACGACCCCTTTCCCTTTTGTTGCCCCAAAACAAGCCACCCTACAGAAAGCAATCTGGGTTTGGATGACTCCGCAATCCACCATGGCCAGCTACCCAGAATGGGTTGCCATGTCGTGTAAACCCAGTCATTATATTGCACTTTAATTACTGTAGACCACCCTGGAATCCATTAGGACATTCTTTGCCAACCTGATGCCCTCCAGATGTGTTGGACTACAACTCCTATCAGGCTGGGGATGATGGGAGTTGTGAAACATATATACAGTCATGCCTTGGATTGAGAGCATAATTCATTCCGGAAACATGCTTGTAATCCAAAACGCTCTTATATCAAAACAAAATCCCCCCCAAAAAATTTGTACAGAGATTTTTAATTTAAGCCGTACTACAGTACTTGTATTGCAAGACGTCGCTTGTATATCAAGTAAAAAAAAATTAAATAAATATTTAAAAATCTGCTTGTCTTGCAAAACGCTCTCAAACCAAGTTACTTGCAATCCAAGGTATTACTGTATTTTAAAAATGTATTAATTGCATTCAAATTTCCATGCATTAAATTTATTCTCTATGTTCTTCTCTACTTACCAGGAAAATTACTTTAATTGCACACAAATATGTTATATTGCTTTCAGCACTGATTGCAATTATCTCTAAACTGTTTTCATTAAAATATCAAATTATTAGTTTTTGGATTAGTATAGCATGTGTCAAAGACTCTCCCAATGTCGCATTCATTCCCAATTACCTTTTCCTTCATGGATGTGATATATAGGATCAAATAAGGAGCCTAGTCATTTTTGCGGTTGGTCAAATTTAAGTTAGAGCATACTTAGCCTGCAGACACATACATCAGGAGAGTCAAACTTAGGTGGGGAACCGGTGGGTTTTCCCCCACAAATGGCCTGCCCAGGGGTCCCAATCTGGATTAGAACCACAGCAGGGGACAAAGAATTAAAGCCCCCCTAGTCCCCCACTAACCTCCAATCCAGATCCCCCTCCCACGCTGACAATTGGGGTGGTGAGAGAAAACCTACAATCAGAGGTAGAACTACAGAGTTAAGGACATGTCTACTTTGGCCCTGAGTGTAGCCAAGATGGATGAACATTCTTTTGTACCTAGGGATGAAAGATTCCCTTGAATCGCAAGATGTTCTGGTCAGTAGGGAAGCAGATTTTCCCCCTCCCATCTAGACTATTCCAAATATGAGCAAAGGCCATAAAGAAGTTAATTGGCCATTAGCTATGGGTTGGAGCTTGAGTATATAAATAATATTGAAATCAAGTGTTAGTAAGGATTTTGCTCTCCACTTCATACTGCCATATATTCTCTATGCTTACACAGCCAATTCTTCCTAAATTGTCTACTTGTACATTACAGGAATAGAAAATCTCTATGAGAGAGCTCTTCACATACGTAAACTACTCCTGACTTTGCCTAGATCAGTCCTTATAGTACTGAGATATCTCTTTGCGTTCCTCAATCAGTAAGTATCTTAACTTCCTATCAGAACACTCTTTAATAGTTTATGAGATATATAGGTATAGACATAGATATATCACCTTCATTTTAACATAGAGGGGAGTAGTTTATTTGGTGGCAGAGCAATGATTTTCAAGCAGACTAGAATTAGCTGAGAGATGTCACAGAAATAGGAATGAAAGGGATGGTTTGAACATGGGAGTTGTGGAAATGTAAAACTAAATGCCTGCAACTATGCATAACTTCAAAATACAATTCTTTTATGATTCAAAGATAATAATGTCAGCATAAATCCTTAAGTCTTCCTCAGCATGATCTTTAGGGTGAGATAGCAAAATATAGGTTCTTGTTTCCATCACCACAGAGTAGTTTGAAAACTGAAAGTTTGATATAACCTTTGAGAGTGTAAGGCAGGGCTCTCCAACCTTGGGTCCCCAGATGTTGCTGGCCTACAGCTCCCAGCATACCCAGCCAGCATGGCCCTGGTGTAAGGTCATATTCTCATGAACAAAATGCACAGAAGTGCAGAGAAATATCAAGAACAATTGTTCATTCCTCATCTCACTTCTAATCATGGAGTCAATTATTGCGTAGTTTAAACAATACATTTAGTGCACACATTCATCTAGAGATGGAGTCTGGTGTCAAGGTCATAGTCTAGAAAGACTTAATGGGGAAGTAGGAGCTGAAGTAAGTATAAAAGAGAATAAATTATGGAGATAGCAATGTGAGGAAGGAATTGGCAATATACTAATTCACATATGCTCTCAAAGTCTTCTTAAAATAGCTAATGCAGAATTATTATAAAATCATACACCAGCTGAATGTATTTCAAGTATCGATCTTCCTCAGCAGCTTGTATGTGACAATTCTACTCCAAATATAGAGAACACTTGGGAATCCTGTCTGGCACAGACAGCAGTCAACCTATCTCAAAAAGTTCCAGTGTGTAGAGAGCTCCATTCTTAAGATAGCTTCATTCTAATTTTCATGAATTGAATGTGTGGGTACATTTATCTAATCACCCGTTGCACATTCATCTTGTAAAAAACTGGAGAAAAATTGTATTCCATGGCCCAGTTCTCACAATATGCTGGACTCACCTAGGGTTGTTTAACCCCCAATGAGCTGCAGTGTGTGTTAGGCGCCATTTTGAATATGATAAGAAAAAGGGTACAAGACAGTATGCAGTACTGCCCATGTGCTAGCAGGACCTACTTCTAGGGCAATGGGAACCTAGTGGTGCCCAAAATGAGCAGAAATTCTTGTTTTCAGAATGGCACAGATCAGCAGGGCTCACAGAAGGGAGATCTAGATCTAGATGTATTGTCCATGTTTAGTATTACTGTAGATCACCATATACCTTTCCACTGATTATTGAGTCATTCTTCAAAAGAACTAACTCTTATATCTTCATAGCATTGCCAGTCAGGAAAATATATTTTAATTAAATTGTTTTTTATGACATTCCTGTACAAGATTAAGCAACAAAAGGGTGGTGGTGGTAGTAATATTGTGCAGAAATTTTAAGTATACATTGTTATTTCAGAGGTCAAACATAGACCCAAAAAACCCACTCCTTCTTTTCTTTTGGCTCTTTTTAAAAACAGCCTTTCACAATACAGTGATGAAAATATGATGGATCCTTATAACCTGGCCATTTGTTTTGGCCCAACATTGATGCCTGTTCCAGACATACAAGAACAAGTGTCATGCCAGGCTCATGTGAATGAAATAATCAAAACGATCATCATTCACCATGAGAACATTTTCCCAGATACTAAGGAGCTTGATGGCCCTGTTTATGAAAAATGTATGGCTGGTGATGAATACTGGTAAGTCCTTCAGTCTTTTGCTGAAGCATGCTTAACCTGGTCTCTTTTATTTTGAAGAAAAAGCAGGCAAGAGGCCACAATTATGCTAATCCAGATCAAAGCCCCATACCAGTTTTCTGATGAGAATCACCCATCACCACCACCTGGCTGGCTGCCATTTGCCCGTGAAGGTGATGCTTGCAGAAAGCAGCACTTTGGAGGCAAAAAACAGTCAGGAGGGAGTGGCTTCCAGCAGAAAAGTGGTGCAGACCCCCCAAAAAAAATCTGGATCAGGAGCATGTTCTGGATTGAGGCCCCAGTACTGTTTTTTCTCCAAAATAAAAGCAGCCAGGTTAAGCATACTTGTTTAAAAATATGACTTAATGTCATGTGTAGTTTGGGCTAAATGTTTGTTGGTTAAAAGGAGGCTTGTTTTGAGGGTTTTGTGGTTAAAAGGAGGCTTGTAAATTTAAATATACAAAATCAAGTAAAGTGTTCTTTAGCACTAAACTTAATTTGCATGATTATTAGTCATATTACCAATAAATAGGGCCTTTTGCATAGTTTTAGTGAACTACTCCTGTGAAAAAGTGAGCCTTCTCATTTGCTCCAAATTGAACTAAGGCCTGGGCTATAGTACATCAAATGATATCCAAGTTAATGATTTCCCACCTATCTGAAAACATGTAGGGCATTTCATTTTCAAGAAACAATTACCGAAATAGCAAAACATGGTATATTATCTCTCTTCAACTGAGAATTCCAGCCAGCTAACCTTACCTATTCAGAATCAAAGGCCAGTCATTTAAAACAAAGTGGGGGGCTTTAAAATAGGGTATTGGAAAAACCATTCAATAGCAGTGCTATCCTATGTACATAAGCTCAAAATTAAGAAGTCTTATATGCACTTACCTGGGGATATGTCCCCTTGAACCCAGGTAAATGTGTATAGGTAAATAGGTCCCAGGTAAATGTGTATATGATTGCAGCCTAAGGTAAGTACTTTCCTCTCCAGTTAATGAGCTACTATCCCATCCTAACATTGCAGCTCTTTTGAGTGTAGTTGGCCTAATAAATTTTAAGGTGTAATCAATGCATCCCCTGCAGGTTTGAACCTGAACCTGATGCCTCAGTGTCAAATTGACTCTTTTCCATGATGGTTTCCCATCACTGCAGAGTGTTGAAATCAGGATGCAAAGTTCTGGTACTCAGGGCCAAACTAGATGTTACATACAGATGCTTGTAACGTTACTCACAGTCTTTTAAAAAAAATAATCAAAAGCAGCTTGAGGCAGGAGCAGTGTTTAGGAGTGGGCTGATCTGGAGCAAGAAAAGGGCCAGCAGGAAAGGGTTAAGCATCTTCTTTCTCTCCTCCTAGCACTGCTGTTCTGCTCCAGTTCACCTCTTCCTGAAACTGCTTTTGGTTTTTAAAAGTATTTTAGGCTAAAGTTACACATTTGCATGGAACTAGAAGGACTTCTAGTTTGTCCTTCTAAGCAGCACTCCACTGGTGCAAGCTTTTGTCTTCTTTCATGTGCGTAAAATGCTATCTGTGTTACATAATACTAGCCTGTTACCCAGCTCAAAAATGAAGCTGTCTAGTGGGGGGGGGGGGGGGGGGGAGAAAATGTATCATGGTCTACAGATTGACTTCTAGCTTGCTGGATTTGAAATAATTAAAAAATCTAGTAAAAGTATTTTAAGGTGCCAGCAGTACTTTGTCTTAACTAAAAATGTTAAGTGATGCTTCCAGAAACAGTAGGTTATTATGGCAGCTTGCTGGATTTTTAAATGATAAATCTATTCATGCATAAAATATTAATTCAGATAGTATTATTTCTACAGTGATAGCCCTTATAGTGAACATGGTACCTTAGAAGAAGTGGACCTGGATGCCGGTACAGAGCCACACACCAGTGAAGATGGTATGCCCTTCTCTGTTGTTTTTAGTTACCTTGTTTCTCTCTTAAATTACATTTATATGTAATTCACAAAGGAAATGCTGTTTTCCTCATTACCTGTCATTTTAAATGAAGAATCTCTGGCATGGTGTCCTTAATTCAAATTTTTGTGGGTATCATTTTTGTTTTTAACACTGAACCACCCGTCATTGGCCAGCTGTTTCCTTGCTTCTCTCCTGACTAACACAGTTACAGGAAGGTCAAGTGAAAAAATTCTGCATTCCTCAGCACAAAATACTTTCTGGTGCAGCATTACATTCCAAGTGCCATTTTAAACTCTGCTGTGCATGATCTGCATTGCTACCTTCAGGTAAATGTTATTGTGCTTTATGGTGGGGTGAGACAACCGCCAGGTACTTTAGGAACCCGCCTCCTCCAGCATTAGTGCAGAAGATCATCCCAGGGCCAGCTCCAGGCGTGCATTGGCCCCATCATGCCATGGGCAACAGGCAGCCTTGTCTTGTCTGTCTCATCCTCCCCCCTCCCATCTTCGCCCTATAAAATTCTGCAGGTGGGCGGGACCTTCCTGCAACCAGCAGGCAGAGAGAGGAGGCGGCAGTGGCACCAACAGAGGAACTGGAGTGGTGCTGGCACTACCAATGGAGGAGGAAGGGTAGTAGCAAGGAGGTGCTGCTGGGTTGTCAGCAGCTGCCCGACCATGCCACAGGGTGCTGCTGGGCCTGGATTGGCCTCCTTGCCAAGATTAGTCCCATGGTTAATAAGATACTGGGCTCCTTGCATCTGATGATGTAGGCTCTTGCCTTTGAACATTCCTGCTGCAGTAATAGATTCCAGTTCATGCAATCCGGTGCTTGAAAGAGGCCATAGAACTCTTGACACTTCCGCTGCAACAGAGCAGAGAAAGCTATTCTTCTCAAAGGCAGAACTCGAGGGAAGCCTAATCTTCATCCCTTTCATATGGTTTTGTGCCTCTGTGGCATGGAGGGAGTGAAGGTACCAGCAGCAGCTCCAGACACCAAGGGCAGAATGGGCCAGTTTCTTGGAAGAATTAGTCTCACTCTTTCTATTAAAAAGTGTGGGGGGGGAAGCACCTGGACTGTGAGAGTGTCCCAGCCCTCTTCTCTTGGTAGTAAGAGCGAGCAGGGACTTTGCTCAGAAAGAGCTGGTTGCCAGGATGCTAGCTTGCTTAAAGGGTTGTGTGTACAGGCTTTAGATCAGGTTTAGGGGTTATAATCTGAGCACCTGCTAAGCATGTACAGGTGGAAAACATGTTCCGTGTTTGGTATGGCCCGTACATTTTGTATTCTGTGCAGCACCTGGCACTGTGTTGGGTGCTTCACACATATTAAACTGAATCTTTATCTAGTAAGCTTAATGAGAACTTCATCTTGACAGTAATTCTTTTGGAACAATTTCATTCACTGCCCTTGGAAAGTTACTTCTTGAATCAAATATTCAGAAACATGTATTAAACATAAATGTTTAAAAATTCAGCATGGATTAATAAATGGTTGCTTGAGACAACATAGAGCTTCAAACTTCCCTCATAGCAGCAGGATTAATTCAATCTAATGCTCTGCAGCATGGAAAAATTAACATGACAAGGCAAGCTGCCTTAGGGTGGGATGGGGCTGAGCAGGATCAGGTCCACAGCACACAGGAAGGGGATTTAATCCTTTCCCCCACTGTAATCCCACCACTCTCTGAAGCTCCTGTTAGCCCTGGAAAGGAAGCTTCCATCTGTGCAATGGAAGTTTCCTTTCTGGGACTAATAGAAGCTTCCTGGTGGGGAGGGATTTTCAGCAGGAAAAGGGTTAAACCCCAGTCCACACATTCCTTGGTCCTGATTTGGTCTTCCACATCCACACCCTGGCTGCTATTGTTAAAAGAAAAAACAGACACATCAAATGCATTCACACATTTAAGATGCAATCCTATGCATGTTTAGACAGAAAAAAGGCCTATAACTCCCAGCATGCCCCAGCCATCCCCTCCCCTGAAATTCATGGGGCAATGAGGAACTGGCGGGGGCTGTGTGTTAGCCAGCCCTGGTTAAGGCTCTGGTCCCAAATCTCTGGGAGAAGCCATTTTAGGAACACAACTTTCCGGTGCAGATAATTCTGGCAGGAAGTTACAACAGCCTTTCATGGAGACTTGATAAAAGAGGCCTTGTGATCTTCAGTCAGTGCCTATATAGTGCCACAGAAGAACATAACAGCTCCATCTTAGCAGCTCTCTTGTATTACAACAAGAGAACTACTTCCTTGACTGTTTTCTATTTCCCTCCACCTATATATATATATAGAAGATAGCACTGTATGCCAACAACAATATAAAATATCCTTTGTGTGAATTCTACATCAGCAATTATCCATCTGTTTGGGGCTTCCTCAGGAAATTCCTTCTGATTTCCTTTGGAAACAGATATAGTAAACTATTTTATTTGTATCTAACTAGAGCAAAATAAATTCTAAAATGTTTTAGATACTGCTGACGAAACATCTTGGACCAATCTTCTGAAAGTCATTCCAAGTGAATGCATTTCTGGGACTAATTCCCAGGAAAATATTTTGCCTTGTGCTTCAGAGTAAAATCAAGTTGTATGCAATGCAGTTACACACTACTACTGCATATACAACTCTCCATTCCGTTCTAAAACTTTCAGCATCCCAACTTTCATAACTTGATGGGATGAAAAATTTCAATGTGTTATTTACAGTATGATCCTATGCTTGTCTACTCAGAAGTAAGCCCACTAAGTTCAATGGGGCTTACTCCCCCAAAACTATGTATAGGATTGCAGCCTTAAATGTGTCATTTATCAGTGTGTTACTGGAAGAGGCAATTTAATTGAAAATAGTGTAGAATATATTTTTTTAAAAAACAACAACCCTAAAATATATAACTGTACTAGAATATTTTATTAAGGCCTTGAACCCTGCGCAACTAATGTTATGTCCTGGAGATTTATTGATGGCTATGTTCCTTCTGGATAATTTTCTTTTCTTTCTTTATCTTTGCTTGCTTTCAACATGCACTCATGCCGAGTTGTCCTTACTACTGAAAACTGTTTTTCAGGTCTAACATCGTTTGTCTTTCCTTCATAGAATGTGAACCAATAGAAGCTATTGCCAAGTTTGACTATGTTGGAAGATCTGCACGAGAACTCTCTTTTAAAAAAGGAGCCTCCCTGCTTTTGTATCACCGAGCTTCTGATGACTGGTGGGAAGGAAGACATAATGGAATTGATGGCCTTGTACCTCACCAGTACATAGTGGTTCAAGATATGTAAGCGATAGCTAATTGATACCAGAGCCAGAGCCATTGTCGAACACTAAATCAGACCAATCTAGTCAAGTACGGACCACCAATTGGCAGACAATCTGCAAGCCCTTGGTTCTAAACCTGTTCAGCAGGGCCCCTGGGTGGGCACAAGAAACCAATAGGGGGCAGGGATGGTTGTAAATGCTGGGATGCTATGTTGCTACCCAAAGCCAAGTGGTGTTTGAGCATGATTCCCTCCTGTACATGTTCTCTCTCTTTCTCTTTCTCTCTGAGATGCCAAACGGGAACTCTGCTGTGTTGGTGGGTGTGTGGAGAATGGATTGGGGGATCCAATATTACAATAATATTCTAATGGTGGAAATTTTTTGTTTGTAGCTTCACGGTCCTACATACAAACCATTTTCACTTTTCAAGTTTACATTCTATGTCATTCGCAGCCCACACAAAATTTTAATAGCATTTTAAAAGATAGTATTTTTTTTCTGTTCTACAATCTTTTCAGAATTCTGTTTAAATAGAGCTTCCTCTTTCAAAAGCATGTTTCTGTCTACTAGAAGTATCAACACTGCTGTTAAGCAAATTTGAAATTATATTGTTCGTTTGCTTAGCATAATCTCTCATCAGTTGTCATTTGGAATGCAAAATATCATTTAGGGGGACATCTACAAAGCTGAAACTAGAAACCATATTCTGAAGTGAAGCTCAGGGCTGCTTCCACAGGAGGCTTTTATTGCGCCATTGCCCTGCCTCATTCACTCAGTTTTACTGGGGGTCCTGATGACATTGTCTCCCACTCGTAACTCTCCCATGTTTTACCACCACTTCTTCCATCTTTTTTCTTACCATGGAAAATCTGTTAGGGAGAAAAATACAGAATAGCTGCACAATTACTTCTAATGGGTATTGCTAGGACCTCTCCATCTGGAAGTACCCCAGGTGGGGATATTCCTCTGGTCACAGAGAGCTTTTGATAGCAGTCCTCTATTGGACAACATTTGATTATTTATTTACCTAATGGCCTTGAAGATAGTGTTACTAATGGTTGTTAGTGAAAAGAAAACAGCAGAAAATGTGAGGCAGAGACAAGAGGGTTAGGGGGAAAACAAGAGTGCTCTTGCTCTTTCTACCCAAGTATGTTGCTTTCTCAAGAATAATATTATCACCTATCTTTTCTGCTCAGGGATGATACATTCTCAGATACACTGAGCCAAAAAGCAGACAGTGAAGCCAGCAGTGGGCCAGTAACAGAGGACAAATCTTCATCTAAGGATATGAATTCACCAACAGACCGTCATCCTGATATATATTTAGGAAGGTAAATTTAACTGACCACATAGGAATAATTGAATACTTAGCATTTATATTGCACTTGAGAGTGTTAAAAACATTTTCACCATATGCATTATCTCAGTAATCCCTGCAACGACTGTGTAGGATCGGTCAGTTTTATTGCACATGGGGGTTTGAGGCTTAAAGAATAATGGTTTACCAAGGGCTATCTAGCGATTTCATTATGATATTAATATTTGAACTGGTGACTTGCTTTACAGTCCACGTTCCTAACACTGCACCACACTAACAAAAAAATTTGGCCATGTGTTGACAAGAATTCTTTCTATATGCTTTGTTTAATCTTCTGTGATTTCCTTGGTCTCTGTGCAGGCAACGCAAGAGATCTGAGCTCCCGCTTCCTGGCAGACGTCCTGGCAGGACCAGTGACGGGCACTGTCCCGTTCATCCACCACACAGCCTTGCCCATTCATCACTGGAGTTAGGTTCCCCCAGTATGGCAAGCCACAACACGTCTCGAGCTGTCCTTCAAAACCGCAGCCTCAATACAGACAGCCCAGAAAGGAGGCGTAGGCCAGGCCATGGCAGCCTCACCAATATTAGTAGGCATGAGTCACTGAAGAAAATTGACAGCCCTCCAATTAGAAGATCAACATCATCTGGCCAGTACCCAGTTTTCAATGACCACAAACCACTTGACCCAGAGTCAATTGCTCAGGTGTGTCTTGTTTGTTAATTTATGAATTGTTGCTTTCTCTGTTAGGGAGATGTCAATGTGAATTTTTGTGATTGGTATCACACAATACATGATAGCTGACTCATAAATAGGCCTATAGACTCTTACTTGTGGCCCAGTTTGGCTGTTAGTATTTCATTTCAAGTTCCTGAAACTGTGTCTCCATGCTGACAAAATGTAGTTACTTTTTGCAGTCAGAATATCTAGGTTCAGATCAAAAGAACATGTGCATCAGTAAATATTAAGGAGCATTCTAATAATAGATTTATCCGTACCTAGCCACACACAAAAAGAGATTTTTACTTGCGATTTATCAATGTATTTCATATGATAGCTGGATGAATTTAATTATACAGTAATACCTTGGATTGCGAGCATAATTCATTCCGGAAACGTGCTTGTAATCCAAAACGCTCGTATATCAAAGTGAATTTCCCCATAAGAAATAATGGAAACTCAGATGATTCGTTCCACAACCAAAATGTGATTATAGGATGTACTGTAAAACGTAGCAGGGCGAGGCGCTGGCCGAGCGAGCGGCTGCACCGCGTCGTGCCTCTACATGGACCCGGCTCCATGTAGAGGCGTGGCACAGCGTGGCCACTCGCTCGCTCAGCCAGTGCCTCGCCCTGCTGTGCCGGCTCCCAGGCGGCCCCACATAGCGTGGGGCCGCCCGGGAGCCGGCGCAGCAGGGCGAGGCGCCGGCCGAGCGAGCAGCCGCCTGGGAGCCTGCGCAGCAGGGCGAGGCGCCGGCCAAGCGAGCAGCCGCGCCGCGCCGCTCCTCCGCATGGAGAGGCAGCGCGGCTCGTATTGCAAGACCTTGCTCGTTTATCAAGTCAAAATTTATTTTAAAAATTTGCTCATCTTGCAAAACGCTCGCAGACCGGGTTACTCGCAATCCACTTGTACAAGTGAGTAAGATGGAAGATGCTGTTAAAACAACTTGTTTTATCTAAACTTAATTACCATACTGCCCTTTTGTTGGTCTTCCTTGATCCCATCTTAAACTGTTGGTCTCTATTCTTCATTCTGCATTTCCTCTCATCTTTCTTGCTCATAAATATGATCATGTTTCTCCCCCCACCCACCCACCCTTTGCACTGGCTTCTCTTTCTTTATCAGAGTAATATTAAGTTTGTACTAATGTTCAAATGCTTGCACTCTGTTGCTCCTGCTTATATATCTACAGTCCTATACACACTTATCTGTAAATCCCATTAAACTCAATGGGACTTACTTCTGAGTAGGATTGCATAGGATTGCACTATAAGATCCATTGAAAACAATGGAAGTTTATTTTGTCACAACTACCTTCTGCCATTGATTTCAGTGGAATTTAGTTATAAATAACTGAAGCTGGATTGGAGCCAAAATGTTTTCTGTTCCATAAACGTGATGTAGTTATCTATTCATATGCCTAAATATGACTGATGCTTGCTTAATAAAATAGATGTGCATGCATACACAAACACACATATATGGCTTTTGGGGTTCCCAATGACAGCTGCTTCATGTAGATGTATGAAGCAGTTGCAATGCAGTGCTTGAATCTTTCCACTGCTGTCTTTGGTATTTGCTATTAATCTTCAGCAAATTTGTTTCTCCCTCTGAACAGGATATTGAAGAAACAATGAACACAGCTCTGAATGAACTCCGGGAACTGGAACGTCAAAGCTCTGCAAAACATGCTCCAGATGTAGTGCTGGATACCTTGGAACAAATGAAAAATTCTCCCTCCAGCACTACCTCAACAGAATCATTGAGCCCACTTCACAATGTCATGTTAAGAAGCACTGAGCCTCAGATTCGGCGTAGCGCTAGCTCTTCCAGTGATACCATGAGTACCTTCAAGCCCATGGTCGCACCCAGAATGGGGGTGCAGCTGAAACCACCTGCACTTAGGCCAAAACCCATAGTTCTTCCAAAAACAAACCCAAGCATAGGCCCTTCCTCTCCTTCCCAAGGTCCAACAGACAAGTCTTGCACAATGTAAAAACCAAGCAACTTACGTGACAAGCATGGAGTGAACTACCAAAATAATGGATTACTGATAGAAGTCTGGGTCCCATCACATCACTAGTTTATGTTTATTATGGGAGAGGTTTTGTTTTTAAAAGTTTTTAATGTAATGTCTCAAGCCACCTACATTAACATGGGCATTTAACATGGGCTCAATTTTTAAACTGGAGAATTCAGTGTGTCATTTGAAAACCACAGGAACACACACTTTTACTTGAAACTTCCACAATGCACCTTTTCCAATAAAAGCACCACAAAGTCACCGCCAGCGTCCCATGTAGCTCAATAATTTACATTGACTGTAGCTTTTGGACTTCAAAGGGAATTCTTATGAATGGTTATTTGAAATGGATTTATTAATGGCTTTGTTTTCTTCTGTGTTACTGGCTCCAATATGATTCAGATTTTTTTACAAAGGCTGAAAGTTTGCATCTTTAGAATTATTAAGGCTGCAATCCTATGCATACTTACCCATGAGTTAGTGCCATTGAACACAGTGGGACTTGCTTCTGAGTAAGTATGTATAAGATTGGGTGGTAAGTACCCTATACAAAGTGAATAGGGAAAACAGAGTTACCCTGGCATTTCCTTCAAAATACTTGGTATGTGTGTTGGCAGTGTTAGTACAACTCATTGGCAGAATATGGAGAATGAATTTTCTTCTCATACTAATGTAGATAGCAGCTCTCCAAATCAAAGTTCAAGCCTGTTGTCAGCCTTCTATGGCAGCCTTCCCCAACCTGATGCCCTCCAGATGTGTTGGACTGCAACTCCCAGGTCATGCTGGGGTTGGGAATTATAGGAGTTGCAGTCCAACACATCTGCAGGGCACCAGGTTGGGAAAGGCTATACTATGGAATAGTTTCTCATGGTTACTCCTGGGCTTAATGCATTTCAATAAAGCTAAATGTTTAGCCACCAATACTTTCAGATAACTACAGGCAGTCCCCAGGTTATGAACGAGATCCGTTCTTAAGTCTGTCTTTAAGCTGAATGTGTACGTAAGTCGGAACAGTATAGCGTAGTATACATTAAAACGGCATTTTTGCAAATTGCGTAAATTACACAAATTGCGTAGTATACTATGCTATACTCTACGTAATGACGTAGAGCCGGGGAACCCGGAAGTCCGTTCATAAGTATGAGTTGTCCGAAAGTTGGGCATTCGTAACCCGGGGACTGCTTGTATTCACAATTTACCAGAAAATAATTGTTTACATTCCAGCGAGCCAATTGTTTGGATGTCTCTGCAGATAGAAAGTCTTAGCTAACTTAATGATTTGTAACAAAACATTCCTGGAAAGTTTGGAAGAAAATGAGTAAGTTGTGAAACCTAACAATTTGAAGCTGCTGTATCCTCAAGGTTGTGAAACATAATGCGTGCAAAAGGAAGTGCTGTTTCTTGCGTTTTGTTTGTTAAAATGAATTATCTGTTTCTTAACTGGAATAGCTCCTTCTGTTGAGGCAGAGGCTGTTCACAGCAAAGATACCATTTTCTACTCTAAAATCTGAATAAAATGTGTCAGAACCACTTTTTCCTCAAATTAGAACCTTTTTTCATGTGCATGTGTGAGTGAAAGCTATGGACCTGTATAGTGCTGCATCATTAGGATCTTTGTTATGGTTACATGTGAACTAACTGTACAACTGTTTTGCACAAACTAACACTAAGCCATATCATCTCTGTGAATGTTTTTATAAGGTCACCTTCCCACTCCACAGGAGACTTTATCGTATGTTATTAATCAAGCAACCACTTAAGTAAAATCATATAAGTTCTAGTTTCAGAATGTAAACATTTTGAGGGGAATAGTGGGTGGGTCGGGGGAGAGATTCAGGTGATATCCATCAACTCATGCAAAACTGGATCCAAATAAGGGGGTTCTTTTCTTACAGCACTTGCCACATTAGGAACTTGTTATTCTTCCAGTTGAATGCTTCTGTTTGGATCCTTCACACCATGTGGAATCATAAATGGGAGACTAGTCTTATGATGAGAATTGTTAATGTGTAACGGTCTAAGGGCATTATAGCCTATTATCATGACTGATTTCTTCCCACTGCCGTTCACTCATTATATTTAGGTTAATGGGAATACTAAATCCTATGAAACCTGGGCATTGCAAAGACATTTAAGTAGCCTTGCAAAGAAATTCACAAAAGTTGCCCACAAAAACATATAGCAGCCAGCCTGCCCACACACGTTTACTGCTTTAAAAAATGGAGGGAGGGAGAGAAAGAAGAGATCTATTTTTTTGTAAAGCTTCAGTTCTAATCTTGTTGAAGCAATTCTCAGATGACCAGGCTATTGGCTATTTGCAAACCTGAATTTGAAATTAGATCTGAGGGGTAATAACTCATTAATTTGGCATCCTAATGTGATAAAAAAGAATCCACCTAGGAATTTTCAAATACAGTATATTGCATTTTTTGTTTGTCACAGAAAACTGAGATTAGGAAATTGTATTTTACCAAAGGTGCTAGCATGTACCCTGGACTGCACCTTGGAAATTTAGCTAAGGTCCTGTACTCTAGTGAGGTTTTAGCTAATACTCATCATTGTCAAGGATTGGAGTGATCCATGCAAGGCTAGGACTTATTTTCTTAACTAGCCCAGATCTTGGACCTGTGGAACAAACTGAAATGTCTTCTTTCCTTTAAGTGCATTCTAGCCTAGTGATTTTTAAAAATTAATAGATTATGTGGCATAAACTAAGGTGGACGCCTGTTCCTTGAAATTGCGTAGGAAAATTCTGTATGTCTGAATAACTGTACTGGCCTCCATACTGCTTATATTAGAAATTGTTTAGTGAAGAAAAATATTAGAAACGGTGCGTTTAGTGAATGCTTCCAGTTAGAGCATTCACGTGAATTAAATGTTTGTAGTTCGATGGTTTATTATAGCTACTTCAAGTATAGTGAATGGATATGTAACAGGAAAGATTGGTACAACTACAGGCATAGTAAAAGGTAAACGCCTGTGTACTTAATCAAATCAGTATTGTCCTTGACTGTCAGTTTGATAGATTGCAGTGCTGGTAGATTCCTGCTTGTTGACTGTTACCTAATTGTGTCAATGTACATCTGTAAGTATGTACATGTGAAAGTGCCTTTACATTTTTAGAGAAGCTTTAGCCTTGCTCTTGTACTGTTGCATTTCCATTTCATTTTCTGCTGCTCTTGTACTGCTGTATTCCCATTGCAATCCTTCCATTCTCAAAAAACAGGAGAGTTACAATTGCACAGTCCTAAAAGAAGAAGATGTACTGTTAAGCTGTTGTGACAATGCACTTTTATGTATAGTACTGTACATTTTGGCATGTATCATTACAGGCTTCAATATACATTCGTTTCTCATAGTGTAACTTTATAATAAATAAGGATAGTTCTGTCTGTGTCTGTTTTGTTTTAATGGTGTCTAGTTGTCAGTACATTGGTGTATGCATACCCTTGCAAATGCCTTTTCTCTGCTCAATAAATTTTACTGTTTTGTGCTTTCCTCTTCCCTAACTGATGGGAAGTTCCAGGGTAGCTGTACTGTACATGTGGGCAACCTGTAGCCCATGAACCACATGCATCCCTCAAAGGCCTTTTGTAGGGGCCACCACAGGTGCCCAAAGTGATCCTGCCCCCCTTGATTTATCCACCACTCCCCAGTTAGCACCGAAATTGCTGCCGGGGGTGCCAATATTGCCACCACCTTTGCTGCTGTTACTGCCTCTGCCACCTTCGATAGTGTCTAGATGCCCTCCGTTTGAGGAGACAGCACTGGAGTCTTACAGCATTTCACACTAGCTGGTTATTCATTCACAGATAGACAAGTTGAGCAGAAGCAAGCTGACACACATGCAGGTAGTGCAGCATCAGACCCAAGTGCCTATGAGGTACAACCAGACAATATAATGAATGGGCAGTACTGGGACAAGTTACTATTTTCTGTTTCCAGTTAACAACCTATGATCTGAGAACTGTCAAGGGAGTGAATGCATTTGCACCCCAGTCTGTCCTATGAAGCCACTTCCATGGGTGCAATGCAAGGAGTACCTTCTGCCACCACAAATATATCAACATGGTATGTGCTGGGGCATAGCTTCTTGACATCAATAGACAGTAATGTAAAGGAAGGTGCGACACAAGATACCTTGCTGATCAAGTCCTGTGTTAACCTTCGATCTGTACAACTACCCATTCTTCTGCAATATAGACACCACAGGCCAGTTTAATGAAATCAGCTCCAGCATAACCCTGGTCTGGGGTAAGTCCATAATACACAAACTCAAGGGATTCAAAAGAAGCATTCCTGTATTTGAGTATGCACAAACGAAAGCATTGGCCTGGATTTTTTAGGAAGGCACTTCAACTGGAGAAGCAACAGGAAAGTGGTATCTTTAGGCAGATCTGTAGAAGCCACTCAGGTTTAGCTCAATGGCTGCTGATATTCAGTCTATCAATCCAGTTAGGTTTCACTGCTCAAGGCAAAGCTTCATGTTCAGACAACAAACAGGTTTGCAACCCTGAGTTGTGACAGAGGGCTGGGGGCAGTTTCAGCAAAGCAGCAGCAAATGGGTGGAGTGTGCTTAAGCTGACTACTTCCAGCTGGGTCCTTCTCCCCATTCCCTCTCAAACCTTTCCCCTAGCTGGACTCTGAGACTAAAATAATCCCTGGGGCAAAAGAGCCTGTGAGGAGAAAACAGGCAGAGAGTTAAGCACTGCCCTGCCTATTGCCTGAAAATGCCCTCGCATTCTCCATTTACAGCAAATACAGAATTGTTTGCTGTCTCCATGTGTAGTTCTGGCTCTGCCATCATACTATGACTCCAAGGCTGCCTTCACAGTGGCCCCCTGTTGCTATTTATATTTGGCAAAAGCTGTAAAGTAAAAAGAAGAAAGAAGGTACATTTGTTCCTGATGCTGTACAAACAGAAACTAAGACTGCAACCCTATAACTCGCTTACCTGGGAGTAAATCCTGCTGGTCTGTGACCGAAATAAACCGTTCATTCAATCCTGCTGAACTCCATGTGCCTTAACGTCTGAGTAAATATGTATAGGATCATGTTTAAAAGATGCTCACAAGGAGTGTAAGATAAGAAATGGTGGACCAAGAAAGAACACCGGTAACTCCAGAAATGTCAACTGGCAAACAAAACAGGTGATTTTAATTGCTGAGGGTGGCTTATGCTGGTTCAGCTTGTCTTGAGTGTGGAAAGCTAAGCAGGGTCAAGCCTGGTTATTACTTGGATGGGAGAGACCCCTCTAGTTTCCTGCATTAAGCAGGGGGTTAGACTCAACAGCCTTGTAGGCTCCTTCCAACTCTGATCTATGAAATCTATAAGTGTAACAAATCAGGAAAAGCTAAGGAATGAATTACAAGCAGAATTTTTAAATGATTTTTAAAATTTATGATTTAAATTTATGCCCATCCTTGCCACCTACTAGATATTCAAGACCCCCTGCTAGGCACCTAAATTTGGAGATCAAGGGATGAGGGATGGGAAATCCATGCTCAAAGGACAGCAAGGGTGAAGGGGAAGAGAGAATGTGAAGAATGCAGAATGTAGGGGTCAGTACAAGTTGTTTCCTATGAGACCATTGGTGCTAAGTATCTGACACCAAGTACCAAATACCTATGCACAGCTGTTACTGAGAATGTACATACCTAGGGAGGTAGTGGGCTCTCCCACACTGGAGGCATTCAAGGTGCAGCTGGACAGTCACCTGTAAAGGATGCTTTGACTTGGATTCCTGCACTGAGCAGGGGGTTGGACTCGATTTTTAATTATATTTATACCCTGCCTTTTTTCCTGCAAGGAACCCAAGACAGCTTACATAATCATCATCCTCTCCATTTTATCGTCACAACAACCCTGTGAGGTAGGTTATAGGCCCTTTCCAACTCTACTATTCTATGATTCTAGGTATATATAAACCATGACTTTTCCTTTCAGATTGGTTGTGAATGGGAAGTTAGAACCCAATAATTTTCTGACTGCTGAGTTCCACTTCAAAGAATATTGGGGGGGGACCCCTAATAAATACTGAACGTACACCAGGTAAACACAGTTTGTTATACACAGTGAGATTATTCTAGTCTTTTGGAGCAAACCCATAATGCAGAAAAAATATAAAAAGGAAATATGTAATAAAGGAAAAGAAAAACTTAGTGCATTGTATGCTGTACAGCTGGTCATTTCTTTCCTTATTACATTGATGCCGTCTCATTTTTATTTATTTATTTATTTATTATATTTATACCCCGCCTTTTTTTCCTGCAAGGAACCCAAGGCGGCTTACATAATCCTCCTTCTCCTCTCCATTTTATCCTCACAACAACCCTGTGAGGTAGGTTAGGCTGAGAGTCAGTGACTGGCCCAAAGTCACCCAGTGAGTTTCATGGCTGAGCGGGGACTAGAACCCGGATCTCCTGAGTCCCAGTCCAACACTCTTAACCACTACGCCACACTCATGTATATTACACTTAGCTGGATCTCTAGAAATAACTTCCTTTGTTCAGCAAGAGAGCTCTAGCTTGAAGTTATAAAGGGATGCAGTAGCTTTTCCACTGTACAATTCAGTCTTGATGTCTGAAAGACACCACCCTATCTTCCCTGTGTGTCCTTTAAAAAAATCTTGATTGTGTATCCTTTTGTGCTTTAACAAGAAGCTTGCTTCAATATTTAACAAATACAAATGTTCCTTATAATATACGCAATAGGAAAATGCTAGCAGGAACATGAATAAAGAATACCTACAAGAGGTTTTGTTAAAGTATATCCATGCTTGACTGATTTCCATCTCCTTAACTAGAGATGTGAAGGCCTGGGGGGGGGGGGACCTGAACAAATGTGGGGGGACATTTTGGGGGGAAATCATTTTTTTTCCAAAAAATCCCTGGGGAACCCCCCCTTTTTTGTAATGAGTCTCCCCTCCCCCACTGTTTTCTGTTTTGGTTTGGTTTTCCCCAGGCCTTCAGATCTCCAACTTTAGCAATAAAAAATTAAAGAAACGTGGGCAGGGGGAAATACCAAGATTTCTTGCAGGTTATGTATGTCTTATGAACATTATTAATAAAATCTACACATTATGTGTTAGATCCAGACTTAGTCATACTTTCTTTAGACCCACTGAAAATAAATGGGACCTCAGTTAGTCTATTCTATTTATGACTAAGTCTGGGTCTAACCCTATGAGAGCAAGAAAAGAACATGTATGTCAATATACAAAAGAAAGTTAATATTGTGAGTGCTAAAAACCACAATAGAATGGTAGAATGATTGGTATATTTTGCATACAGTTTATAGAAATAATTGTCTCTAATGTTATTTCAATAGCACATTTCATGTTCAGAAAACACACACATTTCATGTTCAGATTTTATTCAGAAATAGTTTGCGCGTGTAAGGGCGAGATAAAGAAGAGGCAGACACAGGGTATATGGTTTCAAATCAGGGCCACATTTATTGAATTGAAGATCTGTGAAGGGTGAAGTGCGGTTCTAACCTAGCCCGGCCCTTGGCCGGGAAAAAAGACCAATATTTGGCGAATGCATCCTAACTGAACCGGAGGCAGGATGGCCCGCCACCGGCCAGTTGCCCTCCATGTGGAGCTGGAGGGCCTTACCATCGTCACCTTACTTTGGCGCCTCCAGGCTCCCAAAATAGGTGAGAAAGGTAAAACCCCAAAGGCGTCCCAATCTCCCTCGTGCCAAGCCTCATGGCGTTGGCGAGGGCAGCCTTGGGTAAACGTCAGTCACCTTGAAAGGTGCCACTGGATGATCACCATAACCCTAATTGTTCCTGCCTAAACCCGCACTTCCCGCCAATGCGACCAAATTAGCTAAGATCCTCCTGGCGGGATCACAATCGAATTCAAAAATTCCCATACCCTGCTTCACAGTGTAGAGTAGGCGAAACACGCCCAATGCCCCGGCCAATTGGGACAATGAGCCAAAATTCCTACTCGGCCCCCAGGAAACGGGCGGCCAGAGGAACCTACACTGCTCAGAGGGCGGGAGTGGAGGGAGCTGGAAAAACACAGGAGCAAAGAGACTGAAGGTGGGAACCCAGGAGCTTAAATAAGCTCTTACCTGGGTCCCCGCCCTTCTGAGCCATTGGCTCAATTCCCGTGACCCACCAGACCAGGTGCTTGCCTCCTCTCTCCTCCCCCACGCGCAAGCCTTCTCCCTGTTCCCACATAGAGGCCATTGGAAGTTCTTTGCGCGTGTAAGGGCGAGATAAAGAAGGGGCAGACACAGGGTATATGGTTTCAAATCAGGGCCACATTTATTGAATTGAAGATTTGTGAAGGGTGAAGTGCGGTTCTAACCTAGCCCGGCCCTTGGCCGGGAAAAAAGACCAATATTTGGCGAATGCATCCTAACTGAACCGGAGGCGGGATGGCCCGCCACTGGCCAGTTGCCCTCCATGTGGAGCTGGAGGGCCTTACCATCGTCACCTTACTTTGGCGCCTCCAGGCTCCCAAAATAGGTGAGAAAGGTAAAACCCCAAAGGCGTCCCAATCTCCCTCGTGCCAAGCCTCATGGCGTTGGCGAGGGCAGCCTTGGGTAAACGTCAGTCACCTTGAAAGGTGCCACTGGATGATCACCATAACCCTAATTGTTCCTGCCTAAATCCGCACTTCCCGCCACAGGGAGAGACAAGCTATCGCTTAGTCGAATCTCCCCCACCTGCACGATAAAAGAGCGAGCAGGGCCCTTCGCAGATCTCCAATAAAAATATCATTGCCAATATCGGATAGGTGGACCCCATCCGGCCGATACAGCTCCCTCCGGGCCAAGGTTATATTGGGATGGGGAATACAAAACCCGATCCCACCTATGGCCCTACAAATTTCGCCATTCACCTTCCTAACCGCCCTATTCAAGGCCTTAGGCCAACTGAGGCGTGGTATGATGAACGACCATAATATCCGAACCCCCGGCCACCGGTGTCGGATTGCTATGTCACATAGAACCTGGAGAATCAGGGCCTTGCCTTTCAGCAAGCCCAAGTCATTCCCCCCCAAATGCAGTACCAGGACACCTGGGGGGGGACGAAAACTGGTCGGTCCGGAACAAACTGTGGAGGAGGTGCTGCCATCTCATGCCTCGGCGACCCATCCAATGGACGTCCGCCGAACGCTCGAACGCCAGGTGAGACTCAAAGTCCGTATTGGCGGCTCGTTTTGCTGCCCAGTACACCATACTGTGCCCGCAAATCAGCTCCCGCCCTTCTGAGTCATTGGCTCAATTCCCGTGACCCACCAGACCAGGTGCTTGCCTCCTCTCTCCTCCCCCACGCGCAAGCCTTCTCCCTGTTCCCACATAGGGGCCATTGGAAGTTCTTTGTGCACGGTCAGATATTATGGTCAGCAAGGTTAACATGCTGTTAAAGCCCTGATCATTGCAAGCTCTTGGAGGCCGCTTCAACTAAAAATAGAATATGGTTATGCACCAGCTAAAGAGTCCCCCCCCCCCGCCCCATGGCACCAGTTGAAGAGATTCTTTGTGAGCTCTTTACAATCTGCTTGGGATGTTACCATTGTGAATAGCATGGCACCTGCCACAAAACTGGCTAGCTCTGTGAAGGGAGTCAACTCTGAGCTGAGGAGGAGGAAAGAGTGATGCTTTGGCCTGACTGGTTTCTTCTCTAGGTACCACTCTTCTGGTTGCAAAGAAGCTGGACCACAAACAAATGGGAATCCTTTCTCCATGATTGTCTAGGGGCCAGGATTCAACCAAGGAAGGGCTCTGTTGTCCCCTTCCCCCCCCCCAAACTTACTTTAAAGGACCACATGAGAAGGGAATCTCTTGCCAATCCGCTTTCTTCCCATGGCACTTGGGGTCCAAAAGATACCTGTCCTCATTTTACAAACAGTTCTCACTGCCTGGCTCAGGGCTGATATCATTTCACACCTGCTGACTCCCACCCCCCAGCAGGAAGACCACTGATGACCCCCAGAGCCTCATGTCCATGCTTCAATTCCTCCTTGCTGTCACTGCCTGTCTGCTTGCCCACTCTGGACATGGAAGCAGTGAAAAGATGGAGCAGCATTCTTCACTCACCTTGCACTCCTCCGCTGAACAATAGTGTGGATTGGGTCCAGAGGGTAAGAGAATAAGCAGTGATGAGGAGGAGGCGGGCCCACAAAGGGAGGAAGATGAAGATCCACTGACAGCATCTGGCCTGAGCTCCCCCCTCCCACCTGAAACCTGGCACTCATCCAGGTTCTATCCCAGAGAAGGCCCTGTTGCAGCATCAACTTCCCTGCTAAGAATGCTCTTTTTTTTTGCAGAAGAAGAGCTCCAAGTAAAGATGCAGGGATTAAGGTGTGGCAATGCAATGCAAAAGATGTTGCTGTTACAGTAGCCAGGAAGAAGATGGAAAAGAGTTTTAGCCACAGGAATGGGCAGGAAAGGTTGGATTTTCACAATGTGTTGTGGAAGGAGAATCAACATATTTGGCAACAAAGTGAATTTGGAGAGGCAAGAAGCAAGAAGTCTTGGCTTTATCTTTGATTCTTCCCTTTTCTTTGCTCTATACAATTGCTGTGTATCTATATTTTATGTCTAGACTACACACATTGTGCATATTTGTGCAATATGATTACATTGAAAAATTGCTTGCAGTTTGCTGTCTTTAAAGAAATTGTTTTAAAAAAACTTGAGCACCATGGCAACTAGTACATCATTACCATAGTAACCAACTGAATATCATTAACTTCTAAAGCAAGTAATGGTCAGAGTGATACCATGGGGGAGCAGAATGGTACCCATATTGTAAAGAGACCAGCCCTCTGGAAGTGAACATTAATAATTTCCTATTTAGAATTCTGCTCCAGCATACCTAATTACCAACAATAAAACAGCTAAAGCATTGCTTACTAATGCAGGAAGATGGTTTTCTTTAGCTAACTCTACGTTAAGACCTGACTAAGGGCCTAACTGTATCATGTGTAATAAAAACAGAAGCTATGGTGGAACACCATTTACAGTCGTGATTTTAGGTTGTGGCTGCTCTAGTTCAAATCCTTTGATCCGTGGCAAATTGGAGATCCTGCAGTAATAGAAAGGAGAAGCTGTTCTGTTGCCTTAATCCAAGGCCTGTTGTATTAACCAGCATATTGGACAATTATGGTTAAATGCAGAAAATGTCTCCTATTTATTGCAATAGTACAAGTGAGCCACACTGAGGTTGGGTTAACGCAACAAAAACATGCATTAGAATTGTATGTTGCTCTCGAAGTTATGCCTTTTGATGGTTGATTGCAAAATTCTCTTTACACAATATGGTGATCAATAATTATCTTTAGGGGTGGGCAACCTGTGGCCCTCCAGATGTTTTGGCCTACAACTTCCATGATCCCGCACCATTGACTATGCCAGTGATGGCGAACCTATGGCACGGGTGCCACAGCTGGCACGCAGGGACCTCTCTGTGGGCACTCGAGCCATTGGTCACCAGATCGCAAAAAGACTGTCCCCTAATGATTTTGTTCTTTCTCACAGTGTGGAACAATGATTTTATTCTAGAATTCCTGTTACAGAATTCTTTTCTACATTGTTATCACATTTAAAAGATTTTGAAGAATGATGCACAGAGCATGGCTTGGATGTAAAGCCCTAACAGTTGACCCGAGTGCTGCATGTGTTGCTCTCAAACTAACGGAGTATGAGCCAAGGTTTGACAAATTATCAGCATGCATGCAATAGCAAAAATCACATTAATTGTGCAAAAGCATGCCCAATGCAAACTTTTACCTAATGCAGTGTTTGCAGTCCAAGACATAAAGTGTTTAAAATTTGTTAAGCACGTTTAGTTTTCTTGTTTATCTTGCTCATCCTAGTACAGGTTGACTTTTACTTTTACTAATCCGACACCTGTAGAAGCAGGGAAAGGACCCGGGGTAAAGCTTGCCCCATACAATTTCAGTCTGGCATATAATCATATTACAAGTTGAGAATCCCTTATCCAAAAATACATGTACCTATGTAAAAAGTTTGTATAAATTCCCTTCAGGCTATGTGTACAATGTAGTACTATAATAATTTTTTGAGTTGATTTTTTTTCCAACAAAAAACTGTTTGTATCATTGAAAGCTCTGTGTTTTTCTTTTAAGACAAAAGATGTTAATTAGTTCGGACAACTGTATGAGTTGTTTTTCTAAAACTAAAACCTTGGTATTCAGGTTTAATTGCAGTGTTGGCACTTTGAAATAAATACGTTGGTTTTGTGTTGCAGTTTGGGCACTTGGGCTCAAAAAGGTTCGCCATCACTGGACTATGCCAACTAGGGCTGATGGGAGTTGTATGCCAAAGTTATCCACCCCTGATTATCTTGATTTGCATATCTACTTCGGAGGCATGTCGTAGGAAAAAAGAAAAAAGTAGGGACTACTACTAGTAGTAGCAGTACTATTATTACTACTACTAAAGAAAATACATTAATATAACAATAAAGTGCGTAAAAGGATGGACTATTACTACTACTACTAAAGAGAAGGCATTAATAGAACAGTACCTTGGCCAAGAACCCCTGGAAAAACACTCCAAGGTTGCAGCCAGCATGGTTCTTTCCACACCAACTGCAGTTCCAAAGACAGAAGGCTGACTTGGAGCCGGTGCTGGGGGGCGGGGGGGGGCGGGGAGGAGCAAGGCACGGCTGGGATATGAGGAATCCCGGCAGTGCCTCAGTCCCTCCTCCTCACGAGCAAGGGTAAAACACTTAGATGGCTGAAATCAGCCATCTAAGTGTTTTGGAGGGCGAGGGAAGCACAGGGCAATCCTTGCCTCTGCGCTTCTCCCGCCTTCCATTGGATGCCCAAGTTCAGAGGGTTACGGGCAACCACACTGGATGGCACTGCCCATAATTTAATTCCAAATTCCTCATTTATTGCTTTTTCCATGGGAACAACAGACAATACAGGTGCAGTTTCTGGTGCTCGACAAGTTTAAAGATGCTATCTGGTATGAGTTAATTTAACTCTTTCATCAGCTATAAATACCACTGTTAAGAACATCCAGATGTTGTACATATAAATACAAAATGGTGCATAATCCAACGAACCTCAGGCAGCTACAATGAATCAGTAATGAAAATTCTAATACAGAATAGAATAATAATTCGGTCTATAAAAATAAAGAAATGGATGATCAAGTCACAGTGGAATAACACAAGAAGGACCAGGTTGGAAAAAGATGACTGTTTTCAATCAGTGCTTGGGGGGGGGGGGGCACTGAGAAGGGGGAATTGCACTGAGTCATGTTCCATGAGTGGAACTCCTCTCACAGAAAGTGCCTCTGTCTGATTTTCAGGGGTCCCTCCTTCTCCCATGGACAATAGCCTACCCCATTCAGCAGGGTCCCCCACTCCTCTGTGTAGTATTTCCAATTGGCTGGAGGGGCGGGATGGTGTAAAAGCTGGAACTGAGCAACCCCTTTATATATATTTTAAAAATGTCAAAAATAATGGCAGAGAGACTTAAGAACAACATTTTAGGGCAGAAACCCTTGCAATATTATATTATTATTAACCCCATAATGCCCAGAACACATCCTAACAGAACGGAGTGGCCCAGAATGCCAACTACTGAGTAAGGCTAATCAACCAAATTCACCAGATACACAGAACTGTAGGAGCAGGATGCAATCAGCCATGAAATATTCACAGAAACCACATCCCAGTACCCATTTGAGCAATAGTCCATATTCTAGAAAACTGCCAGAATGCCAACTTCTGGGTGAGCCAAACTGGCCAAACTCACCAGGCACACATTACTAGATGGGAGAGATACAATAAGCCATAAAATGTCCACAGAAACCATGTTTTGGTACCCATTCCGGGCAATAGTCCGTATTCTGGGAAATGGCCCAGAACGTCAACTTCCAAGTGAGCCAAACCAACCAAATTCACCAGTCACACATGACTAGATGGGAGTGATACAATAGCCCATAAACAAACCCTACGACTCATTGTTAGAATGAAAAGTCATCTTTAATGTCTATTACAATATATAGCATAATCAAAACAGTCTTAAAAATGCAGAAATTGCCATTGACTCGTAGCCCAACCAAGCAACATTTGACATCATCAAATTACATTTGTCTATTGTTAAATAAAAGTTATATTTGTCTAATTTACCACTGAAAACAAGTGCAGCATATAGCCCTAATTTCCCCCTGTGTATGTGAGACAGTGGTAAGTTTAATTATTTGGGAAGCTTTAAACTTTACCATTTCAGGCTGCTTATTCCCCTTTGATTCAATACAGCATGTCAATTTTCATGATGAGGATGTATAGAAAAGAGGTGTTATGACCTACTAAACTGCCTATTGCCAAGAACAACTTTATTTAAAATCACAGATAATTTTCAGACTAGTCCAATGGATAAATTTGGTTTGTTTTACCATCTGGGAAATAGGCGTTCCAGACCATTTTTCCAGAATATAGTTTATGGCCTGCAGCAGAAACTGGAATGTGGTTTCTGAGGATGTTTTGTGGCTTATCACTGCGGGTCCAACCCAAATTTGGATCCAACCCAGTATTACTAGAAACTATCCACATCACACAGCGTCAATAAAAATCAAGGGCAGACCCCAGTATGTGCTATGCTACTGTTAGCCATGGAAATATTTTCCAAAAACAGTAACTAACCACAAGAGAGATCAAAGCCATTGCACAATGATCAGAGATGAGGTCACAAAGGCTTATACACACATAGCCCAATGACCAAGGGCCCAAATACACATGACATGGGAGATCTGTAATCAGCTCATTTGACTTTTTAAAAAGCGGGGGGGGGGGGGGAGGAACAATCCTAATTTGACTGGAGCACCAGTGTTGGCAGGAGGGTTGGTTAATCCTTTTTCTCTATGCTGTTTTCCTGATCTAAATCACCCCCTCCCCAAAGCTGCTGTTGGTCCCGCATGAAGGGGTGTGTGTGAGAAGGCCTGGTACACAGGTGCCTGTGTTTCTACTCTAGCAGGGCTAAAAGCAGCTTGCAGAGATTTAAATAAGGAGAATACTGGAGGGGGGGAGGGTTAAACACCTCTCCCCCAGTACTTTTGCTCTGAACAATACCAGAATGCCCCCACAGCGTCTTTAAAAGCTATTTTTAATTGTACTGATATCAATATGTTCTTGCTATGAACTGCTTTCTTTGGAAGTTATTTTTTGAGCCGAACAGCAGTATAGAGATTTTCTGAATAAAGAGGGGAGTGGTGAATCGGGAGATCTGATCATGGCTCTGCATCATATCTGTTTGGGTCCTTAGTTAATGCCGTAGGCAATGTAATAAAAACAAGTACCGTAGTGTCTTAAAACTATACAGCAGATCCAAACAACAAGGTATATACAAGCCAATACAAAAATGATCATACTGACAATATGCAATCACCAGGCCAATTCGGACGACACGGCCGGGCCATTGTGGGTTATTTAACTCATGCTAAGATGCAATGTATGCAGTTGCCATGCCCCCAGCTGCAACTATTCTGGTTCTGTGTAAAGGGGAAATACCTACTGAGGTTTGTATATTGTGTGCCTGGGGTGTATGATTGACAGTGAATGGAATGTTCAGATGGAGCTTGTGTGTGATTGGCTGGGGAAGGAGTGACTTGATTTGAGAGAGAGAGAGAGAGAGAGAGAGAGAAGTTAGTTTGAGGAGTTGGACAGGGAGTGTGTGGGGGGGGTGGACTTGGATGAAGGGAGGTGGGAGGCAGAGAGACTGTTAGAAGAGTAGAAGTGCTATATCCAGAAAAATATTTAATTACCTGTATTTGCCTGAGACCCATATTCAACCCCTGAATACCTTATGTTCCCTGACCCTGATTTCCTACCTGTGTTCCCAAAATAAATCTTGTTCTTTTTGTGTGAAAACAGCCTGTTTTCCATTTATAATTACAGATAAGGCTTTGGTTAACCCCACGTGCCTCACGAGGGACACACGCTACTTAGGGGTTTGGTGGCAGCATACCTGAAGGGAAAAACCCACAATAGGTGGGATAAATAAGTGGGAAAAGACAGCAACTATTAAGTTTGCCAGGCTGGGTGGCTGAAAGTCCTGGAGGTGGTAGTCATCCCAACAGAAGTGTGGAGCTAGGCACTGACTATCTGGGAGGTGCACCTGGGTGGCAGGGCAGATCCTGAGGTGAGACAGGTGTCTTCCGTCACTAGGTGAGGCAGCAACACCCCCACCTGGGTATAGGGTGAGGGGTGGTTGTCACACCAGCCACAGTGGATTATTCCAGGGTTAAACGATCATTGTTATTTAACTCATGAGAACCCACCACGTTGTGCAAACTGGGTCACTATGTATCACAATCAAACAAAGGGTTGTGTCCCATTTTAGTCCTACTTAGAGTAGACCTATTGAAATGAATAGGACTTAAGTTAGACTAACATTGGACACAACCCAAACAAACTTGGGGGAACACTATATTCCCTGTATGTATTCCAAATATTTCTTTTTGAAACATTATTGTATTTCTGTCTATCCAAATATATTTGCATGCAGCTTACATAATCTGTGTCGTCACATGGATCACACATACCGATTCACGTGGGGAGCCTCCACACTTGTGTTGGACATTCCTGACTTTTATATTGAGAGCTGGAAAAATATATTGTACCAGAAAATGGAATGAGCGGCTGCTTTTGGTTTTTAGGTTTCTATCTCAGGATCTCCCCCTAGTGGCAGTTCCTGGATTGCTTTCATTTGCAGATTTGGCCAAGTGGAGAGCTTTTTTAAAAAACAACATCCAACTTAAACTTAATCTTCTCTGGTGCTCTGTTACCCAGAACCAATAATCTGCTCGACAGGTGAGTATACAGGGATCCTTACATGCAGTCATGACATGTAGTTACAGCCGACTGCTGCAGGTGAGGAATGCGCAGGATGCGGGTAATAATCCTATAATGGAATTGGAAGAGGAATAGAACAAGATATTGCTGACCTTTCCTAAAGTCTTTCACAGGGATGCAAAGGTGCAGGTCTCTCAGCACTCCCTTTTGATGGCGCGTGAGTGACAGCAGATCCCCGTGTGTGCGAGATGGGAGATTAAAAAATCCTGTTCCCGTGTGTAGACGCCCATAAATCCACACACAGAAGTTCAGATCTTTCTCTCCCTCTCTGCGCAGCATGCAGCGTTTCGGTTGCAAACAGCCAGCCAGCTCCTGTAATCTGATTCCAGCTGCCAGCTCCCCCGGTTTGTAGATTCCATGTAGCAAGGAAATAACTCTGTAACTCCACAGGTCTATTCTACCTGTTTATTTACTTTAGCAAGTAATATTCTACAGAGTATACATTCCTAGTTACAGTCCATGTGCAGAGTACAATGCATAGCAAGCATTTATTCCAGTGGAGCAAGGTTGGCTTTACTCCACCTCAGCAAAGACGTTACATGGTTGCATAAGTCCAGCAAGCAAAAGTCAGAAGAAAAGAGTGAAGAGAGAGAATAGTCCTGCTCCTCTCTAAAATGGCTCCAGACAGAAAAACAAGTCAGTACATCACCAGAAAGCATAAACCATGTGACAGGCTCATACTGTTTCCCATACACTCTAGTAACCCCTGCGAGAGCACGAGATTCTAGAAAGACATAACAAACTTGTTTACCGCCATTCTGTTCCTTCCATGTTGTCAACAATGTGCTCCAGCTTGTGAATGTGATACATATCACAACACCTTTCCCCAAAGATTGGGATGGCAGGTCCTAAGGGGGTAGTCACACACCTCCACAAATCCATTGTGGGCCAGGTCCACTGGCAGAAGTGGAGCCGGGGAGTAATCAAACCAGAGCTGTGAGCAAATGATTTCTTGAAATTCTCTACCCTATTTGTGGGCAGAAAAATTGGGGGGACAATTTCACCGAATTTCTCCAGTGGAAGGAGAAATTCTCCAACAGTTTCTCACAGGTAGGGCTCACCATTGGTAAGGGTTGTAGCACTTTCTTTCTTTTCTGTACGGGTTTGGGGGGGAGGGGTTGCACTGCCTCTACAAGTGGCAACAGCACCAACTGTGTTGGCAGCCTGGCTCCCATTTTGCATTCTCCACAATACCCCAAACCCCACCCCACCCCCAAGAAATGAGGAAGAAAAAAATGGGGAAATTCTGCAAAGTGGCCTTCTATTTCTAGTGGGGTAAGAAAAGAAAAAGCTCAGAACATTTCTGAGAAAAATGCCTTCTGAGAAATTTTTGGCTCTAGTTGTCATTCTTTAGGGTTCAGCACCTTCTCCTGGATCTTCAAGATGAATAACATCTCTAAGGGGGTGTCTGGGGATACATCTTGTCTCTAATGCAGATGTAGAGAGATGATTGCACAATGAAAGACAGGACACTCGTACACAGTCCTCAGCCACCTCATAAGTAAGGTAAGTACAAGAACCTTGAACCCAACCCATGAGAATTTCTCCAAAGTATCTTCTCTTTTGAATTTATTTTCAAAAGCCACTTCTTTTCTATCAAATTGAAGGAGAATGGTCGAAAAAGGTGTGGGAACAATTTTTGGAAAAGTGCTAATTCAAACTACCTAGGTATTGGATGGTAGGGGGAAAGGCTCCACCTCTCTCAGAAGTCTCTCCCTCCTGGAATGCCCCCCTCCAGGTGCCACACATGCCCCTGGGGGAGGGGTGGTCCCACTATTTGAGTACAACTGGTGTAGCTGCATGTATTTATTTATTACAGTATTTCTAACCTGCCCTATATCAACAGATCTCAGGGATGGATACAATAATAAAACAATTCAACATAAAAACTAGAATCCAATTATACTCATCATTTGCTGAAGAAGAGTAACACAGCCAATTCTCAGATTTTACAACAGAATAATGGACCAATTAATAGTCCAAAACACCTGGAAGGTGCCAGGTTGAGCAAGGCTGGCTTATTTAAATAAAATATGAGGAACTGAGAGCCAATTTAGGCATGGTGTCAAAGCCAAGACTCAGCAATGAGAAGTTCTGTGTACCATCAGAAACAGCCTTCATATAAGACTTCTGTGAGACAGAGGAATTCAAGCAAGGGTGTGAGGCACTAATGTAACACAGCCACATCATGAATACTGGTGGAGTTCTAGGCAACCCCTCTTAAATGGATGCAGAATAGCAGATCTAGAACAGCACATGTTCTGCACTGACAAAATTATTTATTTATTTAATACATTTTTATACCGCCCAATAGCCAAAGCTCTCTGGGCAGTTTACAACAGTTAAAACCAGAAAATACAATACAATATAAATATAAAATTTAAAACCGCAGATTAAAAACAAACAGCAGAGCTAGCAGCAGCAGTTACAATAACGGAATTAAAAACAACTACCAGCTTAAAATGATTAAGATTATTAAAATGATTAAAATGCCTGGGAGAATAAAAAGGTCTTCACCTGGCGCTGGAAAGAGTACAATGGAGACGCCAGGCGAGCCTCTTTGGGGAGCTCATTCCACAACCAGGGTGCCCCAGCAGAAAAGGCCCTCCTCCTGGTAGCCACCTGCCTCACTTCCTTTGGCAGGGGCTCTCGGAGAAGGACCGCTGAAGAGGATCTTAGTGTCCGGGCAGGTACATATGGGAGGAGATGATCCTTCAGATACCCTGGCCCCAAGCCATTTAGGGCTTTGAATGTTAGTACCAGCACTTTGAATTAGGCCTGGAAATAGACTGGCAGCTAGTGCGGATGAGAAAGCACTGGCATAATATGTTCACATCGGCCAGTCCCCATTAATAATCTCGCTGCCCTATTTTGGACCAGCTGAAATTTCCGGACCGTTTTCAAAGGCAGCCCCACATATAACGCATTGCAGTAATCCAAACGAGAGGTTACCAGAGCATGGAGGATAACTGTAGCTAGGCTATCTCTGTCCAGATAAGGACGTAGTTGGTATATCAGCCTAAGCTGATTAAAGGTGCTCCATGCCACCAAGTTCACCTGTGCCTCGAGTGACAGTTGTGGATCCAGGAGCACCCCCAAACTACGAAATCTTAAATAAATCTTAAATAAATAAATTCCTAAGGAAAGCTTGTAATGCTTCCTGGACTTATCTGGATTTGCCCATTCATCTCTAACTGTGCTTAGGTATGAGCGGCTATTATGGGATTCTCTTGTTTAGAAATCTCTTCTATGCCTGAAGCTTCCCCTCTAGCATATGCTTCCTGAGGAGTGTTGAGTGCCCATCATCTTACCTGGCATTTTATCAACTAACTTTTGAGGTAAAAACAGAGCTGCCTTTTCTCCTTCTCTTCCTCCTTTAATCCTTAATCTTCCTCTGGAGATAAAGACCTTGGCAGCTAGGATTCAGGGGAAGGAAACACAGGCTTTGCTCAACATCTCAGGGTGTTATTTTGTGCTTGACCCAATTGATGGAGGTCCTTAGCATCTTCCTCTTCCCTTTTGGCAGCAGTCCGGGAAGACGCTTCCCTTTAGACTTGTGTGGAGCATTTCATTTGGGGAAGGAGGGCAGGGTCTCCCTCAGACATTTGAGGAAATTGGAAGCAAAGAAAAATGAAGCTGGGAAGTTAAAGTTGTTATCGCATGTTCTTAATCACACATACACTCCAACACACAAGAGTATTCAGCCAACACATGTACGTACAGTCATGCCTTGGATTGAGAGCATAATTCGTTCCGGAAACGTGCTTGTAATCCAAAACACTCTTATATCAAAACGAAATCCCCCCCAAAAAAATTGTACAGAGATTTTTAATTTAAGCCATACTACAGTACTTGTATTGCAAGACGTCGCTTGTATATCAAGTAATTTTTAAGAAATAAATATTTAAAAATTTGCTTGTCTTGCAAAACGCTCTCAAACCAAGTTACTTGCAATCCAAGGTATTACTGTATTGAGCTTGGGCCCAGAGACAAGGAGTGCCATGGGGAGGTTGTGCTTTACACATATACCAGGATGATATTCACTGTTAAACACCAACTAATACTTGGATAAAATAATAAAAGCTCTATTACAAAATATTCTCTATCTATATGACTTTGATACAGAATGGAGAAGTTAATTAGATTAACCCAATTAAGTTTGGACCAGCGGCTATCACACAAATATATATAACACACAGCAGTAATAACATCAGTTCCGGCAGACTCTGGCCTCATCCATCAGCCAGAGAACCAAGGGCCACTGGGAGGCTGCACCCCCTGCCTCCCAGGAGTAACATCACAGCAAGGGGGAGACCAACCTGGCCCCATACATCAGCTGGAGAGGGAGCAGCTGCAGGGAGCTTGTTTTGCCCTTCCCTGCTGCCCCCCTCCAAAAGAAGAAAAAAGAAAGAAAACCTATAAGAACCTTTTTAACTAAGAACTGGTGCCTGAGTTTTGCATTCTTCCTCCTCCCTCCCAATCCCTTTTCCTTTTGTGTCATGTCTTTTAGATTGTGAGCCTGAGGGCAGGGACTGTCTTATTATTAATCTTTGTAAGCCACTCTGAGAGCCTTTTCTGGCTGAAGAGCGGGGTATAAATGCAATAAATAAATAACTCTGAAAGCTATGTACCTGAATAGCGGGTTGTACATTTTGGAAACAAACAAATGACTAGCCAAAAGACCACGAAGGTTGATGGAAAGGGTTGGGGATGGAGTACTTCCAGTGATGGCTTCAAATGATAGGAGGGTGTGGGGTTGGGCAAAAACCAGAACTCTCCATCCCTCCCCAACAAACTTGACCAGCATTTAGATAGTGGATCATATAATGAAGTCAGGTCAGTGCTGGCTTCAGGTTTTTGAGGACCCTTGTGCAAGATACCATCAATGGCCCCCCTCCCTCAGTGAGTCCACCTTCTCACTGCCATTGTCACCAGCTGTTATTGCTACTTACCTTCTTTCTCATCATTGTTACCATTTGCTTGCTTGGCACTCAGAGAGCCAGTAAGCATGTAGGCAGTGGCATCTACTGCTCCTCTTGCCGGTGGGCCCTTGTTGGGGTGAGGGCCCTCAGCAGCTGCCTGACCATGCCTACCCTTGATGCTGGACCGGAGTCAGGTGATTCTGCATCATTCTTCCCTGCTACTCCTTGTAAATAGCTCAAACAGTTAATAGAGCTCACTGCCTGTAAATTGTGGTTATTTTTCATGCTGCCTGAAAAATCCTCAGTACTTCACTAGCAAATATGCACTCAGTAAAGTGTCAAAAATTTAGCACCATTAAATATTTTATCTCACACAGCACTGAGTTGCAGAAAAGGTGCAGGTTGCTGTACTTCCAAAATGCTAATTTGGGACAATGTAGTCTCTGTCTACATGACAGTTCACTAGAGAGTAACTCACTGTCCTAGAAAATGCCAGCAGAAATCAAGTTCCTGGACCAAACAGTTATTAACTAAGAATAGAACAAAATTGTTTTGAAAACCTTGGGATTATTTATGTAATTACATAAGACACATAATTATGGACTGCAGTTAAGTCTTAACTCAAGCTTCATAGCTTGAGATGTGT
Organism: Shinisaurus crocodilurus; assembly: GCA_021292165.1. Classification (NCBI taxonomy): domain Eukaryota; kingdom Metazoa; phylum Chordata; class Lepidosauria; order Squamata; family Shinisauridae; genus Shinisaurus; species Shinisaurus crocodilurus. Next base: position 229,401,399 of record CM037879.1, read on the forward strand.
CACTGTACAATCACCCATTTAAGGATATTAGCTATGAGCAGGGTTCCTCAAACTATGCCCCGTGGGACACATCCTGCCCAATGTGTCCTTTCATCCGGCCCAGCAGCCGATCTAGTCTAGTGGCACTCTTACCTCTAGAGGAGGAGACGCTGGCCGTGGCGCTGATGCACGCCCTGCAGGGCGGCTCGCGCCCGCTGTCGCCACCAACTCTGCCGCGCCTCCTCCACCGGAGGAGACGCTGGCCGTGGGGCTGCTGCCTGCCCTGCCAGGCTCCGGGCGGCTCGCGCCCCACCGCCACCAGCTCAGCCGAGCCTCCTCCACTGGAGGAGACCCTGGCCGTGGTGCTGCTGGCCGCCCTGCCGGGAGGCTCGCACCCCACCACCACTGATTCCAACAACTATCGGAGAGATTGCAGTACTATTAAAGATAGAATGTAGGACGGAATAGCAACAAGGTTATTAGCAACCATGAAGCCAAATCTTAAGAGTGCTTTCAGAAATACATAGCCTGCGCTTTGGGCCTGTTCTAAAGTCACAGCCATTCTTTTCACACGGGGATCTGTTGTCTTTTCCTTCTGCTGCGCAGAGGAAAGGCGGCGGCAGAGTCGAGGGAACTGGGCCCGGAGGCGGTAGTAGCGGCGGCGAGCGCTCTGGTTGGTGGCTGCTGGCGAAGGAGGTGGCAGCGGCGGCGGCGGCTCCTCTGACGGGAAGACGGCGGTCTCATGGACACGGAGGTGTCTGGCCTGGCCCCAAAGTAACGGGCGGGGAGCGCTCGGCGCCGGCTCCCTATTCCCTTTTCAGCTCCCTCCGGCCGGCCAGCTTTCTTCCCGGGGCCGGTCCTGAGGAGCTTGTGGGATTCATGGCGGCGGCGGCGACCGTGGCTGCCAGGGCCCTGCCAGCCAGCCTTCGCCCGCCTCTACCGCCGCGAAGAGGCTGTGCCGTGGCCGCTCGTCGTCGCCTCTTTCTCCTGCTGCTCCCTCGGCTCGGCCAGTCTCTCTCCCCGCCGCTGACTCAGCCGCGCCTCCTCCACCAGAGGAGACTCTGGCCGCAGCGCTGCTGCCCGCCCTGCATCACTTGTTAGGACTAGCAGTGACAAATATGGAACCGGACATTGACCATCTCATTAGCCAAAAGCAGGCCCATACTTCCCATTGAAATAATAATAATCTTATTTTGATTAAAATTGTTCTTCATTTTAAATATTGTATTGTTTTTTCCTGTTTTTTTGCACTACAAATAAATATGTGCAGTATGCAAATCAAGCCTTTCTATGCCTTTTTAAAATTTAATGTATTTCAATTTTAGACAGCAAATTAATTTATAACTTTCCATTTAATCAAGTAAAAATAAAGGACCCGGGTCTTTTTTTTTTACTTGATCCATTCGTTCATACTTTTTTCAAACTATAGTCCGGCCCCCCAACAGTCTGAGGGACAATGAACTGGCCCCCTGTTTAAAAAGTTTGAGGACCCCTGGCTATGAGTCTTCAGCCAGTCCCCCACGCTGGCTAGCTCTTGCGTCAGACACCTACTGTGTTTTCTGGGACAAAACTAATTAAGTTGCCAACGGGCTATACTTACAGGGTTACTTTATTTAAGTCATCTGAGGATCTATTACGGTAGTCTGTTTTTAAAAAGATGAGCTTATAGTGACTCCTGAGATGCTGCTTCTACCTTGGCACAATCATCACTGCCATCTCTTAGACAACAGGTAAATGGTATCTGATATCGTGGTCAAAATGTATACTCATGCCTCAATTTCCAGCTAACAACTAGATTCCGGCACCCCCTTGCCCCCAACTACAGCACTGCATGTGAGTGGTTGATTACTGGGAGGATGTTCGGAGAATTGGGGTTGGGGAAGGCGAGAAGGAAATTCCTGGATGGTAACAGTGCTTGGTGAGAAAATGGTTGTGTGATTCAACTGGTAGAGATCTAGGGCCAGCATCAACGGTAGGCATGGTCAGGCACCTGCTGAGGGCCCACATCCCAGCAGGGGCCCACTTACAAGAATCCCCTGGAGTTGTTTCTCCTCTTCACTACTGCAACCTGCCTCTCGCTGTGGCTCAGACAACAGTGGGGAGGAGGAGGAGGAGGAGGAGGAGGAGGAGGAGGAGGAGGAGGAGGAGGAGGAGGAGGAGGAGGAGGAGCAGTCGATGCCACTGCCTACTTACTCACTGGTTCTTCTGTGCCTGTCAAGCAAACAAATGGTAACCATTATGAGAAAGAGGATGAGAAGCAATAGCAGCCAGTGACAATGGTGGTGAGAAGACTCACTGAAGGAGGGGGCGTTGAGGGTGTCTTGCCCAAGGGTCCTCAGAAACCTGGACCTGGTACTGCAGAGATCTCAACTTAAGAAAGGGGGCTGGGTAGACGTGAGGTGTTCAGACATATGGTACGAGATACAGAAAGCCAGAGGAATCTCCTGCCAGAGAAAAGTGAGACTTCAGGCTGCTAAATGCCAAGAAACACCCTGACAATCATGATCTTTCAAAGACTAGCATGCAAGTAGTTCCATTGACATGCTCCATTACTTAAATCATGATTAAATCAAAGTGATTCACAAGCCATCAAGTGCTTCAGATTATCATTTATATAGCACTTCTAGCATATAGAATCCTACGCAATCTTCTACCACAAAATATTTATTTAGATATGGGAGTGTGCTCAAGGCCCTGCCAGACATAGAAATAAACGCAACCCTTGCCTAGCACGATCCAAGATGCACATGAGAGCGTAAGACAGAAGCAGACTGTTGCTGAGGTCAAGTCAGGGGCAATTGTACCTTGAACCAGGTTTGGGGAGTATGTTGCATTTGTCTCAAGGCCACTGAAGATAGTCTCAGGCCAAATGCTGGGCAAGGCTAAAGAAAACAGTAAAAGGAGTGCAATTCCAACTAAGAGAATTAGTTTTCTCAGTGGCGATTTACAAGAAGCCTAAACAGCCAAGGGAGGAAATCTGGGAGGAATAGGAAGGAGCCAGGTGGATTAATGGACATTGGATGTAGAGAGAGGCTTGAATAGGAGAAGGCCAAGTTTCAGCAAGAACTCACATTCTAGAGGAGTATATCTGGAGCCTAGAGACCAGCAGACTGGAAGTACTCTTCTGTTGACCAAGGAAGGACATATAAACAGGCTTCTAGTATCTTTACCTGGTTCTGTAAATCTTGATGCCTCTTCCTGGCTATCCAGGAGGCTGATGTTAGAATTCCCTGCTGTGCTTGAAGGAGGTTATGGTAGATAACCACCATCTATACCTTACATATTTCAGTTTTGTTTTGTTTTTAATGTATGCTTCAATTGACTCTTATTTTGAAGAAAAAGCAGTTGCAGGCCCAATCCAGAACATGGCTACTGATCCAAGTTAGGGCGCTGGGTCAATTTCCTGCTGAAAATCCCCCTGGGCTGCTATTTGACCCCCAAGGGTGCTTTTTTACTTCAAACAGCACTTTGGGGGGCAATGAGCAGCAAAAGAAGGGGAATTTTCAGCAGAAAATTTATGTTGGCCCCCAATCTGAATCAGGAGCATGTTCTGGATCTTGGTGTCATGGCTACTTTTCCTTATAAATAAATGTGGTCAGTTTACCGGTAAGTACACTTTTAAAAAAAAAAACATGAATGATGTAACACGTGATTTGGCCCTAACCAAGCTGTAGCTCTGCCTCATACCAGATTCTAGGCCTGTATGTCGCTGGGATGAATTTGCAGTTGCACTTTCAATATAAACTTTCACAGCAACTCCCTTTCACTAATTAAGAGGGGCAAACCACATAACTTTCTGTTGCCAACACTCTACCCAAGCACCTTTGATTTTTGTTAGTCCAACAGATGATGTGGCTACTTATAGCTGGGTGACTTGAAGGCTTTTTGTTATTCAAGACAAACTAAGTAGAGAACCTTCAAAAGCTTAGATGCATAGATCGTAGAGTTGGAAGGGGCCTAACAAGGCCATCGAGTCTAACCTCCTGCTCAATGCAGGAAACTAGAGGAGGGGTCTCCCATCCAAGTAATAACCAGGCTTGACCCTGCTTAGCTTTCCACACTCAGACAAGCTGAGCCAGTGTGAGCCACAGGCTTGCCAGGTGCTCTATATGTTTAGATCAGGGCTCTCCAACCTTGGGTCCCCAGATGTTTTTGGCCTACAACTCTCAGCATGCCCCAGCCAGCTATGCTGGCTGGGGCATGCTGGGAGTTGTAGGCCAAAAACATCTGGGGACCCAAGGTTGGAGAACACTGGTTTAGATACTGTATTTCTCTATTAATTAGAACCTATTTGATATAAGTCCCTTAAAATGAAACTAGCCCTAGTGAAGATTATCAGCATGAAGAACTGGCAAGGAAAACCATGCTTTTAAGTGATTTAAAACAACAACAACAACAACAACCCTATTAGAACTAGTACTGTATGATTACCAAACATTCTTATAGCATACCATACTGCAATTCAACTTTCAGAACTTTGTTTTCAAAGTTAGGGCAGAGGTGTGTGTGTGTGTGTGTGTGTGTGTGTGTGTAAGGAGAACTGCATGCAAGAACACAATTAAAAATGTAAGAGTTGCAAGTGTACTTTCAGTAGAAAAGCCTACTTTTAATATTCTCCATCTTGAAGATAGACCTGTAACCAAAACGACAAGATTATGGAACCTGAAATGTGAAAAGCTTTTAGGTTACTACCGTATTCTGAGCAACTGAAGCGATTGTAGAGCAGGCTAGTGCTTTATATATAGATAGAGGGAGCTGCCTTAAACCAGTCAGACCAATAATCAAGGGATCGCTAGCCTCAGAAAGAGGCCTTCCCCAGTCCAGCTGCCAGAGAATCTTTAAATGGAGATGTCAAAGACTGGGCCTATGACATTATATATCCAGCGCAGTGGCTCTACCACTGTAAGATAACCTGCTTGAAAGTAAAAACGGCAAAAGCTGAGCTTTTCAGACTTCTGTGCGAATTCATAGATTCATAGATCATAGAGTTGGAAGGAGCCTCCAAGGCTATCGAGTCCAACCCCCTGCTCAATGCAGGAAACTTTTCTTCAGCTAAAGGTACAACCTTCCCCAAGCTGGTGCCCTCCAGATGTGTTGGACAACTCTCATCTTCCCCAGCCAGCATGCTGAGCAGGTTTAATCCCTTCATACTTTGCTTATCAGTCATCAGCAGTGTGCAAGTTAAGATGGAGGATGCTGCTCAGGTTGGATCGCTCCCCGTAGTCATTCAAACAGACTTTATTCAGAGTTTATTTTGAACCCAAATCAAAAGTCATTTTGAAACCTTCTTTTAGAAAGGCCAATGAAATTTTAAAGAAAAAAAAGTTTTATTATTTTTCTACATATATAACTCCAAAGCTAGTGTCAGTATAGCGGACATTCGTTTTATATGGCCTGCTATTGCCATTTATCCACAAAACAAGCACAGCTGCAATGGGGGAAGAGTTGGACATTGTAATTGACCTAGTTGCATGTCATGGTAAGCCAGTGCTTCTCAAATAGTGGGGCGCACCCCCCTGGGGGGGCGTGAGGCTCCGTAAAGGGGGGCGCGCCTGATTGGCCAAACCAATTGGTAGGCCCGCGTGAGGCAGCGTCATGCTGCGCGCCAGGGCTCAGGCCGTGATGCGGCGGACGGGGACAACGGGCCTACCTGCTGCCTCCGTGCCGGCCGCGCTGGACCCGCCGCTGCCCGTCGCATCATGTCCTGCACGCCGGATCTGCCGCCCATCACGTCATGTCCTGTGCGCTGGATCCCCGCGCTGTTTTTGGCGGGGGGGAACCAGGGCAACAGGGCTGTTTAAGTCCTGTTGCTGCCCTGGTTCCCCCCCCCGCCGCCAAAAACAGAGCGCGGGGATCCAGCACACAGGGCATGACGCGACGGGCTGCGACGGCGGGTCCAGAGGCGGAGCCGGCTTCAGCAGCGCGGAGAACACGCCGTTCAGAAGAGCGACGGACGGCAGCAGCAGCTTGAGCGGCGTGGAGAATGCTCCGCGCCGCTCAGGAGAGTGACGGGTGGCGGCGGCGGCGGCGGCAGCAGCAGCTTGAGCGGCGCGGAGAACGCTCCACGCCGCTCAGAAGAGTGAGATCGGGCTGCCGCAAGAACGATCGGAGGAGCCCAGGTAAGGCTCGTATTACATCCCTGCCCGTGCGTTCCCATGGAGCCGCCTCATTCTTGCCCCCCAGCCGCCTCATTCCCTCCTAGCCAGCACCTCCTCCTCCTTTCCCCACATTCTCCCTGGCTTCTTCACAATCCCCCCCTCTTTCCCCCTAAATTACCTTCAGGCTATGTGTACAATGTAGTACTATTTTAAAAAATTGAGTTGATGTTTTTTTCAATAAAAAACTGTATCATTGAAAGCCCTGTTATTGTGTTTTTCTTTTAAGACAAAATATGTTAATTAGTTCAGACAACTGTATGAGTTGTTTTTACTAAACTAAAACCCCAGTATTCAGGTTTAATTGCAGTGTTGGCACTTTGAAATAAATAAGTTGGTTTTGTGTTGCAGTTTGGGCACTCGGGCTCAAAAAGGTTTGCCATCACTGCTTTACAGTCGCGCGGGGGCGCGCGAAATGTTTTCTTCTTCCTAGGGGGGGCATGACAGAAAATAATTGAGAAGCACTGTGGTAAGCCAACGTGGGTTAATTCACCCGCGGGGTTCCGAGATGCATGCTGACAGCCATTTTGATTACGCAACCTGTGGCAGGGGTGCACCGCAGCTTGTCATGTTGTGCGAACCCAGGTCTCATGGGTTATTCAAGGGTTAAGTAACCTCAAATAACCCTATCACCCCGCTGGGCGTGCATATGCAAAATGGCGACCAGCGTGTTTCTTGGAACCCCGTGGGTGAATTAACCCTCTGGCTTATCATGATGTGTAACCCAGTCCACTGAGTAAGTTTTGTGTATTAATTCTCATCACATCACTTAAACCATATACTGTATGCTCACTTGTACTGCACCACTCAGCTCTTGAGATCCCCAAGGGCCTTTCATTTTTCAAGCAACAAATGCAGCACATTTATTGTGTAGGACCCAGCCATCTTCCCTCAAGGAAATACTCCTGTTTCAGCATAGTGAATTATTGCAGCACTCAGCTGTAATAGATCACCACTGGGAAAATGTGGTTAATTCCCCAGCCAGGAAGCCTGTTGCAATTTAAGGTGCTGTGTGGACTGTGGTTGCACGAGTGTCATAGCAACCAATTGATAGATCTCATGATATCACTAATGCAACTCCCCTTGTAGTATTACTCTGTCATTATTGTTGTTGTCAGAGTGGATAAAAATCAATTATTCTTTTAAAAAATTGATTTCTTATTTAAATTGGATTTTTAAAATTTTTGTTAAAAAGCTTTTGTTAAAAAAAGAAGCCCTACATGATCATAGTTTTAATTTAAAATGTGTTATAGTTCAAAGATCTCAGTATGGAATAGGGATTATAAATTCTAATTTTGTATTATGAGACAATGTATCTATATAAACTTTTCCCAAAAAAAGTTTTGTAAATAGGATCTCGGATTGGGGCCTCAATTTTATGAGGTTCCATAGGCTTCTGTATAGATTATTTAATCTTTTTATCTTCCCAGGTACTCAGTCTAATACTCAGTCTAGAACAGGGCTCTCCAACCTTGTGTTCCCAGATGTTGCTGGCCTACAGCTCCAGCATACCCAGCCATCATGGCTAATGGCAAGGGATTCTGGGAGTTGTAGTCCAGCAACATCTGGGACCAAGGTTGGAGAGCCCTGGTCTAGAAGAAGATACCATCAGAAAATGTTGCAGTTCTTAAACTGGGTTTGTGTTTCCAGAGATACATACTTGTTAACAGCAATACAGTAATACCTTGGATTGCAAGTAACTTGGTTTGAGAGCGTTTTGCAAGACAAGCAAATTTTTAAATATTTAATTTTTTTTGACTTGGTATACAAGCAACGTCTTGCAATACAAGTACTGTAGTACAGCTTAAATTAAAAATCTCTGTACAAATTTTTTTGGGGGGGATTTCGTTTTGATATAAGAGTGTTTTGGATTACAAACACGTTTCCAGAACGAATTATGCTCTCAATCCAAGGCATGCCTGTACCTTGGATTGCAAGTAACTTGGTCTGAGAGCATTTTGCAAGACAAGCAAATTTTTTAAAATAAATTTTGACTTGATAAACGAGCAAGGTCTTGCAAGACAAGTACCGTAGTCATACGGATGTAACCGCTCGCCTCGAGCGGGCGTAGCGGGCCGAAATCGGCCCCGCTCACGCCCGCCAGAGACTCACTTTGATATAAGAGTGTTTTGGATTACAAGCACATTTCCAGAACGAATTATGCTCTCAATCCAAGGTATTACTGTAATGTATATGGATATGAGAAATAACAGAACTGATCAGCCCCATTTTCCAAACTCTGACTGAAATTATTCCAATCCTGGAAGTTTTCTTTTTTTTCTCCCAACATGATACAATGTTGGAAATTCTGAGAAGCCCTATTAAAATCTCCAGGATTACTTTCAATAGTTTCCTTGAGTGATGCTGATTCCTTTAGAGTGGCAATCCTAGCTATTGTCCCTCTGCAACTTTGTGTGGACAAAGTCAAGCCTTTAACTCTCTCTCTCTGAAAGTGCACACTTTCAGACACTAAAAGTGTAAATGAATAGAGGATTATTGGAGGTGGAGTCAATCTGGGCAAGGAGAAGAAGCTTGGAGATAAATGCAAGAAGGGAGGGGTAGGCAATAGAAATGGAAGGGAAACAATATGAGAATACCTGACACAATCTATTTAATTTGGGGGGATTTTAAATTTAAAAAATCATTTAAAAATCACTTGACTCAAAATATCTGGAAAAAACTTAAATGTTTAACTAAATTTCCAAGAGAAATTTAAAAAAAACCCACATGCTTGTTAAATATTATGTCTTTACTGTTGAAGAACCAAAAAATCCACAATACAGTGTTGTTTTAGTTAAATAAAATAGTTTCAGTGTCTGTCTGGAGTTGGTGTTGATTGTCCTAATAGAGGTAGACTAAGGTAAGAAAATCCTCCAAATATTCATGATTACCGGTAAGCTATTCAACTGGAGAGTGTTCACCTTCCAGTGCTTTCACAAATATGTTTCAGTGAACTTTGGTAATGAGTTGTGTAAAATAGGCATTGAGGTTGTAGCAAGGAAGAGTGTACTTTGGGGGGGGGGGGTCACATGATTAAATCAAGTCTTTCTGAGTAGTGATTTCAATCGTGATTTAAATCTAATGGATTTAAATCAAATCTACCCTGGTTGTTGTTGTTTAAATTTGAAAGATATGTTCCAGTGCTAGGGAGAAAGGAGATTATAATCTTTCATGAGGCCTTTTTGGTTGAAAAAAGCAATGAAGAAGCTACACTCCCATCAACATGATAGACAGGATACTGTACAATTGCCACCAAATGGAGACTAGCATGAATACAAATCTCTGGGAACTCTGGGATGTTTGCGATCTTGATAAGCTCCAGGACAGCCAAGAACCATTTGGAAAGCTCAACTGCAGCAACCAAACCATTCTTCTCTAGCTCCTCTTCATGTTTTCAAACCAAAGCTATGCCCGTTTGTTTAGAAGCCACCCTTTGTTCAATAGAGCTTGCTCACAAGTATGCATTACAGCCGTATTTCATCTGGCATATTTGTACCAGATCCTTTGGAGCTCAGAACAACACTTTACCCTCATAACAATCCTGTGAAAGTTTGGCAGTGACTTCCAATGATCATAACAAGTGAGGATTTGAACCGGTTATCTACAGAGCTAAACCAAACATTGTAACCATTACACTGGCCCACAGATATAAAACTAGATTTCCTGCAATCTTCTCTAGACCTATATATAACATCACAATAATTCTGTACCTGGTTCTTTCCATTAAGCTAGCTTGTAAAGCTGGGGGGGGGGGGGGGAGCAAAACAGCAAACCCTTATGACACATCTGGAGCTGCATATATGGAAGTTTGCAAACTGTCCAAGATACAGTCTGTCACCTGCCCAATACTATGTATGTTTACTCAGAAGCAGACCCAGCCAGCATTCAGTGAGGCTTACACTGAGGTAAGGATTACATAGTGTTTGTCTTCAATATGGAGTTTTTAGTGGCTTCCTATTTATATTGAAACTGAGAATTGACAAGTGATAATCAGCCTCTCAAGACAACACTTGCTGGTGTCTTCAGATATATTAAGCATCAGAGGCTGTGTGTGCAAGTTAGAAAAGCAGCAGGTAAGCGATACTAACAGGAAGGTGTGAATATAATATAGATTCATAGATCATAGAGTTGGAAGGGGCCTACAAGGCCATCGAGTCCAATCCCCTGCTCAATGCAGGAAACTAGAGGAGGGGGTCTCCCATCCAAGTAATAACCAGGTCTGACCCTGCTTAGCTTTCCATGCTCAGACAAGCTGAGCCAGCAATATGTAGATGGATAGAACTGATAGGCATCTTCCATCTCCATATGCTTGGTCTATAATACTGGATGCGTATACTGCAATCCTTGGTGTAAACCAAACTGGTCTACTTCCAAGAAAACATGCATAGAATTGGCTGTTAGGGCTGCATGAGTCTTTTCATGATTTGCAAACTCCTTATACATATATTGATAGCTTCCACCTGCGATATTCTGCTAGTAGCTGCAAGTGAAATATTAATACAGGAACTTATTGCTCTCCCTCTCTCTCAAACTGCTTTTGCAATTACCCTCAGATCCAAGTCATTTGTCAGGAAGTATAGGGAGCTATAACCAAGAAACAATCTAATTTAAGCCACAACGAGCTGTGGTGCCTGCAGGCGCCATCCCGAAAATTCAAGGCATGGCTGCAGCTTGTCATATCATCAGAACCCGGGGACTGTGAGTTACATGAGGGCTAAACAACCCTCACATAACCCAAGGGTTGTTTAACTCTTGCATAGCCCCTGCTGGCTGGGTTCACACAACCCGACAACCCACGGTCAAGTGTTGAATATTCGGGATGGCGCCGGTGGGCACCGCAGCTCGTCATGGCTTAAATAAGCTGTGAGAAGCTGCAATGTGTTGTGTGGATGATGCCTCATTCTTGGCTTAATAAGCTAAGATATGACAGAGCCCTTCCGCTGTGCATACAATCCCTGTACGTGAGCCAGCAAACAAACCAGGAAGTCTTCTATTAACTATAGCTTCTCACATTGCCTTAACTGGCAAACTATGGTTAACAGCTTTGGAGCAAGTCAGGATATTAAAGTATCTTCAAACCATGGCTTAATATCCTGGCTTGGTCTGTTTTGGATGAAACAGGAAAGTATAATTAATGGAAGATTTCCTGCTTAGTTTGTTCACACGGAGGGGCTGTGTAGCACAGCCAAAAGGCACATTCATATATGTCCACTTAAGCCAAGATATTATCAGCTGAATGAAGCCAATGTAACATTTAAGAAGTTAGGGCCTACCATTTTTAAGATAAATTCTCAATCCTAATTCCTGACCCAGCATTAATTTCTCACCCACATTTTAATAAACCAGTTCTGTCTCTCGCCTATCTTATTTCTTCATGCTTCCACTTTGACCCTTACAGAAGCATTTCTAAATTAGCAATCTTCAGTTCTATGCATTTATTTCCATGCTTGTTGGTATTTATGTTGATAAAATATGCACTCTCTAATTTTTAGCCCCTCAATGTAGCTTTCTACCAATGACCATGCTATAAATGAAAGTTATTGTCATCCAAACCTAGTTAAGTAAGGTTTTAATTTTAAAATACTCAAAATATATCCCCTTTTTAAATCACACCCCAATATGCAAGGGTAAAGAATTCCAGAAAATCAGTATAATCAGGATTGAAATCTTATTGGGAAGATATAGAATTCCAGACCAAGGTTTTACTGTTATTTTAAAGCTAAATTAGACCTGAAAAACAAAGGTACTTTTACCATGATGTGTTTAATTTATTGCAGTTATTTGCTTCCGAGTTCCAACACTTTCCAGTGAATATGACTGAAGAGTACTTTAATAGTAGAAGAAATAGGTTCGGGGGGGGGGGGGGGAATCCACTCCATATTCCTTTCAAATCAAGTTTCCAGCAGATGCTAAGTGAATGACCAGCAAAATATAAAGTGCATATATTCCATTTAGGTAAGGGCAACAAAGTGTCAGACTTAAAAGAAATAATTAATACAGCAGTTGAGCAAAACACCATCCTGATATTTATAGTGCACGTTTGTGTAACTTTTATGTTACCCTCCCATTCAACTTTATATCATTCAGATTATTCATTCTGAAAATGCTTAATATTAAATATTAATATTCAACATTAAATACTTAATATTAAAATAGTTATTTTTAAAAAAAAATGTCAACATGGATATTTCTGGAAGCTTCGAGCTTGTTTTGTTGCAGTCCAATATATTGTTTTAACAGCCAGTACTCTTATCCTTTGGATCCAGGCTTCAGGCTTGCAAAAGCTTTAGAGTTCTTAAGGGAATAGGAAGTTTCATTGAGAAAAGAAGTAAAATGGGAATCTCTCTCAGACTTCTTGGATTCAAAAATAACTACAATGGTAAAATGAGGTTCAGGACGAGTCAAAAAGTATGTGCTTTGAACTTTGTCATCATAGAAATGGACAACCTTTTCCAAACTGTTGAGGTCAGAAGCTCTGTCAGTCATAATCATAATGACATTGGGCCAATGCATAACAGGCCTGTCATTGGGCAGAGATACCACTGCTGGATACTGATCTACACCCTTTGGGGCCTCCCTGTAGGAATGGGGATGATGATAACCATGTCCCTGAAAGCTTTCTGACCCACGGTTGTCAAAGATTAAAGAAACATTAACAGCATCATATTTCCTGATGAAGCTAGAAATTTTCCCAAAATAATCAGGATTGGCTTTTGCAGTCAAAGTTTTCATTTCAGATGGCGTTGTTTGTCGACTAAGCGCCTCGTGAAAGTAAAAGCTAAATTTGGCAAGAAGGATATTTTTTAGTTTCATTAGCCACAGGAAGAGGTGTGGAGGCTGTACAGCCTTTTGAGACTGACCACCAAACAGGTGCTTCTTGGTTTCTCGTTGCTTCTCAAAAATCTGCCCCCATGTCTGCAGCTTTGTGTGAGCGTTGTGCAAATGGACCAAGGATGGGAGGAACTTCCACTCAGAGATCTGTGCCTGAGCCTTCAAAAGATGGGTAAGCACATCCACTTCTAACTGGAAACTGCTTTCAAGAGGACTAAGAATTGGATGATGAAATCTAGAAAAGGAAACAGCATTTCAATACACATGAGCCATTGCATGAGGAAAAAACTAGGGAGCACACAGTTCTGGAATAGGAGTGGGAAGACGGTAGATCAGGCTCTCCTGTAGATTGTCAATGGTTTCAATTGACTAATAGCAACTCCTAAAAAGCTTTCCCCCTCTAAATTAGGTCTCTGAAAAAAGGATGTTTGTGGGGAAACCAGAAGTGGATTTTTGTGTGAAAGGACCTGTGAGGTTGGTTCTGGTACTGATTAGAAATTCCTGAGCTGAGCATGTATGTGTATATCTGCCTACATTGCTATTTTGCACCTGGCTCCGGCTGCTGTATCTCAGATTTCTAGTAAAAAAAACTAAGTAGATCATACAAGCCTGAAGTCTGTCCAGGTAGAGGAGGTTCCTCATCCCTATTGTGAACAGCAAACAATATTCATCCTATCCCACTCATCATATACCTACTGAATTCCTAGTTCTAAGAATAGGTTATCCTACATCTGCATAAGATGGGAGACTTACAGTCAGCACAAATTATGCTAATTAAATTATATGACATCAATTTTTTTTTGCCAAAGTAGGACCATTTGCAAAAAATAAATGAGGCCTTGATTTTGATCTGTTTACTTTCCATTCCTACAAAACTTTAGCCCCAACTGATTTCAACCAACCAACCAGCCATTCTACTGTTACTGCAAACTAAACAAGGAAAGAAAAAACATAGATCAGTGCTCAAATTCTTTCCTAACAAAAGGAACATTACTGCTATGGTGCCTGAAATAATGTTGCTTATTTGGAGACAATGTGCCTTCAGTACACCATATCAAACTCTCAACCAACCCAGTTTAATAAAGTAGAATTTCAACTGAACACATGACTTGTTTGGGACACCCAGTGAAAAAAGTGTAGTAATTTCAGAAAATTGCCAGCTGAATGATCAAGCTCCCCAGACTGGCTCAGAATAAGTGTTCTAATTAAAAGCCTTATCATAGACATCATTAAACATTTCTTTCCATAGCTCCTCCTTTCTACAAGAAAAGTACTACTCTGGACACTGACAATTAAAAATTACAAACATGAAATCATATTTCTTGTCAACAGTCCCAAGTTTTGGGGAACTATTTAAATTAGAAGATGCATCTGCTGTAGTTCAAAAGAACCATGAGAAGCCGAGAGGGTTTTTCAAGAATTTAATGGACGCTACAAAACTGATATATTACTGTACCTTTATTATAAAAACTAGTATGACTGAGAGGAAAGATATGGAAAACTTCAATTACGGTAACAGGCCGAGCATTCTCTTTTGCTCCACCCATAAAGGCAATAACCTCAATGATGGTCACTATCTTTACTATAATCAAGGGGACATAGCTCAATATCAAAGCACATGCTTTGCATGCAAAAGATTCCAGTTCAAACTCTGGCATCTCCAAGTAGGGCAAGGAAAGACTCCTGTCTGAAACCCTGGAGACCTGCTGCCAGTCAGTGTAGACAATACTGAGCTAGATGGACCAATGGTCTGACTTAGTATAAGGCAGCATGCTATGTTCCTGTAGCCCAGGATGGAGCCGGGCCTATTTTTCAGGTCCAGTTCTGCCCTTTACACCCTCAAAACAACATCCTCCTATGGAATTCTTCAGCCCTTACTCAAATCAGAAGATGCACTTGAGATGAAGGAAAGCAGCAATGCAAATACATCATCTCCTTTCTTGAGATGCTGTCATTGCCTTCACAATGAAGTAGGATAAAATAATGTGTTTCCAGAAAACTGCTACACTTCATGGATCCCTGTCAGCACAGGACGAGTCATTCAGTAGTAATGGAGATGGGCAAAGTTTTGACCACACCATAATGTTGGACCACTGAAAGCCAGTGCGGTGTAGCGGTTAGAGCAGGGCTCTCCAACCTTGGGTCCCCAGATGTTGCTGGACTACAGCTCCCAGAATCCCTTGCCATTAGCCATGCTGGCTGGGTATGCTGGGAGCTGTAGACCAGCAACATCTGGGGACCCAAGGTTGGAGAGCCCTGGGTTAGAGTATTGGATGGGGACTCGGGAGATCTGGGTTCTAGTCCCCACTCGGCCATGAAGCTCACAGGGTGACTTTGGGCCAGTCACTGACTCACAGCCTATCCTATCTCATAGGGCTGTTGTGAGGATAAAATGGAGAGGAGGATTATGCAAGCTGCCTTGGGTTCCTTGCAGGAAAAAAGGAGGGATATAAATATAATAAATAAATGAAGCTATTTCAAAGTACATCCCATTATTTTTCCACATAGGAGTGGAATGGCAGCCATTCATTCACATATGAGAAAAGAAAGGTATTCAAAGGTAGGGCACCTCACTGGGGTAGGAACACTGGTGACCCCAGTATCTGCAGCAAGGAGCAGATTTTGCCCCTTAACTCAGTCTCAGAATGCTACCTGCACTCAGCTGGCACAAAGTCAGCTATCTACAAAGTAAACTAGTAAACATAAATAAGTAAGTAATCCTTCTAAACCCAAATGAAGCCTTTTTGGTTTAGATATGGATATTTTTCATTAGGAATAATTAATGGTTTAATATATTTCTAATGGTTGTATTATTTAAACATACTATACTGGTCTAATCTAAGCTGCTTTTGAGTTTCCTA
This sequence comes from Shinisaurus crocodilurus, assembly GCA_021292165.1. Taxonomy (NCBI): domain Eukaryota; kingdom Metazoa; phylum Chordata; class Lepidosauria; order Squamata; family Shinisauridae; genus Shinisaurus; species Shinisaurus crocodilurus. The sequence goes on from CM037879.1 coordinate 229,417,225, forward strand.
GCTGGCCAGAAAGATAGGATGTAAATAAAATAAATAACTCATGGGTGGCATCAGAGAAGGCAAATATATTAAGGGAGTTATGCCATCTCTTATGAGTCATATTTTCACCATACGTATCATCTCATGGATGTTATTTCGTTTTCCTACACGATAGGATTTGTTAAATTCTTTTAATAAAAAAAATAGATACCTAAGTCTTAAAGAACAGTGGCTACAAAATGAGCTGAGAACATCTGTGGTAAGGACATTTTGCATCACAAACGTATTTGGAGAGTACAGCAGAACACTGCTGAGACTGACAGGTTTTTGCAATATCCTTGGAGGACACAGCAATGACAACTCCATGAGTTTTTCTACATGTGTCTATTTCTGAACCACTGGCAGAAAGATGCTGTTTTCTGAAGCTCTTCAGATGCAGAACAGAAACTTTTGCCTTGTATTGCAACATTCCAATTTGTGCACTGCCCTTCATGCAGAATCTTCAGCATAAAGAACAAGTCTACTGAGATGTTTATTACATCTGTAGTAGGCTATAATTAATCCTGTGCACTATCTAGATAGGGATCATGTTAGATCTAACCTAAATGAAGTCTGAAGCTGAAGAAAGCTCAAACGAAGAAGCAATTTTACAAAAGCTACAGTTTGCAGAATACTTTGCTTTTAAACCGCAGTACTTGGATGGGTGACCACCTTGGAATACCAGGTGATGTAGGGAGGGACCATAGTGTGATAGAGCACATGCTTTGGATGCAGAAGGTCCCAGGTTCGATCCCCAGGCTACAGGTAGGGTTAGGAAAGAATCCTGCCTGAAACCACGAAGAGCCGTTGCCAGTCAGTGTCAACAATACTGGGCTAGATGGACCAATGGTCTGATTCAGTATAAGGCAGCTTCCTATGTACATATGTATACCGTGTTTCAAAAACGGTTTATTTCCATGCTGTCCTTTTTCCAGAAAAAGAAACAGCAGACCTAGATCTTGGGTCACAATGATGTCCATGATAGCTCACTCATTTTTGTATAACCTAAAAATATTATTTATGTAAAAATACAGTCACGGACACATCCTAGTATTATGTTGCTTAACAAAAACAAAGGTTGGGCGTGCTTTCTATGCATACTGGTAAGAATTGCTTATTTTCCGTATTCATTGTGCAGACCCAAAATCTGTGATTATGTTCTACATTTAAGGAGGTACATGTACATTTGCTGGCATTCTGGTTCCTTTATATATAAAAAAAAAAACATTAAGAGACGGGGAAGTGATTATGAAGTGACAATGCACTTGTCAGTAAACAGAACAGGGAACTGTGCCAGATTCAGGTTCCAACATCTGGTCATAGAAGACACACACTCACACAAAAATTGTGAAGAAAAGAGCCTCAAGGTTTCCTGCACACGCACATGCACGCACACACACACACCTCCTCATGTGCAAACCAGGTAATCCCAGCTAAGGGCTGGGAGGGGCGAAATGTGCATAAGTTATCTGATGGGGCCCAGGCCCTTAAGTATGCAAATGCAGCCCACTAGTCATGAGTCACCCACCCCCCTGCCTGGCCAGGTGAAGTTCATCCTGATTGGCTAAAGACAGCTGAGCTACTGAAAAGAGGAGCAGTGGGGAAGAATCTATATTGCCAGCTGTGGCTTCTGGTTTTGTTTGTTGATCATGGGCAGCAAGCTGCACAGAGGTTCAGGTCTTCGGATTGGCCTCAGGATCTAGCCCCAGGTGGCCACCCATCCTGGACTGCACGTGTAATAGGGCTTTGCTGAAACATGCCCTGAAGAAGACCGGCCCCCAGGTAAAGTGAGTGCCTGGGAGACATATAGTAAGGAATCAGCTTTATTGTTTTGTAGCTCTACTGTGTGTATATCAAAGTGTCTCCCTACCTTGTCTCCTTCCCTCATTTCCCACCTTTTGTTGTAGTCTGTTTACCTGAATAAACCTTCCTGGTTTTACCAATGGCGTGTGTGGTTGCTCTGTGGTTCAGTGCTAAATCCAGAGTATAGACAAGGGTAAGTTCCTGAGAGAGAGTCAGGTCAGGACTGCAGAGCTAAGGCTGGCAGTCTTGCACCTGGGATCTCTGGTCTTGGTAGAAAGGGTGGGTTGGCAGAGTCAGCCAGCTCCCCTTCCTTCACAGGGTTGGCAGAGACAGCCAGCCCCCCTTCCTTCACAAAAATCAATTGCAGAGACTTTGTTGACACTGTTCAGACATGTTATGACATGTCTGCAACTATGTAAACTAAAAACTCTTACAATATGGAATCTGGACTGTGCCTACTGCTCTGGCAAGAATACTATGTAGATTTTCAATCGTCTTGCTTATAAGAAAGGCAACTATAACACACGACGTACACAAACTGACCTTGAGCTATATTTTTTTAGGATGGATTCCAAGATGTTTACCAGTTCCTCAGAGTTGATAAACTTTTGGCTATTGAGGCTGTACATCTTTTCATAGAAGTCAGCAATTTCCATCCGTGCCTGAACAAAAAAACAGAGCTGTTCAGACAGGTGAGAGAGCAGTTCTTCTAGGTGAGGGGCTGTTCCTCCCACGGCATTCCGACCTGTTGCCACCACCTTTTTCAGTTCATTATGCAGAGACGTGTATATGGTTCGTATAGAGTCCTTTCGGCTGAAGAATGACTGCCCACCTATTTTTTTTAAAAAAAGAAAAGTATACATTATACTCAAACCAAACATGGATGGAAAACAGCATACAATAATATTAATCCAAATTCTATTTAGTTCATCAGCAATTACATATTAAGGAGCAGATTTCATTATTTCATAATAGCCCTTTACATTTTAGTAAATTAATTTACACTTCCAAATTAATTTTTCATCAAGAGCCTTCTTCCACATTGCCCCAATACCCATCCCTTGTTTTCGGAGGTCTCAATATTAATTCTAGCTTTGCTAGTAAGAACATCCATAACCTAGAAGCAACTGTTTCCCTAGTGATTTGAGACAACTACACCACTATCAAATGTTAATAACTCAAGTTGCTATTAATAGCACTAGAATTTTAATGTGCTTTTTGACCATGCAGAACATGAAACACAACTTTCTAAAGCAACCCTGAAATGTGACCTGTACACTCATGCATATACCATCATTCTAACTACAAATCAAAATCCGAAGAGAATAAGCCTATACATTCAAAAGACCTGCTCATTAGTCCATAAAAGCATACAAACAAGTAAGTTTTAAATTATTTAAAATAAGGAAAGCATAAGTACATATTTTCCCAACAGCCACATCATCACTCCTCAAGGGACTGACAAAAACCATTAAGGGGAGGCAGCAGAATTAAGCAATCAGATGTGAAGAACACAGTGCATGAAGGTAGTAGAACTATGCAGTAATTCCTATTTCTAGAAAGCTGTAGTTTTAGATGCAATTTCTAGCCAAGAACAGAAGGATATCTGTTTCTTTACTCTTGTCTCACTTTTAAGAAATATTAAAACGTCATCTTTTCTCTTGCAGTTCCTTTTCTTTGTTCCCTACTGCCTCATTATTCTTTAACTCTTTTTAGTTCTTATTTTATTTATTTATTTCATTTATACCGCACCTTTTTTCCTGCAAGGAACCCAAGGCGGCTTACATAATCCTCATCCTCCTCTCCATTTTATCCTCACAACCCTGTGAGGTAGCTTAGGCTGAGAGTCAGTGACTGGTCCAAAGTCACCCAGTGAGTTTCATGGCCGATCGGGGACTAGAACCCGGATCTCCCGAGTCCCAGTCCAACACTCTCACCACTACACCACACTGGCTCTTTTACTTTTACTCTCTCTCTCAGATAGCACAAAGTTTTAAACTCCCCTTCCAAGTCCTCTCTCCTTTTGTCGCATGCCCTTTTTGAATGTGAGCATCTAGGCAAGGACTTAAGTTTTTCTATTTTTGTACAGCAACTAGTGCACATTAGGCAATTTTTAAATATAAATTAATGATAATAATGGTGATGAAACTCTTCTATGTTGCAACCACGTTCTGTCAGCATGAGCATTACAAGAACTAGAAAGCCCCATTAGTGACTTTAACACATTATCCAGTCTCTTCCAGTGCCTCTCTTCACACAATGCTACTAAAGCAGCCTTACAAATTTAAATAAAAATTTGACTAGATCAACACACTCAAAGCTGACCAGAGGGCCCATTATTCCCTACCCTCTCATTTCTAAGCCTTTCACTCTGCACTCCTGCTCTATCATACTTAAGAATGCCAAAGTGGTGGTTGCCCGTTAGTCTCCTCTAAAGTAGGAATGGGCAACACACAGTCCATGGGCCTAGAATCTAGGGCCTAGACCTCACCACACCATGCTGTTGAGTATAATGGATTTTCACTCTTAAGACTAGTTAAAACAAATGCCTTATACACTGTATTAGAAAGGGAGGAATTCATAACTCCTGCTATTTTGCTTGAATGTATTCATTTTCACTGGATAGATATAGGCGTAATATTATCAAAACACTTGAATGTACTGCTTGTGATCAACAGTGGAATCCTACAGTGACTTTTCTATGTAACATGTATACCTTGTCAGCAAACATATCTCTGAACTATCCCTAGTTGTTTTTTAAAAGTGACAAGACAGCTGTCTTCTGAATCCCAAGGCTGTGAGGCACACCTCCTGTGACCTCAAATGTGTGGGGAGCGGGGGGGGGGGGGGAATACAGAAAGACACTGCGTGTGCGCAGAAACCCACTGCTTTTCCTGTTGGAATACTGAGCCTAGCACTGAAAAAAGGGGTCATAGACCTGAGCACTGGCTGTTTGCCGGCCTAGGACAGGCATTCACTTATAAGTTTTGCACATCTTCCCCGTGCCCACCTGTGCCCCTGCAACCCTGGCGAGGTAAAGTGCGTGAGGGCCAGGGGTGGCCAACTCATGGCCCTCCAGATATTGCTGGACTACAACTCCCATCAAGCTGAGGCCATGCTGGCTAGGGCTGTGAGTTGCAGTCCAACAACATCTGGAGGGCCTCAAGTCTGCCACCTCTGGTGTGCGTGTGTGCCCATGACTCAGGACTTCAAGGGGGCGAGCTCTTTCCCATAGAAGAAGCCCCAAAGCAGCAGCTAGAGGAGACGAGCGCGGCGCGGAGGCCAAGCGGGAGGCCGATGGCAGCGGAGCGGAAGGGGAGGAAGGAGAGAAGGAAGGAGGACGAGAGTGATCGAGCAGGAGCAGCGGCCGAGTACCTAGTTTCTGGCCCAGGAAGGTCATGCTGTGATAGGCCTTCTCGGCTGCGGCCAGGTGGGCCAGCGCCGCCAGCAGCGAGAGCCAGCTGGCCCCGGCGCTCTTGTTGGCCTCGCGCTCCTTCTCCACATTGTCCTTGGCCTTGTCGTAGGAGAAGATGCCCAAGTGGGAGAAGAAGGTCTCGAGCACCGCCTGCTCCACCGGCACCGGCGCGGCCAGCGGGATCGACTCCCCCATTCGCCCGCCGCCACCGCGACGCACTCAGCTGCCTCGCTCGGCGGCTTCTACACACAGGCAGAAACATGCACGCACGGCAGTCACGTGACAGGGAGTCGGGGCGGGGAGGACACGAGCGGGCCATAACACTCAAGACGCTCCGCCCCTTCCCACTCGCACCACGTGACCCACGGAGGGCGGGAGAGAAGAGAACTGGCCGAGCGGAGAACTAACTTTGCCAGGGCGCGCGTGTGGTTTTTCTGTCACTTCCAAATATATGTAGGAGGGCCGGAAGAGCCCTAGACCAGCCTTCTCCAACCTGTTTCCGCCCCGCCCCAGTTGTGCTGGGAATTGTAGTCCGACACACTTGGGGCGGGCATCAAGTTGGGGAAAGCTACCCTAGATCTGGCAAGATGCCCTTAAGTTTTTACACTTTTGTATACAATATCTTCCTTCCACGCCCAATTCAGAGGGGATGAAAATCCTGAGGAAAAGAACGCGAAGGTTTATGGTTGCACCTTTTCTGGGAGTAAGTCCCAGTGAACTGTGGGACTTCTACAGGACTCTGCTGTCAATAGGTATAGGTTAACGGCGAGGAACAAAGGACGTGGCGATAGCCACCTATGGAAAAATTGACTTGGAATTCCCAGCATCCAATATATTCTTATTGCAGTACTGGAGGGTCTTGATGGTCAAATCTACCTTTTCTAGATGGATTTACATAGCAACATTTGTAAGAACCACTCACTCCCTAGTCCACCATGCATATCCCGGTTATATCATTCCCAATCTTTCCAATTATTCTTCATGGTGTTTTGATAGAAGCGATCAGGTTTAACTTGACTCAGGATCAATACCAGGCTATCATTCAGACTACTCAGTGCCCAGCCCATTACAGCACCACCCTGGAGTAAATCCACAAGGGCAAGGCTGTCAGTTGCCTCAACCCTTGAACTGAGGGGAGTAAGGGAGTGAGATACCCGGGCCAGCCTCCAAAATTTGGAGCCAGCCCTGTAGAAAAAAGCATGAAGGTGCAATTTTTTTAAAGGCACCAGCAGACTGCCTCTGCACAACTGAATTTGACACAATCCATTAAGAATGTTCAGTTTTTTGCCCAAAGCACAAATTTTAAGCCAGGGTTGAGGAACCTGTGCCTTTCCTCAGTTGTCTGCTGGGACTACAATTCCCATCAGCCCCAGCCAACATGGCCATTGGGCGTTGTGGATCAACATCTGGAGCCATAGGTTTCACACCCCTGGCTTAGAATTTTAGCTACGACCATACTCAACTGTTTTGCATGTGCAACTTGGGGTGTGTGTGTGATATTGGAAGAACTTTCACACAATTACTAACAAAGGAAATTGGCATTATGAGAGTAACCCCATATTCAAGGCAAAGCAGACCCTAGTTCTTACAAACTGCCGAGGTGGTACGGTGTCTGGAGTGTACCAGGATTACAGAGGTTCTCGTAATGGAATGTTACTCCATACAGAAATATTCTCTGCACATTGAAAACTAGGACGGGCTGGAAACTTGCCTATGAACGGGTTCCTTTGTCATATATTTTTTTTAAATGGAGCGAACTTCCACTTGCAGGGTTAGATGCAATCCAAAAACAGGTTTTATCAGTGGTATGTTTGCCAGAGAAGCATGCCTGGTAAGTCAGGGTTGCAAATAACCACTTGCCTGGTCACCTTGGCAATAAGAATTGCCCCCACCCCCTAGCAAGCAGATGTGGGCTAAAAGCATCCAAACACACAATCCTCCAGGTAAAAACAGATTACCCTCCCAAGATTGCAAGCGTAAAAGTGACATTTCTCTCCTCACAACAGAAGTTTTCTAGACTTGTGTGGGGCTCCCAGACATCACAACAAAGCTAGCCTCATTCCCACCCGCTGATGAACTTCCCCTCCTCTGCTTCTCCCTTGTAGCCTTAAAGAGTTAACTGACACTTTAAGATTAGTTGGGAGTCCAACCTTTTTTTTGTTATTGTGAGATGACTTGAGAGAGCTTTTGCACTGAAAGTCAGCACAGAAATATTGAAATAAGTCTGTGTGTTGGATCCAGAGTTCCACTAAAAAAACAGAATGCACTCAAGGTCTCAGCTCCCTATTCTTTCCACAGAGATGCTAAGGCTAGAGGTGGAAAGAAGTATAGGGGCACTGAGGAGAATGCGGCAGGAGGTGGTAATTCAACCATAATTTTTTATTTGCAAGGTTAGGATAGTTATGTTTCTAACTTATCAAAAAGAACCAGATGTTCAAGAACTTTAATGAAACCCAGAGCACAAGAAATAAGTCTACATTTAGAAGAATGTATTTGGTCTCTTGGTGGTGAAGCGTGGCTTATGCTGGCGACGCAGAACTCTGTGTGGCAGAGGGAACTTAATTTTGGAATCCTGTAGAAAGAGAAATGGCAGAAGTAAATTTTTGTTATAAGCTAACTTAAAAATTAAGCTGTGGCTATTTATTTATTTATTATTATTTACATTTATTAATCGCCCATCTGGCCGGCAACCGGCCACCCTGGGCGATATACATAGGCTAAAAACAAGATAAAATACATTTAAAACATTATAAATTTTTAAAAAAACTTAACCCACCCCATATTCCCGCCTGAACAGCCAGGTTTTTAATAAACGGCGGAAGCTCAGCAGAGAGGGGGCATAGCGGAGGTCACTCGGGAGAGTTCCACAGTATGGGGGCCGCTACAGAAAAGGCCCTCTTCCTCGTCCCCACCAGTCTAGCTGCTCTGGCTGAAGCGACAAGGAGAAGGCCGTCTGTGGCAGATCTTGTTGAGCTGGAAACGCTCCTTGAGATAGACTGGACCGGAGCCGTATAGGGTTTTAAAGGTCAAAACCAACACCTTGAATTCGGCTCGGCAAGCAACTGGTAGCCAGTGCAGCTCCTTGAGCACTGGTGTGATGTGGTCCTGCCAGCGGCTGCCTTTAACCAGGCGAGCTGCCGCATTCTGTACCAGCTGTAGCTTCCGAACCGTCTTCAAGGGTAACCCCACGTAGAGCGCATTACAGTAGTCTAGGTGAGAGGAGACCAAGGCATGAACCACTGATGGGAGCAGATGATTAGGAAGGTAGGGGCGCAGTTGCTGTATCAGATGGAGTTGATACAGCGCCGCCCGGCTCACAGCTGACACCTGAGCCTCCATGGACAGCTGGGAGTCTAGAATGACCCCCAAGCTGCGGACCTGGTCCTTCAGGGGTAGATGTACCCCATTCAGCACCAGGTCAACATCCCAGGTTTTCAGTAATTATTCAAATTACTACAGGAGAAAAATAATTCAGGTTATTAAAAACAGTAATACAGCCTCATTGATAACCACAAAAGGGATGCACCTTTCTCCCCGCCCCCGCCCCCGCCCCCACCCACACAAAAGGAATGTCCAATAGGTTCTAGAAAATACCACTAATGCAAAATAACAATATGTATCCTCCTAGAAAAATATACTACAAAAATATATACCGGTAAAGTATTTGTTTCAGTAACAGAAAACTCAGTAACTTGAAAAATATGCTTCACATTATTTTCAAGTTATTTTCAAAATAACATGATGCCTTTGATACATGTGGAGGATTGCATCAGGGTATTATGTTTAAAACAGTATCCCTCTTACTAAATAGAATACTGAACAAGTTGGGGGAAAAATACTCTCCACTGCACTAGTACCAAATACATTAAAAAAATCTTTTTCAGTATAAGCAAGGAGAATCATGTACCGTACTTATAATCCTTAGAGAGAGGAAGTTTTCAAATGAACATTAAAAAACAAAATCATCATCATCAGGCGATCACTCGTAACCGAGTAAGATTGTCTTCCAGGATAAAAGGAGGAAATTCTAAAGAAGATTGTGTAGACTCTAGCGATGGGTCCATAAGTGACTGTGGAGGCCAATTCTAAATCCACACAGCTTCCCACAGTGAGGACACAGGTTACCAGATGGAAGATGGTCCTGTAAAGGATTCATTTGACGTGCTTTTCGCTTAGCACGTTTCTCCCTTTCACCTTGCATTCGGGCTTCTTCAAAGTCCATGGAACGTTTGTGAGAGGCCAACCTCCAGTTAGATCGTTCATGGGCTAGAGCTTCCCAGTTTTCGATGTTTATATTGCATCTTTTTAGATTAGCCTTATGAACATCTTTAAACCTCTTATATTGACCACCGATATTCCGCTTTCCATCCTTGAGTTGGAATAAAGTAACTGCTTTGGGAGACGGCAGTCAGGCATTCGAACAACATGACCGGTCTATTGAAGTTGGCGTTGAAGGATCATTTTTTCAACGCTAGTATGCATATACTTTGAAACAAAGTATAAAACTGCAAATGATGAGTCATAGCCCTCCCTTTTTTTGAGAAATTATTCTGCCCTTTTAAAATGAGATATTCAAATTGAACATTTATATATTTTATACAATGTGAAACATTTTTACAGTAGTGAATATTTTACAGTACTGAAATATGTTTTGTAACTTCAGCATATTTGCATTAAAGATTTTCTTGTCAAAGATAACGTGCAATTCCTTATCGGCTAAAATTAATCTTTACTTACATCCCTGGGATTAAAACTGTTCCATCTTCAACTTTGTGATGGAAAAAGCATGTATTTAGGTTTGCTCTACTTACATGGAACTGCTTTACCGCTGGTCTACGACACTTGCTAGCAGCGATCTCTTCAACCTTCATGATCTGAATTGAGTGAGCACGGGCCCTATGACGGGCTCCCATGTCGCGATCTGCAATATGCCAGAGAATTGTGTACTATTTTAATGAAAGGAACCAGGACAATATTGTAACTTGATAGCATTGATATCAAGATACACACAAGAATCTTTAGGAAGCTGCTTGTAGGACCTTCAATTTCACTTTCAAAAACACTTCAGCTCTTGAAAGGCGACAAGGTACATTTAATATCTGCACACATGACAAGAACATTTTATTATGAACAATGCTCTTTGGGTTTGTATGCAGTTTTAATTTTCAAAATTATTAACAATTTATGGCTCTTCTGTTATGGAAATTGTGCCATCAGGTAATACTAAATGAAAACCAAAATAGCAAGTTGATGAAAAATATAATCACAAAACCTATCTTCAACCATTTCTAAATGGCATATAAGTACTACTACTACTACTACTACTACTACTACTACTATTATTATTATTATTATTATTATTGCACTAGCTTAGTGGCATTACCAGTGTTCATGGTATTAAAATGCTGAACTTTGTAGTTCTTTTGGAACCAGATATGCATGATAGCACAACTGCAGCACAGTGCATTTTACATTTCAGGGTTTACTAAGCATACAATGCGCCCATTTACCTAGGCTTATCTGAAACATATAGAGTTGCCATTTTCTGGCAAAACTTTAATTTGTGCTTAACAGTGTAATCCTAGGTATGTCTACTGAGAGGCAAATCCCATTTAGTTCAATGGGGCTTAATTACCAGTAAATGCATGTAGGATTGCATCCTGAGCAGCATCTTAAATGTTTAACAAATGCAGGATTTATTAACAATTTATACAGAGATCGCACTTGTTCTTGCTACATCCAAGTAGTGTAATGATTTGAGTTATATTTATATAATATTCAGCCGGGAGCTTATTCTGCAAACATCTGAGTCTTGCTATGCTTTTTTGAACCAGGCCAGATCAAGTAAGGATGCCTTCCCCTACCTGGTGCTCTCCAGCTGTTTTAGACGAATTCCCATTAGCCACAGCCAGCATGGCCAATGGTCAGGAATGCTGGGAGTTGTAGTCCAAAACGCCTGGAAAGCACCAGGTTGGGGAAGACTGAAATAAGGCTTGCTTCTTTTAACTAATTTTTATTACTCTCCTCAAAAGAGACCTTTTTACACCACCATGTGCAAAAGAGTAGCCTTTTAAATGATTAGCACTAATCCTAGACACAACACCCAGAAGGGCCACCAAAACCAACAGAATGTGCTTCAGTCCAGGACTGTTTATGATCAGGGCACAACGATTAAAGAATTTGAATGAACAGATATGCAAAATCTACCAATTTCACACATACTGAAAATATTTCTATGCATATTTTCATCAGTTAAATTTAGAACTTCCAATTCTTCCTCCTCCTCATAAACAAAAGTTTCATATATTATAATTGACTACTTATTTACAAGATAATAGATAAAGTTGCTGCTTTATTGGTTAAGATTTCATAGATCATAGAGTTGGAAGGAGCCTACAAGGCTATCGAGTCCAACCCCCTGCTCAATGCAGGAAACTAGAGGGGTCTCGCATCCAAGTAATAACCAGGCCTGACCCTGCTTAGCTTTCCACGCTCAAGACAAGCAGAACCAGCATAAGCCACTCACAAAAGAGATACACAATAGGCAGCAAATTCTAACATGTAACTTGACCATAGCTCCTGGTCACAGAAATAAGGGCTGCAGCTGATTACAATGTGGCGTAGTGTAGTGGTTAGAGTGTTGGACTGGGACTCGGGAGATCCGGGTTCTAGTCCCCACTTGGCCATGAAATTCACTGGGTGACTTTGGGCCAGTCACTGACTCTCAGCCTAACCTACCTCACAGGGTTGTTGTGAGGGTAAAATGGAGAGGAGGAGGAGGATTATGTAAGCCGCCTTGGGTTCCTTTCAGGAAAAAAGGCGGGGTATAAATATGATAAATACTACTACTACTACTACTACTACAATGGGCAATGATTAAAAGCCTTGCCAAGTTGATGACAAATGTATTCAAAAATGTATAACACAAACAAGCAATAAAGGGAAAATTATGTTTTTCAAGGTATTTCCTAATTATTTTTGCATAGTGGTATACAAAGGAAACCCAGCACTCCAAATGGTCTCTACTTACAGCACTGTGTAACAGCTCCAGCAGTTGTCAAATCCCTGTACTCCCTGTACATGTTGTGAGTTCCACTACGAGAATCATAGCGCAGCCAGATACCAAAGTTTTTCACCCTCAGCGGAGACTTCTCAAAAACCTAGTTAGAGAATTATCAATGTCAGAATAATGGCAGGTACAGACCCCGTGTTTTATGTAACCAAAAAAAGAAAAAAATCAGCAGTGAATTAATCAGATTTCTTTTTTTTTTTAAGCATAAAAAACTGGTATATTTCCCCATCTCTTTCCTATACCCCATAACTCTCAAAGTTATAGGATACACCTTGTTAGAATCTTTCGTACTGAACTAGTCCGTTATAGTACTAACTTGTTCCTTCTTTTCAGCAAATTCAATGAGACTGGATATTAACGGAAGTCGTATACAGACTCAAAACACCACCACCCAATCAAACACATATGAATATATTTATTTCCCACTGGAACAGACAAAGGTCCATTTAAAGTGCAATCCTAGGCATGTTTCTTTCTTCTGTTAAGCTGACCACCTGCTTGCTTGATCCTTGCCCGTCCTGGCTTGTTATGAGCTGCAGGGAAAAACTGGGTGGGGAGATCAGGGCGGTAGTGAATGCCTCCCTCGAGGAGGAAGTGTTGCCATCAGCCCTTAAGGAGGCAGTAATAAGACCGCTTCTAAAGAAGCCCTCCTTAGATCCCCAAGATTTGAACAACTTTCGCCCAGTCTCCAATTTGCCATTTCTGGGCAAGCTGATTGAGCGAGTGGTGGGGGCTCAGTTGAAGGCACATTTGGATGAAGCAGATTATTTAGATCCGTGCCAGTCGGGCTTCAGGCCTGGACATGGGACAGAAACGGCCTTGGTCGCCTTGGTGGCTGATATGAGGAGGGCTTTGGATAGGGGCGAATGCTCTTTTCTAGTCCTCCTCGATCTCTCAGTGGCTTTTGATACCGTTGACCACGGTATCCTCCTGAACCGCCTGGAGGGGTTGGGCGTGGGAGGCACTGTGTTGCAGTGGTTCCGGTCCTTCCTCTCTGGAAGGTACCAGAGGGTAGTTCTTGGGGAGGAGCTTCGGACCATCGGCCGCTCACTTGTGGGGTGCCGCAGGGTTCCATCCTCTCCCCAATGTTATTTAACATCTACCTGAAGCCGCTGGGACCTATCATCAGGAGGTTTGGGGTGCGCTGTCATCGATATGCGGATGACACACAGCTCTACCTCTCCTTCAAGTCCTCACCAAGGTTGGCTGTTGAAACCCTGTCCAAGTGCCTGGAGGCAGTGGGTGGCTGGATGGGAGGGAACATGCTGAAACTGAACCCCGACAAGACCGAGGTACTTCTGGTGGGAGACAAGGGAAGGTTAGGGGATGTTGATCTGGTGCTGAATGGGGTACATCTACCCCTGAAGGACCAGGTCCGCAGCTTGGGGGTCATTCTAGACTCCCAGCTGTCCATGGAGGCTCAGGTGTCAGCTGTGAGCCGGGCGGCGCTGTATCAGCTCCATCTGATACAGCAGTTATGCCCCTACCTTCCTAATCATCTGCTCCCATCAGTGGTTCATGCCTTGGTCTCCTCTCACCTAGACTACTGTAATGCGCTCTACATGGGGTTACCCTGGAAGACAGTTCGGAAGTTGCAGCTGGTACAGAATGCAGCCGCTCGCCTGATTAAAGGCTGCCGCCGGTGTGATCACATCACTCCGGTGCTCAAAGAGCTGCACTGGCTACCAGTTGTTCGCCGAGCCGAATTCAAGGTGTTGGCATTGACCTTTAAAACCCTGTATGGCTCCGGTCCAATATATCTCAAGGAGCGCCTCCAGCAACATCAAGTAGGCTGCTCAACAAGATCTGCCACAGACGGCCTTCTCCCTGTCCCATCAGCCAGAGAAACCAGGCTGATGGGGACTAGGAGGGCCTTTTCTGTGGCAGCCCCCAATTTATGGAACTCTCTCCCCAGTGACCTCCTCCATGCCCCTTCCTTGATTAGCTTCCGCCGTGCATTAAAAACGTAGCTTTTCAGGCAGGAATATGGGGTGGGTTAGGATTTTTAAGTTTTGTTCTGTTTTTAATTGTTTTATACTGTGTGTGTGTGTTCCCCCCCGTATTTTATTGGATTGTAAATTGCTCAGAGTGGCCGGATGTCTGGCCAGATGGGCGATTCATAAATATAATAAATAAATAAAATAAATAAATAAAATGTTTACTCAGAAGTAACTCCCACTGTATTCAATGGGGCTTACTTCCTAGTGTGTTTAGTAACACAGCATTACAGAGCAATCCTACTGGGGCAGGGCAGGGCAGGGCAGGGCAGGGCAGAGAGAAAGGAAGAGTGAAACAACAGATCTACTGTTTCCAGAGCCCTGCTGGCTTGCAGGAAGTGTGTGTTTTGGGGTGGGGGGGGGAGGTTCCCCTTACCTGACCTTACCCACATGGTTGTGTCTGTTTTTCTCCCTCTACCTGCCCCACATTCATTCCAATAGGTAAAGAATTAGGTATGCTAGTCCCAGAGTGGAGTGTGTGTAGGGGGTGACCCTGGGGTCTCTCCAGTAAACAATGGGGCTTCGACTCCAGTGGATCCAAGGCTGTCTCTGTCCTGTCCCTGCCCCAGTTCTGGGCCTAGTGCTGGCTACTGCATACCAGGGGCTTGCACAACAGACAGCCCATCCCCACTCGAACTCTTTGCCATCATCTGAACTCCCTTTGAATGGGTTAGGTTTGTTCTGCCTGTCCAGCATTGGGTCCACAGTACTTGCCAGCAAGATGCCGCCACATGCTCACAAGAAGGGCATGATGGCCATTCCCTGTTGTCTAACCTTAGAATCAGATTTTCAAAAGTACAGTAATACCTTGGATTACAAGTAACTTGGTTTGAGAGCATTTTGCAAGACAAGCAAATTTTTAAATATTTATTTAATTTTTTTTGACTTGATATACAAGCAACGTCTTGCAATACAAGTACTGTAGTACGGTTTAAATTAAAAATCCCTGTACAAATTTTTTGGGGGAGATTTCGTTTTGATATAAGAGTGTTTTGGATTACAAGCACGTTTCTGGAACGAATTATGCTCTCAATCCAAGGCATGACTGTATGCTGCCTTGGAACATGGAGGTTCCATTTAATTATCACAGTTTATCATCTATTCATGCTACTGGCCACCACTATATCCCAACCGCATCCCAAACTTAAAGGACCCAACATTTAGACTGCCCCAACCTGATGCCCCTAGAGATGTTCAACTACAACTCCCATTATTCCAGCCAGCATGGTAATTGGCCATGCTGCCTGGGGATGATGGAAGTTGTAATTCAAAACAGCTGGAGGGCAGCAGGTTAGGGAAGGCTGCTTTAGACTGTTCTCTAAGGGAATATAATTTTGGAGCTCTTCAGTCTGTTTGGGATTTGACTATCCCATGGCTATTCCACTGAAATCGGAGGATTACCTATGTTTAAATCTGTTTAGGTTTGGGACCCATGAGGAATCTTGCTCACTACCCTTGCCCCACCTCTTCCAAACACACATAAAGTCAATTGTCAAGGGGGAGGGCCTTTTCTGTGGTAGCCCCAACTGTGGAACAAGCTTACCCCTGAGGCCTGCCTGGCGCCAACCCTACTATCTTTTCGGCACCAGGTTAAGACTGTCCTCTACATTGCAGTTTTTAACAACTAAATGGTATGGTGGGGTGGTAAATTCTTTTAGAGGTCATGTTTTATTAACTTGTTTTTAGTTTTTCTGATATTTTAAAAATTGTTTAATTTTTATGTTTTTTAATTGTACTGTATTGTACTTTTTAATTGATCATTGTACACCACCCAGAAAGCTTCAGCTATTGGGCAGTATAGAAATTAAATAAATAAATTAGGGTCATCAAATGGAACAAAGCCACGGTGTGCAGAGAAGCACCAAAATTACTTTTAAAATGTTTTCTTAATGGAGAAAAAGTATTTTACTAATTTTATGAAGAGCGGCATAAGTTTCACACAAATGTGTAAGCTAATCTACAACTAACACTTTGACAGAGCCAGCAATTTTGGAAACTTGGGAGATAAGACATTCTTAAAAGTTCTGAAGCCTTGGTCCAATCACATACACTGTCCAGGTAACTGCAAATGCTGGGGTCAAGCATTCAATGAATTGCTTCAACTACAAAATAAATAAGTTTTCATTATTTAAGGCTATGGATATTCCAATAATCATACCTGTCCACAGTACACAATTTCCCCAGAAGATTTCTTCATCTTCTTCAGCTGAGAAACAAAGTACCAGAAACGGGACTTTGCAACAACATGATTAGGAGCAAAGATGCGCATACGATACAGAGGTGGTGTTGGACACTTGGGAGTGGGAAGGCATCTCCCAACAACTTTGTATTCCCTCAGCTAAAAGAGAGAGAAAGCGTGCACACATGAGGAAATCCACTCTACTTTTAGAGGCATACGGTAATTACTTTACTTGCAAGATGATTGTTACAAAATGATAATTTACTTAAGTCAGGGATAGGAAACCTGTTGCCCTTCAGATGTTTTAGACTGCAACTTCCATAAATCCTGACCATGGCCTTGCTAGCTGGGGCTTATGGCAGTTGTAGTCAAAGACATTTATTTTTTTATTTATTATATTTATACCCCGCCTTTTCTCCTGCAAGGAGCCCAAGGTGGCTTACATAATCCTCCTCTTCCTCCTCCTCTCCCTTTTATCCTCACAACAACCCTGTGAGGTAGGTTAGGCTGAGAGTCAGTGACTGGCCCAAAGTCACCCAGTGAGTTTCATGGCCGAGCGGGGACTTGAGCCCAGATCTCCTGAGTCCCAGCCCAACACTCTAACCACTACGCCACACTGGCTCTCAACATCTGAAGAGCACCAGTTGCCTACCCCTAGTGTAAGTTATTCAATGAAGAAACTATACTGTTGCCTACCCCTAGTGTAACTTATTCATTAAAGAAAGCATACTGAGCTCTCTAACCTATGTTGTGCAGATATGTATAATCAAGCCTGTAAGAGCAAGTTAACACTGTTCTTATGCAGAGAGGCAAGTTAACACTCTTCTTATACAGAACTTAGCATCATAATTAACACTACTGATCTGATTTCTTTCATCCAGACACCAAAAGCGGAAAAGGCAATGGGAAAAATAATTGCTTTGGCATTAGGCATGCGGTTCTATTGCAAGTTGGGGAATAAGACCTTTATTTAAAAACAAAAACCAACAGTGTATATGTCTAGTGGCTCCAGGTTCTCAGTCATAAACTCCATTACTAGGCAAGCCTTAGGCAAACCATCACCCCACCTCCCCAAATTTTCAATGGGGTATAATACTACTAGGTTATCTTGGAAACCACACTGAATACTTGAAACGTGGGTGTGTATACACACACACACATAGAGAAAGACTTGAGAGATCTGGGTTCTAGTCCCTGCTCAGCCATGAAACTCACTGGGTGGCTTTGGGCCAGTCACTAACTCTCAGCCTAACCTAAACCTCACAGGGTTGTTGTGAGGATAAAATGGAGAGGATTATGTAAGCCGCCTTGGGTTCCTTGAAGGAAAAAAGGCGGGGTATAAATATAATTTAAATAAATAAATAAAAGCATTTTGCGGCCCTCTTTGGCTTGTAAGTTCCATCAGCCCCGAACACCGCAGCCAATGGTGAGGGATGATAGGAGTTGTAGGCCAAAACATCTAGAGGGCCACAAGTTGCCTACCCCTATTACAGGGATAGCGTACTTCAACAGCCATTGCCTGCCTCGTTGAACATCCCTGAAAGTAAACTTGCAGGCCTGAAATAATTATTACTGTGGAAGAGAGCCAATGGGCAGGCCTGCTCGGAGGCTAAGGTCGCCTTTTTCCCCCCTTCCTTTCTTCCTTCCATACGAGAAGAGAGCGCAGTTTGAAAACGTGGAAGAAGCGCGGCCTGGGCTGGAAGGCCGAAGCTGCTGCTTTACACCAGGGTTGCAATGATTTAAATCAATGATTAAATCATCTTTTTCCAATTTTTGGCCAAAAAAATCATGATTTTTTGCAACCCTGCTTTGCACAGAGCTTCACAGCCAAAGCTCTGGTTCCACGCTACAAGCAGTTGGCGCGGCATTGGCGGCCATATTGGGCGCTCGCTCGTGGCAGAGAAAGATGGGGGGGGGAATCTCCTAGGAGGCGACCCACCCCGCGCCGCCGCTATCCTCTGCCCCTTCCCCTCCTTTACGTGATTAGAAGCTCCCCTTCCCACGAACGAGACCCCCGCGAGCCCACACGAGCAGAGCTTACAGTGCCCGACGCCTTCATGGTGCTGCCTCTCTCGCTGCCACCCAGAAAAGGAAGATCCGCATGCGCGATACTTTCACGTCACCACCTCCGACGTCAATGCACCGCCTCGACGGAAAGCACCTATCGCCCATTGGTTTGCAGGGAAACATTCCTACGTATAGAAAACGTCCGTCCCTGAAAGCGACGCTTCTATTGGTTGCCTTACGACAACTCAAATGTATTTTATGTGATGGGCTAAAAGAGAGGGTTAATCCGCGATTCACTTTACGACGGTTACGATACGTAAATAGCGTACCTTGTCATAGCCTTTCTTAAGGAGATACGGTAATATCTCTCACAGGCCCAGAAAAAACTGTAGTTACTAAGTGATAAGCATACGTATATAAACCAAGATGTCGTGCTACTCCAGGAGAAAAAAAATATCCAGATTCGAACTTGGACAATACCTTTGCTAGGTACCAGCCAAAATTCCACAGAAATCTGTAATCTTTCAGGTTCTCCAGAACTCTTCATCAGACTAGCTGATTTTGAAAGCTTGCACATTTTTGTGGAATTTTGGTTGGTTCTAATAAATGATTGCCCAACTGTGTATCAGGACAGTTATGCACAATGTTCAGGTTTTTAAAGGGGGATTCAGTGGCTGGCATTGTAGTATCGTCTCTGCTCTGGCAGGAATGCACTAAATTGTGGATGGGCCCATTATTTTAGGAGAGAAACCTCTGGGAACCTGTGTTTTATGACAGAACTATTATTACTGTTATTATGTAAATTTTGTGCTTTCCCTTGCTGCAAGCCGGGCTTGCAACAACCTATTGATGTAGGCCACAACAGACAATCAAATATGTTTTGACCATATTCAGTCTTCCTTAGTGGTCTAATAAAATCTTAATAATCCCAGTTCTCATATAGCACATGTAAAACAATACCATACCTTTAGCCAGTTTGCCAAATATAAGAGAACAACACTAGTATATCTCTGATATCTCTTGAAAATCAATATAACACCCTAAAAAAAACAGGCAAAAATAAAAAAAAAAACAATTGGAAGCTTTACATATCCACGGACCTAAACTCCAAAGGAAGACCACCATGGACATAAACTCCACTATTTGGCAAATATTTAAAACCAAAACAATAGTGCCATTTGCAGTTAAGGAATCGATTTATAAAAGCTTCTGGTTTTTGTTGTGATAAGTTTTGTGGGCTCTTATATGTTTGTATCATTTATAGCCTTGTATCCTTTGAATTATTTATTTTTTTAAATACTTTTATACTGCTTCCCATATACAAAATCCCTAAGCAGTTCACTTGTTAGTCATCCTTTTGCAGTTTTGTTGTTGGGTTTGATTTCCTTTTGATTTACTTGTCTACAAAATACAAATAAAACAAAAAATCACAAAACTGCTAACAGTCCATAAAAACATAAAATTAGAAAATTAAAGCTGCAGTCCTATGCTCAATTACTTTGGAAGTAAGCTCCTTTATAGACGTTTGCCAGGCTGTGCAGAGGGAGAAGAGAGAGTGCAGGGCCATTCCACCGGCCCTGCCAGAAGTATTAATTAATATTCCCCCTTCTTCCCTCCCCATTCCTTTTCCCTTGTGTGTCCTGTCTTTTTAGATTGTAAACCTGCGGGCAGGGACTATCTTGTTAATTGCTGTAATCCGCCCAGAGAGCTTCAGCTATTGGGTGGTATAAAAATGAAATAAATAAATAAATAAGTAAAAGTTCAAAATACATGCGCATAGGATCTGGGTGTCAGACTGCAATCCTCTGATACTAGGGAATGATAATGGCACTTACTTTTAAACACTGGTAGAGGATTGCAGCTTTACACCCCAGTCCTAAACAATATCCTTTGATGTAAGTCCAATTGTTTTCAATTTAATTTACGGAGCATTGCAGCCTTAGGATCACATCCATTTCTACAATTCATAGATCACTTCAGAGTAGCATTCAGTAGGAACAATTGACTGCATAGCTGGGTGACGATCCTTTCTTAAGGACCATCCCGACCAGCTGATGATCATAGATTCATAGATTCATAGATCATAGAGTTGGAAGGAGCCTACAAGGCTATCGAGTCCAACCCCCTGCTCAATGCAGGAAACTAGAGGAGGGGTCTCCCAACCAAGTAAAAACCGGGCCTGACCCTACTTAGCTTTCCACACTCAGACAATCCTGGTTTGGAGACAACTTTATGCCAGTTTCCCAATTCATACAGTATTTTTCCATGTATAAGACTATACTTTTTCCTAAAATTGTTAGACTAAAAATTGAGGGTCGTCTTATACACGGAAGTAAGCCGAGGAGAGAACCGCGCGGTTGCAAAACTGCCCAGTGGGGGGCGTCTTATACACGGAAAAATACGGTATACTTTTTCCTAAAATTGTTAGACTAAAAATTGAGGGTCGTCTTATACACGGAAGTAAGCCAAGGAGAGAACCGCGCGGTTGCGAAACTGCCCAGTGGGGGGCGTCTTATACATGGGGGGGGTCTTATAGACGGAAAAATACGGTATATCACAAGGAACTGTGGTTTATGCTGTTCCGACTTACATACAAATTCGACTTAAAGACATTCTTAAGAACAGAACTTGTTCGTAACCTGGGGACTGCCTGTACTTGGAGGCAAACTCACATTTGCCTCTGAAAGTGCAAACTAGGAATACAGAAGCTGCTTTATACCAGGTCACACCATAGGTCCATCTAGTTAAGTACTGATTACACTGAGGGCAGCAGTTCTCCAGGGTAGGGTCTTTTCCAACCCTACAAAGGTGCCACAGATTGAACCTGGGACCTTCTGCATGCAAAGCATGTACTCTTTGACTGAGTTATGGCTTCTCCCCAACTTTGTTGATTACACGTTATCATTTTAGAAATACAATAATTTCTCTTGTCTATAAGTAGGTTTGATACAAATTGCAGTACTGAACAACTATACAGTTGGAATTTGCCACACATAAGCCTCTCCTCATTCAATTTTTGACACCAAAATTCCCTAAATGTGCTATACACATTTAGAAACTGGTGACATCTATTCTGCCCCCGAGGCCTTTCAAAAATTTCAACTTTTTTCCCCTAGTACTCAGGGTTTTGATTAAAACTTGGAAAATAACCATATAATATGTAGCCTTCAAAGACAATACAGCTCTCTAAATTGAAGCTGCATCTCCTTAATGAATGTGGTCTAAATCTAAACTGAAAACCTCCATACTTATGAATATGATTATAATATTCCTCTATTTGGATTTCTTTTTCTTATTTTAACTATTTGACAACTTTATTTATGAACAACCATAAGCTGCAATTATCAGATATTAGTTTTAATATGTAACATGTTAATAAGGAAAAATACAACTTTCCTCAGGAGCCTTAATATGTAGTGTCCATTTGTCAAAACCACCAGGTGAATGCATGTGCACAATTTGAGGGTTTGAAATTAAAAACAAAAAACATAGCATAAGCATTAGATACCATTACAAATAAACTATTAAGAATACAGCCTGAGGACAAGTTTCACAATTCTGGGAAAATATTATTTGCTACCTACTTCTTCTTCTGTTTATTTACCGTATATGACTGCCATTGCCAAGCATTCCAAGTCTGAATGCTTCTTCACATGTTATGAAATGAGTGGAAACATAGAAGTATATCACATGCACTCCCATACATCAGAGGTACCATTTCAAGATTCTGTTGACAGGTATAGTTATGCTGTTATTTTTTAAAAAATACAGATCTAAAATCATCAACCATTTTGGACTCAAATCATACTTCAGACAGGTAATTATGGCTTAATAAAAAGTGTCCAAACACATGAGCTAGAAAGATGGATGTATATTTTGATGCAGTATCCAAGAATCACTGTGTCCGGCTAAGTATTTATTCACCTAAAGACTCACAAGACAAATAAGGCTGTGGATTCCAGGTTTTAAACTGTCTTTTATCTGTTCTTTTCTGGTAAAAGGAATGTTTTCCTAAGTTACCAAAATATCATCTATATAACAGCAGGAAATCAGGAAGTTCTGTTTTTTCCTCTTTACCAAGGGAGGGACATTGTGAAAATGTCAACAATGAAGCAAAACAAGAAAAACAAGATTTAAAAAAAAAACAATTTTCAAAATCCTGGATTCAGACTATAAGTGTCACTGAACTCCAAGCTATAGGAGATCATTAAAGTGTTACAGGTGTTTGCCTTGCTGGGGGGGGGGGGATGACCCCCACACACACACACACACAGGGGGACCAGGTTTTTATGTAACCTCTATTTTCCTCCTCTTTTCTTTTGTATACACAGCACATTAAAGGTGTTATTCATTAAACACCACACAGAATCTTGCTAGAACAACTTTAAACTAAGGAACAATTGTTTCTTCTTGTTCAAGAACTCCTATTGCCAAATTTGCTGTCAAACACCGAAGTCAAACACATGTTTCTTCTCACATCTATCTGATCTATTCTCACATCCCTTCAACTGTCAGAATTCCCAGACAGCTGAGCAACAAAGGTTGCAACCCTCTACACCAGTGTTCTCCAACCTTGGGTCCCCAGATGTTTTTGGCCTACAACTCCTAGCATGCCCCAGCCAGCTACACTGGCTGGGGCATGCTGGGAATTGTAGGCCAAAAACATCTGGGGACCCAAGGTTGGAGAACAATGCTCTACACAGCTACCCGGGAGTAAGCCCCATTAATCTCAACAGGACTGATTTTTGAGTAGACATGCATAGGATTGCGCTATAAGCCAACTTTATGACACAGTACATTCACATGAAACTGTAACCCTATCCAGGCCTGAATAGGCCACATGAATATGAGTAAGACGAACAGGGCTCCTAGCCCCGCCCCAACATCCTCACAAGTGCCAGCCCTGCTCCCTCAGTCCCCGACCTCCCCATGTTGAATGGGAAGGTCTGCAGGAGGCTTCTACTCGCATTTGCTTGAACACAAGTAGAACGCGTTGCACAATTGGGAACCCTGATAAAGCAAGGTTCCTGGACATGTGGGGGCTCCTATTCTCATTCAAACCTGAGTATAAGTCCCTTGCAGAGTTTCCCATTCAACATGGGAGTGGTCGGGGACATTGAGAGTCAGGATTGGCGTGTGCAGCCCCATCCCTTTTATGTTCCTGTACCCTATTCAGGCATAACTTCTGAATAGGGCTTGTATTTCAATGCCATTCCAGAATCCTTGGAAGAGTATGTTCTAAATTTAACATGGGCTTCTAGGTAATTACAAATTCTTACACAGGAAGCAGTTCCATGTTAGAATTGACATGTCACATGTGGATTAGAATGCAGCTATTATGTCATAATGTACACTATGCAACTAATTCATTCCTAAATGAAAGCATCTCCTGTGTGCAAGTTCTGTAATGTGTGAAGCAGCCTCCAAAAGGATAAAAATTAGTTGGGATGAATATTTGAGAGTCAAACACCATTTAAAATTTTATTCATCTCCCAGAGCCATCACAAGGCCTACAAGTCACAACTTTTGGATAAAGTTTCCATTTTTAGACCTGGGAGGCACAACAATAACCATGCTGATCTGAGAAACAAAAACACACATCATCCTGTAGCATAATCAGGTGCACTAACCCCCGGCCAAAACCTTCATCAATGTTGAAAGATGCTTAATTAAAATGTAGTAGTGTTCTAATCAAACATAAAAACCTACATACAGGTTATGGAAACTGGGCTGTGGGAGGCCCAAGACGGTTTAAAGCTATTGTTCTTACTTCCACTGCTGAAACAGAAAAGCAGATTCTAGATAAACAAGTGTTAAGAGTTCACCAATCACAAAGAAGTACTACTCAGGCTTCACTTACCACCTATGACATGCTTTAGGATTCACCCATTTACTCAAATGGCATGTAGTGTGGCAAGGGACTTCTACCCAATGTGTTAATACTTACTATCAGGGGTGCTCAGCTGATATTTCCTCACAGGGACCTAATGTTTAGGTGGTGTTTTTCCAAACAGGAAATTCAACTGCAAGGTGGAGTTTGAGGCCAGTGCTCTGCAGAAATGTGCATTTGAGAAAGTAAAGAAAACAGTTGGAAATGTAAACTTGGAGATGGACAGAGGGGAGAGAGAGAGCACTGTAAGTTTAAGTGGACTTGAAGTACTTTAGGGAGATGGGGGCAGCAGGGGCGGGGGAAAGTCTAAGCAGTTGCTGTCTCTTGGAATCTGATGCCTACCTGTGTTACAGGAGTATCAGCTTGTACTGTGCTCTGCGTGTGTATTTGTAAATAAAACTACTATTACAAAGATAACTGTGAAGGATCACCACCTGGATCCTATGTGTGAGTTCGGCGCTTAACGGGTTAACCGGCACTGAGTTACAGCCCGTACGAGCGCTGGCGACCACCTGAGAGGCTTTCGCACACAAGAGGAAACCAAAGCCCTTTAAATGACCAAATAAGGCTTTTATTTGTTTACACAAAACACAGAGCGGAACTAACAGCTTTCCAGGAATACTAAAATGTCAACACAACCTTAGTTGACCCCTGCGTTCATCAATGAAACAGGCTCTTAGGCTAGCAAATTGAAACTGGTCAGTTACCTCAGATCAGAGACTTTACGCTAGTCAGTTTCAGCCTGGCTCCGGGTAGGCCGATCCGGGGATGAGAATGGCTTACTCCGGCTGCCGCTTGGAGGACGAATCTGGCCCCGAAGTACCCTGGTTCCCAACAACCCTTTACCGGAAGGGAGAGGGGTTTTCTACCCCTGAGTTCCCGCTCTCCCCACCCTCCAGGTCAGGTGGGGGCTTATGCCTGCCCCTTCGTATCAGGTGGGTTTATTCCTGCCCGGGAAGAAGGTGACGTACTGGTACTTTACAGCTCTTTGAGACTGCCCTGATAGTTTGATGGTTCTTGATGGTCCTTCCTTGGTTTTGTGGATCTCCACCGAGACTCTTCTTTGTTGGGGATGACGGTCTGTCTGGCTACTTCTCCTGTGACTTCATCCCCCCTTCCTCGCCCCCTCCCTTGGGCGAAGACTGTGTGTGTGTGTGCAGACTTGTGTTAGGCTTTCTCCACAATAACATAACACCCCAGTGTACATTCATGCAAAGGAAACTAAGCCTTATGCCATGGCACAGCCCCATGGCTTCTCATTGCTTGGGGAAGAGAGAAACTCGTAACATAACTTTAGGACTGTGGCCTTAATTTATAATGGTTTGAACAGTTTTCTAACATAACAAGTTTTTCTAGTCAAAATCATAGAGCAAAAACCAGTACATAATAGCATGCTGGGATCTGTGCAACATATAATTGACATAATTACTCAGTTGTAATAAAACATTTATTTTAATGACATACATTTGAAACTGAATATACAGTATGCACAATTCCTGCCATCCAAATTCCAGCAGGGCTTATTATGGTGCCTTAACTTCAAAAGGAGTATATTAGAATAAACTTCCTCATCAGGTTTTCAGTCTGGCACTATGGTCAAGTACAGCTGCCATTGAATTTCTTTTTGTAATTAAGCAAGCTAATTTATTTATTTATTATATTTGTACCCCGCCTTTTTTCCTGCAAGGAACCCAAGGCGGCTTACATAATCCTCCTCCTCTCCATTTTATCCTCACAACAACCCTGATATCCCATAGCCCAGCAGTGGGCAATGTGTGGTGTTGCAGATGTTCTGGACTACAACTCCCATCAGCCCTAGCCAGCATAGACAATGGTGAGGGGAGTGGCAGAACTTTTTTCTGTCTAAACATGTGCAAAAAGCTGTCTTCTCGATATATCTCCCCTATTCTCTTGTTCTCCAGTGGTTGTGCTTAAATATTTATCTTATCCTTGGTGCGTTTAGGCTCTTTATTTTTATTCAGGAGTTTGATCAAACTGATCAAAGCGTAATAAAAGTATTTATTCTCGGGCAGGTTAACCATTGAAATGTAGAAGCATGCTCAAAAAAATAGCTGCTGGCCTTTATGATGGAAGCTGCAGGCCCGAACACACTTCTGCTGGCAGAATCGCACTGAAAGAAAAGGAAAAATACACAAAAACGTAGTCATGATTACATATATGACTGCCTTCCAAATCAATACTGCAAATCCAGCTATAGTGCACGGATTTAAAACCAATACAAACCAAACAGAACCTAACACATTCAAACACTGGATGGGGGTGGGGTGGGGTGGGGTGGGGTGGGGGGTGGAAGTTCCTTTGATCCAAGTTGTTCATCTTAAAGTGCACTGTAAATCGGACTATAGAGACTAAGGGTACAATCCTTTCAGGTTTGGGGAGGACGGGACCGGAAGTTACCACTAGGAAGAAGTGCGGACTGCTGTGGGTGTTTTGGATTGTGCCACCCGCTGATGCCGCTAAATCCTGGTCTGCCGTTTGGATTACTAGGGATTAGCAAAATGGCAGATTGCGGCACGGATCCTCAAACTCTCTGGAAGCGCCCCACAGTAAACTCCCCTACTAATATTTGCTGCGGTCTTGGTTTGCCTTGTTTATTTAGACCGCAGGCACGAAGCAATTTTATACTGGTTTAAGGCGGCAATCGTCTGCCCTAGTTTGGAGAGAAAAGTCCCACTTTTTCAGTGCGACTTCTTCCAAGTAAACATGAGCAGGCTCGTGCTGTACTGTTACACTTTTCCTTGAGGAAACCCTGGCGATAGTAAATGCGATTGTTTTATCGAGAGACTTTTAAATATATTGAATGCGTCCCGTTACAAAACTACAATTCCCAGCGTCCCTTTAGAGAAGCCATGAGAGTCAAACCGAAATGTGTGCAGTGTTGGCATGCCCAGAGCATCCCACACGCGGTCGAGGGGAAGTAGTGGAACTAAACAGGTTCAAGGGGAAGATCGTCGTTTAAATGACTGGCGGCCTTACATTAAAGGCCAGCATAGTCACTAATCCCAGCTAAAGTTTGGGGTTATTTGTGGGGACGACTATCTCTTATCAGATGAGGAGAAAAAATGATCAGAGAAGCTGCGGGACAGCTCATCTCTGATCGAGGCAGCAGCAAGAGGACTACAATTCCCATCATGCGCTGCGCCCTTTTTTCCCAGTCTGCAAAGCGCTTCTCTTCGCTGATTGGAGGGACTATGGTAAGCGTCGGGAAAAAACCTGTTTCTGGGAGCCTGGCTTTTCTTGCGGCGGGTTATTACAGGGCGTGTTTGAAGGGTTTGCTGCGGAGTATGCTGGGAGCTGTAGTCTAGTGTGCGGTGGCAGTTTCCCGGGCGGAACTGGGGAAAAGGGAGGTGGGGAAACTGCGTCTCCCCCCCCCCCCCCCGACACGCAGTAGCCTTGCGGCGAGTTTCCTGCCGGACTGCGAACTCTGCAGCGGGTGGCCTTCCTTGGCTTCCTCTGCCCGGTCGCCCTGCGGTGGTGGCGGCCTCTCGGGAGTGCGCGAAGGCACAACCGCTCCCTGATGGAATAGTTGGGAAGGTAATGAAATGGGACCCCGGCGGGTGTGTGTGTGTGTGTGTGTTTGGGGCTGAGGGCGGGCTCCAGCGTGGCCCCTTCTGCTTGCAGACTCGGGAGAGGAGGGACGGGAGGTTGCCCTGCTTGGGATGCAGCGGAGGGGAGAGGGCGCGCTCGTCTGGGCAGGCCCCAGCGGGCAGTAGCGTAGCCGCCTCGTGATCTCAGGTGCCGGTGGGCAGGCTCGGGGGCCGTGCTCCTGCGGGGCGGATCGCCAGTCTCCTTTAGGGCGATGCCTGCCTAGTGGCCGCAGGCGAGAATGGACTCTTTGCGACACACGGATGTGCTCTTACTCCTTGCCCGTAGGTATCATCAGTGACTGCCAATGAGCAGCCTCCATCAGTTCCCACGTTGTCTATCTGCGTGTGTGGAAAAGGCGTGTATGTGTAAGCCCCATTTTTATCATGCCCAGTGTGAGGACGAGAGGATGATTGAAAAGTAACTTGTTCACATTAAGCCCTCTTGATCATGAACCCGTTGTACTTGCTAGCTGGCTGATGTTAAGAATTGGCAGTGGCCATGGACTGGCCCCTTGCCTAAGAGTAACCACTAGCTAGTAAGTAGCCTCAAAGCTACTCTTTGGTACTCTTCAGTTGCCCTCAGTGTATGTACTTGTGTACCAGTGTTAATGGATAAATAACTTGCATTAAGGATCTCACATGCTTGATGTTCTGTAGTTTCAGGTGGCAATGAACTTTTCTTTTACAGCTCATTCATGCAAGTCATGGTGTTACGGTGCAGCAGAGTGATAAAAATGCATGTGTGAATAGGACCCAACAGCCCTGTCTTCTGCTAGTCAAGCATGCTGAAGCCCAGTGAAATCAATAAGCTTAGCTGCAGGTAACTGCAGAAGAACGTAAGAAGAGCAATGCTGAATCAGACCAGCGGCCTATTTAGCCCAGCATTCTGTTCACACAGTGGCCAACCAGCCACCTGTGAGAAGCCCACAAGTAGGACA
Source organism: Shinisaurus crocodilurus (assembly GCA_021292165.1). Lineage (NCBI taxonomy): Eukaryota > Metazoa > Chordata > Lepidosauria > Squamata > Shinisauridae > Shinisaurus > Shinisaurus crocodilurus. The sequence goes on from CM037879.1 coordinate 229,446,152, forward strand.
TGAGTGCAATAGCACCATGATGCATAGGATCAGGCTGTTGCTGTTCTTAAGAACACAGCCTAAAACCTTTCTTTGCTTGCTGGTAGCTACTACCTTGTCCTGTACAGAATGCAGAAGGATATTGCTGGCAGATGATGGCATAGATTACACTGGAAGATGAGCAGATGAATGCTGTGGGTGACATCATTAGGTCCTGTATAGTGTTGCCAGGAACAGATAGGGGGACAGAGTTGGCATCTGGGTTTTCTGTAGGGTCTGGTCCCTGGGTTTGTGTCTTGTTATGCGGCCTGTTCCTGATGAGTAGCGGGGGGGGGGGGGGCTGTAAGCAAGTGGCAGAGCTTGTTGGCTAGATGTGTATTCTTCGTGGCTTGTAGTCCATTTTTGTGGGGGATGTTGGTGTAAGCAGTGTATTTTTGTGAACCGCTGAGAGAGCTTCAGCTATGGGTGGTATAGAAATGAAAAGATGATAATCGGCCTCAACATCCATGATAGCTAGAATGGCGTTTTCTGGGAGATTGTCAGTTGACTGTCATTTTCCTCAGGAAGTCAGTGGAGCCTTGTATGTGACCTGGAGTATTGGTGGCATATGGTCTGAGAATGGAATCTATGTAACCATACACCCCGACTCTAACAGTATCAATGCCTGAAACTATGGTGTGCCCAGGGGCGCCTGGTTGGTGTTTTTGGGTAAGAGATAGAAGGCACTTGGTCAAAGCTGCTGCAGTGTGTCTGTGTAGATTTGGTTTTCCACACCTGTGGGAAGTTCCTTCATTGGGTTGTGTAGTTCCTTCTGGTATTCCGCAGTGGGGTCTTAGGCTAGGAGCCTGTAAAATGTTGTGTTGGAGAGTTGCCTCTCAGCCTCCTGTATGTAGTCCAACTTGTTCATGACTACAGCAGGTTGTGGATGGCATCACATTGTGCACGCCTGAGACTGTGTGGTAGATGCTGCTTTTGCTCATTACCTCAGCCTGGGTGTGGCGGCAGAAGCACTCTGTGTAAAAACTTAATTCAGTATTACAGCCGTCTGTTTGCTATACAGCAGCCTTCTCCAACCCAGTGCCCTCCAGATGTCTTGGGCTTCAATTCCCATCAGCCCCAGCCAGCATGGTCAGAAATCCAGGGAGAAATCCAAAACAACTGGAAGACTTCAGGTTGAAGAAGGCTGCTATAGAGGATGCTAATCAGATGATTCATCTGTCTCCTTGCTCGCAGTATTCTTAGTGGTGGCAGTTCACACACACACCCTCCCCCAACACACACACACACACACACAGCTGCAAATCATCAAGTGTTGCATAGTCAAGTGGTGTACATGCACATGTGATATTGACTAATCAACATTGGGGTAGCTGAACAGTGATGAACAGTGAGGGTACATTATTGTGAACCGCCCAGAGAGCTTCGGCTGTGGTGCGGTATAGAAATGAAATGAAATGAATGATAGGTTTTCTCGCTAAAACGCGAGTGGGGCAGACGCACAACTCGCCCAGCCGATCGGGATGTGAGTGGGTGGGAAGCAGGGACTCGGTAAGCACTTAGGGGAGCTTGCTGAACATCTTTAATGGTATAGAGTGGATGAATCACACTTTTCCTGAAATAAATGTTTATAATATTCAGTCTTTAAGGCCTTCTACTCTTTACTACATGAGGCTCTTCTTCTGTCAGGTCTGTAGATGGAGTAAAATTGCACATTACACAAAATCCTGTATGCTGCAAGAGTTTCAGTCCAGTGTCAAGTTCTCTTTCGCAAACATGAGGTGCTGGAGAGGTAGAGACCCGTATTTGCTCTTTCCTACAGTAAGATGCAACGGCCTCGTTCTTGTTCCACATTATAGTCATGCCTTGGATTGAGAGCATAATTCTTTCCGGAAACGTGCTTGTAACCCAAAACACTCTTATATCAAAACGAAATCCCCCCCAAAAAAATTTGTACAGAGATTTTTAATTTAAGCCATACTACAGTACTTGTATTGCAAGACGTCGCATGTATATCAAGCAAAAAAAAATTAAATAAATATTTAAAAATTTGCTTGTCTTGCAAAACGCTCTCAAACCAAGTTACTTGCAATCCAAGGTATTACTGTGTACTTGATTATGCTTACCCAGGGCACTAAAGAAGGGGTGGGGAACCTGTGGATTTCTAGATGATGTTGGGACTACAACTCCCATCAACCTCAACAGCATAGCTAGTGGTCAGGGATGATGGGAGTTCTAGTCCAACAACATCTGGGAAGCTACAGGTTCCCCCACTCCTGAAATAAGGGAGCAATATTACAGCCCCAGGCAGCATCTGAGGGGCCATAGGATAATTCAGATTCCTAGCTCCAAGGTTCCAGGAGACAGCGCTCTGACCTTGGAGCGGGGCAGCCCGTGCAGGAAAGAACCATGCAGGCTGCTCTCCGAGGTCAAGGAAAAGGGCGTTTTGGGGGGAGGGGAGGAGGCTGGAGAGGCCATGATATGAGCTATCCTGACATCTCTCCAGCTTCCTTCCCTCCTGCTCTGAAATGCTCCAGCATTTCAGAGGGGGAGCCCATCTAGCAAAATTTGCAAGGTGGGAGGACAGGGAGGCAGAGGTTCCTCCCAGTCTGCATAGGATGACCATAGGTATGGCTGGGGATGCTGGGAGTTGTAGTCCAACACATCTGGAGGGCACCAGGTTGCTTTGGGAAACCTGATGAGGCTGTTCCGTTCCTTGAATCCATTAAGATCTTGCACCTGTGGGAAAAATGAACCACTCCCCAGAAACCACAAAAGCCATGTCTCCTTAACAAAAATCTGAATCTGGCAGACAGCACATCCCTTCATGTTCTGTTCAGAGAGAGAAATGTAGAAGGATGTTTGGTAACCCTTTAAAGGTGGCAATGGCATGCAGTAGGTTTTTATTTATTTATTATACCATTCATACCCTGCCTTTTTTCCTGCAAGGCGGCTTACATAATCCTCCTCTCCCTCTCCATTTTATCCTCACAACAACCCTGTGAGGTAGGTTAGGCTGAGAGTCAGTGACTGGCCCAAAGTCACCCAGTGAGTTTCATGCTGAGCGGGGACTAGAACCCGGATCTCCCGAGTCCTAGTCCAACACTCTCACCACTACGCTACACTGGTTCTCTTATTTTGTTGCCAGACCTCTTCTGCCTGGAGCCCTGAGTTTCTTATTCATTAATAAGTGACCATAAGTGCAGTGACTGTGACTGCCTGCCCACTTGCACCTTTTGTGACCTACTATTGGTTATTACTCTTGAGTCTGCAACCATATACCCTTGGGGTCTTCAGTGTGGTGCCCTCAGATGCCTCCCTTTGTGCCCATTAGGCTCCCTGTCCTTCCTGATTTTTATTTTATGACTTAAGATGTTTTAAGCTAAAAAATAATAACTGGGAGGTTGGAATGCTGCAAAATGAAGTGCTGCCCTTTAGCGCCATCTTTATTTGGGTTCAAAGGATTGGTTTTGTGTTTTGGAGCTCAGACCCCACCTCTGCCTTATACTAAGGCTCTTGAACAAGTTGCTTTTCTTTTCATTTCACTAGTTTGCCTTCTGGGAAATGAGTGTTTTGTGACTGGCCATGCCTATCATGGCAGCCATTTTGTGAGAGCGCTCACAACACTCTCAAAATTCCAAATGTGCCCATCAGCCCAAAAAGGGTGGAGACCCCTGTCACCTGGAAGTAAGCCCCATCGAATTCAATAGGACGTTCTTTTGAATAGATCTGTGTATAGGATTGCACTGTAAGTGTTGCATAGTTTTTGTTCAAAAAGCTTTGTCACACTTTCTGTTTAAATATTACCATTATTTATGTTAAATTTGGTGACAAGATTGCTATCCTGACTGTTGGAGCAATAAGTCAATGGAACCAACTACCTAGGGAGGTGGTGGGCTCTCCCACTCTGGAGGCATTCAAGGTGCAGCTGGACAGCCAATCTGTCAGGGATGCTGTGACCTGGATTCCTGCATTGAGCAGGGGGTTGGACTCGACCTTGTGGGCCCCTTCCAACTCTACTTTTCTATGATCCTATGATTCTATCTGTAGCCTGCCCACCCTTTTACTTTTTTATTATATGAAAGAACATAGAAATCATAAATGTTTGTCTGCTTCTTTATCAGCTTTTAAATGGGCCTTGACAATCCTTTTGTTTTGCTCTGCTTTTAGTTAAAGGTGCCGTGTTGAAAGTTTTATTATTTATACTGTTGCTGCTCTAAATTGTTTGGATTCTTTTACTGGACTTGCTGTCCTGCTGTAGTTTTATGATCTTAAGGAATAGATTTTATCTGTATTATAAGCTTTAGCTTTGTATGTAAGCTTTTTGGGGGAGGGCTTTGGCTCTGAAAGGTGGCATAGAAATAGTGGCAAATTAAAAAAATCGTTACATCTTACAGGCTCTAGTTTAACTGCTGTGATACGGACCTCTGTTACACCTGGTCTGTTTTGATGGACAGAGACCACACTCACAAAAGCCAAGATCTTTTGGGTAGAACCTTTGCCAGGAAGGAAGAGTCTGACTCTGTATAAGGCAGCTGGGTCATTCCATGTAAAATCAACCCAAAAATTTGAAAATTTTACCTCACCATCTGCGATTTTTTTAAAAACTGGCATACTGGTAGACCAGCATGAGAAATGAACATACACCAAATTATAGGTCATAATACCTCACGGTTCAAAAGTACAGTGTGCTCAAAAAATGCCCAAAACACGATTTTTCAGCGTTTGTGACTACACAAAAAGTATCATAACTTCCTTCAGAATTGACCTAGAAAGTAAATCATGGTGTCATATGAAAGCTCTCGAACTACCCTTTTATTTGATATGTAACATGAAGCATGCATGTGAAATAAAATATTCAAGGTCATAGTTTCTTTAATTTGACCTTGAATTCCAAAAAAAACAAATGTTTTTTTTTTTTGCTGATTTTTTTCCTCAGATAACCCATGTTTACCTTGAGTATATGTACCGATTTCCAGAACGGGTTCCAAACAGTTCAGAAGATGTGAATGTTCTTATACATGCACAGTACCTCCCTACAATAACTTCACCCCATTATACACACTTAAAACAGAATTTTTTTGGAGGGAAATTAAACTTAAGCCCGCCCCCTCCCTTCTGGAGCTTCCGGGGCCTTCAGGCTGAAACCAAACCAGGCATGGGTAGGCCTCAAACCTTCACAGAGATATATCTCTTTGGATGTCTACATTAAATCAAGCTTTATTCAAAGATTCTGATAAGAAAGAAAAAGGCAGGCCTGAAGCCATGACAAGTGCCGACCCCACTTCTGCTGCAATGTGTTCATGACTTTTCAAATTGTTGAATTCCTGCACACCATTTCTACAGGTAGCATAACTAAGATCTATTATTTCCCTGATGGTGCAGCAGCACAGTATAAAACCGGTAAAAACTTCAACAACTTAAGTAAGCATAAGTCAGATTTCGGTATTGATGCAGAATGGCACTTCTTTGCCACATCGTATGGAAAAGGGCCTTGTGATGGTTTGGGTGGCACGGTGAAAAAGTTAGCAGCTCGAGCAAGTTTGCAGCATCCGTATGAAAAACAAATCATGACCCCTCGTCAGCTCTTTGATTGGGCAAAGGAGAACATCACACAGGTTGCATTTCAATACACCACAAGTAAAGATTATGAACTGGAAGAAAAGCTTCTGAAATGTCGCTTCGAGAATTCAAGATGATTCCTGGGACACAGAAAATTCATGCTGTAATTCCATTAACAAAACACTCTGTTGCTACTAAAATATATTCATTTCAATGCGAAATGAAGGAGAACTGGAATTGCAAGAAATACGAGGATTTGTTACCTGTGTTTATATCTCACAATGGTGGTTAGGTTGTGTTTTACAAACAGATGATCAGAGAGCAGAAGTGTTAGTGAGCTTTCTTCATCCAGCTGGACCAGCAAAATCATTTATGTATCCAGATAAACAAGATGTCCTATGGATACCACCTTCAGATGTTTTGACAAAAGCTGATCCTTGTTGCCCAACAGGGCATTTCTATACACTAACAGACAAAGAGTGTCAAGCAGCAACTTCAAGACTAGACACTACTGTTATGAAAAGCTCCTTAATTTAAGACTTGTTAACAAAATGTTAGCAAGTAATATTTGAACTGCATAAAATCTGATCAGTATATATAAAAGTAAAATGGAAAATCTCATCTATGCACAATAATGGTTTTTCAAGCCCACATCTAAGTAAATAGCGGTCTTGGAAAATAACTATGCTAGCAAGAGTCCCATTTTGAAATCAAGTACATGTTTCCAGGGATGTTAAACGTTATTTAAAACAAAAGGAGTTTTTTGTCATTATTCAAGGTCAAACTTCTGTATATTTATTTGAAAAAAATAAAATGAACATGTTTTCCCGAAGCATACTGGTGAGTACCTTTTTTAAAGTACATATTTTAAACCTCATTCTTCTGAAAACAATAGGCCCTGCAACTTATTTTTTAATAAGCAGAACAAGTTCACCAAATCTTAAGCAATTTGCTTTCAGTTGGAAATATTCTTTGATTTCATACCAGAATGACCACCCAGAGGAAGTATCATTATTCTACACAAAATGTCCGAAGTATGCTATTGTGAAGAAGAATACCTAATTCAGAGCTGCACAATTATGACAGGGTAGCTTGTACTTGTGCACAATGTTTTATTCAAAACCTAAGTGATAATGCATATTTTCTTAAGATTCGTACAGTGAGATAGCAATTCATATGAATTATGTGAACTATACACACAGAGCGCCCCAAAAGATGTAACTTGTTTCTTGTTAAGAACCCCATTTTGAAATTTGGTACATGTATTAAGCACTGTCAGATGAAATACTAAAACAAAAATCATGGAGAATTTTTTTTTAGTTTTTGCAGAATTCAAGGTCAAATTTTACTATTTGACCTTGAATATATATTTATTCCAAAAAACCACTTGCGTTACATATCAAATGAAAGAGCATTTCAAAGGCTTTCTATCAACACCATGATTAACCTTCTAGGGTCTGTAGAACTGGAATTACTGTAATTTTAATGTCCGACACACAAATTAACATTTTTCTTCATATTTTTGATTGCCATATCTCCAAAGGTTTTTGTCCCAGAAGTCTAATTTTTGGAGCAGCTTATTTTCTCAGCAGACCAAACAAGTTCACCAAGTTTTTTCAAAATCGGTGACGGTCAGGTAAATTCATTGGTTGATTTTACACGGAATGACCCAGCTTCCTAGATTCCTATCTCCCATATTGCACTAGCTTCAGATCTGATATACAGAGCACTATATTCAAAGTGCCTTTTTACTGTTTTTCAACAGCCTTTTCTTGTAATAAGATCTTTTAAAAAATAACTTTTATGCTAAATGGATAAATTGGAGCATAAAACTGAAGAGTATGAAGTTCTAGGACTCACCCCGTTAAAGCCTATAGGGAATTTCACCACTGCAGAGGGTTGGGAAGGTGGGAAGTATCTCAGTTTGGACTTGGTAATGGGGGATTGTCTATCTGAATTTTCATGTACAGTTTTTGTGTTTGATTTACTCAATTAATATGCAATTCATACTTGTATTGTACTGATATAAAATATTGAACATCAACTACAGATCACCAGTAAAAAGTCAATTGAAACAGACTTTTCACTGATGATCTGTAATTGGTGGTTTGTAAGATTTATGTTAATGGGCTTTTGTATATGTATGTTCCAACATTTTATACTAGTACAAGTACTAACTGCATATAAGTGGATCTCTATTTGTTGTGTGGACATATATCCAACTTAAACACCTCTTACCTTTTAAATTAATAGGCGATTCATACCCTCCTCCTCTTGTTGGGCTTTAAGCTGTTGGACATTCTTTCCAAACCTACAGTATACATTTATAAAGAGAAAGTGATGGCATCTACATTTAATAATAAATGCTTGACACATTGGAATAATTAAAAATATCCATATCAAAGCCAAAGTGGAAAGTTATATTGTCAGCCATCAGCCAATGAGAGCCAGTGTGGCGTAGTGGTTTAGAGTGTTGGACTGGGACTCGGGAGATCCGGGTTCCAGTCCCCGCTCGGCCATGAAACTCACTGGATGACTTTGGGCCAGTCACTGGCCTAACCTAATCTCAGCCTAACCTACCTCACAGGGTTGTTGTGAGGATAAAATGGAGAGGAGGATTATGTAAGCCGCCTTGGGTTCCTTGCAGGAAAAAAGGCAGGGTATAAATATAATAAATAAAAAAATAAAATGTACTTTGGAGAGCTTACTTCGATTCCATTTAGGCTGCACCAAAAGGGCACATGAACAATTGTCTGTCTGGAGATGTGGGTCAGAGGTGGGCACCTGTAATTCATATTAGCTGGTACTGGTCAGTAATACAACTGCTGTGGATGGGAGTATGTAGGAGTTTACATATGACTCTAGAAACATCCTTATCTTTGAAATTGTTACATATATCGGGACTCCTACTCAAATCGTGAACTTGAATCCTGGCAATTTCACCGTGTCGGTCAATAAAGACGCAATCCTATGCATGTTTAGACAGAAAAAGGGCCTACAACTCCCAGCATGCCCCAGCTAGCATGGGTGGGTGGGGCATGCTGGGAGTTGTAGGCCTTTTTTTCTGTCTAAACATGCATAGGATTGTACCCTAAAAGACTCTTGTTATAAACACGGAAGATAAATTTACTCCTAAACTTAGCAATTGGATTGAGGATATGCCTGTCTTTGCAGTAAGGGAGAAAGTCATGTGCAATTGCAAGATAAAGCTGGACATTAAATTGTCTATCTGGATGGAGTTAGAAGGAACGCTTCCAGACAAGTTAACCTCTTCAGACACTTGATAACTTGCCTGTAACCAATAAGAAAGACACAAACACAACTGAAACAGGAGTGATGGCATCTAGTGTTTCCTCAGGAAGCTGCTTCATACCTGGTGAGAGTATTTGTCCACCTAACCCTGTATTTTTTACTCCAGCCTTCCTCAACCTTGCACCCTCTAGATGTGTTGGACTACAACTCCCATTATCCCCAGCCAGCATGGGCAACTCTGACAGGCAGCAGATATACAGGGTGTCAGACAGAAGTCTCTCATATCACCTGATCCTTTTAACTGGGTTTAGATTTCAACTCTCAACATATACTACCCCTGGCTTCTCTCCCCCAGCCCCCACTCCTTGCAGCCTCTTCTGTTTTTTTTCCCCATCACCAGATTGCTCCCCTTGCCCTGAAGCCTTCACCTCTACTGTTGTGGAAAAATTGATCTACTGCCTTGTGTTTTGGAGAGGTTCTTAGAGAGGAAAGTTTATTAGTGAATTCACAGATGGCATCTGAGCACAGTCAGGAATGCCAACAAGCATGAAAGGGAGACACTTCTATTTATACTGAATAGTATCACATAGAGATCAGTTAACAATTAGTCAGTACAACTAAACAAGACAGTTCCAAAAGGAAACACCTAAGTCTGACATAAGGTCAGACATTGCCCATCTTCCAGCCATCATGGCTTTACATAAGGTAATCGGTACAGTCTTTTGCAAGAGGGTCGGATATGGTTCACAGACAGTCATGCCTTAGATTGAGAGTATAATTCATTCCGGAAATGTGCTTGTAATCCAAAACACTCTTACATCAAAACGAAATCCCCCCAAAAAAATTTGTACAGAGATTTTTAATTTAAGCCGTACTACAGTACTTGTATTGCAAGACGTCGCTTGTATATCAAGTAAAAAAAAATTAAATAAATATTTAAAAATTTGCTTGTCTTGCAAAACACTCTCAAACCAAGTTACTTGCAATCCAAGGTATTACTGTACTCTTTAGCATAACAGAGCAGAGGCTAGGCACATGAGAGATTCAGGGTTGTTCACGGAAGGTCTGACTTGCCTTTCTGTTAAACTGAAGCCTAGACAAAATTTACTTCTACACTACCAGTTGCAACATTTTGTATTTCAAGGTTTTATTTGTTTGCTCATTTATTTGTTTGCTCATTATATGCCAAAAGTTCTATAACATTTTTTTTGAAAAACAAACAAACTGCAATTGCATTCTGCACGAACATGGTTAGGCAATGTTCTATAGACTAGTGCAAAGAAAAAAATTGTAATGACTGGCTTGAGATCAGATGTCTTGCTATTGTTTTAATTGTATTTCATCTACAGATGTATGCAGCTTCTACTGTGGGTGAATGGGATAATCCTGTTAAAAATAAGGAAGCTGGAGCATAGCAGCAGATATGGATGAACAAGCTCTTCTGGGATTAAACCCAAATGCTGACTTGGACTTTAGGCAACGAGTAAGTTTAATTACACTTTCCTCTTAATCTTTGTGATGCTGGCATGACTTTGATTTCAACTGAGGGTAAATAGTTTAGAACTGCAGCCAAAGATCTGACTGGTTCGAAAGTATGTGAAATTTACAGAGGCCTTTTCTGCCTCAGTCCTTGGTCCCTACTCTAGTTGTGTAAGGTTTTCAGCAACCCCTTTATTTCCCCCCCCCCTTAGTCACTTATTTTCTCTGTGTTATGCTGCCTCTGCCTCTTTCTCTCAATTCTCTACCACCTCCATATACCCTTTCATGTTTCTTCAGAAGATTGCCTACTACACAGTATTGCCCTTCTTTCATACACCCTATTTAGGCCTCCCTGCCTCTTACCTGCTTGGGGGGGGGGGTAACCTGGCCCTTCTTCACAGCCCTAGTCTCCTTAGCACTCCTCTCTTTTTTCCACCTCCAGTTGATAATATTTAGGCTGTTGGGTCCCTTGGCCCCATGTGAGGTTTTCCCCTGCCCCTCTTCCTCAGCTCTCTATTTTCTGTACCAGGCCTCTGCTATTCCCTAGGCCTCTCCTTCCTCTACCCATCCTTCCCTCAGATTCCTCCTTCTCAGTCACCTACCTCCCTACCTTGTTCCCCATCCTTCAGCACACCTGTCCTCATAAAACTAGCACAACTTCTAAAACACTTTTCTCTGCTATTGATTTTTTCCATGCTTGCTTCAGAGTCCTGGAGAATCCATGTACCTTTTATTTTGCTTTGGGGAAGGTGTCTTTTGAATGCTGCTCCGGCAACTTTTGTTAGAACTGTCAAAATGAAGCCCCTTTTTTTGGGAATAATTTCAGGCATTGGCCTATTTTGAACAGCTGAAGATATCTCCAGATGCTTGGCAGGTGTGTGCCGAAGCTTTAGCCCAAAGAATCTACAGGTAAAACATTTTAAAATAGTTGCATTCATTAAATGAGAATGTTCTGCTATTACAACATCTTGGTATAAGGAATTTTGCCATGTAAATGCCATTCTTAAAACCCATATAATATGTGGTGCTAGTATGGCCTTAAGCAATAAACTTATTTTAGCAAGCTTCTGTAGTCATGCTGAAACTGCAGATGCAGGATAAGGTTGCCTTTGTTTTTTATATACGCACAACAGTTGTACATATAAATTTGAAGCAGGTAACCAGATCTTGTTATGGTTAATTTCCTTGAGAGAAGAAGTCAAGACTGGGAATCATGGTAGACAGCTCAACCCACTTTACAGGAACTCTGCATGACCTGGAGTTGTAACATACAGGCCATGCCCTAGTTTGGCTCTGTGACATCCCTAGAACCCTTTAGAGCTACCAAAATTGGGTGGGGGTGGCCAGATGAGGCCTGCCCAGATGAGGCCTGCCCAGCCCTTTTGCAGGCCGAATGACAAGTGTGCTGCCTGGCTTTGCTTGTCCTTCATCTCCCCTGCACGGGAAAGGCGAAGGACAAGCAAAGCCCACTCTTGATATTGCCGGATGAGTGTGCAGTCACATCTCCCCCATCCCCTTATCTCTGATCTGAGATAAAGGGATTCCCCTGCATGCCACTCACCCACCTTTGGGGACTCACCCTTGTTAATTCCAGTCACGGATAAGATGAGAATTAAGAACGGGATTCCTCTCCCCACCTCTTCCCAAAGCCCCTGGTAGCCTCCAGGCTGAGGGTCGGGGCTTGGGGAGGGGAGGCCCGCCAAGGGATCTCAAGCCTCCACAGGCTGGATGGGCAACCTCCACAGGCTGGATTAGGCCATGGGCCAGAGGTTACCCATCCATGCTTTAGAGAGTCCATATCCTGCTCCTTCCTCTGTTAACCCCAGCGGGAGGTTGCCAGATAAACCGGATTTCATTTAAAGGGCTGTTTGTATTAGTAAGAGCAGCTCATTTCTGTAACCTGTCAATTAAGCAGAGAATTGTCTGAAGGTACAAGACTTCTGCTGCAGAGGCTACGCAAATCTGGCCCTCTAAACTGCTGGGATAGGAGATTACCTTGGGAGTCATACGTAAGCAACTTTGAGCTCCTCAGCGAAAAAACCAGAGTATAAATGAAATCAACTGATAAGCAAGCAAGCATGCATGCATACATACGTGTGCTTATTTTTGCATCTATTAGTCAGGAGGAAGGTAAGACACTAAGCAGGGCACAGAAGTCCAACTCCTGACTAGTAAATTTGTATCAGGCAGGCTGACACGTGTGAAGGATAATCTCTTCTCATGCCTGCTATAAGGGCTACAGCAGGGGTGGAGATCCTTTGGCCCAGCAGCCAAATCCAGCCCCCTGGGCTTCTCCAGATGGCCATGCCCTTTCCTCCAAAACCACTGATTGTGTAGTGGTTTCCCAGCTTTTGTGCCTGTTTCTCTCCCCCCCCCCCCCCATTCTAAAAGGCCTCTCTGAAGGCTTGCTTACTGGCAGCAAGAGCTTTAAGCTAAAATATGCTGGTATGTTCGGTGTTTTGGCTCCACCCACCACTGGAATGTGCCCCCCCCCCAGCTTCTCCAAAATGGAACTCAGCCCTCAGGCTGAAAGAGGTTCCTCCCCTAGGGCTAGAGGCTTGCTTTTTGTGAACCTCCCGCCCATCTTGGGATGCTAAACACTGTATCCGATACTGAATTCTAGATTTGCGCATTGCAGTCACGGAATACACCCCAGATAGGGGAAGTCCCCTGCGATTTAAGTCTCAAAATGTTTTGCGTTTTGTGCTAAGGTATCAAGTGGAATCTGTACCCTCCAAATGGCCTTGCTTCTATCCAGTGCCCAGCATGGGCACGTGCAGCTTTCTGTTAAATACTTGTTGTTTCATTGCGTATTGATCGCACTGTTTTTCTTTGTTTCAGTGACGATCATATCAAGTTCTTCTGCTTTCAAGTTTTGGAACATCAAATTAAATACAAGTGAGACACCTTTCTTATAGGATTTTAGTGGGTGGGTAGCAAATATATACTAGTGTGTAGAGCAGGGGAGGGCAACCTCCAGCCCGCAGGGTTCCCCAAACTGGCCCATGGTGGGTTGTGCACCCCCCCAGAGGGCCAACCCCCTCACCTGGGCAGAGGAACCCCCATATTATCTTTGCTCTCTGACTGAAGATTACAAGGGCGTTCCACCGCATGCCCTCCCAGTGGGAGGGCAAGCAATGCTAAGGGGAATCACTTTGTTATCTCCGATCGGATACAACAAAGGATTGCACTCAGCCTGGTCCTGCAAGTCCTATCTGAATTGGGTGCCTCCTTCCCACACTGCTGACGTCCCACCCGCGAGTAACATAGGAAGGGACCTAGCTGGGGTTTGTGGTAACCAACTTGGCCGGGACTTGCAGGACTGTGTGCTGCAAGTCCAAACCGAACCCCTTCCCACACCACCTGCACTCCAGGTGGGACACGAGTGGTGTGGAAAACACTCTGCTGGCACTTGCAGAAGCCAGATCCTGCAAGTGCCTGCAGAGTTGCTTTTTTCTCTGCATGGAAGAAAAAAATGTGAGTGGGGTGGGTGGGTGACATTATGGGAAGGGGAGGAGCTTCAGGTGAGTCCCCATCCTTGTGACATCATGCAGCCTTCTAGCTTGGTCCGGGAGGACAAGCCCCTGGACCAAAGTAGGTTGCCTGCTCCTGGTGTAGAGAGAACCATACTATTCTATTTCTAGCTTTTGTGTATGTTTGAATTTCCACCTTGTATTTAAAGTCCTGTTTTCATGCTCTGATGCATTTATTCCAAGCTCAGTTATCTAGCAGTTGCACTAAAAAGGCCAAAGCTTAACTTAAAGGCATTTTAGAATCTGAAGTTTTGTGCATTGCGTGTGTGTGAGAGAGAGAGAGAGAGAGCGAGCGCTGAACTAAAATGTACAAATCTTTGAGTATTATTTTGTGCTGCGTTTCAGGTATTCTCAGTTAACAGAAGTACAGCACCAGCTAATTCGGGAAACGCTCATAACATGGCTACAAGCACAGGTGGGTTTCTTCACAACTAAATTATTAATATTACTATGAAGCAGCTATTTAAAACTATTTCCAAGCCTTCTGATTTAATTAACAGTGTAAATATATAATTGATATACTGTGCATACAACACCTTGAAAGATTACAGTTAAAATGCTTCTATCCTCTTTTTGTTGTTGTTTAGATGGTGAATTCTCAATCGGAGAAGACATTTATACGAAACAAAGCAGCACAAGTCTTCGCTTTGCTGTTTGTTACCGAATATCTCACAAAATGGCCCAAGTTTTTCTTTGATATTCTATCTGTGGTGGGCCTCAATCCTCGAGGTGTGGACTTGTATCTCAGAATCCTTATGGCAGTTGATGCTGAACTAGTAGATAGGGACGTTGTTCATACATCAGAGGTGAGGTTCCCTTTTTACAGGGCAAATGTACATCCTGATCTGGTTTGTGCAGAACATTCCTGCTACAGGCAGGAATGAAGAATCAGAATCGCATGCTCTCCCCTCCTCTCCCCCCCCCCCTTTCACCCAGTCTGGAGAAGGACATTGCTGGTGTATAGTTTCACTTTTAAGAATCCTGGCTTGTAACTGCGTACAAAGTAGATTTTGTGCTTTATTGCAAACTCTGGTTAGTTACACAAGCCAGCTTCAGAAACCACAGTTCGAAGTTGGCTAGTTTAGAAACTGACCAGAGCTTGTGATAAACCATGATCTCTGGTTCATGTGTAACATCAAGCCAGAGTTCTTTGAAGGTGAAACTAAATGCTAGTGAAGTCCTCCTGGCTGCACAGGAAGAGGAGAGCACAGGAACCCAAGGCTTCGCTCAGGCTCATTCCAATGTATGCATATAGTGTTAAACCAGGGTTTAGTGTCACATGTGAACTGGGCCTATATATAAGTTGAGGTTTCTTGATTCTGCATGTGAAAAAAGCTTCTAAAAATGACATTTGTTCTCAGGGTGGTAGTTCTAAACTGAAGTCTGTCTAAGTAAACTTACAGTGCAATCCTATTCATGTCTTCTCAGACAGAAGACCTATTGAGTTCAATAGGGCTTACTCTCAGGTAAGTCTATAGGATTGCAGCCTTAGTTGTTGAGTCAACTTATATAAGATCTTGATGCCAATTTTATATTAACATTTTTGCTTACTTTAAAAAAAATCTAGCCACAATATATATACTCAGAATATAGTTGCGAATATTATTTTCAAAGTTGATATTCATAGATCATAGAGTTGGAAGGAGCCTACAAGGCTATCGAGTCCAACCCCCTGCTCAATGCAGGAAACTAGAGGAGGGGTCTCCCATCCAACTGTTCAGTTAGTTAAATGTTAGCATTCGGCCAAGACATCATTCACGGTGTTCTATAAAGGCAATTTAATACGTTCTTTATATTTGAAATATCATTGTCATGAAGAAGGGATATCAACCATGCAGATACCTTGTAGGAACAAGAGGAAGGTTAGCTCTACTTACTAGCATTTTGTTTGCTGTACCAACATTTTCTGTTCGCTGTGCCAACATTTTCTGTTCGCAAAGAACTGTCTTATACACAGACTAGCACCTGAATTTTTTCTTTAAAGACTTAACATCGTTGTTATACTTGCAGGAGGCTCGCAGAAATACCTTGTTAAAAGATACTATGAGAGAGCAATGCATTCCAAGTTTGGTGGAGTCGTGGTACCAAATCTTACAAACGTATCAGTATACAAATTCAGAGTTGACATGTCAGTGCCTTGAAGTTGTCGGAGCGTACGTCTCTTGGATCGAATTGAGCCTAATTGCCAATGAAAGGTAATGTTTCTTTTGAATTGGAAATGCGTTGGTGAAAGTGTTAACTGTGTTATCACAGTAGTGAAATGTTAGGGCAGTCTGTGTTAGTCTCCTTCAAAAGTTTAAGGAAAGATAAACCAGTTTTCTTAAATATTTGCCAATATTTACAATGCCAAAACAATGGGCAGCAATCTGGAAATATTGAGCAGTATCCAGTACTGCCGCTGTGCCTCTGCTAGTTTTGTTGTGCTTGCATGTAAGGTCCGGGGTGTGGGCAGTAAGGGTTCAGGGCTGGAACACCAGGGAAGATGGAGGCAGAGACAGGCAGTAGGCCCAAGGGTTAGCACAGGTTCCAGGCAACAGAGTCCAAACGGGCCAGAGGGCAAGTCCAGGCAGCAGGCAGAAGGTCCAGCACAGGTTAGGGCAACAGAGTCCAAGCAGGGGCCAGAGGCAGAAGACAGGTCAAGCAGAGTCCAGGCAAGGGTCAGAGGCAGAGAGACAAGTCCAAAGCACAAACAGAGTTCAAGAACATACCAGGCAGAGCAAGGGCCAGAGGCAGAAGCGTAGGTCAGGATTGGTCACAGGTCAAACACCAGGCAAGGCGAGGAGCAAGGTTGGTCTCTGTGGAAACAGGAACCAGCTGCAGACAACACAGAGGTTGGTGTTGTTGTGGCAAAGGTTGGAGGCAAACTGCAGTCCTTATGTAGGTCTCTCTGGCTGCTTCCAGCTGGGCTGCATTAGCTGGCCTGAAAGCAGCTAGGAGCAGGAGGCTACACCCTGCGAGTGCTTACAACCCCCGGGCTCACTCCTGCAGGGAGGTATGGCGCTACCCTGGCGGAGCGGATCCTGACATTGCGGGACCTACTGCTTGCACAACAGGAACTAGCGCTTCTGAAAACAATCCTGGAAATGGATGGAAACACTAATTTCCGGAGTGTGACAGCTCCCTTCTGTGAGCTCCACTGGCCTGACCTGTTCCGGAGATGAGTGTCTCCATGCTTTCTGGATGGAAGAAGAATTGCTAGCCTCTTGTTGTTCTAGTGGTGTGTCCTGCTAGCACATGGGCCGCATTGTATACTGCCCATTAGTGTATCTATAGCTCTAGTGTATTATTTCTTAAAGTCAAAAGCAAGCAAGACTGTTGGTAAATGTAGCTTCATAATGTATACCTGTACTTCAAGTTTGCTTCTGAGTAAAGCTTTTGTGTGCCTCCTTTTTAGGTTTATAAACATGCTGCTAGGTCACATGTCTGTAGAAGTTCTACGGGAGGAAGCATGTGACTGCTTGTTCGAAATTGTAAATAAAGGAATGGACCCAAATGATAAAACAAAGCTGGTAGAAACTTTGTGTCAAGTGTTACAGTCTGCTGGACTCTTTAGTGTTGACCAGGTTCGTTATTTCTCCAAAAGAGGGAGAGAAATTTTACACTAATATGACCTGTACTGCTGTGGTGTATGAACGGTGTGCCTGCAACTGCCCTATATTTAGCAGTTGGGTAAAATGTATGGTAACATATTTTTATGGGGTTCTTTTAATGGTCCCTCTAAATTCGTCTAAGATCCATTCTTGCTCTAGTAAGTGTGCTTAGGATTGTGGCCTGTGGTGTGTTTTTTCTTCAGGGGGCGGGGTTCCTAGTAATCTGCCATAACATATCCATGCATCTGTCATTTTTAGGGAGGTACAATTCAAGGCTAGAGTAAATCGATTGCAGTTGTGCCTGTAACTAAAGTTTTCTGTGCCTCTAGAATAATAATGTGGTAATTTCTTCACAGGAAGAAGATGTGGACTTCCTAGCCAGGTTCTCTAAACTGGTGAATGGAATGGGTCAGTCATTAATAGCTAGTTGGACTAAACTTGTTAAGATTGGCGATATGAAGAATGCTCAAGATACTCTGCAAGCTATTGAAGCAAAAGTGCCCCTAATGTTGCAGCTTCTGATTCATGAAGATGATGATATATCTACTAATATTATTGGGTTTTGTTATGACTATCTTCAAATACTGAAGCAGGTAAATTGAACTTCTGACGTTAAGGCTATAACTTGCATTTCAGGTTTGGTTTCTAAGGAGACGTGTTAATGATGCAGCTTGGTGAAATCTTGTGTTCTGAATAATCTGATTTTTTTAAATGATATCCATGGTTTGTTTTTAAAACTAATGGGCCAGCATTAATATGCAGAAATTGCTTGAGACATGTCAAAATAAGATTTTGTTGTTTTGTTTTGCAGCTTCCTATGCTTTCAGAACAGCAAAAAACTAATGTAGAGGTAAGAAGAACCTCCTCCCCCCAGTGCTTGTAACTGGCAAAACTGATCTCTTCTCTCCCGTTTACCCCCTGCCACTTCAACACAATGGTTTCACTTGGATGTAATGCTTAACCATGGTTTAGTGTTAAGAGAACGTGCCTTGCCTCCTCCCAACCCCCCACCCTGGCTTGCATGCTTTCCCCTCCTTCTCCAGTACAGCTGTGATGAGATCAGAAGCGTCTTCCATTTTAGATTATTGGTAGTTTAATACATAATCTGATCCCTAAACTGTGATTGATCTTAAATATGGTTGGTGAAAACAAGCCAACTCCATAAACTATGATCTGAATTGGCTTCATTCTAATAACCATAGTTATGATTAACCATAGTTTGTCCAGGTTCAGATGTGGTTGAGCAGAAGCAGAAGCGCAAACTTCTGAACTCCTTGCACCCATGCACGAGGAATTAGGGTGGGGGAGAGTGTGCACGCCTGGGGGAAAACTAGGCTTAATCTCATAACAC
This sequence comes from Shinisaurus crocodilurus, assembly GCA_021292165.1. Taxonomy (NCBI): domain Eukaryota; kingdom Metazoa; phylum Chordata; class Lepidosauria; order Squamata; family Shinisauridae; genus Shinisaurus; species Shinisaurus crocodilurus. The sequence goes on from CM037879.1 coordinate 229,464,895, forward strand.
TTAACTATGGTTCAGCCTCTGAACTAGCCCAATATGAATATATGACTCAAATGTTTTGAAACCACTTAATTTTCTTTCTAAAAGACTTGGTGATGCATTGCATACCTTTTTTAAGGTGCAACTGATGCTTGCCAAATTCAGTTTTGTACTTTGCTTGTCCTGGGCCACCTCAGTGCAGCTAGGGGCAGGGGTGGGCAACCTGTGGCCCTACAGATGTTGTTGGATTGCAGCTGCCATTATCCCTCACCATTGGCTGTGCTGGCTAAGGCTGATGGGAGTTACAGTCCAACAACATCTGGAGGGCTATAAATTGCCCGCCCATGAGCTAGGCTTTTTGTACTTGAAGAGTTTAGGCAGAATGACCAGCTGATCCTTTCCTGGAAATCTTTTCAGTTAGGTTTAGGTTGCTGAAATACAGATCAGTGCTTGCACTAGTTCACTTCAGCAATATAATTAAAATGACTTACTCAGCCCTTCTTTGCTGTTATTTTATCCATTGTTCTATGTATATTGTAAGTGTATATAATGCTGCTAATCTGATCAATGGTTTTCCATTTCTTACAGGCAATTATGTTGGCAGTTATGAAGAAATTAACATATGATGAAGAATACAACTTTGAAAATGAGGTTAGATGTCACGCTTGATTTTTTTGTAGTCTCTTAGTAGCCATTTTAGTTATAGGAAAAGTGGTTCAGGAGTGAGTTGGTAACTACTGAGGAAAGTTTAGTGGGGGACATTTTTGGATCTGGGGGCCACAGTACTAAGTAACAAATGTACATGGGTATTCTTAAATCTCTCTCTCTCTCTCTCTCTGCATAATGGTCATCTGCAGGCAAAGCAGAAGTCTTTGTTTGTAAAGCACTGATGGAAAGGTGCAGTGGAAAAGCTTTTTCTTCCTCTTCTGATGTTGGGCAGGCATAAGCAGCCTAAGAAATGAAGTTGAGCCTTTGTACACTCTCAGTAGTACCTTTTTTGGGGTGAGAATGCATTTGAGGAAATGCCAGCTTGGTTGGATTTCAGTGAAGAGAAACTCCTACCTAAGGATCCATGTTTTCTTTCCCCTGAAAAATCTCAAGGACAACATCTCCTGCCCTTCTTTCTACCGAGGAAGCCCATCGTGGTTGACAACTCCCACAAAGACCAAAAGCAGTGTGAGGCCAAATGAGGGCCCTTTGGAATTGCATTGTTCGGACGCTTGTCTAGTGCAGGGGTGGGTAATGTTTTGGCCTACAACTTCCATCAGCCCTAACCAGAATAATCAGTGGTGAGAGATTATGGAAGTTGTAGGCCAAAACATCTTGAAGGTCACAAGTTGCCCACCCCTGGTCTAGTGGTTGATTTCAAATATGTTTACCCTCTCTATCAGCTGATTGCTTGGTGGCAATATGTGCAGCTTGACAGAGCTATTAACTGTCATGTCTTGCAATTCTATGTGATAGGACTTGGGGGGGCTTAAAAATAAAACGAGATTTGTGTCTGAAACTTTATCAAGTGCTCTACAGTCTGCTGTTAAGCTTGGCTGATTTATGACTTAACACTTACCGAGACACATTGCAGTGGGGGGGAGGCAATAATCTGGGAGCTATCCTTTATGGGAAATTGGTTTTGCAAACACATAGTCACATTAGAAACTTTCCTAAAGGTGTAATCCTATGCAAGTTTAGACAGAAAAAAAGGCCTACAACTCTGGCTGGGGCATGCTGGGAGTTGTAGGCCTTTTTTCTGTCTAAACTTGCATAGGAATGTGCTGTAAGAGATTATGCAACCTTGAAAAGAATGAGGCTTCAACTAGTTGGTCCCTCTGTGTGCTGACTCCCTTTGGGAAGGGGAGACCATACAGCACCATGCAGGGTATGCTTGCAGTACTTCCACTTTGATCTTCCCCTTCTTCCCCCGCCGTTTATATAGCGCCATCAGTGTGCATGGTATACACTTTGCAGGGTACAAAAGGATACATCCCTGCTCCAAGGAGCTTACAACCTAACATTTGCCACAGGGGACTACCCTGGAGCATGGTCTGCTCTTATGAGGCTTCACTGGCAGTAGCTAATACTTGCAAAAGAGTGGCACTGTGCCACAGATATTGCCCTATGCTAGCATGTCTTTGGCCTTTGCCAGCGCAAGAGGATCTAAGAGCCAATTTCTTTAATATTTTGTTACATAATAATAAACAGCTTCTGTCCCTGCAGTAAAATAATAAAATGGGGTGTGGTTTGTGGGTTTTTTTCCCCTTTCATTTTTATCTATAAAAATAAGAATGCATATAACCCATTGGGTCTTCACCCAATGACAGGGTGAAGATGAAGCAATGTTCGTAGAATATCGAAAACAGCTAAAACTGTTGTTGGACAGACTTGCGCAGGTCTCGCCTGAATTACTGTTGGTTTCTGTACGCAGAATTTTTAACACTACATTGCAGTAAGTTTCATGTCTAGCTTTGTTGGATTTTTTTCACTAGTTCATACTAAACGTTTGCTTTGTGTAGGGCTAAATCCAACGTTATGCAAGTGGCTTTCCACTCGTGCAATGGGAGTTTCCCTTCCCTTCCCCTCCCCGCTGCATGCCTCCCCCATCTGCTCCTGAGGGTCCCCCAAGCCTCTGAAGCAGATTTTGGCGGCATCTCGGGGATGCAGGGGAAGGGGAAAATTGATCCATCAGTGGTGTTCCACTTGCAGAAGGACACCATTGGATACAACCCTTAGTGTCGAGCATTTCTGTTGATACTTAGAATCCCAAGGTCACACTTCACGTTTGACTTGTTACTCAGTAGCAGCATGAAGTTGTATGGGTGGTAGTAGTTTGATTACTTGATCGATACACATGGACCTGAAAGTGCACAGGTTTTCTGCCTTGTTGCAACTCCCTTGCTGACTTTTGCTGGCCAGTTAACGAAGTCGCAAATCAAGATGGTTTCATTAGCCCCAGGGAAAAGGCAAATAGCTGAAGGCAACAATTTCTTGCCCCTTTCCCAAAAGCTGCTTCTCTGAGGGTAGGTGGAAGGTGGTGCTTTGCCTTGTCACCACTGTTCACCTAGGATGGCAGAAAGATACGTTGCCGCTGCTAAGCTGAGGGAAAGGATTATGTGGGGATGGGGATTATACACATTTATAAACTCAAGTATATAAAGCAATGCTAAACAAGAGTTTAGAACTTTAATATCTGGGAAAGTAGCTAGTGACGCATTTATAGGAGGAGTTTATCCAGTTTGATATCCGCTGTGTCAAATTTGGTTCCTTCTTGTCCACATTAATGTATATGTGAAAAATACTTGAGTGTTTTGTATGCTCCTTTTAAAGTTTCTGGACTAGGGTGTATAGTGTAGTGAAAATTGTAAAGTATATAAAATCTTGTAAACTCAGCAATTCAGGATTCATTTGTTGATCCCTAATTTGGCTATAGATGAAACATGTGTTTCTATAATTACACCTCATACTATATAGAACTAATAAAGTGTTCACCCTAAAACTATTATGGGTATTTTAGGTTTTTTATTGGTATCCTTACTCACACTTTTTCTGTTCGTCAGGAATTGGCAAACGAAGCCATTTATGGAAGTAGAAGTAGCAATAAGGCTGCTGTATATGTTGGCTGAGGCTCTTCCAGTATCTCATGGTGCTCACTTTTCAGGTGATACAAAAGCTAGTGCACTGCAGGATATGATGCGGACTGTAAGTATGAAACAAAGTAGATGTGAGTTGTTGAATTTTCCTTTTAATAAGCCGCTGTTTAATCCAAGATGTGCTCATCCTTCCCTCTGCAGTTGGTTACATCGGGTATTAGCACCTATCAGCATACATCTGTAACTCTTGAATTCTTTGAGACTGTGGTCAGATATGAAAAATTTTTCACCATTGAACCTCAGCACATTCCAAATGTATTAGTAAGTCCATACTAAATACCTACTTCATTTTTAATGTGTTTTTGGTTATCCACAATGCTCCGGCTTTCCTCCCCACTTCTCTCTGTCCCCCTGTCCCGGCTTTTGTGAAAGGAGTTGGAAAAATGTTATACTTCTCTTTTTAATTTACTAGTTACTTCCGTTTTGTAAGGGTCTCCAGTCACTTAAAGTAATTGGACTGTTCCAATCTTAATTGCAGATGGCCTTTTTGGATCACAGAGGTCTTCGGAATACTAATCCCAAAGTACGAAGCAGAATAGCTTACCTTTTCTCAAGATTTGTCAAATCTCTCAAGTAAGTTACATGAAACCTAGTGACTTAGTGAGAAGATTTCCAGTAATAGAAATCCTAGCTAAAACTGCACAGTGATTGGCACTTCGTGTAGAGTTGGGAAAACGCCGCCAAAGGATCTAATCTAAGTACAAATAGAAATTAGGTTTATCTTGATCTCTAGGTTTGATTTATCTCCAAAGACTTAGTCATGAATTCAACATTTTTCTTCCTTTTCTGTTAGAAATACTGAACTACACTGAAACTTACTGTTGTAACCTAATATATATTTCTAAATAAACAGACGTAATTATTCTTAGCGAAGGATTACATTCAATGTGCAGCTATGTGATGGACAATTCATTTCAATAAATAGAGCTGGCTTGGCTGCTAGGTTTTCCTCTTGTCCTCCATCCTTGGAGTGCAAGATGGCATTATCGCATCGATGCCTGTGGCTCACGCTGGCTCAGCTTGTCTGAGTGTGGAAAGCTAAGCAGGGTCAGGCCTGGTTATTACTTGGATGGGAGACCCCTCCTCCTCTAGTTTCCTGCACTGAGCAGGGGGTTGGACTCGATGGCCTTGTAGGCCCCTTCCAACTCTACTGATCTATGAGATCTATGTTATAACTTCTGCAATAATATTTATTCTTTTTTATATTTGCCTGGTTCAATCATCAACAACAACCCATAGTTTGTTAACTGCGGGTTGTTGAAAATGCAGCAGGAGTGTGTGCGCGCGCTGGAGTCTGCCTGCTCCTGCTGTGAAAAACTACCCAGAGATGCTCCCATGGGTTCAAACTCTGGGTTGTTCTCCCCCCAACGACCCAGAGTTCCAGGTTCGGACATCATGTTGTTCATTACAGCAGACATCATGTTCGTTGCAGGCAGGCACGCAGGAACCAGCACACATGCTCGCTACCACTGCATTTTCAACAAATCATGTGTTATTGACGACATTGTTGTTGGCTACATGCAAACTGGGTCATTGTTCAACTGTCGCATTTCAACATTTAAAAAAATATTTGTAAGGCTATGTAACATTGCTTATGTTCTTTTACTTCAGTAAACAAATGAATCCCTTTATTGAAGATGTGCTGAACAGAATGCAAGATCTGCTGGAACTTTCTCCACCTGTAAGTATTTCCTGTTGTCTTGAATGAAAAGTGCAAACTTACAGTTCAGATATAGCAACTGCTATACGGAGCACAATTAGGTTCTTAATTTGGCTCCGACTGGGTTGCTCCCCCTAATTTTACAAGATAATTACGATACAAAATGGTGGAACACCAGAAATAACAAATTGCACTCATATGGTCTCTCTCCTGAATATTTGCTAAATTTCGGATTGGAAAAAATCAAAAGATATTATTAAACAACAGATCTGGGATATAGAACTTCAAAATGATTTAAGTCAAAGCTTATATATTTACCGCTCCCCTCGAGATATACAGAATAGAGGGCCTGCGGCTTATTTAAGTTCTCTTACCTATTATAAATATAGATGGGCATTCACTAGGGCTCGCCATAATGCTCTCCCCTCAAAGTTTCTAGAAGGCAGATATCAAAATATACCAGTCTCTCAGAGGCTGTGTCCATGTGACTCAGGGGAGACAGAGACAATTACACATGTCCTTTTATACTGCTCGTTCTACTTAGTTGCCCTGTCAAACCTGATCCATCCCTTGTTACGTGATTTTCCAGGTAACACTGATGAATTTTGCACCATGTATTTACTAGCGGATAGAGACCCTTCTATAACGTATAAAGTTGCCAAATTCTGTTTTCTGGCTACAAGAACACGCCATACACTTATAACTTCTTAGGCCTTGTTTGAAACAGTGAGAAAGGGCCAAAACCTGATCTGTCTTCCTCAAGTTTAATTGTGATTTTATACTGATGTCTTGTTTTTATTGTATGCCATCCTGATATGGTTTACTGAAGGACAGCCTAAAACTTGGTATTGTACAAATTTTGTGTGTCTATTGTCTGTTGACCTACTGTTTATGCTGGTCTTGGACCGTAATAAAGACTTGATTGATTGAGTTCAGAGAAGCTGAGCCCATCATGGCAGCAGGGAGGGACAGCTTTATCCAGTCCGAGTTGCCTTCTAAGTATAGGAAGTGATGCATGCGCATATGCGGTTTATATGATTGTCACGCAGACATACTGCACCTCGTCTGTAATGCTAAATTAGAAGTATACATCGCATTTGCTTCGTTCTTTAAATTGTCTGAACATGTTACAAAATGTGGCAAGTCCAAAATCTCATCTTCAGTGTGGCCTGCTTGAAGTAACCTTAGGCCAGTCAGTATCTCTTAGGATAACTGCCTCAAAGGTTGTGAGGATAAAGGGGCGTGTGTGATGATGTATTCTGCCTTGAGCTTCTTTGAGAACAATGTGTGGGATAAAAGCCTAATAAACAGGTAATCCAAATGTTTACAGTCAGAAAAGTGGTGTGAATTTAGAAACTGTCTGGAGCCCTCCACAGATACACTGTCAGATTGTAGACATAGAAGCCTGGGGCTACTTCATTTCAGCAGCCATCCTTTGTTTGTCAATAGCCTTTTTGCCATATACCATAGCAGAGTGTTGCCTACCAGTTATTTCAGGCAGGTTCCCTAAAGTAGGATCCAACCAACTTGCCCAGTTAAACAGTGAGCTGGTTTGCACAATCAAACAGCCCACCATGGCTTATTTAAGCCACAGTGGGCTGCGACACGTGCGGCCATTTTTAATATTCAGCGCCTGGCCGCAGCTTGTTGTGCCATGTGAACAACCCTTGCGTAACCCACAGTCCCTGGGTTTGCGTGATACAACAAGCTGCATCCAGGCACTGAATATTCAAAATGGTTGGTGGCACATGCCACAGCTGTTTGATTGTGCAAACCGGGTCAATGACGTCAATATCTTTTACTGCATTTGTGTAAATTCAGAAAGCAAACCATCCATTGATTCCTAGTCCCATTTAGTATCCATGCACTGGGAATCGCTGAGTTGCTATTATGCAGGCCACAGTACAAATGTCAGCCTGCAGCCTAACTCCTCTATGGAGGTTTGACACTTTTTCTATCAAGTTGATGATGTTGCTGTGGCATGCATAGTAGACCAAATATGCTGCTGGAAGTGAGCATTTCCTAAGAAGTCATATCCACGGTGGCAACCCAGACTCCTGCAGGTTGAGCTATGGTGGTATGGAGTGTTGTAGTATAACTCAGAGCCTTCGTTTTTTGGCTACTGTAAAATTCTGCAAATAGAATAACAAAGCAGTAATAGAAACATCTGATCATTAAGCTCTCCTTTTGTTTTCTGGTTCCAGGAAAATGGCTACCAGGCTTTATTAAGCAGTGATGACCAACTGTTCATTTATGAGACTGCTGGAGTGCTGATAGTGAACAGTGACTACTCTGCAGAACGGAAGCAGGCTTTAATGAGAAATCTTTTGACTCCTCTAATGGAGAAATTTAAAGTGCTGTTAGAAAAACTTGTGATGGCGCAAGATGAGGAGAGGCAGACGGCATTAGCTGATTGTCTGAATCATGCTGTTGGCTTTGCAAGGTGGGAGCAGTACAATTTATTCAACATGTACACAGAGCTATACATTTAAAGAAGTGGGTTTTGGATTGCAGATGTTAGCTGGGACTTAATCTGTTTATCAGCAAAGTGTCTTGCCTGAGGTTGGGTTTTTCCTGATGATTGCTTCATCTCTTCCCTTGCTGTAAGAATAAAGCTTGGGAATCTTGATTTGGGGGTGGAAGAAACTCGCTTAAGAATTAATTCCTCAGAAGAACCCTCAGTGTCTAGAAAAACTGAGAGACACCAAAGTAAAAAGGGCTTTTGGAAACTCCATTCCACTATCCCCAAATTCAGAAGAAATACCACTGCAGGAGTTCATAATAAATATTTATTCAATAATACCTGCAAGTAGTGCAGAAAGTAGCTCAGAGAGCCTATTGGGAGTTGTAGAAAGTCTCTCCAAAACAGGCTCCGTAAAATTCAAAGTGCAGTTATAGAATATGACCTTTTATAGAAAATGTATCAGAGCCGATAAAACATTTTGGAAATTCCTACACACTTGCTCTTAGAACCAGACTGATATGAAGAAAATAGTTTAAAGGATTCACAGTGACTCATCCTAGTAAATGGCCTAGTAGAAAGCTCAATCTGATAATGTGTCTTTTGTGTTTGCATAGCCGTACTAGCAAAGCTTTCAGCAACAAGCAGACGGTAAAACAATGTGGCTGCTCTGAAGTGTATCTGGACTGCTTACAAACATTTCTACCAGCTCTCAGCTGCCCCTTGCAGAAGGAAGTTCTTAGAAGTGGTGTCCGCACCTTTCTTCACCGAATGATTATTTGCTTAGAGGAAGAAGTTCTCCCATTCATCCCTTCAGCCTCTGAACATATGCTTAAAGACTGTGAAGCAAAAGACCTTCAAGAATTCATTCCCCTCATAAACCAAATCACCGCTAAGTTCAAGGTAGGAGTCCAGCTTAAGTTGAAAGGATAAGAAGCTATACTTTAGTCTGGTTCTGAAGAGGGCATGAGCCTACCCATGTACTGAAATCATCATCTTATGAATTGTGGCCTTAACTTGGAAAGTTTGCTGTGATCTGATCTTATTAAGTTAGAAGTGAGAGAGAAGCAAACTATATGTTATCAGTTGTTTGTTTATTTTACAACATTTATATACCACTTACCACTTTAAAAATCCTGAAGCAGTTTACAGCAAATTATAAAACAATACATTATTATAATAACACAACATTTAGACTAGTTAATGGTTGGGAAAACCCAAGGTAAGCAAGCAGGTTTTTAATAATCATCGGAAGCACATGATCATCAGTGCCTGACGTATTGCAGAGGGGAGGTCATTGCAGAGGGAGGGCACCACCACACAGAAGGCCCGTTGCTATGTTGCTACCAGATGGGACACCAAACACCACCTTCCATGAATGAAACTTCTGTTCTTGCAAGGCTTTTAATCCAGCAGAGGGATTCCACTTGGAGGAAGTGGGGGAAGGCAACTTCCCCAATGCAGCTCCCAGTGCTAGCTCCCACACTGTTCCGGAAGGTTCCCTGACCCCCTGGAACTCCACTCAGATGATGGTCCTGCTGACAGGAACAAAAGCCAGTATCCAATACTGCTGCTGTGCTTTCACTCGTTCTGTTGCACCCACAGGACCCACCACTAGTTCGAAAGCAACTTCTTTCTGCAAGCTCCGCTGACCGGCCCAGTTCCAGAAACAAGCATTTTAGCTCGTTTCCAGTTGGCTCAGTAACCACCAGTTTCCTGTTGCACTAGCAGTGGGTTCTGCTAGCGCGCGGATAGCATTTGGATACTGCCCAAAGTCTGAATCCAAGCCATGGATTTACACTTGAACTTCATCATGCTTCCACTTACAGAGCAAAGACAAAACATTGTAACTTCTTCCATGTTTTATTATATTCTTGCTCATCATAAATTTAATTGGCCAACTTATATTTTTCACATCTCAATAGACCCAAGTCTCCCCATTTCTGCAACAAATGTTTATGCCATTGCTGCGTGCGATTTTTGAAGTCCTGAACTGCCCAGCTGAAGAAAATGACCAATCTGCTGCTTTAGAAAAACAGATGTTGCGAAGGAGTTACTTTGCCTTTCTACAAACGGTCACTGGCAGTGGAATGAGTGAAGTCATAGCCAATCAGGGTAAGGCATGGCTCATGATGGCAGATTAGTTTCATATTGATAAAAATATTCTAGTAAAAGCATGGTTCTCTTACATGATAGAGCTAGAAATAATGCCCTGGTCAGGTTCTCCATGTAGATGTAAGCTTCCCTTATTTGAATGAAATTACTTTCAAAGCAGATGCCTTTAGGGTCATGGTCTTTGATATTGCTAGGTTCTGTTCATGATTAGTGAATTTCTGATTGCTGTAAAATTAGTACATGTGTTTTCTTTGGGTGGGGGGTGGGGGCAGACAAACCAGAACAATTAATTCCATTGCCCCTTTGTTAGCTTCAAATATAAGCGTTTGACTGGAACCCTCCTCTGTCTCCCTCTAGGTGCAGAGAATGTAGAGCATGTGTTGTTCACAATCATCCAAGGAGCAGTTGACTATCCCGATCCTATTGCTCAGAAAACCTGCTTTATTATTCTTTCAAAGTTGGTGGAACTCTGGGGTAAGCTTGCATTTGTACCATTATGGCTTAGGCTCGATGTGCACACAAATGTTTTTACTATTTCAGAGACATGTGTTTGCCTTCCAGTGTTGCAGTATTCACCCCTCCCTTATGCTGCATATGATACATATGCTGCAAGCCCTTTTCTTCATTGTGTGAAACTACCCTCAGTGATAAGAACATGGCTAGAGAGAATCTTCTTGTTTTGTTTTTTAGGAGGAAAAGATGGACCTGTGGGTTTTGCTGACTTTGTCTACAAACACATTGTTCCTGCGTGTTTCTTAGCACCTTCAAAGCAGACCTTTGACTTAGCAGATGCACAGACAGTATTGGTATGTATTCTGGGAAATTGCTAGATGTGCACACGCCTTTAAGTGATAACTTATGCCTAGAGATGTGTGAAACCTGGAAGAGATATTTATGGATAAATCTAGCCTACCAAATTTGGGGTCCAGTCTTTGCCCCCCAATTTCTGCTCAGTTCCAGAAGCTCTGAGGTATCTCCCAAGGTCTATTCCCAGAATATGAAAACCTTGCTAGGTCTCCACAGAGAACTCCTGTGCATGAGGTGCATTCCGAGCCATGTGGCATCATGGAAAATTAGGTTCCCATGTAAATGTTATCCTGAATACAACACACGTGTGGCAGAATTCAGGGCTTCTGCTGACTCCAATCTGCCAAGTGTAGATTGTGGAGAGGTCCCAATCAACTCCTTGCAGACCAAAGCCTGTCCAGAAAATGTTGAGCAATGGGGCAAAATGACAAGACTGGTACACGCAGGTGGGCATTGACAATCCTCAGACACTGCATCCAAGTTCTAGAAAGGCTTCAAAGTCTGGGAGACCTTATAAACCCACATCAGAATTTGGTAATCTTGCAATCTGACAGGAGATTCCATCTGGCTGAAATTCTGCATTCAGTGGAAATGGCCACTGTAGTAATATTTAAAGTTCTGTAGAATAGTATGTAAAGCTCTAGGTTTTGGAGGGGTGGGGGTTGGAAACATTTCTGCTGCTAATAAGAGTTATTTTCATGGAATTCATGTTTCTGCCTGTGAAATATTATCCTTGTTAAGTATAAATGTAGTATCTAATTAAAAAAAAATTCATTCTAGTGCTTGAGTGTTTGAGCCAGAGTCCTTTTCTTTCATTTTTATAGGCTTTATCTGAGTGTGCAGTGACATTAAAAACAATTCATCTCAAAAGGGTAAGGCTTATGAATATATTGATATTTTATTTAAAATCTTTCTTTCTTTATCCCAAGCACTCAGGGTGGCTTCTGCTTATCTGTTTTGGTTTTAGTTCACTTTTACAGTCTATAGTGGTTGATGCAGGTACTATTGTTAGGAATGCAGAAAGAAAACTGCAACTAAACTTCTTGAATATAGCCTTATGAAATAAATCACATGAAGTGGGCATGTGCATATTGCAGCTTAATTTACATACCTGCTTGTTGCAAAAATAGCAAACGTCCTGCATAGTTAAAATTCTTTGCCATCACACCAGTCTGTGAAAGAAGAATGGTGTGCAAGAGTTACAAAGTGACAGCCTATATAGTTGCAACAGGGGCAGGGGTACTAGCTAACATAAGGTACCTATACGGAATTATGACCTCTCTTATTAACATTTAACAATTTTCTCTACCTCAGCTGAAATGCAAGGTGCTCTGCAGAATGTAGATGTGATAATGGCCCACTTTGGACAATTGTGTCTTGACTTAAGAAGCTGAGATGAATGTGCATGTTTCCCTTGCACCTCCCTTTGTGCAAACTGCAAGTAAACCAGGAAGGCTCTACTTGAATATTGTTTCCCATTTCCTCCTGGCTGAGGAGTTATGGGTACCAGTTTTAGAACAAGCCAAGATCTTAAACCACAGTTTGAAGTTGATTTAAGATCCTGGCTTGTTCCAAAGCTGGTAATCATAGTTTCCCTGTTTGGACAAAATGAGAAACCACAGTCAATTAGGCTGCTAAGCCACCCAGCCAATAAGCTATGCAGTGTGGGTTGTTCTGTGAACAACCCATGGTGCGCTCTACAGACGGATCAGGCTCACTGTGGCGTGTTCTCCCACTCGGTTACTGGCACTTTTCAACTGACAATTCTGCAATGCCTATGTCCCTGTCAAAAAAAACCATGGGTAGCCCTGTCAGGAAACCCCTTTTAAAAGGAACTGGAATTTTGACAGCTACCTGTCAAACCTCCGTGCTCCTGTAAAAGGGGTGGTTCGCACTTTTTCACTTCCCCGAGCACCTAGAGTTTCGGGGAAGGGTGGGAAAGTGCAAGGAACCTGACAAGTCAGCCCCCCCCCCAAAAAAACCTAGGGGATCTCGCTGCAAAGGGGGTAATCTACTTGTGGTTTTGGTTTCTCTTGAGGGCTCGCCTTTTGACAGCTGTCAAGAGAAAGCAAAATGAAAAATAAATCTCTTTGCAGCCTCTCTGAATCAATGCCTTTGACAGCAGACACCCCCAAGGACATTGCCCAGGCGAGGCTTGCCATTTTGGGCCCCCACTTGCGCAAGCCCGACTAAAGAAATAATTTTTTGAATGTATGAAAAAATTGTGCAAATTTCTTGTGCTAAAAAAATGAAAAAAATAAGGGGGTGATGTACCAGTGACACCCGAAAACGGGGGGGGGGGGAGACACAGCAAGCACAAAAGGGCTCACAATCGCAGTGGGGAGGGCAGACAAGATGGTTCCTGCTGCGGAGTCCCCTGGAATACCCCTGGGTGGGCCAAGGGGGAAGGAGTGGAGGGGACAACCCATGGTGAGCCCGATTGTCTGTTGGGCTCGTTGTGGGTTATTTCATGAACAACTCACCCTGTGTAGCTTATTCACAGGTTGGGTTGTCATGATGTATGAACCCGCCCAGTATGTATTAGTGATGGACTGTCAGAGGTGAGAGGGAGGTGTGCAGTCAGGATGAGGCTATTGTAGTCTACAAAGGCTTTGCCGACGTGATTTCTAGGGAGGGCCATGAAGCAAGGGAGAAATAGGAGGATGAATAGGAGGTGACGGTTCCAGGCTTTGGGAGAAGGAACAAGTCTTCCAGTGTTTGACTTTGGCTGTTGTGGCTTATCTATAATCTTACAAACAATGGGTAAGATTATAATGTGGATCAGGTTTAGAATTAGAAAATATCTAGCCACTGTCAAACCACTATATTTCCCTTTTCTAGGGCCTTGAATGTATTCAATATCTTCAACAAGAATATCTGCCTTCACTGCAGGTAGCTCCTGAAATAATCCAGGTAAGAATTCTTTCTAGCTGATACATGGGGTATTTCCTGGGCAAACCCTGAAGCTAACCCAGCTTAGGTTTTCCTGTGTGTAATAATGTTTGTCATCTTCAAGCAAAACATACATTAGTGTGCCTACAAGAAGATTAATACTGATTTGGCAAGAGTAGATTTGCCACAGTAGATAATTAATCTGAGTTTTTTCTTTAAAAAAAATATCAGTATTGATATATGAACAATTGAAGGTAACTGTACATAACTGTTCTGGCCATTAGTTAACATGACTTTCGGGGGGGGGGGGGGAATGACTTTCTAAAACATGACTGAAATCTAAATTGTGTCTGCAAGGTGTTTTGTACATGCACTAAAACTTGCTTCTGTGCATAGATTGCCTTGCTAGATGAGAGGAGTGCTCATAAATGGTTCTGCACAGGGAGAGAGAGAAAACACCTCGAGAATTTAGAGTTGCACACACAGTGGTCCTTGCTCACTAGGATTGGTGCACATATTCCCGAACAAATGGTCAGTGGCATTGTCTAGTTACTGTGGGTGAATGCACATCCCTTTCCCTCTGCCTCCCATCCGAAGAGGTGATTGGTTCCAGTATTGTTAAATACCTGTTTTAGCTGAGACACACAGAGATCCTTGCATGTAGCAGCGTGAATACACCTACTTTTGCAGACACAGATCTATAGATCAGACCCCATTTCTAAATGGTGACATTTTCAGCACATCGGAATATTTCAGGTACAGTCATGCCTTGGATTGAGAGCATAATTCGTTCCGGAAACGTGCTTGTAATCCAAAACTCTTATATCAAAACGAAATTCCCCCAAAAAAATTTGTACAGAGATTTTTAATTTAAGCCGTACTACAGTACTTGTATTGCAAGACGTTGCTTGTATATCAAGTAAAATATATATATATATATTTTAAAATTTGCTTGTCTTGCAAAACGCTCTCAAACCAAGTCACTTGCAATCCAAGGTATTACTGTACACTGATTTTTCATCATTAATCGTCTTGGAAAGGAAAAATCCACAGTTACTAAAAATGCAAATGCTCCTTTGGGGCTACAGTGCAGACTAATTGTTCATTATTCTGGTGCAAGCAAATGTTCAACTTTGGTGTTTTTATAGGAGTTCTGTCAAGCACTTCAGCAGCCTGATGCTAAAGTTTTTAAAAACTATTTAAAGGTAGGTTAAGTCTAACTTTCATCTCTAATGGGTGAATGCATTTTGTTTTGGGTTAAGTAGATCTTGTATGTATCTGATTGAGCTCTGCTCTCTCCAGCATGTGATGGACTCTGAATTGTGCATTCCAGCAGTTTACTCATGCTTGTTCTGCTTCGGGGTATTTACTTTCTTGTTGCCTTTGTACTACTGTTGAAAATTCCTGTGCTATATCACTGGTGTGTGGGGGCGGGCGGGTAGGGGCAGTGGGGAGGTACGGTAGCTAGGAAGGAAATGGCTGCTCCATGACAACTTGATACAGATGCAGCTTCAAACTGTGGCTTCAAACTGTTGGGCTAACTTTTCCTGTAGTAAACCGTACTGACGAAAGTTGCTCATGCCAATACAGAAGCTACCTTCTTGTGTTGATTGCATGAAGGGGTTCCATGTGAGTAAAGGAAAATTGGGCCACATCTCCAAGCCTTACTCCCAAAGGCATATGCTTTGCTGCCCCACCATGTGTTGTGTATGGACATCTGTAAAGGATGTCCCAGTGTTGGTAAAAAGGCGGGATACAAATAAATATCATCATCATCATCATCATAATCATCAATGCATGTTTGAGACCCTCAATCATGCAAGGGTCCTAGTTGCATGGCACACCTACATATGAGCAGATGCTCATACACAGATGCCCCTCTGCAAACATTCACATTGGACCTGTGGAGGTCTGGGGATGGGGCTTAAACCAGCACATGACATTGGGGGTGGGTGGGTCCAGGAGGCAGATACCTGCTTTCCTTCACTTACAGTCGTGTGAAAAAGAAAGTACACCTTCTCGAGTTCCATGGTTCTACGTATCAGGACAGAAGAAAAATTTTGAGGCCCGTAGCAGGTCTCAAAATTAGGTAGATTCTGTACAATAAATAATGCCACGGTGTACTCTGTCATGTGTTGTTGTTCATCTGAGGTTGTCTTTACCTAATTTTGAGACCTGCTACGGGTAGCCCGATGATTTTTCTTCTGTCCTGATACGTGGAACCATGGAACTCGAGAAGGGTGCACTTTCTTTTTCACATGACTGTACATGTGTACTTCACGTGTTTTAAATTGTTTTCATTGTACATTGTATTAGCATTTTATTACATTTTGTACAGCTCCCTGGTATCGTAAGAGGAAGGGTGGTATAAAAATATATATTTTAAATAAATAAATAAAGCACCTGAACCACTGAAGGAATTTTGAATCATTGTGTCTTCACCATCCCTGTTGGAATCTTTCTCTGCCTCAATAAATAGACCTTTGGAATAGTCGTATTTTTAAGTCGTGTGGTCATACTTAAATACCACTGGAATCCCTCACACGTTACTTAAATTGTGTTTCTAATAGAACTGGGCTGAGGTGGATACTAGGTTATGTATAAATTTTAACATTTTACCTTTGCCACTTCAGTTTTAAATGGCATTTATCAAATTGCTGGTTTTATTTGTAGCTGGTTAACATGTTTTATATTACTTTGAATTTATGAGAAAGGACCATGTGCTTAAAATAGTATGTTAAAAGTTATTGCCAAAGCATTTTGTCAACTTACCTTGGAAGGCTGAAACCACTGCGGAGGCAGGTAGCATTTTAAGCTTTATATCTAGGATTGCTAGCAGCGCTTAGTTAACGTGTTTCCCCAAAAATAAGATCTACCCCGAAAATAAGACCTAGTACTACTTTGGGGGATTGCTAAAGTATAAGACCTACCCTGAAAATAAGACCTAGTTGTGATCATTCCCATGGTCTGGTGGTGGCAGCAAAGGGCAACTTGAAGTATAAGACCTACCCCAAAAATAAGACCTAGTGTGTTTTTCTGAGCCAAAAAAGATATAAGACAGTGTCTTATTTTCGGGGAAACACGGTAGTAGCTGGCAATACTTTGCCCTGCCCAGGTGGGAGACACAATTTGCTAACTTATTGTCCTTCACTATGTCTAGAACAGTGATGGCGAACCTTTTTGAGCCCAAGTGCCCAAACTGCAACACAAAACCAACTTATTTATTTCAAAGTGCCAACACTGCAATTAAACCTGAATACCGAGGTTTTAGTTTTAGAAAAACAACTCATACAGTTGTCTGAACTAATTAACATCTTTTGTCTTAAAAGAAAAACACAATAACAGAGCTTTCAATGATACAAACAGTTTTTTGTTGGAAAAAAACATCAACTCAAACAAATATTATAGTACTACATTGTACATATAGCCTGAAGGGAATTTATACAAACTTTTTAAATAATTAGGCACATGTATTTTTGGATAAGGGATTATGAACTTGTAATATGATTATATGCCAGACTGAAATTGTATGGGGCAAGCTTTACCCCGGGTCCTTTCCCTGCTTCTACAGGTGTCGGATTAGTAAAAGTAAAAGTCAACCTGTACTAGGATGAGCAAGATAAACAAGAAAACTAAACGTGCTTAACACATTTTAAACACTTTATGTCTTGGACTGCAAACACTGCATTAGATAAAAGTTTGCATTGGGCATGCTTTTGCACAATTAATGTGATTTTTGCTATTGCATGCATGCTGATAATTTGTCAAACCTCGGCTCATACTCCGTTCGTTTGATAGCAACACATGCAGCACTCAGGTCAACTGTTAGGGCTTTACATCCAAGCCATGCTCTGTGCATCATTCTTCAAAATCTTTTAAATGTGATAACAATGTAGAAAAGAATTCTGTAACAGGAATTCTAGAATAAAATCATTCTGTTCCACACTGTGAGAAAGAACAAGATCATTAGTGTTTTGCAGAAGGGGATGGTCTTTTCACGATCCGGTGACCAATGGCTCGAGTGCCCACAGAGAGGGCCCTGCGTGCCAGCTGTGGCACCCGTGCCATAGGTTCGCCATCACTGGTCTAGAATCTTCTTGGTAGTTCCAGATAGTCCATTAAATCTTTCTGCCACCAGCAACATGCTTTTTTTTATCCTTGACTTAGTGGTTACTCCTCATCTGTGTTTTCTTAAACTCTTAACATGCTATATATTTTCTTAAAAACAGGTATTCTTTCAAAGAGCAAAACCCTAAGACGTCTACTGGAACCTTTGCCTGTTTTCCCTAATCAGGAACTCCAGATATTAATTTATATGAATGTTAACTTCTGTGCCATTCAGATTTACTTTTTTTTCCCTTTTGAAAGATGTTGCTCTGTGCTTAAATCAGCATGTGTGTTAGCCTTTTTCTGTAAAAGTGCAAATGAAACACCCCACATTGTGTTGGTTGATACACATAAGGCTTGTGTTCAGGACAAGCTGCCTGTGTGCCTGCTCAGAACACCCTGTATAGGATAATTGTATGCTGTAATTAGTACAGCAGAAATAAAATAGCCACTTTTTAATTTTGAAATTAAACAATGTATAATAAATTCCTTCCAGATCCATAGCAATGGTTCTAAATTCTGTACATTTTTAAATACTGAGTAAAATATGTGCATATTAGAAATAAAATTAATTTGTTCATGTATGGTGATATAAAATAAAATAATTAAAACCCCATTTTGTAGATAGCTGTTTCATTGGAGGGGTCTAAATGCTGAAGTGTATGCAACAAAACAGTTATTAATAGACCTGATTAAAAATAGGATCTGGATCTACATTTTTATACAGAAAAATAAATTTTATTCAATGAAATCTACAAGTTGTCTTGAGTCATTGGTCATCTTCTCAGTGTTGCCTGTTAAATCACACAAGACTTGTGGGCACTTGCACGCGTACAACATAGAATTCTTGGTTCTTGCAACTTTATTTTTTTTAAATGTGCTTGAACAGAATGGCGTATTGATTTTAAGAGCCCTAATCCAGGAACCATCTATCCTATCATACATACAGCTGTACTCACAAGGCAGGATCAGCATAGGACTCAAGGGAGCTTTCTTCTTTCTATTCCCAGCTGTCTCTTGGCCACAGACAGGAATAGGTGCTGCAGTCACTTACAGGCCAGGGCTGTGGGGAGGATTAGTTTAGCTGGATGGGTATATGATCATTTCAAGCAACAGCTGGTGAACTGCAGTGTGCCACACACCTATACAGTAATACCTTGGATTGCAAGCATAATTTGTTCCGGAACCGTGCTTGTAATCCAAAACACTCTTATATCAAAGCGAGTCTCTGGCAGGCATGAGCGGGGCCGATTTCGGCCTGCTCGAGGCAAGCGGTTACATCCCTACGACTACTTGTCTTGCAAGACCTTGCTCGTTTATCAAGTCAAAAAAATTAAAAACTTTTTGCTTGTCTTGCAAAACGCTCTCAGACCAAGTTACTTGCAATCCAAGGTATTACTGTATATCAATGGCGAGTGGGAGGCAAAGAAGAGGACGCCATTGAAGACATAGTCTCAGGGCTGGCGTCAACAGTAGGCATAATTGGGCATCTGCCAAGGGACCACACCCTAGCAAGGGCCTGTGAAGATGGGACTTGTAGTAGCTGAGACTTTAGAAGAAACCCTAGTTAGACGTCCCTTCCTCCCCCCACATTGCTGTTTAGCTAACGGATTTTTACTGTAGTCTTTGGAATGTACTGGGAGGCTGTTTGGGAGCACCTGGGAGATAAGGGTGAGCTGCAGAGCTGGGAAGCAAGGTCAGGCGTTAATTGGGATGAAGTCATGAGAAAGTGTCTACAGCTGAGAAAGGGCAGGGGCCCCTCCTTCGACAGTTAGGGAGACAGGATTGGTGAACGCTGGGCGGGAAACGACCCTGGTGACAATAAAGGAGCTAGGGGAAAAGGTTTCAGTGTTCTTCCATTGGGGCGTGGATGCTGGGAAGTTCCATCTGGGCAGGTATGCCACTCTGACAGGGTAGCTAAGAAAAGCTAGGCCTGGTTTGACTTGCTTTGTTCCTACAGACTCTTGGGGTTTGTTTTTATGTTCTTTTAGAGTCCCTTTTTATTCCCATTCCCTTTTCCTCACAACAACTACCTCACTCCCTTTTCCCCTTTACCTTCTTTTAGCCCTTTCTTATAAGGGATTATTTTACTTATATTGGACACTTGGAGACCCTACACTGACTAATTTGTTATTTTTACTTTTAATAAAGTCTCCAACTTAATCTTGGTGTGTGTTCCTTTTTGAAAGGTTGGGGCTGCTACACCAGTTTGGTGTATGGGACCTTGGGAGGTGTGTGCCAGTCCAGGGAACTTTGGGACTGTGGCCTGCCCTGCAGGGTTGGCGTAAGATCAGCCTTCCTTCACATGGTGGCTTAGCGGTCGGATTTTGCAGCCCACCTGAGGAACATTTGTTTGTCAAACCAGGCAAAGGTTTGTTATTTTCCAGATAGGGAAAAGTTGTTAGGGCAGAAATGGAGTCTGCTCTGTTGGATCAGGACCGACCCCTGCTGGGAGCAGAGGTGGCAGACGATCTGCCGGTGTTGGACCGGGAGGACATTTTACCAGTTGAGGCTCCTCGAGTTGCCCCTCCTATTGAAGTGACTGTCGATTGGGAAGGCGCGGAGGGCGAAGAGAGAAGGGTGTCGATCCCATCTCGCTTGGCAGACTGGATGGTGGAACCTAGGGGCCGAGAGGAGATCCCCAGGTCTCGGAGGTGGAGCACGGGCAGTGGCAGTGACCAGGGAGAGGAGGAGGGAGCGACAGCGGTTCTCCTCCGGCGGACCCGGAGGATCCCGAATCTGTCTCGTCCCAGATCTACTTCCAAGGAGAGAGAGAGACGAAACGACCTGTCTCGCCCCAGGCCTACATCCAGAGAAAGAGAATTACAAAAGCAAGTTGACCTTCTGCAGAACCAGTTGGCAAAACACACTGGAACTGTTCGTCCTGAGAAGCCAAACTTCAAGGACCTGCCTCGTTTCCATGAGGGGCAGGATCCGTTGGAATATTTGGGCTTGTTTGAAATTGCCTGCGAAGATGAGCGTATTCCCCGTGGCAGCTGGATGTCGGCCCTTCGATCACGAGCCTCAGGCTGTCTGGCTCAACTGTTGTACAGCGTCCTGCGAGAGGATACGCATAATTATGGACAGTTTAAAGAACTGGTCAGACAAACTTTTTGCCTTTCGGCCGAGAGGTGTCGGCAACGTTTCAGAGAGATTAAAGCTGAGCCCGGTGAGGGTTTTGTCTCCACGGCAACGAGGCTGCGGAGGTCCCTGGATTTATGGCTGGAGACGGCTCAAGCTGTCTCCTTTCGAGATTTGCGAGAGCTGGTGGCCTTAGAACAGTTTTATGCCGTTCTCCCCGAAGGAAGGGCAGCGCTGGTGAGTGACCAGCGGCCCACCAATCTCCGGCAAGCGGCGCTGCTTGCGGACCAGATGGGAGTTTATCGGAAGGGGGGAAGCAGCAATCGAACCAGCCCAGCCAAGCCGGCGGGAGGCGGCGGGAAGAGTGAAACATCCAATCCAACTGGAGGAGGAATCGGGCCCAAAGCTACTTCAACCCCGACGACGACCGGATGCTTCTACTGTAAATTGGAAGGGCATCTGCGTCGGGACTGCCCCAAATTAAAGGCCAAGTTGCAAAAAGAAACAGCTGCTAAAGTAGGTGCTGTGAGACCGGTGCCTCTCGATGACTCCCCCGGAGAAGCCTCAGATTGGAGTGAGGTCAGCGAGGGAGAGGGAGAAGATCCAGCCCCACGTATCCCGGGAAATGGAGTAGCGGCCCGGCATTCACCGTCACGGAAGAGAAAGGAGCCGGCGATGGCTTTGGTTCAACCGGGACAAGTCAAGTGGAGCCAGCTACAATTCTGTGAGTCTCTTAAAATTAATGGGCAATGGGGACAGGGTTGGAGAGACAGTGGGGCTGCCCTTTCCGCTATTGACCGGAGTCTGGTGAAGCCAGGACAGATGTTAGAGGGACAATTTTTTACCATCACTCCTTATAACTCTCCTCCCATTGCCATGCCTTTGGCTAGAATACCGTTAGAATACAAAAACTGGAAAGGAGAATTGGACTTGTTAGTACATGAAACTGAATTTACTACGTTTCTTATTGGAAATGATCTGGCTTTTTTGGCCAGTCAAGCCCCTGTTTTAGCGGTGACTCGGAGTCAGACAATTAAGAAGAAGCAGGCCTCCCCAGACCCCGCATTCCCTGCCCCGATAGTAGAATCTTGCCCCCCGGCTGAGGGAGAGGCGACAGCTACGGACAGACGGGCAGGGGAGGGGGATGGAGACCCAGCAGAGCCAGAGTCAGCTAAACAGCAGAGAAAAGATTTATTGCCGGCAGGCGAAGAGGATGTGGACCAGAAAGATTTTGTGTTTCCCCTTCAGCCTGGGCCCGAAGAGCTGGATGGGCCTTTGGATCTGTTAGAAGAATGTCAACAGAAAGGAGGGATAGAAGAAATACCCTGGCCTTTAACTTTGCCCCTACAGCAACGCCAAGGATTGCAGCAATTAATTACAGATTTTGCTCCTTTGTTTTCCAGCATTCCAGGGAGAACGACGTTAGTACAACATGCCATTCCGACAGGGGAACATGCCCCCGTGCGCTCCTATCCCTATCGAGCTACCGGCCGACATGCAGAAATTATTGAACAAGAATTACAGTCTATGTTAGATCTGGGTGTTATTAGACCGTCCCAGAGCATGTGGTCTTCTCCTATTGTACTGGTGAGCAAGAAGCAGTCCCAAGAAGTGAGATTTTGTATAGATTTTAGAAAAATTAATGAATTGACACATCTAGACCCCTACCCCATGCCCAGAGCAGACCATCTGATAGAACAATTGGGAACAGCCAAGTACATTACCACTTTGGACTTGACTAAGGGATACTGGCAGGTGCCTCTGGCGGAAGAGGATGCCCCTAAAACTGCTTTTGTTACCCATAAAGGGCTATTCGAATTCACCGTCTTGCCGTTTGGGCTCCAATCGGCGCCCTTAACCTTCATGCGTTTAATGGATAAACTGTTGAATGGGCTGGGGGCTTTTGCCTGTGCTTATTTAGATGATTTAGCCATTTTTTCGCAGACTTGGGAAGAGCATCTGGATCATCTTCGGCAGGTGTTTGAGCGGCTTACAGAAGCTGGGTTAACAGTGAAAGCTCAGAAATGTCAATTTGGCTTGGGGGAGGTGGTGTACCTTGGCCATAGGGTGGGGAGTGGAAATATTAAGCCTCTAGAAGCAAAGTTGGAAGCCATCCGAGATTGGCCTGTGCCCCAAACTAAGAGACAAGTTCAATCTTTTCTGGGGCTAGCTGGTTACTATCGGAGATTTGTACCCCATTACAGTACTATCGCTGCGCCTTTGACGGACTTGTGTCAGAAAAGAAAACCAGTGCGAGTAATTTGGACAGAAAGGTGCCAGCAGGCCTTTGACCTTCTTAAAGACAAATTAGCGGCAGCACCTATCCTGAGAGCCCCTGACTTTTCTTCTCCTTTTGTGCTACAAACAGATGCATCGGCAACTGGGGTTGGGGGTGTGCTGTTACAGGAGGGACCGGATCGGCAACTGCTGCCAGTGGCCTATTTGAGTAAAAAGTTGATCCCTCGGGAAAGAAATTTGTCCACCATTGAAAAAGAATGTTTAGCCATTGTGTGGGCTTTGGGGAAATTACGGCCTTACCTTTGGGGGAGGTCGTTTCAATTACAGACGGATCACTCTCCTTTGTGTTGGCTAAACAAAATGAAAAATTCGAATGGGAAATTGTTGCGGTGGAGTCTGGCCTTACAAGATTATACATTTTCCGTAGTTCATATTAAGGGGAGGGAGAATGTGTTGGCTGATAGCTTGTCTCGGATTCACACTGAAGAATAAGTAGAAGATGAGGTCTGGCAGGAATTCCCTCCCAGTCTCATCTCCTTAAAAGGGGGGATGTGAAGATGGGACTTGTAGTAGCTGAGACTTTAGAAGAAACCCTGTTAGACGTCCCTTCCTCCCCCCACATTGCTGTTTAGCTAACGGATTTTTACTGTAGTCTTTGGAATGTACTGGGAGGCTGTTTGGGAGCACCTGGGAGATAAGGGTGAGCTGCAGAGCTGGGAAGCAAGGTCAGGCGTTAATTGGGATGAAGTCATGAGAAAGTGTCTACAGCTGAGAAAGGGCGGGGGGCCCTCCTTCGACAGTTAGGGAGACAGGATTGGTGAACGCTGGGCGGGAAACTGGACCCTGGTGACAATAAAGGAGCTAGGGGAAAAGGTTTCAGTGTTCTTCCATTGGGGCGTGGATGCTGGGAAGTTCCATCTGGGCAGGTATGCCACTCTGACAGGGTAGCTAAGAAAAGCTAGGCCTGGTTTGACTTGCTTTGTTCCTACAGACTCTTGGGGTTTGTTTTTATGTTCTTTTAGAGTCCCTTTTTATTCCCATTCCCTTTTCCTCACAACAACTACCTCACTCCCTTTTCCCCTTTACCTTCTTTTAGCCCTTTCTTATAAGGGATTATTTTACTTATATTGGACACTTGGAGACCCTACACTGACTAATTTGTTATTTTTACTTTTAATAAAGTCTCCAACTTAATCTTGGTGTGTGTTCCTTTTTTGAAAGGTTGGGGCTGCTACACCAGTTTGGTGTATGGGACCTTGGGAGGTGTGTGCCAGTCCAGGGAACTTTGGGACTGTGGCCTGCCCTGCAGGGTTGGCGTAAGATCAGCCTTCCTTCACAGGGCCCACTGACAAGAACCCTCTTGCTCTTCTGCTTGATCACTTGCCTCTTGCTCTGGCCCAGACAACACTGGTGGTGAGGAGAAGCAGTAGATGCCACTGCCTGCTTGCTCCCTAGTTCTCTGCCTGTCAAGGAAGCAAGTGGCAGTAATGATGAGAGAGGATGAGCAATATCAGCTGGTGACAACGGTGGTGAGAAAGCAGACTTCCTGAGGGAGGGGGGCCCATTAAGGGCCCTCAGAAACATGGAGCTGGCACTGATAGGACTATCCCCTCTTGTGATCCTTTGAGAGCAGCCCACAGTTCTGGGGAAATACTACAGAAAATAGTATTTTTAAGCTACCTATCTCCAGACCAAAACCAAATATATAATCCAATAAAATCACAAACATTCAAACGAATTCAGGTAAAACAGTAAGATAAAGAATTGTATCCAATATTAGTCTAACTTGTCCTGTTCATCTCAATGGATCTACTCTAGGTAGGGCTAACATTGGTACAATCCAAACTAAACAACACTAGTTAAAACTAATCTCAAGGGACTGACCATTTATTAAAGATATTTAGTCAGTTCACAAATTCATCAAATAAGTTGGGTATTACCAGTACCTCAGTGTAGGTGCCTTATTGCTGTTACAAAAGCTACCTACTACCCTGAGTAGTTTGGAATGCTTAAAAAGCTGTGTGTGTGTGTGGAAATGGGGAACATAAATGAACATGCTGAAGCATAAAAACCTTTCTGCTTATCACAGGGTAGATGCATAAGCCAGTGTGGCGTAGTGGTGAGAGTGTTAGACTGGGACTCTGGAGATCCAGGTTCTAGTCCCCACTCGGCCATGAAACTCACTGGGTGACTTTGGGCCAGTCACTGACTCTCAGCCTAACCTACCTCACAGGGTTGTTGTAAGGATAACGTGGAGAGGAGGATGATTATGTAAGCCGCCTTGGGTTCCTTGCAGGAAAAAAGGCGGGGTATAAATATAATAAATAAAATAATAAATAAGCTTTGCTTCAGCCATCATGCAGATACCAAACACATTATCTGCTATTAAAGCTGCTTCCATTTAGTTGTTTTGGATTATAAGTGTAATATTTTTTGCTGCAAACTTTATAGTGATGTCATACTGAAGTGTGGAATAAACAAACTTTTACTTAACACACTGCAATTTTAACCAATGAATACTAAAATGGCTGCTTTCCTAGTCTTCATTCTACTACTGGTGTTCCACAGAACTCCTTCCTTACACCCACTATCATTACTATACTCACTATCATTACTACCGGTATTTCTTGTGTGCCTCTGCTGTTTAGACCAAAAAAAGTCCTATAATTCCCAGCATGCTGAGAGCTTGACTTTTTTTCGGTCTAAACATGGATAGAATTGCACCCTTAAGAAATCAAAGCAGACATCTATGTGCCCCACATTTTCCCACTAGGACTTTGTGCTGCAACAGTTCGATTAAACATTGTATGTTCTTGATGGCTTTAATTTTTGAAATATATCTGGTACATGAATTTATCAAGGTTTCAGTACTAAATAGTAATCTTGTACATATGTCCCTGATGAAGTTGGCTATGAAGATTCATACCCAATAAGCCAGTCTCCCTTTTGAAGGAATCTCACGAAGTTGTGGTTGTAGATACGCATGCCTCAGATCAAAGGGAAGATGGGGTTGCCGGGACTGAATTTAAGACGAATGATTGGGAAACCACAGCCGGATAGAAAAGAGTGAAGGGGAAAGAAAATGCACATCTAGGGCATCTGTATGCTTCCCTTCTGGGACAGATCATACTTCCACATGGAAGAGGTGGTACCTGATTGCCTACACATGTTAATTTCAAGATGGGTTGTGACTAGATCAATTCTGCTTCTTACTAACAAAATCTGGTCTTACATACTTGGTAGATCTTCTTGAAAAAACAACAGACCTTGCAAACAAACCCCTGCTCTCCCGCTATCTGCTGCATATTCGCCAGAGATCCTAAATACTATAATTAGGGCATTTTTAAAAAAGTTCTACTGATGGTGGAACATTTATTTATAGGTTTTTGGACACTAAACAAGCTCTGTGCAATTAAAAACAAAATCTGAAGTTTCAAAGAAGTATACACAGCCCTGTCTATGATCAAACCATTCAGCAGGTAAAAGATTTCATTGATGTCAGTACCTCTGCATTTGGGCATTCCAGCGCAATGTTGTGCAATACGATAGCTATGGCTCTATAATGCTGCGGGGGTGGGCGGGCGGGGGGAATAGTACAGGGGCTTCAAAGGGCTTCTGTTCACTTCCTTGACATGGCAGATGTTCTTCCATTTACCCTGGTGCTGCCCTCTGAGCTGATAGCAAGAGTCTAGTTTGTCCACTTTACTCTTACTCTTTCACAATTGAATTTTCTTCCTGAGCAGTCCTTGCAGCCGCCTAGGCTCCTCTCTGATAGTCATAGGATGCAGAATCCAGAAAGCCCCAAAAGTTTTTCAACAGGCTTGCTGAGAAGGGCACCACTGGCAATCCAGTATTACAGCTGCTCGATGTTCAAGCCAACTATTTTTTCTTTGTGGTTGTTGGGAAGCGGGTCATAGCAGCCAACTTGTTCTAAATAGTTGCCATCTTAGGCTTGCTTGTTGTGCGTGGCCACAATCCGACAGTAAGGTCTGTTGGCACAGCCACCAAGAGCAAAACGGATGACAACATGTCCATTGTGGTACTGTTTCATGAGGCAGCGCCCCGGCTGAACCATGATGTCCTCTTGCAGCTTGTGGAGGGCGGAAATCACATGAGGGCCCCTACTAGCCCTGGTGCATGCACGGTATGTGTGTGTGAGTGTGCGCGTGAGAGAGATGTAAATATGTATTTGCCAGAAAATATTAAATGGACACAACTTGGCATGTTTTTTCCCCATAATCCATTACTAGCTTCAACAAGTGCAAATAGTTCAGCTCTTACTAACTTGCTGGTGGTGATTACTTTTACAGTAGGCAACTGAAAACATTCTTAGGCATGTATATCTCTTGCATCCAAATGTATTTGTATC
The DNA here is from genome assembly GCA_021292165.1 of Shinisaurus crocodilurus. Taxonomy (NCBI): domain Eukaryota; kingdom Metazoa; phylum Chordata; class Lepidosauria; order Squamata; family Shinisauridae; genus Shinisaurus; species Shinisaurus crocodilurus. Next base: position 229,492,245 of record CM037879.1, read on the forward strand.
TGGTATTTGCTATATTTGCCCATAACAGCTATTAGATTGACCTACTTTTGATGTCCCTCTATTCCAGGTGTGGGAGGTTTCATAGATTTCATAGATCATAGTGGAAGGAGCCTACCAGGCCATCGAGTCCAGCCCCCTGCTCAATGCAGGAAACTAGAGGAGGGGTCTCCCATCCAAGTAACAACCAGGCCTGACCCTGCTTAGCTTTCCATGCTCAGACATGCTGAGCCAGCGTAAGCCACAGGCCTGGCTTAGGTTGACCATGTGGTCCTCCAAATGTTGAACTCCAAGTCCCATCAGCCCTAGCCAGTATGGCTAATGGGCAGGGATAATGGGAGCTGTAGTCCAAAAACATCTGGAAGGTTACAGGTTTCCCAGCCCAGTTCTACTCTGACCATTGCCTTCTGTTTTTCCATACCATTCAGTGCTTTTTTGAACTCTGTCCTGAAATTTCCAAGAGGAATTGCGGGTGCAACCTGTGGGTTTATTTGGGCCGAGTCTTGCTTTGAGGAGAAGCCTAGCCCTCTCTACTGTACTACTATATCTGATTTTTACCCGGCCCTTCCACCATGGAGCTCAGGGGTTGGCACACCCGCACAACAGCCTTATGAGGTAGACTAGGCTGAGAGTCTGGCTTAAGGTCCCCGAGAGAGTTTCATTGCTCAGCGTCTTAGGCTGTCATCCTAATATACCCACTTACTGGGGAGTAAGCCCCATTGAATTCAGTGGAAGTTACTTCTGAGTAGATATGTCTAGGATTGCGCTGTTAAACGCATCATTGTAAAAGGTATCAGACGCGCGCCTCCCTCCCTTGATTTTCTAAGGCTGTTCCTATTCAGTGAAGGAGTAAGCAACGAATGGGGCTTACTTCTGAATGAAAATGCTTTATAGGATTGCGCGTGACCTCGGCCTGACAGCCTTGCGTCGGTGGCGGGGTAAGGAGGAGTGCGAGCCCGGGGACCAGCCCGCCTCTGCTCGGAGCTGCTCCGCCTCCTACGCGCATCAGGAAGCCGGAAGCAGACGGGGAGCTGGGCGACGAGCGGAGGAAAGTGCTCGGCGGGCCGCAGCAAGAGAGAGCTGGAGCGGGGCTTCTGCTAAGGGAAACGGGGGTCTTTCTCGCGCTCGCCGTCGGCGGACGCGGATCAGGTAAGGCGCCGTCGGCTGAGAAACCCGAGCGGGGCGAGTGGGGAAGAAGCAGCAGCAAACGTATGGCGAGGTTTCGCTTTCGATGGAAAGCCAGCGAATGACGAATATCTTTTGGAGGAGGAGGAGGAGGAGGGGAGGTGATTTGGGCAGCCTTGCAGGCCCGACGTGCGGGGAATTCCCGCCACTGCCCTGCTCCGAAGCACCAGTGTCAGCTGCCCGGAGGGAGATAGGAAGAGAGTTTCTTCCAAAATTGAGGCTGCCCGATGCACAGAGGAGAGGAGCTCCGGGTTCTTCTGTAGTTCTATGGAAAAGGGGAGTCCTGGGCAGGTGCAAGCTGCGACTCTGACGGTGCAATCATAGCTGTCTACTCAGAAGTAAGCAAGCCCCCTTGGGATCAGTGGAGCTGGCTCCCTAGGTGAGTGAAGGATTGCAGCTTAAAAGATCCAGGAGTCTATATTGTGCCTCTAGTCTAGCCTTCCCTAGTGATAGGCTCGTTTGTTCGTCTTGGACTAGCCATTAAGATTCTGTTCTATTATAAAGTAATAGTATCATAGAATCATAGAATCATAGAAAAGTAGAGTTGGAAGGGGCCTACAAGGCCATCGAGTCCAACCCCCTGCTCAATGCAGGAATCTAGGTCAAAGCATCCCTGACAGATGGCTGTCCAGCTGCACCTTGAATGCCTCCAGAGTGGGAGAGCCCACAACCTCCCTAGGTAGTTGATTCCATTGTCTTATTGCTCTGACAGTCAGGAAATTTTTCCTGATGTTTAGGTGGAATCTAGGTTCCTGTAACTTGAGCCCATTATTCCGTGTCCTGCAAACTGGGATGATCGAGAAGAGATCTTTGCCCTCCTCTGTGTGACATCCCTTCAAATACTGGAAGAGTGCGATCATATCTCCCCTCAGTCTCCTCTTCTGAAGGCTAAACATGCCCAGTTCTTTCAGTCTCTCCTCATAGGGCCTTGTTTCCAGTCCCTTTATCATCTTTGTTGCCCTCCTCTGAACCCTCTCCAGTTTGTCTACATCCTTCTGAAAGTGTGGTGCCCAGAACTGGACGCAGTACTCAAGATGAGGCCTAACCAGTGCCGAGTAAAGGGGAATTATCACTTCCCGCGATTTGGAAGCTATACTTCTGTTAATACAGCCCAAAATTGCATTTGCCTTCTTTGCAGCCACATCGCATTGCTGGCTCATATTCAGTTTGTGATCTACCACAATTCCAAGATCCTTCTCACTTGTAGTATTGTTGAGCCAAGTGTCCCCCATTCTGTAACTCTGCATTTGGTTTCCTCTCCCTAGGTGCAGCACTTGGCATTTATCCCTATTAAATTTCATTCTGTTGTTTTCGGCCCAGCGCTCCAGCCTATCGAGGTCACTTTGAATTTTGTTTCTGTCTTCCAGAGTATTAGCTGTTCCACCCAACTTTGTGTCATCTGCAAATTTGATAAGCTTTCCCCGTACCTCCTGATCCAAGTCATTAATAAAAATGTTGAAGAGCACCGGGCCCAGGACCGAGCCCTGTGGTACCCCGCTCGTTACCTCTCCCCAGTTTGAGAAGGAACCATTGATAAGCACTCTTTGAGTCCGATTCTGTAGCCAATTGTGGATCCACCTGATAGTTGTTCCATCTAGCCCCCTCTTAGCTAGCTTACTAATCAGGATATCATGAGGCACTTTGTCGAAAGCTTTGCTGAAGTCCAGATATATAATGTCCACAGCATTCCCACAGTCCACAAGGGAGGTTACCCGATCAAAAAATGAGATCAGATTAGTCTGACAGGATTTGTTCTTGACAAATCCATGCTGGCTTCTAGTAATCACTGCATTGTTTTCAAGGTGCTTGCAGACTGACTTCTTTATAATCTGCTCAAAAATCTTCCCGGGGATTGATGTCAGACTGACTGGCCTATAGTTCCCAGGTTCCTCCTTCTTGCCCTTTTTGAAGATGGGAACAACATTTGCCCTCCTCCAGTCGTCTGGCACTTCACCTGTCCTCCATGATTTCTCAAAGATAATAGACAGTGGTTCTGAGAGTTCTTCTGCCAGTTCCTTTATTACTCTAGGATGCAGCTCATCAGGCCCTGGAGATTTAAACTCGTTCAGAGTAATCAGGTGCTCCTTGACCATTTGCCTATTAATCTCAAGCTGCAATCCTGCCCCTTCAGTCTGCACTTCAGGTTTGCCAGGGGGGTCATAGACCCTCTTTTGGGAGAAGACCGAGCCGAAGTAGGAATTGAACACTTCTGCCTTTTCTTTGTCTTCTGTTATCAATTTGCCATCCTCATTGCGTAGTTGAACCACCAGTTCTTTCTTCTGTCTTTTACTGTGCATGTACTGTGCACTATACACAAGTATAGTGACTTGTGTCATAAAGTGGTTATAGAAAAAGTGGGAGAAGACTAGAGCTGCAATCCTGTGCACACTTATTTTATTTACGGTATGTATGTTTATTTATATTACATTTGGTATTATTATTATTTATTACATTTCTATCCTTGCTTTTTGCCTTCTTGCAAGGGACCCAAGGTGGCTTACAGGGTCATCTTCCTCCCCATTTTATTCTCACAACAATCCTGTGAGGTAGGTTAGGCTAAGAGTCAGTGACTGACTCAAAGTCATCCCAGTTTTCATGGCTGAGTGGGGACTAGAACCCAGATCTCCCGAGCCCCAGTCCAACATTAACCACTACTTTCTTACATCTTATCTGCAAGGACCTCAAAGCAGCATACAGTACATGTTCTTTGCCACCCCTGTGAAATAGGTTAGTCTGAGAGATATTTGGTGACCTTTGGCCAGGAATTGTAAGTTTCATGGCTGAGGGGGTTTAAACTTGGATCTCCCGAGTTCTAATCTGACACTCTCACCTTGGGTCTCCAGCCTTTTAGGCCCATAGGCATATTTGGATATTTATTTATTTTTAAGTGTCATGGGTACAGTCACAAAATGGCTGCCATGGAGCGTATAGCTAGTCACAAAATGTTGGGAGTGCCCCCACGCTTGTGTGTGTGTGTGTGAGACAGAGAAAGAGAAAAAGAGAGAAAACACACTGATAAAACAACCCCCTTTGGTCTCTGCTGCCCTCTCCCAACCAGGGCTGGTGCTACCATTAGGCCAGCTAGGCAGCTGCCTAGGGCGCAGGGCTAAAGGGGGTGCCAGAAATAGGGAGGGAGGGCTCAAGTGGGAAGGGGGGGCGCTAAATATCCTATCTTGCCTAGGGCACCAAACTGCCTTGCACCGGCCCTGCTCCCAAACCCCCACCACCACCCTGGTCGTTCCCCACTGACCTTCTCATGAAGTGGTCACCCTTTACTTCAGACAAGGACAACGAGGACCAACTCGGGTTATTGGAAAAAGGTTTATTGTGCACAATAGGTCCTGCGGACTGTGTCGCAAGCAGAACCCCGGGTGGGGCTTTTACAACCACTTTTATAGCATACATAAGTCTGGTCATTTGGCAACAGTTCTTCACATTGGTCAGCAAGCTCAAGACAAAAGGGGGTTTGCTTTAGGGGAGGGGGATTTCCTTACAAGGAGACAGGAAGATGATCTTACAATCAAGCAGTTGGTAGGTATTATCTGATCTTGGTCACGTAGGCAGGGTGAGACAGTAAAACACCTCAACCCTTTGTGAATTAACAACCGCCATTGACGGCTATTGTTAGTTATTGCCACAGTCATTACCAGCTATTGACTACATTCTTTTAGTATTAGTCATCACCCTGGCTATCTGTCTACATGCCTGGCTAGAATCTCTTGTAAGATTTTCTTTTAACTATTTCGTTTCCTTCACTCCCCCCTTTTGAAACTTCAACACCTATCTGGAGTTTCAACTTGGGGGATGGGGCGATATTTCCACATAGCCAGGACCTGGGCAGCCGCCCTTTTTCTGCTAATAGGCTCAGGCTATTTTGGATTGTCCGGACTACAATAGGGAGGACACAAGGGAGCAGGATGCAACCTATCGCGATTAGCCCGATGAGAGCTACTATCGCTTGCAACCCTGTTAACTTGGGGAACCATCTAGAGAAAGCTTTTCCTAGATCGAGCCCTTCCTAGGTCTGGACTGGATGCATATGTAAGCCATAGGATTACATTTAAGCAGAATAACAATAAACATTGGCTACAGGTTATGCGTTTATACAATATAGAAATCACATTTTGAAACTACACTTTACTACATTCTCTTCTTTTGATTCTAAGTGAATGCACACTGAGGGTCACTTTTAATTAAGGGCTGATAGGTAAGGCTGGTTCAGACTGAGCTGGAGTTGACATCAGTTTATCTCGTCCGATCCTCTGGGTGTTGTCTTTGATGGTCGTCCCGTCCGAGGTCTGAGATGATATTGATGTTCTGGCACAAATTCTTCTGTTTCAGGGGAAGAGGTTTCTAGCACGTTCCCCCGAATTGTTGGAGGCGTTATTATGTCCTCATTCTTGTTTCGGGTTTGAGGCTTTTTATGGCTGAAGTCCTTGGCACTTCACAGCGTTAAGTACACCTTCTTTCGCTGTACTTGAATATGAATCCATTCACCTGGGACAGAGTGTCCCTCCGTGCTGGGCTGGTGCTGAGCCGCCTTCACCCGTGAATGAAGAGTCTTTACACATCTCACCAGGGCCTTGCAGTAATTCTGAATTGAATGTCTCATCAACATCTCACGAGGGGTCAGGTCCCGCCACTCGACTTGGCCTGGATCTCACACACACAAGGGCCATGGAAGGTGCATCTGGCCACATCAGTCTTGTCTCTGTGCATACTTTGGCCAGCTTGTCTTCTAATATTTTAGCAAAAAGGATTCTTTCTCTCTGCCCGCTGCCGTGGCGTTAGCTCTCACACAGGGGCATGTTCTACTCACTTAGAACCATACAAACAACTATAAACACATATTGATAGGAACAATACTTAGGCATTTTAACAAAATCAAATTGTACACCACAAAAAAGGTCTTCAGGGTGACGTTGTATGCTCACCCTGTCTTTTACAGGTTTTCCAGTATTATGAGCCTGGCACACTGTACACTGGACAAAGTACTGAGTTATTGCAGATGTAAAATTAAATTCAAACTACTCTTTGTTAACAATCAAACCAATAACTAAATCTGCTTTTTTGAATGACGCTGTACATAGTCTTTTGCAGGAAAGCAACGTGCTAATTTGTGACATTGCTATAAAGAATACAGGAGAACCTGATTTGTTTTGAGTTGGAAGGGACTCACAAGGCCATCAAGCCCAACCCCCCCCCCACTCAATGCAGGAAACCAGAGGAGGGGCTCCTCATCTAAGCAATACCCAGGCTTGACTTTGCTCAGCCCTCCACACCCAGACAAGCCGAGAACCAGCATGAGCCACAGACTTTTATCTTTAGCAAGGCAAACCAAGCTTTTGAAAATTACATAAAACACAACAAGTCATTTGTACAACTTTTTGAAAACTAACTTAACAACAACAGAAGGATTGCAATTCTTTTGGTATTTTGGTGCCATTGCGTTATGCTACACTTAAATACTTATTTTACAAATGTTGCCGGCACCAAAAAGGTGTCCTCTCCCGGCAAAGTGATTCGGGCCTCAGTGTGTATGCCCTGCCCAATAAACACACTGATTTGGAGAAGGGAAACCAACTTTATTTAAGGCCTTAAATAGGCTCTAGGAGTCTGTGACTCAAATCAAGAGCCCTCTTTTAAGTTCTTCTTGGATCTTTTATACAGCATGGAATCAGATGCAGGTTTGCATCACATACAGTCATTTTACCTACAGTTGCGTAGAAAAACATTTTTATCATGACTTTTTTCACATACATTTAACAACTTCCTTTGCCCTTCTTTGGTACATACATTTCTTTTTGTTCCTTGTTTATCAGTTTAATTTTATCTTGTCCTGTTCTTTGGAAAGTACAGTGCTTCAGTCTGATGCTAGCACACACACCCTACTTTTCCCGCCTTTCTCTGTCTCTTTACTTACTGCATACACACACACATTTTATTTTGCTTTTCCCTTATTAGTGCCCTCTGTACACACTTTGCCAATTCTCCGGCCTCTTCCCCCTCCCATTTACTGCAGCCTTGACCAAGGCTGCCTGCAACTTTACTTTTCTCTCTTTTACATTTCAATTCAGATTTTTTTTTTGCAACTTTAGCAAGCAGTTTCACAGAACAGCAAGAAAGCAAGAAACAATTTTACAGAAAGCAGAAAACAAGAATGCAAGATTCTCTAGTCAGGCCTAGCTAAACATTAGAACAGGAGTACAAATTCACATGGTTCCCAACACAAACGTGCTCTGTTAGCTTGCTATAAAAGCTACTAGACAAGCATACATTTTGCAACTAAACTGTTCAAATTTACCAAAGCTGCCCTGTTGGTTTGCCTTTGGCAAAAACTAACTAAGCATACATTTTAAAAAAGACAATAGAGGGTAAAATTTCAGGAAAGCCCATTTCAAAACTGGGCACTAAAACGTACGAAAACTGAGTTAGTAGTTTAGATTTATTTTTGATAGCTGCACTTCTTTTATTGCTTGTAAATAATCATGCTCCCCTTCCCCTTGCTTACCCTTTCCTTCTGCTGGGAGCAGCAGCAAGGTGGCAAGGTTTTAAGTGACACAGCATTTTACATTTTTTCTGGATTTTTCTCTTTACAACAACCCTTTGAGGTAGGTACAGCTGAGAGTCTGTGACTGACTCAAAGTTACCTAATTTTTTCCCCTTCAAAATCTCTACTTTTTATCACATTTTCTACAACTTTTTTTTGCCTGCATACCTTGGGCAGAGAGGGTTTTATTTTTTATTTTTTTATGCCCTTCTTGCTTGCAATTTTAATGTTTTTTTTTGCATCTGCCTTTGTCCAACCTTTCTCTTTGCCTAGTCTTTCTCTTTCTTTTTATCTCCCCCCCTTTGAGAATGTTTTACAAATGGATATCACTAAAGCCTCATTTTGCTGGGCCCTCAGGATCTACCCCTCTAAACAAGTGGATTTGTTGTTTTCACCGGTACAGAAATTGTGCTGGAGATTCTGCTGACAACTGCAAGCATTCTTTAAATGTTTTTCAATTGCTTGAGTTCTTAAAGCATTATTTACCATTTACGAGTATGAAGCACTTTTTGTCTGGTGAACTTACTTTGGAAGGCTTAAGGTAGCCCTTTTGAAATCTCACTTCTGTCTAAACATACCAATCATCCAATTGTCCTTGGAATTTGTTCTCTAGGGCCACCAGAAGGTCTCTCAGGTTTCATTTTTCTTAGGACCCATTTTGGGCCAAGTACTTCTCCCTCTGCATGGCCATTCCTCAGTACAAAGAGTTTGCCACTATGTCTTTGACAAAGTCTTTCTTCTAGGTAAAGAGGCAAATTCTTGGAGTACTATTGCTAAAGGTGCCCCTTTTGGAGCATTTTGGTTCCCACCTATGATGTACTGTGGCACAGAATTCTACCTTTTGAGCTCACTCTGTGTGTGTGTGTAGTGCTTTGGTTTAATTCACAAACAGGCACACAACATTCACATGTCACTGGATCATGGGAGGGGGGGTTCAATCAGGCCCACTTGCTTTTGAAACTCTGCCGCAACAGAGATCAGAGCGTCTTGACCTGATTTAGTCCCAGATCTTGTTCAGCGACTTATATGCATTCATCAGCAGGGAGGTTTGGAAAGAAGGGGGGGGTCCCTGTCTGTTGATTCTGGTGGGACTCGAACCCACAATCCCCAGCTTCAACAGCTTATGAATTCTAATAAGCGAAGGAGAGCGAGATGGGCCTGTCTGTCTTTCAACAGCTTATGAATCTAATTCATGCACACAGACATTTTCACACGCACATGTATACTACCCTTATTGAAGGTTTCCCTCTTTTCTAAACCTTAAACCTTTCAACATCAATAACAATAACACACTGCAATAATCAAGAGCCAGAAGAAAATGAAGAGGTATTTCAATTCATTTCTGCCCATTTCCTTGGAGAACTGTTTGATTTTGCTAGCAGCTATAACAAATATACCGTATATATATATTTCTTTTCATTTTGGGACTTCTCGCCTCTAGTTCAGATCTGAGGAAGTATGTGCTTTGGTTAGGAGCGCACACTCTTCCTTTTCACTAAACACAGGACTGGTGGAGACTCCAAAAGGCACCAAAACTTTGCGTATGCTCAGGAACTCTTTGCACAAAAAGCTCACAAACATTTTTGTTGTTGTATTTCTTTAACACAACACAGGGTTCTTTGAGTACTTCTTGCCATTCCTAGATCTTGTGTTTGACTTCTAATCTATTAGGAATGTGATTTGCTAGTCTGTGCTTTTCTTTCCTAGGCAACTGGGCGAGCAGGCAGAGGTTTTACTTTAAAGGGACAGCTGCACTCACTTATTTATTTTTTTTCTTTTTCTTTTTCTGCCTTTCTTTTGGTCTGGCGCGTTCCTCTTTTCTGGGCCAGGGCAGGGTCTCTTTCCAGGCAATCATTATGTGTGCTGCCCCCATCTTGCACTCCTTTTTAACCATGGGGTGGGTTTGTGCTGGCCACCCCACTCCCATGGATGGCCACTCTCTACCTTGCACAGGGTCTGGAGAGTTTGGCGTTTAAGTTTTTCGCCCGTAGTCTCTCCCAAACCCTGCTTTGAAATTCTTTTCCATGCATTGAAGCTGTGTCCTTGGGACGCTGCTTCCCTCCCACCCCATTCTCTTAATTCTAAGACCAACAACAAGAACAGAAACAGAAGGGTGGGGTACGGACAGGAGAGTAAGGGGTCTCTCCTGTTAGACGTTAAGGGATTTCACACATACGCTCCGCTGACCCGTGGCCCCGGACGTTCCACGGTCACCTACGGGAACTGCAGCGGCATTCACACTTCACCACACATACCAATACATTCCCTCCCGAGATCTCTTATATTCCTTTACCAAAAGGGAAAGAACCAGTTCAGCCTCTTTCAGCTGCCTCGTAGGCCCAATCCTTTATTCCTTTACCCAAAAGGGAAAAAAACCAGTTCAGCCTTTTTCAGCTGCCTCGTAGGTCCAATCCCCGGAGGATGGCCAAATCCTCCTCCCCTTGTTCCTATTCTCTCCTGTAGGAACCCTAGAGTATACTCGCCTGTTCCACCAGTCCGGCCCCCTTGGTCCTAGTTCCGCACCGAGTTTTGTTGGTTCTTGGAGTCACCGTCCGACCCCTGCCCCGTCAGGCCCCCTGTTCGGATTCCCTCACAGCCAAGTGCTGTGATGCGCGCTGGGAGCTCCGCAAGGCCTCTCCTTAGGGGGCAGAGGTGGGCTGTGCCCCAAGCAAGCCGCAAAGCTTCCTTGCTGTCCTGCCGCGGTCGCCATTTGAAGTGGTCACCCTTTACCTCAGACAAGGACAACGAGGACCAACTCGGGTTATTGGAAAAAGGTTTATTGTGCACAATAGGTCCTGCGGACTGTGTCGCAAGCAGAACCCCGGGTGGGGCTTTTACAACCACTTTTATAGTATACATAAGTCTGGTCATTTGGCAACAGTTCTTCACATTGGTCAGCAAGCTCAAGACAAAAGGGGGTTTGCTTTAGGGGAGGGGGATTTCCTTACAAGGAGGCAGGAAGATGATCTTACAATCAAGCAGCTGGTAGGTATTATCTGATCTTGGTCACGTAGGCAGGGTGAGACAGTAAAACACCTCAACCCTTTGTGAATTAACAACCGCCATTGACTGGCTATTGTTAGTTATTGCCACAGTCATTACCAGCTATTGACTACATTCCAGCTATTGACTACATTCTTTTAGTATTAGTCATCACCCTGGCTATCTGTCTACATGCCTGGCTAGAATCTCTTGTAAGATTTTCTTTTAACTATTTCGTTTCCTTCACTCACCCACCCCAGTTGTTCCCTGCTGGAAGAGGAGGAGGTATGCCCCCACTGCTTCCTTCCCCAAGCTTACCAGGTGGTGGAGTTGGGGGAGTCACTTTTTATTTTCTTTTTTTGTGGTGGGCTGGCAGGTGCGCTGCAAAGTGAGGTGCCACCAGCTTCACCTTCCTTCGCAGTCTTCATTTCCTAAGTTTTTTTTTAAGTGAACCTGGCTGCCCCAGTTTAAAATATAATAATGGTAGAGGGAGGGGGACTTACAGGCACTGAGGGAAGTGTCCACGGGCACTGTGGTACCCAGGGGTGCTGCATTGGGGAAGGCAACACTGACCACTACACCGCACTGGCTCTTACTTGGCGTAAGTCTAATTGAAGTCAGTGGGGCTTGCTTTTGAGTAGGTCTGCATAGGATCGCACTATATGGATTGTAACGGACTTTGCAAAGTAGCAATGGTACAGTGGTGAGTAGTCTATTGTCATTGAGTAGTCTAGTCTTAACATTTCTGCCTGTGGAAATTCATACTTCAACCTTTTTAGCAGTTGACCATTAGCAGCAGCTGCGTTGAAAAAGGAAGGGTATCTTAACTAACCTCTCATATGGCCACTATTTCAAATTGGGTGGAAGTGTGTGAACTCTTGTTTTACTTGTTCGATATGTATGCATGAGGAACTCTTTTTTTTCCTTTTGCAAATCTGCAAGCTTCATCCAGGAAGGAAGGATGCAGTGTTGAGGCCCACCTGCTTCCGGGGCCAGGGTTGTATATATAGCTTTAGTGTTGGAAAATCTGTGGCCACACATTCACAGAGACAGGGAGGTATCAGCCAAGGTGCCGCTTTTCTGTTGCTCCTCTTCAGCCCTCCCCACATTAGGGACTGGGCAGGCTATGTTACCCCATTCTCCTCTATTCAAGAGAGAGCTTATTTGAGTCTTCAACCCCCCCCCCCCCCGCTCATGTCATAGAGGCATTTACAAGCTACAAGAAAATTAACGAAAACCCCTTTGCTCCTACAGCCCCCTTTGCTCCTACAGCCTCCCGGTGATTTAAAAATTCTCTCTTAGAAAGAGGGGAAGTAAGAGCACCACACAGTGCTGGGGCCAGTTCCATTTAGTAATCCTCTGCTTCTCCCCATGGGGTTCGCAGCCACCCCAAGTGCCTGAGTGGCTCTGCTCCCTCCATGGCAGAGGAAATCATAATATCAGTCAGGACTGTTTTCAGAGCCACACCACTGGAGGGAGTCCAGCTCCATGGCCGCATAAAGCCTTATAAAAGCTATAAAAATACCCAAATAAAGGGTAACTGGAACTAATTATACAGAGTTTGTAATGAGCAGTGGGCATGGGTGTTAGTCTCTTTGGGCTTATAAAATATTTGAAAATGTCTTTACATCTCTTAGTATGCTGAAGGTGCTGGGCACTGCTGTATGAAGGCAGAATTTAAAGATGACAATGACACACAAATAAATGCTAAATACGAAGGCTCTCTCCTTTGTGCTTTGAAGTTGCCAAGCAGAGTGTCGTCAAGGGAATCCAGGCAGCTTACCCATTTTACTGTTCTAAAGAGATTTTAATTTCTTAGTGAGCTGGCAGTCCAATTATGAGCCTTTAGATTGGGGTTGCCCTACACAAATCACTCTTGAGAACCCACATTTTTATTTTTACCAACTTAAGATGGCTGCATTACTATGTTAAGTGTGAGAAAGCATTTTTGTTATCTTTTTTAATGCTGTGTTTTCCTTTTAATAGATTCTTTGTTAAGCCCTCTTTTCTCTCTGCAAACCGTAATGCATGCTCTCTTCTGTCACTTCACTACTACAGGTTTCTGTGAAACTCCTCTCCTCTCCCCATTGCCTCCCATCTCTTCTCTGGCTTTACCACTATGCCTGCACCCTCATCTCTGTTTCCCTACCTCCAGGTCTCTCTTGCAGCATTCCCTTCTCGCACTCATCTGTTGCTCCTTTCTTTCTGCTTCCCTTCCCTACAATCACCAACTGTATCTCAACTCCCCCCCCCCCCACAGGTTTCTCTGCACCTCTTTCTCTGCTTCACCTTCTTCCCCCCCCAACTATATTTTTATTGAAACACTTTTCATTTTACAAATAAAAAAGAGCTATGCCCTTTTTCCTTACTGCACAAGTCTGTGCACCCCTTCTGTATTCTCAGCTTTTCTTCAGTTTCTATTTTTGCTGTTGCCCCTCCCCCCACCCCAACTGAATTTACCAGTTACTGCCCTCAAGATATTCAGACACAGGTGGGCCATAAGGCATGACTGACAGAATAGTCGCAGCAAGCAAAAACTGTTGCTGATTCCATCATGTGCCTCTTAACCCAGGGAGAGGAAGTAATGCAGGGATTCTTATTCCCTTTCCTATTTTTGATAGGCTTGGACAAGGCTCAAGTGTTTGTGCAGAGACATGGGAAAGGGCTGCAGGTAAGGGCGATTCAAATAGGGATGAGGTCATGACTGGACAGCAGTGCTTTCATTGTGAGGCCTCCTGGACATGATTAATTTCCCCTTTAATTGTTAGGTTTTGGATACTGGATATCTGGCATCCATTTCAAATCATTATTTTACCATGACATAGGGAAGTAAATTTGCATACCCTGACTGTGACTTTCCAGAGCCTGTCCTTATAATAACCAAAGTATTCTGTGAACATGCCCCATAGATATAGAATTTGCCCTCCACTGTATAAGGGCTTGCTGACTAGGGGATGAATAATTTAAGCATTCTGGAGATAGATGAGGAAAGTTCTAACAGGAACATCTTGTGTGTGTGTGTGTGTGTGTGTGAGAGAGAGAGAGAGAGAGAGAGAGAGAGAGAGAGAGATCCAGGCTTCAGATGTTTTTCAGCTGTAGCATCCATGATCCTTTTTGGCACACAGCATTAATATTTTAAAAAAGAAAACAATGAAAGCAAAATTAATCTCTGAATTGCTTGTTCCCTCTGAATAGATCCAACAAAATGGCATAAAATTCAACACACATGAGCAAACGAAGTAGCAGACTTTGATCATTGAATCCAGATTAAGTTAGTTGCATTGAAATTCCATTGTGAAAAGCTAGTCATGATTAATTTAAGTAATATTGATTTCAGTGGGAACTAGGCATGATGGGGCTATCAATGCCTACTAGTCATAATGAACTGGTTTGCATGACACAACAGCCCACCATGGATTAATTTACCCACAGGGGCAGTCATGTTGTGCTTTTTGCATGGTGCCTGTGTTGCTGTGGCTTGTATTGTGCAAATCCAGGTAGCGGGGATTGCTTGATGGTTAGACAACCCTCAAATAACCCTAAAACAAGCCATAGATTATTTAAGGGTTGTGTAACCCTCAAATAGCCCCTGCCACCTGGGTTCACATGACACAGCAAGCCAGGTGCCGACAGGAGCCTGGTATGACATGACAACCCCCATGGGTAAATTAACCCATGGTGGGCTGTTGTGTCATGGGAATATATAGTCAGTGAATATATATGACCTCCAGCATCAGAGGCAGTATGCGTCTGTATGCCACTTGCTGGGAACATGAGTGGGTTGGTGCTGTTGCGCTCAAGTCCTGTTTATGGGCTTCCCATGAACATTTGGTTGACCACTGTGCAAACAAAATGTTGGATGAGTTAGGCCCTTTGGTCTCTTCTGATGTGATTAACTTAGTCTGGATCCAACGCTGGACTATTTTTCATTTTTCATATCTAGCTTGTAAAGTGCAGAAAGACACAAATAATGTCTCCAGTCAGTGTAATAAGGGGTGCTTCTGAGGAATGTGCTGTATGCATGCTGTTGCTTAAAGCAGAAGGAGCAAGAAACTATGTTTCTCATTGTAGGAATAACAGGCATGCAAATGTGGAAGTCTGAAGCTGCAGTACTGAGCATGCTTGCTTGGAAAGGACTTCCATTGAAACCAGTGTATCTTGCTTTTGAATAGATGTTTTTAGAACTGGGCTGTAGAAATCTGTCTGACCTGAGTGTAGCAAGCAGGTGAGGGTGCTTAGTGCACCGGTCAGTCATTTCAAAGGGCAGGTTAGAGCCCTTCTTGTTGGAGGGTCTACACAACATCCTACTCCTACCTTGTATCCTCCAGATGTGTTGCACTCAGGGTGGATAAAAATCATATATTTTTATATGATATATTTTTTAAAAGAATAAAAAAATGTTTTTTTAACATTTAAATTGGATTTTTTAAACATCTTTATTATTAACATACTTTTGTTTTGTTTTTAAAAGCCCTACATGATTATATTTTTAATTTAAAATGTGTTATAGTTCAAACAGCAATATATAGGTATGAGAAACAGCAGATCTGATCAGCCCCATTTTCCAACTCTGAAATTATTCCAATCCTGGAAGTTTTCTTTTTTTCTCCCAACATGATACAATGTTGGAAATTCTTAGAAGCCCTATTAAAATCTCCAGGATTGCTTTCAATAGTTTCCTTGAGTGATGCTGATTCCTTTAGAGTGGCAACCCTAGCAATTGTCCCTCTGCAACTTTGTGTAGACAAAGTCAAGCCTTTAACTCTCTCTCTGGAAGAGCACTTTTAGACACTGAAAATGTAAATGAATAGAGGATTATTGGAGGCGGAGTCAATCTGGGCAAGGAGAAGAAGTCTGGAAATAAATGCAAGAAGGGAGGGGCAGGCAATAAAAATGAAAGGGAAACAATATGAGCAGAATACCTGACAGTCTATTTAATTTGGGGGGGGGGGTTAAAATAAAAAAAATCATTTTAAAATCAACTTGATTTCAAAATATTTGGAAAAAGCTTAAATGTTTAACTAAATTTTCAAAAAAATTAAACCCCCCATATATTTGTTAAATATTATATCTTTATTGTTGAAGAAACAAAAATCCTAATACAGTGTTGTTTTAGTTAAATAAAATAGTCTCAGTGTCTGTCTAGAGTTGGTGTCCATTGTCCTAATAGAGTAAGGTAAGAAAATCCTCCGAATATTGATGATTAAGCTGTTCAACTGGAGATTGTTCACCTTCCAGTGCCTTCACAAATATCTGTTTCAGTGAACTTTGGTAACTCGGAGTTGTGTGAAATATGTATTAGCTTATAGTAAGGAAGAGTGCACTTTTTTTGCCGGGGGGAGGGGGTTTACATGATTAAATCAGGTCTTTCTGAGTAGTGATTTAAATCGTGATTTAAATCAAATCCACCCGGGTTGGACTGCAATTCCCATTCTTCTCGGCCAGCATAGCCAATGGTAGTTGTAGTCTAACACATCTGGAGAGCACCAGGTTGGGGGAGGCTGGTCAATAAGCATCTCAGCCTGCTTCTGGGTAACTTCCAAATAGTAATAGGTTCACTGCTCTTGGCATACATGGACTGAAACAAGCAGAAAGCAGGATAGGAGGGTTAAAGAGAAAAGTTCAAGTGCTGACATGGAAGACTCATTGTAAATATATCTGAGAAAATGAGAAGCAGGGGGGAGAGTATCAAAAAAGAGTTGATTTGAATGTAGCCTTGTTTTGAATTTTACTCTACCATTTGATATTGACTGGGTTCGCATGACACAACAACCCACCATGGCGTGTTCTCCACAAGATGGCTTAATTTTCGCAAACAAGCCACCCTGAGAACCCATGGCTTGTTGTAGGGTTGTTCATATTCATGGTGGGTTGTCGTGTCATCCAAACCCAGAAGAGCAATATTTGCATGAGTTGCCAGGATCGGCCACAGAGCCGCTTGGCAAGAACGGCAAAAAAGCCTGTGCTGCCTCCAGCCTCTCTAGCCAGTGACTGCACCTCCACCGAGGCCCAAAGAGCACTTTGGAGGGACTGTCACTCATTCGCCACCTTCAGAAGTTATGATGGATGAGTAGAAGTTGGGGGCCATGTCAGTGGATGCGATCCTGCCTCCATGTGTTACAGTATTTTTATCCCTCTCAACCAAAAAAGGCTGTCAGAGCAGCTTACTTGCAGTCAGTAAAACAAGACAGCCCCTGACCAGGGGTTTACAATATAAGACACAAGGAAAAGGGGTTGGGAGGGGAAGAGGAAAAATAGGGCTTAATTATACATGCATGTGGAGGAGAAAGGATTTGTACATAGTTTCAGGGGTCTTGCTGCTTAGTTAGATGTTTTCTTACATCTTTACAATCTGATATGTATAAAACTTAAGCTTTTTATCTCTTCAGTCTTAAATAAAACAAATTTTACTCCTATCTCCAGTGATAAGTTCAAGCTACAGTTATTCAGTGTCTGTGATTTCCAATAAATGAATGAAAAAGAGTTTCAGAAATCAATCTAGTTGAGCTTACTGGGGTACTTCTTTTGGGTCCCAAATAAAAAGAGAAAAGTTTGTATTCTGTCATATTCACTTTGGCAACTTAGTCCAAGAAAAGCTGTTTCTTTTTTCAGCTCAAATAAAAATTGCCTAATTGGGAGCAATCATGCAGAGCACATCAAATTATCTCTGGCTTCTCTCGGACATACTCGGACAAGGAGCTACTGCAAATGTTTTCCGTGGGCGGCACAAGGTTTGTATAGAAACAGAAATCTTAGCTGTCAGCTTTTGCATCATCTCAAAATAGGCGCTCTCTGGTCTCCTTGTAAAATTATCTAGAATGTAGGGTTTCACCCCTTGCATTTTAAGAAATAAATGTACAGTGTATGGTGTAAACTGTCAGATATAGAGTAGAGGTGGCTTAGTCTTAATTACAACTTTCGCCAAATGTAGATGCTTGGCTTATGAAAGATAAAAATAAGATTTATCTTACTGTAGAAGATCTGCAAACCTAACTTATCGAAAATAATTGAAATTACGTTACTACTCTCTCCCCCCCACCCCACTTGTTTACCGTTAGTAATTATCTTGGTTATTCACATTGAAACCTTTACAGAACTTCATTCCCTGTTTCTTCCCCCCCACCCCAAAAATTACCCCGAGTAACAATAAAAAGATCATATACCGGTACACATATTTTTAAAAGGTCTGTGTTCCTTCATTATCAGCTATGTAAAAACAAAGTCCCCCCTCTTATTATTTTTACAGCACAATCCTATACATCACGGATGCGGAACCTCCGGCCCGTGGGCCTAATCCAGCCCATGGAGCTTCCCCATCTAACCTGTGGAGACTTGGGCTCCTTCCGTGGGCCCCGCCCACTCCTCTCCACAGGCCTTGCTCCCTGGCCTGGAGGCTGCCAGGGGCTTGGAGAGAGGAATCCCTTTGTTATTCCCAGTCACAGATTGAAGATAACAAGGGGACTTCCCTTAGTGTGCTCCTGCAAGTGCCAGCCCAGTGCAATTTGCAGGAAAGGTGAAGGATCAATGAAGCTGGTTACCTCGCTGAAGCATGAATTAGAAGAGCTCCAGCCAGTGCTTTGGCTGGCGACCTGATGTCATGGGGCAGGGCTCTGTCCCCTGATGTCATCTGGTCCTTGCAGGGTGTGGGGGGAATCTAGCTTCCAGAGGGAATATGGTTCCCCCACCTCTGCTATACATGTTTACTCAGAGGTAAGTCCCACTGTATTCAGTCTGACTTACTCCAAGGTGTATAGTATTGCAGCTTAAAACATAAAGGAACAAGCATTATTATTCCAAAGCTGGTTGTGTGAAATGCTTCTGTTTTTCAAAATGCTCTCAATACTTGTTTTATAGAAAACCGGAGATCTGTATGCTGTCAAAGTATTTAATAACTTCAGCTTCCTTCGTCCTGTGGATGTTCAGATGAGAGAGTTTGAAGTGTTAAAGAAACTGAATCACAAGAACATTGTCAAATTATTTGCCATAGAAGAAGAGGTAAATATTATCTGTTGTGCCGGTAGCTTATGAGGATTCTTTTATGATGTTTTGCATTTTGTGTAGCAAGGATATATTCTTTTTCTTAATTATGTGGTGAAGTTCACAGCTGTGTTTGGACGTAACCATGGTTTAGTGTTATGAGAACAAGCCTAGTTTACTCCTGTGCATTGCACACCCCTCTCCCCTTTCCTCCTCTGGTACGGCTATGAGGAGGAAATTGGAAGCTTCCACTTAGGTTTTAGATTAACCACAGTTTAGGGTGCAATCCTATGCATGTTTAGACAGAACAAGTCCTATAACTTGCAGCATTTCCTAGCCAGCATGGCATGCTGGGGCATGCTGGGAGCTGTAGAACTTGTTTCTGTCTAAACATGCGTAGGATTGCACCCTTAGTGTATCTTCGGAATCCTGAACTGTGGACAATCTTAGCTATGGTTTGTGAAAACAAGCCAACTTCATTAAGCTATGTATTGAAGTTGTCTTGTTTCCATTAGCCATAGTTTGTTTGGGTTCAGACAACACTGCAAGCTGTACTTAATCTAAAACAGAACTGAAAGTTTCTGAACTCCTCCCTGTGGTCACATGCAAGGGGGAGAGGGGAGTGTGGAAGCGTGAGGGGAGGCTAGGCTTGGCTTAGTCGTGTAATGCTAAACTATGGTTTTACATTACTTCTGAGCCATCCCAGTGTGACTTCTGATATGTTCAGTGCAAATGTATAAATGTGACATAGAATGGTTGAATTATGTATACAATTATGAAATGTTGATTACTTGGTTTTTAGTCATAACCTTTTTCTTTTTTTGAGAGAGAGGTTGCTCTTTATGACTGCCAGAGGAAAAGTTGTTTTCAGTTCAAATAATGAAACAGACACAAATTACTCTTTCCTTGAAGTTTTTGTTCTCAAATTGGCTCATCAATCCTACACATAGTTTCTTTGAAAGTAACTGCCTTCAATTTCAGCAAAACTTCCAGGTAGTGTGTATAGTGTCACTTGCTCCCTAAGGGAATTGAGAGAAAAAACCCCAAGTTTATTCTGCTTCATAGCAGTTTTCCCTTTCCTACCTATTCGATTTGGAAGATGATAACCTCAAACTGGCCAGGTATCTTCTCTTCAATTTTTGTAGCTCAAGATAATTTTATTTGATCTTTGAAATCCACTCGAAAAGGATTTACATGAACATCCTTTGAATATTTCTTCTTAAGTAACAGTGGTCTACAAATCTTTTTGGCAATGAAGAAATCAACTTCTCTATATTCCTGACATTGTGACTTGTTTCATGTAGCTTGCAAATCTTTTATTTTTCTTTTCTAGACAGCCTCTAGACATAAAGTCCTTGTTATGGAATTTTGTCCATGTGGCAGTTTATATACAGTTTTAGAAGAGCCGTCTAATGCCTACGGGTTGCCAGAAGCAGAATTCTTAATTGTGTTGAGAGATGTCGGTATGTGGAAGTTATTTCCTTATGTATTTTAATGTTTAGGGCAGTAATTCCTAACCTTGGGTCCCTAGATGATGATGGACTGCAACTCTCATCATCCCCAGCCAGCATGCCTGAGGTTGGGAACTACTGGCCAGTGTTTGGTTTTGTGTGTTATGGTGCTGTATTCAAATCACTCAGAGTGGCCGGATGTCTGGCCAGATGGGCGAGTCATAAATAAAATAAATAAATAAATAAATACTTAACCTAATCAGAATTTGTTTGTATCATAGAGAATCATGGCTTTGTGTGGTTTCATTTAACTCTGGCTGCAATACATTTACCTACACCAAGCCATACTGCAGTACTTGACTTCTAACAGCAAAAGCCTGTCACTTCCCTGTGTTTATACCATGGGGCAAGTAAGCAACAAATATACATTCCTGCAGTGTCTAGAAGCATTTTTGCCTAGCTGAGGCTGGTATGCCAATTGCATCCCTTCTTAGGGAAAGCAGGCCTGGTCATGATGATACGTACCTCAGTTACATCATGATTGGACTACTGTTGTGTGCTCAACATAGAGCTGCCTTTACAGAGTGTTCAGAAACTTCAGCTGGCTCAAAATATGGCAGCTATAGCATTGACCGAAGCCAGTTATCAGGATCTTGTGAATCCATTGTTGCAACAGCTTTGTTGGCTGCCGATCTGGTTCTGGGTCCAATACAAGGTGCATTCAAAGTCCTAACCAGCTTAGGACCAGACTACCTTAAAGACTGCCTCTGTCCATGTGAACCTGCCCGTGCCTTAAGATCTACCGGGGAGGCTCTCCTGTGGGTCTGGGCAACAGAGGTGCATCTGGCTGGGACAAGGGGAGAGCCTGCTCAGTGGTCGCACTCAAATTTGGAATTTGCTGCCTTTGAGGGTCATAGATTCATAGGTTTCATAGATCTTAGAGTTAGAAGGGGCCTACAAGGCCATCGAGTCCAAGTCCTTGATGGTTTCCCCCCACCTTGTGATGGCCTTTCTGTTATGGCAGGCGTTTAACCTTCTGGGCTGCTGCTGCTGTTTTTTCAGCTTTTGTAAAATTTTATTGGCTTTTTCCCTGCTGTGTCTGTTCCCCGTTTTTATTCTATTTTTAATCAGTGCTACTATGTTGTAGGTTTTTTTAGTGTAGGTTTTGAAGAAGAATGTAAGCTGCCTTGAGTGTCTCTCTTGAAACAGAAAGTGTGGGGTGTAGACTACCCAAACAACTGAATACTTGCTCTTTTTAAGGTGGAGCGAAGTAGAGGAATGGGTTCCTACTCTTCCCCTCCGCTCCCCAGCCCACTTCCCCTGCCATCCTGGCCACTGGGAGCTCGCAGCCTGCTTGGTCTCTTGCTGCTCTTCACACATCTAAGTTGTGAATCTGGACGTTTTTCTCATACCACTGCCTGCCTTGTCCCTCTAATGTTGGGAGAACTCGGCAGCACCCAGAAACAGACCACCCTCCTCACTCCCTTCAGCTCCACACTGCCACCTGTTCCAGCAGGATTTAGTGCAGTAAGCAGGCTTGCACATGCCTGACTATAAATTACTTCTGAGTAGGCATGCATAGGATTGCATTGTAAATACTGTTGTTCCCTTGCCACTAGTGTTTTCTGAGTACTTGTTCATGTAAATTCCCTTCTATGTATTCCAGTCTTTATATGGCTGTTGCCAGTAATTACATTATCAGGATCCTGGAGCTCTATCAGCAGTGTTATACCTTAATATGACATCTTTCTAAATAAATTTATTTTCTGCTTTTTCTTTTTTTAAATTAAGTTTCTTTGGAATACACTGGATTACCATACTGTACCACAGTTTCCCCCAACCTGGTCCTCTCCAGATGCTTTGGAATACAACTCCCATCAGCATGGTCAATGGTCATGAATGTTGGGAGTTGTAGTCTAAAACATCTGAAGGGCATCAGGTTGGAGAAGGCTGCTTTACCCCAATACTCCGTCATCAGAGCAATACTTAGAAGAAATTATGCTTATCTGCACCTATCCCTTGACATGGCAAGAAATTCAGATCTGTCCACTACGGTGAACCGCATTGCAAACTTGTGTTCTAACTTTGGCCATAATCAGTTGTTTATTCCTTCTTGGCACTCACCGATAGAATAAAAATAAAGTAATTGAAAATGGCCCTGTTCTTCTGTAATTGTAACAGTTTACTCTGCCTCTTTTCAAATATATGTACATTTTAATGAAGATATGTATTTATCTTCATTTGATCTTTTATGTTTAAGTCGCTGGCATGAACCATCTTCGAGAGAATGGAATAGTCCATCGTGACATCAAACCAGGCAATATAATGCGTGTTATAGGTGAAGATGGCCAATCTGTTTATAAATTGACAGATTTTGGAGCGGCTAGAGAACTGGAGGATGATGAACAGTTTGTCTCCCTTTATGGTACAGAAGAATATTTGGTAAACCCATTCATTTTATTTCTTCTTTTCCTTATTTGTGGGACTTTTTGATACTTGGAGAAATTATCTTGGCAACAGCTTGCATGGCTACTAGCAGAACCCTAGTTATCAATTCCTTGCCCAGCAACATCTTGTGATAAGATATTGCAAGTGTTAAGGTGAGCCAGTACAAAAATGAGCGCGAATCTGTTTTTAATTTTATTTTTATTTATGCTATTTAGCAATATTTATATGAGCCGCCCAATAACAGTGTTCTCTGGGCTGCTCATATATGAAAAATATTGAAATACAGTAATAAAATAGGGTAACCAAAATCAACAAATTACAGCATAAAATTTTTTGTTGGCAGAGGAAAAAATAAAACCAAATGATACAGCATCAATTAAAAAGAAATCACAAGAGAAAAAAACTGTTAAAATTCACAGTTTTGAGATCACCATTTAAAAAGGCTTGGGAGAATAAAAAATGTCTTCAAATGACCATAAAGATGGTTCCAGGTGAGCCTCTCTAGGAAGTCATTTCACAACTGGGGTGCCACCACTGAAAAGACCATTTTGCTAGTAGCCAGCTACCTCGCTTCACATGGCAGGGACATCCAGGGAAGGGCCTCTGAAGAGAAATTAAAGGTTCAGGTAGGTATATATGGCCATGTTTTGTGTTATGTGTATGTTTTCCCCCCTCCAGTCCGTGGTAACTGCCTCTAGTAGAAAGTGCATGGTTTGACTTGTTCCTATGAGCAGATATTATTAGGGTTGCCCTCTACCACAAACCACTTCTGCAATGGTTTTTGAGATGTAAAGCCAAGAGTTCCTGCTTGTGGCAAAGAAGTCAATTTTCATGATCTTGTTTGGTTGGCTTATTTAAACTGTATTCTACCGGTAAAGCATTCTTGCGGAAGAAAATATGAATTCTTCAAGCCTGTATAACTTCATCAATGTATTCTAAGGTAATTTCACCCTTTATTGAAAGTAATGTATAGAAAGTTAGGGCATATGGTACTTTGCACCATTTGTTCATAAAACAATTCTTACTGCTTTCCTTTCCCCCACCCTCTAGCACCCTGATATGTATGAACGAGCGGTATTGAGGAAAGAGCATCAAAAGAAGTACGGTGCAACAGTTGATCTGTGGAGCATAGGGGTGACGTTTTACCATGCTGCAACTGGAAGTTTACCCTTTCGACCTTTTGAAGGGCCTCGCAGAAACAAGGAAGTGATGTAGGTCATTTTAGAGGAAATACTCTATCCACAAATTGTTCTAGCATATAAAAATAACTAAATCAAGAGTTGAGGAAACAATATATAGAATCTAAAGGGGGGTGGGTTGTGATTCAAATATACTTTTGAATGGTACCTAATATCATGTTGCATATACTGCCGTTTCCACATTCTTTTCCCACTATAATAAATTTTATTATATTATTAAAGATTGGAAAATATTTTCACAAACATGTAGAATTGATGTTTTCTAATTGTGTTCAGGGCAGATTTGATTTGGTATATTTACCAAAGCAATGAAAACTCTGTTTGGTGTCTGAAATATTAAAACATTGACAATGGGTTGGATCGCGCTAAGGATGTGCTGACGCTGGGAAGCCTGGCTTGTTTGAGCTTGACGGACTTCCTGCCCACTTCCGATCCAATGATGGGAAGCAGGCTGAGTTCGGGGCATTTCCGCGGACTTCCATCTCTAAGATGGGCCACGGTTTGTGCATTTTTTAAAAAAACCACTAAGGAAATTTGTGCAACATTTTCTGGAAATCAGCACCCGAAAAGCACATGGATCTAGTGCGATTTGCGTAAAATCAGCTGATCACACTAGATCCACTTGCTTTTCGGTGCTGATTTGCGAAACATACAAAATATTGTGATTTATGCAAATTGCATACAGTTACGCAAATTGCGCCATTTGCACAAATTCCTTAGCGTTTTTTTTTAAAGCACAAACTGGCCTGTCTTAGAGGCAGAAGCCTGCGAGCTGGCTCAACTTGCATCATAGCGAGTTGGCGCCAGCACAGGGTTGGCGAACTGGAATCTGGGGGGCCGAATCCTGAAAATCCCATCGATTTTCTCCTACTTATCAGATTCCGCACACATCCCTGGTTTGCAAGATCAAGCAACCCACCATGGCTTATAGCACAAGTGGGCAGCCATTTTGAATATTCAAGCTGTGGCTTGTTGTGTCATCCAAACCTGGAGACCATGGATTATGTGACGGTCAAACAACACTAAAACAGGCCATGGGTTCTGCGAGGGTTGTTTAATCCTCACATAACCCACAGTCCTCTGGTTCAGACAACATGACAAGCCGTGGCTGCAGCTTGAACATCCAGGATGGCACCCACAGGTGCTGCAGCTCATCGTAGCTTAAATAAGCCACGAGCTGCAGCAATCATGATCACTGATCACTGTGTAGGAAATACCTGCTTTCCAAAGAGAGTATAACTTTTTTGGCAATTCTTTGCAATGATGACAAGGCAAATTTATTGGGTTGGATCCAGAAATATGGGAGTGGAGGAAATTCTGGCAGTGGCACTGTTGTGCAGATGGTTGCAGAACAGGTAGCAGAAGGCTTTGCATAGCATGGACTTGTTGAGTTGTGCAAGCGATTGAGCAATGCTAACCCAAGCTTACTTCTGGATTTCAGTTCTCTTTTCTCACAAAAGGATCTTGTGCTAATTTGGGGGGGGGGGAGACTTTCCTGTCGTGGAAGGTCACTTCTGGATCCAACCCATAAATCACTGCTTCTGGATGGAAACTGCCAAAATGTGTTTTATATGGCAACATTTCACAGGGCAAGCATGATAGTTGAAAGTCCTGAGCACATGCAGCATCTTCATTCCAGCATGTGTGTCCTTTAGTTTGAGACAGAATATGATACAACAGTAACAGTGTTTATAAAATGGTTTGCTTTAACAAGTTGAACAGAAAATCAATGAGTTGGATCCAGAGTTCCTATGAGCAGAATTCCACTCACCAGATGTTCCCACTGGATAAACATGGCGGGTGGAGTTAATTTTCACCTATTTTTCTTTACTTCTGCAACCCTCTGTGCCCATGTACCCATTGAAAAGCTGTTCCAGAGCATTGTGTGTGTGTTGGGTGAGGTTCATAGATTTTCATAGATCATAGAGTTGGAAGGAGCCTACAAGGCTATCGAGTCCAACCCCCTGCTCAATGCAGGAAACTAGAGGAGGTGTCTGGGGCTCTAGAGCAGTGTGGGAAGTGACATAGGGGCTGCAGGAGGAATCAATGAAAATCGCAATCCCCTACTCCAGTGGGCACCTCCGCTGTATCTCACTCCCTTCTGTGAAATGAAGGAGCACTTAGGATCCACTCCAGTATAAGCATTATTACTGATGTATCATATTTCAAACTAAAGTAGTTTTGCCACTAAGTCATAGTATAAAGGTATAAAATTATAACTGGAAAGCCTTCTGGTGCAATATTCTGTATAGGACTTCCTTTAATATATGTACGTATTTCACATTTTGGTGAAATCTGCTGAAAATGAATTGTATATTTTTCAAGAAATAAGCTTTCTTCATTCACAATTTTTAATGATTTCATACTGTTTATTTTACCGAGATACTATAATTTATTTATTTTATTTAAAGTTACTTTTAGGCCACCTTTAAGGATGGAACCCTATAATTCTGGACCCAGTAACCGTAGTATCTTGTAACTTAACTATTGATAATTGCTTCTAAGAGAGTTTAATATCCCATGGTTCTGAAGACCTACTCTAATGCATATTTAAATATTGATTTGGCTGGAATTAAGTTCTTTATACAACATAAGACATTACATATTCTTGAGAACAGTAGTTCTCTATTTCAACACTGGTAAGCCTACTAGAAAGCTGCATATTAACAAAATGTGGCTCTTTCCCTGGACAGCATTCTGGTCAAAGGTTTCAGGGAAGTCATATTAACATTACAAAGCTTTTTTATTTATTTATTTATTTATTTTGTGCCCCCACCTTTCTAACAAAAAAATGGCACTCAAGGTGGCTATTAGAGGTTTTACTGAGTCTTGTATTTTCAGTTGACTTACTTGCCTTTATCTCAAAGGTACAAAATTATTACTGGAAAGCCATCTGGTGCAATTTCTGGAGTACAAAAAGCAGAAAATGGCCCCATTGAATGGAGTCGTGATATGCCTGTTTCCTGCAGCCTTTCTAAGTAAGCTCTGTCAAAGTTTTGACTTGTTTAAATAACTTGATTCTGAGTGAGTGTTATCCCTCTACTTTCCTTAGTTGGAGGTTAACAAGGAACAATCATTTTTAGCTGCATTTGTGTTTAGTATTGGGGATCTGTTTTGTGCTTATAGAAGGTTTCTTTTGCCCATTCATACTTTTAATATTAAATTATCCAGAAATATACAAGGTTGTTTCTTAGTAGAGTGGTATGACCAATTTTTGAATATTATTGCTCAGACTAATCTGTGTAGGTGAAACATTGGTGGAAAAGAGGAATATGCTGGCTTCTAATATTACCCAGTCCCTCTTGGGTGTTGCTGCTAGAATGTCAGGAAGAAGAATTTCTGAATGGGAACCCAGGGTTTTTTTTTAATGTGGGATTTTTCTACACATTGGCCATGTTCACACACAATGAACATGTGTGTGCTAGAATTCTGGAGAACCCTATTGTTCATGAGCAGCATGCTTTTACGCAATTGCTCCCCCTTGGCTTCCCCCACCAAGATGAGTGGTTAAAGTAACCAGAAACTCAATCAGTGACAAATTAGTGTTGTGTCTGAACCAGGACCCCTGCCTTGTTGCTCCTAAACAAGCCAGAAATCAGAAACCATCTACAAACCCTGGTTTCAGTTTCTGGCTTGATAGAGGAGCAGTAAACCAGGAATCTTGGTTCAGATGTAATGCTAAGCTTTTGCTTCCTCATTAGTTGCTGGTTACATTCTTTGCCCTTGCTGGCAGGAGGAGCTATGTGGGAGGGATTGGGCACCATGCACTAGCATGCTGCTTGTGATTAATAAGCCAGGATTCTCCAGTATTTTAGCTTATATTTGATTGTTCCCTGTTAACCTCCAATTGTGAACATGGCAATTATGCTTCAATTGACGATAATATATCATTAACAGGGTATAGCTGAATTTGAAGCATATTTAGGCCTGATCTATATATGGTCGACACGAACCATAGTTTGTTGCCTTGATCCTGGGTAAGTTCTCAAACAGTGAAACCATGGTTCAGCTTGTGAAGCTAAGGTCTACCTTTGGAGAGTGTCTATAGGGAGACAAGCAGAGAGGTTGGAGAATTGGGAAACTACCTAACTCTGGATTGCATGGTACAGCATAGTACAATACTTAATCAACAGAAACTATAGATTACAGCTCATTTCAAACCATAGTTGCACATCCTGGCTTGCAGTCCATATTTGACCATGGTTTAGGTGTTCAGATGCAACGCTTATCCAGGAAAGCAAACCATGGTATCCACATAGAGTTACTATTTGTGGATACCACAAATTACTATTACTTGAAGTAGTCCCATGAATTTCAGTAGAACTTACTTTCAAGTACGGTAAGCACTCTTAGGTTTGCAACCAAAGAATTATAGGCTGTGTTCACACCCACACCCACTACAGGATTTCCTTTCTTTTTGCCTTCTTTAGGGTATCAGCACATGTTCTGCAATATATAACTCTCCTGGAGTTTCTAAACTACTGTGGGAAATTCCAGCAATCATATAAAATGCAGTGGAGAGTACTTTGTTGCATTACTCGGGCAAGAGCATTTCTTACACTAATTTTGTTGCAAAAAGTAGCAATGTCTGTGTCTAGCATTCATCTCTGTGTCACTGCCAACAGCTGTCCTGGCGCTAGGAAAAGACAGCCTCAGTACCCTTCCACTATGCAAAGATGCAAGGTAATCAGATTCCCTTCTCCCAGCAAGTGGTGAGGAAATATCTGGCTAGGTAACCATGTCTGCTCTCCACGGAGGGTATGTGTAACCATTGATGAGTTCACTTTCTGACTGAAAGATAGCCCAAATATCTTTATGCTGTTGGTAGTGCTGCTACACATAAAAATTAGTATATTCAGGTTTGGGCTGAGGGAGAAGAAACAATGTCATACTTACTCAAATGTAATATATATTTATTTTTCCATGTAACTTTTAGGGGCCTGCAGGTACTACTTACACCTGTCCTTGCAAATATTCTTGAAGCCGATCAAGAGAAATGCTGGGGATTTGATCAGTTTTTTGCAGAGACAAGTGATATACTCCACCGAATAATTATTCATGTCTTCTCTTTGCAACAAATGACGGCACACAAAATTTATATTCACAACCATAATAAGTAAGTGTTTCTGTAGTTTCACATCTTTATTATTACCTGACCAAGGATCTAGGTGCCTATGAACAGAATATTTATTTTATCTGTTTGAAGTATTTTTATCTCGCTTCTCTGCCAAAAAAAGGCTCCCAAAGCGGCTTTCATATAATCAATTAAACAAGACAGTCCCTGCCCACAGGTTTAAAATTAAAAAAAAGGCATGCCACACAAGGAAAGAAGAATGGGGAGGGAAGAGGAAAAAATATATTTTAGCAGGGCTGGTAGAATGGCCCTGCTCTCCCTCTCATTTCCCTCTGTACAGTCTTCTGGAATGGCTGCTGGTGGGAGGAGGAGCCTTCATGAGGGAGGTCATGAAGGGTAGCTTTCCTCAATGCTGTCTTTTTCTTTCTGTGATCACTTGATATTTTACTGCATTAGGAGTCATTTCCTAAATGTGTAGTGTTTTGTTTTGTTTTTAACAGTGCTGCTGCATTTCATGACTTGGTCTACAAACAGACAAAAATACCACCACACAATCAAGAACTGATATATGAAGGCCGGCGTTTAGTACTAGAGCCTAACAGATTGGCACAAGCTTTCCCAAGAACCACTGAAGACAGTCCCATAATTGTAGTAAGCAGGGAGGCTGTAAACATCGTGGGATTGCTCTATGAAGAAAGTATGGCAGAGTCGCTTCTATTTCCCCCCTTAAATCTTAAGTGTTAAAAATATATGTATTTAAGATGACATTTGGTTTCTAACTTCTTCAAACTTTATAGTATAATGCTAACTTCCTCAAGCTGCGTAGCAATTTTTTGTAAAAAATGATATTGAACTTCTATTACATTCTCATGTTAACTATCAACCTACAAAACATGGTGGTGGTTTTTCAGATATTAACCCCTTCTCATCTGACCACCAAATAAGTGATCCCCCCCCGCCCCTCTGTAACCCTAGGTTTGCTGTAACCCTAGGGTTTATGTGCAATTATGTAACCCTGTGCAATTATGGTTTATGCAGGTCCTGTGAAATAAGTCGTGCTTTTAAATAGATGTCATTTGGGAGTGGGGGCATACCGTTCACAGCCTTTTAGATGTGTACATTTTCAAATATTAGACTCTTTTTGGAGTGCATACTTGACTCAAAGTTTTACTTTAAAAATAGTGTTCTATTCATAACTAAAAATTGATTGGGAAGGAGAATTTTATTTTATTTTTTAAAAAAATTTAAACCATCTGTTTTTATTCCATTCTTTCTAACTTCATAGCAGAGGACGATAAAAACTGGTCTGGAAGAGGCATGCCCCTTCTTTCATTGTGGTGTGCCTGGTCTTTTCTCCTTACCCTATGCTAGTCTGTCTTTGATCCTCCACATACTACTTGCTCAGAACCACAGGTCAAAGCCCAAGAGCATCCCTTACAGCAGCTGGGGGGCGGGAGGAGGGGGAGATCTCATTCACTGCAGCAAAAGGCAGCCACGGAATTTTAGTGAGGGCTTGCAGGCAAGGAACTTGCCACTTGCCTGCCCTCAGCTGGCCACATGAAATGAGAGGAGGAATCCAAGCTGTGCAGGTGCCACGGAAGGATCCACAGGAAGGTGTTGATTTCAGGAGGTGGAAAGCTGCAGCTGCCCTTTGTAAACCTACTCCATGGCTGTGGCGATGGTCCACATATCCATCTCAATGCTACGTGCCCAGTTTTCCACGTCCCCAATCTCCTTCAGAGTCTGATTGAAGTTCTCCACCATACTGATTCACTGGCCTGTCTGCTTGGCAGACTGAGCAGCCTGGATTTGCAGCGTCTTCAGCTTGTGGTCGAGCTTTCTCTGGTTGACATAGGCCTGTGCCAGTGCGCCACCCCTACATTCAAGTGGTCAATCAGGGCTTCTGTTAAGCAAGTGGCTGCAGCAATGGCCTCTCGCTGCCACCTTTCTTGCAGCTCTTTCCTCTTGCTCTGCTTCGCCTGGTGCTCCCTCAGCAGCCGGGAGAGCATGACTAGTCTTGAGGCAGCTGCAAAGCTTGGGACAGACGATTCCTTCAGGAGAATTTTAGATTGAAAGTTATTTTATAAATAGCTATTGATTAG
Organism: Shinisaurus crocodilurus; assembly: GCA_021292165.1. Lineage (NCBI taxonomy): Eukaryota > Metazoa > Chordata > Lepidosauria > Squamata > Shinisauridae > Shinisaurus > Shinisaurus crocodilurus. Next base: position 229,523,210 of record CM037879.1, read on the forward strand.
CTTGCCTTCTTATTTCTACTTAGGAATTTTTTAAGTCCATGTTTAACTCTGAAGGGTGTTGGTGCAGTTTGCTGTTGTGAAATGTCCATTTGTTTCATTTAAGGTAGAACTTGGATGTGTGATTTAAACTGAAATCCTGTACCCACATAGATGGGAGTAACCTCCATTGAACTCAGTGGGGCTGATTTCTGAGTAGACATGTATAGGATTTCACTGATAGGCTGTATCCTATACATGTTTACCTGAGAGGAAGTTCTACTGAACTCAGTAGAACTTACTTCTGAATAGGCACACAAAGGATTGTGTTTCAGGTTCTGTGCATTAGAGATCCTTTCAAAATTATATTTCTGGCTTCTTTGAGATGGTTTCGTTTTTAACAGAGAACAGTTATTTCAACAGCACTGCAAGTTTTATTACTTATTATGGAAGTAAAATAAAAATATTCTTCCATTCTATCTTCTATCCAGTTCACAAAAAGATCCCATGAAATTGCCTCTCAACCTATAAAACTCTTTTAATTTAATGTACATTCTTGAAAATGATGCCTTTAATACCTTCTCTATGTATATTTCCTGAGATCTTATCAAATGTTCATTGACTTTTTATCTTTTTATTTTTGGCTCCTTGAGATGAAGGGATTGGTTTATTTTATTATATTATACTTTATTTTAATTTGTCATTATATTCTGAATTTGGATTAAAAAAATTAAAAAAAAAATCTGTTCCAGTTCTGCTTCCTAAGGTCCATCAGCGTTATGATTTGGATACTGATGCAAGCATGGCTAAAGTGAGTATCTAATCATAACTGTGTAATAGGGCTATTATCTAGAAGTAAAATGCACATGTGGTATTTGCCCAGTTTGCATGTCACAATAAGCAGGATAAAATGGAGAGGAGGAGGACCATGTAAGCCGCCTTGAGTTCCTTGCAAGAGGAAAAAAGGCAGGATATAAATGTAATAATAAATAAATAATAAAATAAACATGGCAGTGTGCTCATGCATGTAATGGTTAAACCGCAGACCTTCCATCTGTGGTTTGGTTAGGAATATGTGAAAACCGGGAACTTTGCCTTGTCTCTCTTCCAATAAGCCAGAGAAATAACCCAACAAAAAACCATGGGTCAAACGTCAATGTGTTGTGCTCAGCAGCTAGGGTTTGCATTCCTTGCCTCCTGTGTTAATGCTTGTCCCAGCCATATAATGCAACATCTTCAGTGTATGTCTGGTCCTTTTTGCCCCACAGATAGTTGGGAGCCCACATTGTAAAACTCTGATCTAAAGTTTAGAAAACGCAGTTCTTTAATTCTGTCTTGGTGACAGGTGTATTGGCCAGTATTCCCACCTACCTCAACAAATTACCTTTTCATATATTTTTTTGTCTTAATCTAAAATGTTCATCTTCTGTTACTAAAGGCTTTATTGCTATTTGCTTGTAGCAAATTGTAATGTATGGTACTGATGCCTTTTACTTATCTTTCAGGCAGTGACGGGGGTTGTATGTTACGCCTGTAGAGTCGCCCATGCTTTACTGCTTTACCAAGAACTGATGCGAAAGGGAATCAAATGGCTAATGTGAGTGGTGCCATTATTTGAATCTTGCTGAATGTCATTTCTCAGGCATCTGTACTGACCCTGAATAATCAAAGTGTCAGTTGGAAAGCCCTAAAGATCAATTTACCCCATACATACCATATCCATCCAGTTATAGACAAACCTATGTAATAATTGGATGATATCACTTCATGGTGTTTACAATGTATAGTTTTCCTATTCAGTGAAGGAAACTACAGAACCAAATATCTTTTAATCATGGGTTAGATCCAAATTTAGTCATTCTTGGAATAGACCAGGGGTGGTGAATGTAAGAGGATGCCTTATGCTGAGTCAGATCATGGTTCCATCTAGCCCAGTATTGTCGACACTGACTAGCAGCAACTCCCCAGAGTTTCAGGCAGGAGTTTTTGTAGCCCTACCTTGAGATACCAGGGATTTAACTTGGGAACTTCTGCATACAAAGCATCTGCTCTGCCACTGAGTTATGGCCCCTATACTGGCTACAGCTGATAGGAGTTGTAGGCCAAAACATCTGGAGAGCTACAAGTTGCCCACTCCTGCAATAGACCTGTTGAAATCCATGAAGCTTAAGTTCGTCATGACTTAAGTTAGTCATGACAAACTTAAGTCCTATTGATTTCAGTGGGTCTTCTCTAGGTATGGTTAAATCTGGATACAACCCAATGTAATCAAATCCCATCTAAGCTTACAATGCTTGTATGTTGGATGGTGCAATCCTAAGCATGTTTTCTCAGTAAAAGTAAGTCCTTCTAAGTTCAAGGGGACACACACCCTATTAAAAGTGCTTAGGATTGCAGCCTTAATTCGCTTGTTTTAGAACTATTACCTTTTCAGGAACAAGTTAATGGTTTTTACACCTCAGTAATGGTTTGAACAATTCATGCTCATTTTGAGTAAGCTGGTGAGAATTGCTATAAGTACAGTAATACCTTGGATTGCAAGTAACTTGGTTTGAGAGCGTTTTGCAAGACAAGCAAATTTTTAAATATTTATTTAAATTTTTTTGACTTGATATACAAGCGACGTCTTGCGATACAAGTACTGTAGTACGGCTTAAATTAAAAATCTCTGTACAAATTTTTTTGGGGGGGATTTCGTTTTGATATGAGAGTGTTTCGGATTACAAGCACGTTTCCGGAACGAATTATGCTCTCAATCCAAGGCATGACTGTATGCCAGTTTTTGCCTAAGATCATAGAAAACTTTCAAGAAGTTTTCCGCTACAGTGTGCACATAGTATACGATAAACATTTTTAAAATATGTTTACTAATTTTTTGGTGTACTTTCTAGCGAAATTATTAAGGAAGATTACAGTGAAACATTTCACAAAAAGACAGAGGTTGTTATCAAACTGGAATTTTGCAACAGAAATATAGAAAAAGCTGGGAAAATGTAAGTATAAGTGCTCTTTTTAGAATAAATTCTGTACTGTGGGAACGTCTTGTGTTTTTCAAGTCAATGGCAGCTGTAGTTTTAAAAATAAAATTTCACTGGTTAAGGTTAATTAAATGATTGTTTAATGAACATTGTAAACAGCAGCTTGGATGTAGTACTCCAGAAAAATCAGGAGATGTGAATTCTGCTCTTTAAATAAGGGGATATTATTGCTGTTCATTGTGGTGATGTTTGGCAGTTGAAACCACAGGCCTTGATACCATAGTATTTGGCACTATACTAAAGCCAAGCAAATCTCTACCCAAAGCTTGTACAGTTTGTGCATAGTTATGATGAGGCAAACTACTGCAGTATCCTCTGCTTGGCAAATCTGTCTTGCTCTGCTGTTGACTGCAGCCCAGTTAACCTGAGGTAGCTCTGTTGGATGGCATTTTTGAATGCAAAATGGTAGTGGAGAAGGATTTTTTTGGTTTTGTCATAACCATGGTGACATAATCCCTTCGAAAAAAGCTATAACCGGTCAGCTTCAGTGCGAGCTGAGCATCACTTGTCCTTGAGTCATCTTACTTGCTATTCTTTATTTCTTGGATCCTTTGTAAACTAGGGAGACCTAAGAAGCAGCAGAGCAGGTCACATAGGAGAAATCATAGCAGTAACCAAGGTTAATCAGCTATTCTAAAATGTTCCATATTTGGAAGTAGCCTTCAACACAACTGGGAGTATTTCCTCAGATTTTTAGTATTTGGTTGGAACCAAGCATCCCTAGGGGAGGACTGTCTTCCTGAGCCCTTATAGCAGGGGTGCACAAACGGTTTGCCCTGAAGGCCATATGCCATGTTGGATCGGGTACAGCACGCACATACATGTGTGCACACACACGAATACACGCACAGTGATCCTGATACAGATTGCACTTTCCTTGCTGATAGCAGCAGTGGAGAAAGATTGATCTGTATCAAGATTACTGGGAGAGGGAATTAGGTAGTGGTGGGGTGATTCAGGGCACACATGGGGGGGGCTGCAGTTAAGGCGGGGGGGGCAAGTTGTATGCCACTGCCTTCCAGGGTTCACAAATGCACTGTAGATAATAGTAACTGTCCAGTGAGATCCTGAATAATATTTTTATTCTGAGTTTTAATTACTCAAGAACAACACCATTTTTTAAAAAATCACAGTAAAAAGAACTGTAGGCCATTATTAGTTTACTTTGTGTTTGCCTTGTTTTCTTGTGAACAGATATCAAAATTTGCTGCAAATCAATCTGGCACCATCAGAAGTGGATGAAATCTCAGACATACACTCAAAGCTGTTACGGGTAAATGCCTTAATGTTAAAACATAGTAGTATTCAAAATAAAGGCCTTTCTTCCAAATTGTAAATGTACTTAGTGTTTTCCTGTAAAATAAAATCCATTATCTTTTTACCAGGTTTAAGCCTGTTCATTTCACATGGAATTTTTCCTATATGGATATATATAGAGAGGGGGGGGATGGGATGGCCCCCATTCCTGGGTTGTTTGCTGTGGCGTCCAAACCTGGAACTCTGGGTTGTTGAGGAAGAAACAACCTGGAGTTTTAACCCAATAACAGACCGTGAGTTAAAACTCTAGGTTTGTTTCTCCTTCGTCCAAACCTGAATCTCTGGGTTGTTACCATAGCAAACAAACCAAGAATAGGGTGTTCCTCAGTTGTTTAGCAAAGCAGAACTGGGCAAGTGGTCCGAAGGCAGCACGTTCACTCACTCCGGACCGCTTGCAACAACCCATGGTTAAGAAACTATGGGTTGTTCAATCGTCTAAACGGGGTCTTAATGTTGCAGGTTTCTGGTAAATTCTGTACAGAATGTCCCATTTTCAGCTTTTTCTTTTAATCAGGATTTCTTGGTATACATGTTCCAAATTTCAGCTTTGTATAAGTTGTAAAAGTGCCATAACATATTTGATATTCCATTTTTTGTTGTTCAATAATTTATAGTGAAACTGGTTGTCATTTTTTATGTGTAAAGCTGAATTTGTTGCGTTCATGCAGCTTTCTAGTTCACGGGGAACAATAGAGACCAGTCTTCAGGATATCAAAAACAAACTCTCTCCTAGTGGCCTTCTATCTGATGGCTGGACCAATCAGGAAGGCACCCACCCAAAAGACAGAAAGTAAGTGACATTTCATGTTGAGTGCTTATTGTGCTTGTGAAGAGAAAGCCATAGCCCACACACACACACACACACACACACACACACGTATATGCACACATACCGCAAGATAGCATCAGACACCCAAGAATCACAATAAGAGTCATTAACATGCCCCCTGGCAAGTCCCTGGTCTGGCAGCCGAAGGAGCTGTGGAATATTCATTCCCAGGTGTTGGATAGAAGAAAGGAACAGCCAAAGACTCCTAGGTGCCGGGCAAACAAGAAAAACCAGTCGTGCCAGGAGGGGGCACGACAAGAAGGAGGGGGCCCAACAGAGGGTATAAAGCCCAGGGTCAGTGGCGGGAAAAGTGTTGTTGGTCGTGAGGCAGCAAGCTGCAAGGTCCATGGCTCAGGCCAAACCACCTTCAACCCTGGGGGAGCTCCCAGTGAACAACACTAACATAGAACAGCCCTTTTGGAGTTAAGCAGCTTTCTAGGAACAAGGCATTTCCAGGTACGACTGTCTGTATTGCTTTTGCGGCTCGCTACCAGCTCAATTGTAAGTGTGTGCTTAGCGTGGTGCTTTGTATATGTTCTGTTACGCTCCATTAAACTCTGTTTACCCATAACAGTGTAGTAGCATCCATTCAAAACTCGGTCCCCTCGCTTTGCCTGCGTTATAATTGGTCGCGGCTTCTGCCAGAGAGCTGCATACCGCTGATAAGAGGGCTACCCGAGTCCGGGTTAACCCCTGAGTGGCCGAACCCGCCAAGAAGGACAGTTGCAGTCTTTCTCCACAGTGCTTTTATTAAAGTTCATATATCCTGGCATGTATTGATGTTTATATATTTACTTTTTCCCTTCTAGCCCAGAAAGGTTACAAGTACTACTGAATTCTATAACAGAAATTTATTATCAGTTCAAAAAAGACAAAGCAGAACGAAGTAAGTATTTAAATCTATTTCTGGATTAGCTTCAAATTACCATGAAGAAAGCACTGTTAAATCTCTGTGTGTTTGAATCGATCGGCATGGCTTATAAAAGCAACTACGGTAGTTTGTGTTTTTCAAATAGTGAGTTGAGAGAAAGCAGTTAAGAACATAGGAAGAGCCATGCTGGATCAGACTACGGGTCCATCTAGTCTAGCATTCTGTTCACACAGTGGTCAGCCAGCTGCCCACAGGATCCCATAAGCAGGACATGAGTGCAACAACACCCTCCCGTCTATGTTCCCCAGCAGCTGGTGTACATAGGCATATTGCCTGTGATACTGGAAGGAGTATGTTTTATAGCATGAGAAATATCAAACCATGACTTTGTTATCCAATTTCATTTCTTTTATTTTCCTTTAGGACTTCCTTATAATGAAGAACAAATTCACAAATTTGACAAGTAAGTATTTTTAAAAATTATAAATGTTTTCTTACTGCTATCCACAGTTCTGATCTTTCTCTGTTTCAAATCTCTTGCAATGCAAGTGGGGTACATAAGTTTCAAGGGTTTTTGTGCAGCTCGGGTCAAGGGAATCTTTCTTTAGGAAAGGTCTCATTATTGCCTCATTTAAGCAAGGGGGGGAACTTCTGCAAAAAGGCATTAATCACTTCCCTTAGCTATAGCATCAGACCCTAGTTTGCCGATTTAATCAGCTAATAAGGGCAAAGGTCAACACTACACAGGTGGTGGCCCTCACCTCTCCCAGTACCCTGTCCACATCCTCGAGATGTACAAGCTGAAAATAATCCAACACATGAATTGTTCAAGAAGAATTGTGAATAGACAGACCCACTAGGCTAAACAGCCCTTTGAAGCCATCCCCCCACCTTCTGCCTGGGCTGACATGAGCTGGAAGGGCTGGGGATGAAGTGGTAGATCCACCTTGTTACTCCCCACCAGCCCCATTCAGGATTGCTCTGTCTGGGCCTTACCACATCCTTCCATCTTCCATGTGTTCCTGTGGGATTCTTGGGACAGGGAGGGCAGGATGGCCATGTGACCACTAGCTTTTATTTGAGTTCCGCTGCCCGCTTCAGTTTTCAACTTTGATAGGCTGCCTACCTCTTTTATTCTTGTTTTACTTATATTTTTTTTAAAAAAATATTTAACTTTATTTCAAACAATATATATAAAACAATTTTTTAAAAAAACATACATATAACTAATGAAGTGCACCCATCCCCACAGGGCCAAGAAATAATTTCTATCATAATAATCCATTATTATTCAACATTCCAAAAATACATCATATCTGGACATGGCTTTACTCCCTTTTCCCTCTACTAAAACATAATCTAGGAATAGTCCCCAAATATCCTTAAAGTTATTTTTCTTTAATTGTCCCTTTTGATACTACAAGTTAATTTATCATTTAAGGCAATATCCCACACCTCCTTATACCAATCAATAATTGAAAACTCATGTTGAACTTTCCATTTCCTTGCTATCATTAATCTCCCCGCGGTTAACAAATTTACAATTACAGTAATGCCTTGGATTGCAAGTAACTTGGTTTGAGAGCGTTTTGCAAGACAAGCAAATTTTTAAATATATATATATATATATATATATATATATATTTACTTGATATACAAGCGACGTCTTGCAATACAAGTACTGTAGTACGGCTTAAATTAAAAATCTCTGTACAAATTTTTTTGGGGGGATTTCGTTTTGATATAAGAGTGTTTTGGATTACGAGCACGTTTCCGGAACAAATTATGCTCTCAATCCAAGGCATGACTGTAGTTCCTTTATATCTTGAGAACAAACAAGTTTCTCCGTTATTGATAACAACGCTAATTTGGACAGACCTCCAAATTAATACCAATAATTTCTGAAATGTCTACAAATTTCCCCCCCCAGAAATCCAGTGCACTTTTACAACTCCACCACATACTACCACCACATACCACCACAGTACCAAGTTCCTGGCATCCTCTCAACACAATGGATAACAATTGCTATCTATTTTATTTAATCTTACTGGAGTCAGGTACCATCTCCAAATAAGTTTATAGAAATTCTTTTTTATCCTTACTGACACATTTCTTAATATACATCTGCCCCAAATATTTTCCATCCTTCATTCGAAATCTCCTCCTTGAATTCCATATCCCATACTGTTTTAAGATTATCTTTTTGCTCTTCAATTTTTTGAATTATTTTATAAATCTCCTTTGTTATACCTCTTGATGAGATATTCCCTTCTACAAGTTCTCTAGACACAACTTTTTTTTCAAATCCAGTAAGTTTACTTATATCTCCATCCTTTTTATCAGCCACCGTGACAGTAGAGATATGACTCTACTTCACAAAAAGTGAAACCTTCTTTTAACGGGGGAGCTGGAAACTTCCCCTTAGCTTTTTTAAACTTTTCTTTCTTTCCCGTGTTTTTGTTGGTGGTTCTTTTTTTTTGTTTGTTTTTTGCCTTGCTTGTTTTGCTATCAACTGCAATATCGGGATGGGTAAAAAACACTCCAGAACCAGGGCCAGCCCAGCTACTCACCAACAGTCAAAGGCTCCCAAGCAGCCAAGGATTGACGAAATGCTTACTACCAAAGGAACTGTGAGTAACTTGAGTCCTGTTCCCATTTCGAATGGCTTCTCGGTTCTGGACCCAGAGATCCTGACATCTCTCCTTCCTGGGACAGAAGACTGTCATGATGATATATCCTTGGAGCCAAATGAGCCTCTGTCAATGAACTCCCTATCCTTTAGCAAAGAAAACCTTGCCCACGTTTACCGGGAGTCTCCACTAGAATTTGTCGCCAATCAATGCTTGCTGACTGCACAGATAGTTATAGCTATTTTTGGGCATCTAATGAAAATCGATAATCGGCTCACTCAGCTTAGGCAATCCTTTGATACCTTCTTACAGAAACATTTGGCTGATCTCCCCAGCCCAACAAATTTGCCTGACACCCCTGTACAAGGGAGGAAAAAGGAACTTAAAACTGATAGCGACATCTATGGGAAGAGGCTGGTGCAACCTCCAAGGGCACAGGTAGAGGAGATCACTCTCGAACTCTCCAAGCAACCCAAGTCATGCTACATATAGCAGAAAATAAGTTAAATCAGGGTCGGTGGGGGTCATGTGGGGCAGTAGCTCGCTCTTTTAGCTTATTGTTACGATCCCACCCTTCTACACTCCAAATATTCCCAATCAGAGTTTTTTGCAACCTAACACTTCCTCCCCTGATTATAAGAAATCTTGAACCAGCTGTGGACTTGCAAAACCCCATTATCTCTGAGACCTTGGGAGTTAAAATACCGTGCTTATCCTCCACCTCCCCCAGGCAACTTCTATGTAAACACCCACCACTGAAACCTGCAATGGAGACCTGTGAAGATAATGTGGAGAATCAAATCATTAACTCTTCCGGATCTTTCTCTAAGACTGAACAGGCTGATTTTGTTGCCAGGCTGGACCTCCTAAAGGAAATGCTTACAATCGTTCGCTCCTCTGCAGAACATTTACTTACACTGATACCCACAAGTGAGAACTGTCAGGAGGAGGAAAACAGCAGGACAGCAGACTATGTGATTTCACCACTGCTGCAAAAAGAGGGGGATAGGACCCCCACAACCATCTGCCACAGCGATGATGTCAGACCACTTACTAACAAACTCTCCTCCCTGAAGAGGTCTGCTATGCAGGAACACTCAAATGAACAAGCACAGGATGGTTTGCTGCTGGAAAATGAGGACCCTCTCCCCCAACTCACAGACTTCATGCATAACCACCTAGCCGTTTCACTTACATCCAACTTAGCATCGATTGACAGATGCCAAGATTATGAAATAGATCTACGCACTGTATGCAGTGTATCTCTCCACTCTGATTCCCAGCGCTGAATAACCCTAGCCCAAGAAATACAAGAAGCCTTCTATAAAGAAAGCACTGCACAAGCCGATGGGAATCATGTGGAACCTATAAAATATCAGGCACGCCTATTCCAGTATAATAATACGAATTCACTGATAAAGGAAGGGGCGCCAACAGTGATGTCTACTGATTGACAACTATATGCAGACTACAGTCTATCATTGATATAGAACATTGCAGGTTGGGGTGCCAAAAGCATGGATATGGCATTTGTTGAGTTCATTACTAAATTTGATATCCTGTTCATGCAGGAGACTTGGATGCTGGGAGATTTTCATGTAGATGGCTACCACTCACATATAAACAGTGCTCTACCTAGCCAGAGAGGAGGGACACTCAGAGGGGGCCTGGGCCTGTTTATTTCAACTAAATTGCAGGCCAAGGCTATTTTATTACCTTACCACAAGGAGTAGATTTTAGCAGTGGTACTAAGCTTTCAACATTGTATGCTGCTATGCATTAATATATATTTACCCCCTCAGCGCCTCCATTTCCAAATTAAACAACTCTTGTTAGAATTGGAACACTATGTAGAGCACTGTTTGGATCTGTACATTTTCGCCCATGTTATTATGGGGGAAGACCTAAATGCTCGAATGGGATCAAATGATAAGGCCTTATTTACACATTTCCATCAGTGACCTCCAAATTTAGAAGCCATTTCACCTCTACTAGCTAGGGCCTCAGTGGATAACAGGTGTAATTTTGCAGATTTATGTCTGGCACAGATGGCATACAGACAAAACTTATTTATTTTGAATGGTGCTATTCAGGATGATCATCTTGGCCAATACTCCTTTTGGTCTGGGCAAACGTTATCAACAATAGATTATATTATGATTTCATGCAGTTTGACCACTATAATTTCACACTTTAAAATTATAGCCAGACCTGAAAGTGACCATCTACCTTTATTATTCACCTGTAGCCTCCCTACCGGTCCTTTGAAAGTAGTAGGTGGGCGGCTTCCTGATCTTTTGATGGCAAATGGTCCTCGAAGGATTAAATGGAATGGCCAAGTGAGTGAGGCAGTATCAAAATGGTACAATTCACCTGACTGCAAATATCTAACTAGAGCAATATCCGAGAGATGTATGGCTCCAGATTTGAAGCCCCAAGAGATAATGCCATTATATGAAATACTCATTCATAAACTTCAAGGGTTTGTCGTAAAGACGAATTCTAACTCACTCCCAATTGGCCACCCTTCTAAGAAATGGTTCGACCATGATTGTAAAGCTGCAAAAAAAAAGTATTAATGGACTCTTATAAACATTATAAAATGAATCCCTCAGTTAGCACAAGCCAAACTATGATAAAAACCAAAAGGGATTATAAAATCCTTTTGAAAAAGAAGGAAAGAGATGCAGTAGTTCAGACCTGGCAACAATTGATTAAGGTAGCCCAGTCTAAAGATAGGTCATCCTTTTGGTGAATTACCACTGGACATCCTGATACAGGCCCTTCAAGGTTGGCCTGTATATCTGTGAAGGCCTGGGAGACCCATTTTTGTATGCTTTATGTAGAATCCTGCGCCGACTCTCTCCCATTAGACTTATCTGGTGAACAGCTACAGCATTGGCCTCCAGTTTCAGTTACAGAGACCAAGCAATTAATAGATCAGTTAAAAAATGGCAAGGCCTCCGGTAATGATTCCATTCCAGTAGAGCTAATCAAAGCTAACTCAGAATGGTGGTCTTCTATGCTGGCATCACTGTTTACATATATAGATAAGACAGCACATATCCCTAATGATTGTGGAGTAGCAATTATTATCCCTATCTACAAAAAAGGTGGATAGAAATGATCCAGCTAATTATAGACCCATAAGTCTTCTAAACATTATTGGCAAACTATATGCGAGACACTTGTGTTGGAAGCTATGTGAATGGATTGAAGAAGAGAGCATTCTTGAGGATGAACAAGCAGGTTTTAGGGCAGGAAGATCTACCTTAGATCACTGCCTGATTCTGCAACACTTAGCAGAAAAATATACCCACAATACCAGCTCCCGGCTATATGCAGCCTTTGTAGACTTCAAAGCGGTGTTTGATTCGATCTCAAGACCATTTCTATGGGGCAAACTTAAGAACTCCACAATTGACAAACATTTACTTTTGCTGATGTTCAAACTGTATAACAACACAGGACTCCGAGTGAGGTGTAACCATGTTGGCCAGCTCTCTAACTCAATTGCAGTAAATAAGGGAGTCAAGCAAGGCTGTATACTAGCCCCTCATCTGTTTAACATGTATATAAACTCCTTAATTAAGCGGCTTCAAGGACTAGATATACATGCTTCAAAAATGGCAAATAAAAGACTACCTATACTGCTTTACGCAGATGATGCCGTTATCCTATCCTTGACCCAAATAGGTCTTAGAAGAGCCTTAAAGGCTCTAGCCCAACATTGCAAGGAGGAATTATTGCAAATCAATTATTCAAAAACTAAGATAATGATTTTTACCAATAGTATTAAGACCCACAGGTGGCGCATAGATAACAATGATATAGAACAAGTCACCTGTTTTAAATCTCTAGGTGTAATTTTCCAAGCTTCTGGTAGGAAAACTGCCCAGATTAACTATGCTTCCACACTTGCCAAGAAGAGCACAGCGGCAATCCTGAGGTTTTACCGGATGAAGGGAGGGAATTTTATTCCATCTGTAGTTAAACTATGTATGGCAAAACCGAGAGTGCAACTACTGTATGCAGCATAATTAGGTCCCTTCTCAAATTTAGATACTTACGAGTCACGACAAAATACAATTGGGTTTTCTAAGGTCACTATTTTTGACACCCAGATGCATCCCAAATGTGGTTCCAACTGGGTTGCTTTCCTTAATCTTACAAGATAATTACCAAACAAAATGATGGAATACCATAGTTAGCAAATTGCTCTCATATGGTCTCACCTGAATATCTGCTAAATTTAGGACTGGAGAAAGCTAAAGATACTTTTAAGCAGTGGATCTGGGATATAGAACTTCAGAATGATCTAAGCCAAATCTTAGATATTTACTGTTACCCTCAAGATATACAGAGTATAGGTCCAGCAGCTTACTTAAGTTCTCTTAGTTATTGTAAATATAGATGGGCATTTGCTAGGGCTTGCTTTAATGCTCTCCCCTCAAGATTCTTGAAGGTAGATAGAGAAATATACCAGTCTCTCAGAGGCTGTGTTCATGTGATTCAGGTGAGACAGAGACAATTACACATGTCCTTTTATATTGCTTGTTCTACTTAGATGCCCGGTCAAGCCTGATTCATCCCTTGTTACACGATCTTCCAGGTAATTCTGATGAATTTTACACTAAGTATCTTCTAGCGGACAGAGACTCCTCTATAACTTATAACATTGCCAAATTCTGTTTTTTGGCTACAAGAACACGCCATAGCCGTATAACTTCTTAGGCCTTGTTTAAATCAGTAAGGAAGGGCCAGAACCTTGGTATTGTATAAATTTTGTGCGTCTATAGTCTGCTGACTTACTGTTTATGCTGGTCTTGGACCGTAATAAAGATTTGATTTGATTGATTCCTGTGGGATTCTTCTACTGTGAACTCTTTCATCTAAGTATTGTGCATACAGATTGCCATGTACAGAGCATGGAATGGATTTTGCCCACTATGTTTTGAGTCTCATCTCTGCAGAGACTTTTAGAAAAAGTGATGGCAAAAATTGCTACAAGATAGCACTTGAAGCCCAAATTCATTGTTTGCGACTTTTCAAATGCTGAATTAGGTTTAAGAACTTGAGAGCACTATTTGAAGAATAGTATAACATTCTATTTGTTAGGTTTCTAACCTGTGGGCTATGGGGACCTAACACTTGAAAACACCCAATAAACCCTGAAAAATAAAATGCCTTTTAAAATATATAAAGATCTGTATATTTCATTTCATTTATTAGATTTTTTATATCACCTAATAGCTGAAGCTCTCTGGGCAGTTTACAAAGATTAAAACGTTTAAAATACATTATAAAATCCATATACAGACAAACATATAAACATATAACACAGAGATACACACATATATATAAAAACAATCAACAATGAAAAAATTCAAGACCTGATTAAAACGTCATCATATGCTGCCAAATGCTTGAGAGAAGAGGAAGGTCTTAACCTGGCACCGAAAAGATAACAGTGTTGGTGCCGGGAGGGCCTCGTTGGGGAGTTCATTCCACAATTGGGGGGCCACCACTGAGAAGGCCCTCTCCCTTGTTGCCGCCTTCTGAGCCTCCTTGGAGGAGGCACCTGGAGGAGGGCCTTAGATGACGGTCATAGTATATGGGTACACTCTTTTTGGGAGAAGTGCTTCATCAGGTATTGCAGTCTCGAACCATGTAAGGCTTTATAGGTCAAAACCAGCACCTTGAATTTGGCTCAGAAATGTATAGGCAGCCAGTGCAAGCGGGCCAGATATATGAAAATAAATCATGATCATCCCATTCTACCATAGTCCCAGTCATTAAATGCTAACCCAAGCAAGAAGGTATTTCATTTTCAGAAATAATCACACATGGATTTCTATAGATTTCTAGGCTATGAGGCACCTACTGTATTTATTGGGGGGGGGGGATAGTTTATGTAAATAACAATTCAGGGGCAGCCACCAAGACCTCCTTCCTTTGAGTATTTGGAGTTTAGCTTTATACCTATGTGCCATCAAGAGGGTGCCCTCAGCTGATCTTGAAAATGATAGTAGAATACTTTATAATCTTAACAAATAAATAATACGGAGCCAGTTCAAAATAAAGGAGCACTGGTATAATGTATATTCCTATGTAAATTATAAAAAGGGCACATACATTACTAAACTATGTGACTTGGCTATAGTCCACTGATTCTCTGTGTGTGTGTGTGTGTGTGTGTGTGTGTGTGTGTAACTTCCAATTAGTTGGGGGAATAGAATATCTGGAAGTGATATGACAATACATGATTCTTATATCTTTGCTACAGGCAGAAGCTTTTTATACATGCCACAAAAGCCATGACTCTGTTCAAGGAAGAATGCGTCAGCAAGTATGAAATTTTCTTAGACAAGGCAGAGGATTGGATGAGGCAAGATTCTTTTGTGTAGCGTTTAACATTATAGGAGCAGCACATATTAACAGAAACTTGTTTTAAAAATAGATTTTATTTCTTTCCAGGAAGATGCTCCATTTAAGAAAACAGCTAGTGGCTCTCAGAAAACTCAACTTTGATATTGAAGAAGAGGTGTCTAAATACCAGGACTATGTAAATGAGGTAAAAGTTCTCCTCAGTTATGCCATGTAAGTAGTTAAGAGAGGAATAGTTGCCTGGCAGAAATTGATAATGATCTGTCCAGGTTTTCCAAAATTTGGCAGCAATTCATTCCTGTCTCATTCCTCTCCGGTGCACCTTTAAGTTTATTGTATACATAGAGGGTTCCAACACTGCTCTGTTAAAATTACCGGAGCTCAAGGTTGTCTTATTGTTGTGAGAGTTGTTTAAGGAAAGGAACAATCATTTTGAAACATTTTTATTCAGAAAAGATGGGCCCCAGTCCAGATATACCAGGCAATTACTGCACTCCACTTTCATTATCTGTTTCAGGGCAAGGTTGCTTGGATTGGTCCCCCCTCCCCATAACAGGTGATTGAGCCCATCACTCACATTGATGGTGCTATATAAATAATAATAATAATAATAATAGAGCTGACAATGCTGATCCCCTCTTTGGCAAGTGCAGTGCATCACTAGGTGCTGTCTTTTTTTCCCTGTGCTTGGGAACCTTTTTCCAAGCATTGATTGCCCTTGTTGAATCAGGGCCATGGTTTTTCCTTGGCAGACTGTCATATGTTTAGTACTACAACTTAACATACAACTTACTCTGGTTTGTTTTAAAAATGGCCTCAATTACCAACTGAATTTGCGTACACTATTTTTTAAAAAAACTACCCAAAATGATATTACGAAAAGCAGAAGATATATTGCACCACCCTGAAAATTCAGCTAGGAAATTTCTGTGCTTCGTGTAGTGAATACTCTTCGTTTAGTTTACAAACATACAAAATACAATAGAGTACTAAAAATTGCCATATGACAATACTAACTACCATAAAAGCAAGACAAAATACAATATACTTGACACACAACTTGTTAACTTAAGTCAGAATAAATTATTTGTATATTTTTAAATCCCTGTTATATCTGTCTCTCTAATTACTTCAGTACAGGAAAATCCAGCATCCATAAAAGTGTCAACTTCTTTCTTTCCTCTAAATGTGTATATTCCATTATTTTAGCCTTCTCCCCAGTTTTCCAAGTTTTAAGCAACCAATGTTTTATTTCAGGAAGCCCATTACTTAGCCAGTTACTAATTGAAGGAATCTTGAAGGCTGTTAATAAATACCAGATCAATTCACAATGCTTCACAGCCATAAAACCATACATATAACCCAATAAAACAACCAGATGGTTTAAAGGCACAGCATATCCAATCATCATCTTGATAAAATACAAGATCTTTTTCAAAAAAAGAAATTGTGTTGAACCAGTCCACCAAATGTGGAAAAAGTCTGCATTTGGCTGAGCGCCTCCAGCCACAAAAAGCTAGACAGGTTTGGCTGCTATTTTTCCAAAACTGGAAAAGAAATCAGAATCAATACATTTCCAGTCATAAAAACAGGATCCTGGACAAGACATTCACTTTGAGAACACAGTTACCCAAGGCTTGCTAATTCTCTGGTTCTGTAATAATTAACATTAAGAAGACAAGGAATGTTAACGTCTAGATTGTCAACATTAGATGTTACATGACTGAATATATTGCTGAATTATAATGTATTTTACTTCAGTCTTCAAAATTGCATAAATTCTGATTGTTAACATTGGCTTTGTATCTAGAGAGTTCGCTAAGGGCGCGCGCAACCCTATCAGGCCCTCCGACCTTGCTTGGGGGGGGGGGCATAGGACAAGTCAGACTCCTGGCTGCAACCTCGGAAATCCCTTCCAAGTTTGCAGCAGGCAGTCCACTCATGGAGCTGCCTCCCCCTACACCTCACAGCCAATGTGGTTCTTTTCGTGCCAGCTGGGAACCAAATCTGGAAGACTTCGGTTCCGGCGTGTGGGGGGGAGCGAGACTCCGCCAGCTTCTGAAGAATCCAGGTAGTGCTTCAGCCTCTCCTTCTCATGAGGAGTGTTGAAGTGTTTTTGAGGGCAAGGGGAGCGTGGCGGCAATCCTATCTGCCGCGCTCCTTCCGCCCTCAATTGGATGCCCATTAATCCTGCAGGTTCGGAGGGTTACAGGCACCCACATAGGATGGGGCTGCCCGTATCATTATGCATCTAAGGACTTCAGGAATTTCCTAAAGAGGGTCTAATGATGTCATCAGGGTAGAGCGCTCTTTTAAACTCCTGGGTACCAATTTTTATCCTTCAAATGAGAATGTATGTATTAATTGGAAATACATGATTGCTGTGTCTCTGGTTTTGTAATTTACATGACTTCATGTATTTGTTGCAGTTACAAGAAACGTTGCCACATAAGATGATTGCAGCTTCCAGTGGGGTCAAGCATACAATCAATCCGGTTTATCCAAGTTCAAATACTTTGGTGGAAATGACTCTTGGGTAAGAGTTTTTCACCTGAGTGAATATGATGCTTTTACCTGCTTTCCACATAATTGCAATTGTGATGAAACTTAAATTGGTCGATGTTGCTTTTATTAAGATGGTTTATTTTGGCTGTTAAGAAGGCCAATGGAGGAGGTATTCCTGTGTGTCAGGAAACAATGTGTTCACTAACCTAATTTGTGACCTGTTATCTTTTCTCACTAATAATAGTGAGAAACAAAGTTGCACACTGAGATAATTTATTAGATCAACTTGTATTGCTGAAAGGGAAGTTGGACTGACTTTGAAGTTTTGTTATTTTCTGAAGGATGGAAAGAACTAATTAATCTTGGCCAGATGGCAGGGCCAATCAAATAGTTGTGTCTAATCAGTAGAGGGACTGAATATCCTCCATGTTCAGTTCTGCCATCTTAGAGGAGAGCAGGATCTCCGAATGGCTACACAGGACTAGGCCACAGCCACATTGAATGAATAGCAAGATCAAGCTTTTTTTTTTTTAACTTCACAGTTCAGCTGAACAAGGACGGTTCCCAAGCTTGTATGATGCCAGAAAAGACATCATCATGCCACTTGTGTGTTTCTTAACTCTCACATCAGTATTCATATGGTACTAGTTACCATGGACCTAAATCCAATGTAGCATTAGTGGAAGAAATTGCTCTGCTAGAGGAACTGGAATCACTCTTTGAATAATCATCATAAATTATTTTCGTATTTGGACATCTATTAGAAATCTGTTTCACTTCCAGTTTCATTATATTATATTATATTATTTATTCATTCATTTGATTTGTGCACCGCCCAACTAGCAAATGCCCTCAGGGAGGTTTACAATCATAAAACACAACAGCAACAGCAACAACAATGTAACCCAAAAAATACAGTAAAAGTATCAAAATAATACAATATTAAATATTTAAAAGCATTAAAATATTTAAAACGTTGAGGGCCCAGCAATAAAATTAATAATCAACCAACTGCTTAAAGAGGAAGGTCTTAACCTGGTGTGCAAATATATACAATTAAGATGCCAGGTGGATCTCCCTGGGAAGGGCATTCCACAGACAGAAAGAAGAGCACCCAGAGAAGAGCCCCCAAAGTTTCAAAAAGATTTTTAACTGAAAGTTAGCATGAAATGATGCATTCCATATTTTTCTACTTGCAGTATGAAGAAACTAAAAGAAGAAATGGAGGGTGTTGTTAAAGAATTAGCTGAGAATAATCACCTTTTGGAAAGGTAAGTGGGCATTTTGATGAACTTTATTTGGAATCTGGCATATAAAATGGATTCAGTGAGGAAGTAGCAGTGCAACACCTTTTAAGAATTTCTTGTGTATGTGCAGTGTTTCTCATGCACAACCAACAGTGTGGGAACCACTTCCACATGGTGCAGTCCCACACTGCAGGGCACACTTGTGAATGTTTGCAACTACTGGTCTGGTCACTTGAGTCTTTCACTTGTAAATGCACCCCAACAGGAAGGAAGGTGCCAGTCAGGTAGAAAAGTCCCACATAGTAGGTCCTTGCAAGATAGTCCTGTTATTTATGTGCATATTTTTGTAGTGTGGGATCACCCCACATGGAAATGGCTCCCATGCTGCTGGCTGCATGCGTGAGGGGGCCTGCTTTGATTATTTTTTTGGCAAGGTGCCAGTTCTCAGATTACTTTTTAGAAATCAGACTGTGATACAGATTAAAAACACTCTGTAGAAATTATTTTCATAACTGGTGATAAATTCCTGACGGAAGCCATCTTCTGTGGATCTTTAGAGTAGCAAAAAAGCAGAGACAAAGCGCCTTAAATTGTGGGACAAGGAAGACTCCTGGCTGTTACTAGGCTCCTAGCGATGGGTACTGGCAACAGTGTGGCCCAGTAGCTTGAAGGGCTAAAATGACAGATGGATTCAAGGCAAAGATAAAATTTCATTCCTTTATCTCCGTATAAACGTGTTTGTTTGTTTTTTAAGATAGCTGCCATTGGCTTGTTAACTTGCTCTCTTTTTTAGATATAGCTTGGGGAAATTGCAGTATATATGAATTGATGTGTTTTCTATATTATTAATAAACTCAGGGCTGTTTCAGATTGGTTTTCTTCTAGACATGAGCAGTCCCAGCCATCCCTGGAAACACATTCACATGGAGAAATGTAATATATAAACCAGGGAAAAGAGCCAGCAGTGATTTCTGTGAACACAACTAATGGAAAAATTGCTGCCACAGTTGTGGGCATTGCTACCAACTATATCTGTAATTAGCCAGTCCACACTATGGCTTGTATCCAGAGAACTGCAAGTCAAACAGTGGCACCATCCTGCCACCCAACACATACACATGCACATAACGCTAACCCATAGTTTGGGTTGTTGAATTCTGAGATTTTGTGATGTGATGCAAAGCAGCATGGGGGAGCTATAGCTGTGCAGAATTAGCAGAGATCAGAGTAGAAGTGCCTTCTGGTGGGGCTAGGGGCTCATTGGATCCCAGTGTTTCCTTGCATAGGTACAAGTCCGACTATGGAAGAAAAATACTGCATAAATCATCCCTCAGAAATTCCATTGCACTGCAGTATCAACACTAAATATTGCAACTGTTGTTAAATGGTGTGATTAAACTGGATTATCTTTTTCATTTAGGTTTGGTGCTTTGACTATGGACGGTGGCCCACGGAATGTAGATTGTATCTAGTTGTATAATTACCATGATGCAGTTTGTTGACTTTGCACAGATAGAGTGTTTATATGCAGAAATAATATTCTGCACTTGACTTTCCCCCCAATATTTAACAAAAGCATGTAAATATGTATATATTGTAAATAGAGAAAGTCTCTCTCTTTTGGTAATGTTAAAAGTGGTCTTAACATTTTAAGTATCAGAATTTTCCTTGTAAAAATATTATGGCTGCATATCATGGTGAGCACACTGATACAATGCATTTACTTCAAATGCTGTCCTTGTTTATTCTCTTGTGAACATTGCTGGAGAATTTGTGGTCTTGAACTGCCCTGCTGTTTAAAGGGAAATTAGGCTTCTTGTTAAGCCATCTGAATGCTGAAATATCTGTTATTATTATCTGGAATTGTCCCTGCCTTGTTTCATTATGTGAATAGATGTCTGTCACCAAATGTCAAAGAGATACTTGCCCCCTATAACATCTTAAAAGGTATCTCTTAAATTCTGATTGTGAAGGAAATACTGTTGGATTTTTAATCATGTCAATTTTAGCTGTGTCTATATTTTACCAAAACTATAATTAGCCTATTTGGGACTTAGAAGTAAGTAGAAATTCAGCCTTCCATTTGCTAAATCATAAGTAAAATGCAATTTTACTGAATTTTTTTTAAAGCAGTTTCTTTAATAGTACACAGTGTGTCTCAAATTCAATGAATCTTGTTAATCCTTTTGTACAAATGTTTTTAAATATAATTTTAAAACTAGTATTACTTTCATTGAGACATACATCTCCATAAACAATAAGGATGGTATAGACCATATACTGATATTCATCCTCCATAAAGTCTAATAAAGTACTAGAAAAATTGTTTCCTTTTTTTAATTAAAGCAATTTAAAAATATTTGACCATGTTAAGTAAAACGTAGATACAGAAGTTGGCACAAATGTGTTTATGCAATTCCTGGATGCATAGGGTTGGCTCCAGACTTAAGAGTAGACCCATTGAGATCAATAAAACGTAAGTTAGACATGACTAATTTAAGTCCATTAAATGTAATGGGTCTACTCTAAATATGGCCAAGTCTGTATTTAACCATAGTAAATATTTTATTCTTTATTTCCAGTGCTTTGATACATACATAAGAAAAGCTAATCTAGTCCTATTGACTTCAGTGGAACCCATTTTCATATTTATAGGGGAAATTCTCAGTTAGTTTATTCTGGATCAGTCCTGAAAGAGACCAGCTGATTGAGACTATTCTAGAAATGAGAGGACTGAGGCCTTCATACACAAGCCCCAATTCATTTCAGTGTAGCTTGTGTAGGTCAACTTTCCATTGGGCTGCTCCTTCTGTCTCCTCCATTCTGGAAAAAATAAATATCCTTATTTTACTATTATAGTCCCAGTGTTCAGCACTTTTATAGGCAATAATGAAGTTTCTGATTCTAGTTCTTCCATTTTGAGTGGAATGAGAACAGAGATGCAGTAAGGGTGCCGTCTTGTTGCTGTTGTTTCCAAAATCCAACACATTATGAAGAGCACAGACAGGTAACAGGCAATCTATAGTGGGCAAGGCTGTAGTCCTGCACAGTAGTGCTTAAATCCCATTCATTAGTAAATTGAACTTAGAAGGTGGTGCAGGAAAGATCAGATATTGGTTTGGAAGGATCACTCAAATCATAGGTAGTAAAATCTGTGTGAAATCTTGCTGCCTTACTGTATATAAATTCCTACTTAGAAATGTTGAGATTATATTTCTGCAATGTACTTATTTTATAGAATCATTTTGTACTCTTTATTTTACAGAACCATCATTTTGCATAATTGCTTTTGCTCAATAACATGTTTGAGTGGGGGGAAATGGGATGATGGATTTTATTTTCTTTATACTGAACCTAGTCTCAATGAATAGTGTAAATTATTCTTTAACGTAGTTGGTATACAATAATGCATAACAGCTTGCTTCTTATACAGTGTGTGATGTTTTGTATTTTAATTGATTTGTGGGTGGGGAACCCTATTGTTTGAGCTTGTTAAAATTATTTTAGTGTACTACAAATTAGGCAGCAGAGTAAAAAATAAATCTCTCTTCACATTTCTAATACCTTCTCATTGAAAAATGAAATGGTGGTCTTGCTATGTAAGCCATGTACATCATTGTACTTCAAGACTGGATACTGACAGACAACATTATAACATGAACTGTGTCTGGAAGATAATGTGGTTGAAATGTAATTTTAAAATGGGAGCTGTGTTTTGATAAAATAGTACGTTGCAATACTGACAACAAAGCTAACCACTTGCTATATGTAGAAAAGCATGAGTGAATGATTTCTTTGCACAAATACACTATATGCTACTTAATCTGTGGTGTGAATTTTTAAAGGTATTCTTACAAAAAACACTTCAATGAGTTCGTTAACATTACACCTGGATTTAGTTGCTGGAACCACAGAGCAATCCACAAACACCATGTGGGGTAAAAAACCAAGGAGGTTTATTTCAGGTAGCATTTTACAACAAAAATAGGGAAATAAGGGAAGCACACGAAAATGGAGAGAGACGCTTTGGTACAAAGTAATAGAGCTACAAAAATAACAAAACCTGATTCCTTATATCTCCCAGGCACACACTCTGTTACCTGGGGGTCAGTTCTCTTCAGGGTTGGATCCAGCACAACCTTGCCGCCCGGGGGGACTACTTCACCGACCCGAAGGTCCGAGATGGGTAGCCCTCCACAAGGCTTGCCTTGCCAAAGCCCTCATTCAGCTAATTTCACCAGGAGCTACCTGGGGTCGGATCCTGAGGCCACCCGAAGGCTTGGGCCTCTGCTTGGCTTGCCGCCATTGCTTCAACAGCAACCATGCGATGACCCAAAGACAAAGAACAAAACCCACATGTTGGGAAATATACCTTTCCCCCCCCTCCCCTCCTTTCTGTAGCTTTGCTGCTTCTTAGCCAATCAGGATGAACTTCACCTGGCCAGGCAGGGAGGGGAACTCATGACATTGCATCTGAAAAGCCGTAGACCGGACTTTCAGGCGGCATGTCCCATCCGATACTTTATGCACATTTCGCCTCCTCCAGCCTTTAGCCGGTTCACACATGAGGGTGTGTGCGTGTGTGTGTGTGTGTGTGTGTGTGTGTGTAGGAACCCTCAGAGGCTCTTTTTCTCCACAGTAAGTAACCGTGCGAACCTATAAGTAAGTCCCATTCAGTTCAATGGGGCTTACTACTTCCAAGTAAGTGGGTATAGGATTGCCTAAGTATTGGGAATGGGATATCCAAATTCACCCGTATAAGCAAGGTGTGTTGGTGGCGGGGGGGGGCTACCTCCATTTTTAGCCATCTTTATCGTGGATCTGAAATGCTGTAACGGGGCACCTACTCTGGATTAAGTGCAGGGGCGGTGCTAGGCACTGAAAAGATCCAAGGTTCAGACCCACAGGACACACACACACACACACAGCACAAATTTGCATATGCTAATTTATATCTGTTCTGAAGTCTCTGTGTGTGTATCTTTAAAGGACCCTGTCTTCTAAGGGCACCCCTATTTGTAAAAAGGGGAAGAGGAGGCATTTGATTTCAGGAAAAAAAGATGCAGGCAGAAAGATGGGGGGGGGGGGCAACAGCAGATGAAGCACATGTGGGCAAAGGGATCAGAGATTATCAGGGGCCCTGTACCCTTATTTCAGGAAGTGCCCATGGACAGCAGGGTGGTGGGGCAGTGATTCCGGGCCTCCAAATGAAAGATTTGTGGCTCCAGCCCTAGTGGGGCACCCCCTAACATCAGCTCTGATTAAATGATCTCCAACATGCAACCATGTTTCTCTTCCCCTTCCCCTACTTCTTTTCTAGCTTGACTACCATTCCACTTTTGCTGCTGCTGCTTCATTCTGTGTATTCTGCTTTATTCTCCTCCTGCTTTCCTCTTGTAGAAGCTCTTTGTTTTAGGGCTGCAATGTTTAGTATTAATTTAAAACTTTATTTGATGCCCCCAATTAATTGAGCAGCAGACATTTTTAGTACATAGACTTATAAAACAAACTGCAGCTGGCAAACACCAGCTCAGGCATTCCCCTTTTCCTCTCAGAAAAAAGAATACCTTCTATGCTAGCTACAACATTATGCTTGCTTGATGTAAAAACAAAACATGGCTCTTACTTCAGAACTGTTTTTATCCATATGCAAATACAATTTTAATGGGATTTGTTCCCATGCAAGTATGCTTGGGCTTGCAGCCTTATTGGCAGTTGTTATTAAGTTATACAAGTGGGCACCTGCAATGTATCCCTGTCCCGTAATAGGAGTGCTTCTTCCAGTTCAGGGCTCCAAGACTGGAACTGGAGCTTTCTAGTGGTGGTTGGATCTATCAGTATAGAGGAAGTTGCAGAAGGGATAAAAGATACTACCACCCCCACCCCCACCCACCTTTCTTTTAATGTGCTACAGGGCTCAGGTTAGAGCTGTCTGCCAACCCTGAACCTGAGCATTTTATTGGCATATACAGGGTGGTAGTGGTTCAGACAAGTAGAAGGGAAAATACGTCATTTTTCCTTTCCTCCTTCTTGAAAAATCCCTGTATATTACAGGGAGGAGGGTTTTTTTACCCTCACAGCATACATTCCCTAAACTAGAATCCACCCTCACCAATACTCATACATTCTGAGGTACTTGAACAGCTTAATTCCCCAAGCCCTCAATCCCCACCCCCCAGCTCACATTCTGGGTTCTTCCAAATGAAGCTTTTATCATACAATTGCACTGCCTAATTCACAGAATATTAGGGGGGGGGGGTTATCTAGTAACCCAACCATTTTTTCCTGCTGCTTTTTCTGTCTTTTTTCTTTCCACAAAAAAATCATTAAGGAAGAAAAGATGGAATAGCTGCACAATATGTTTTGACTGGTAACACTAGGACCCCTCGTCTGGAAGCACCTTCTGTCTGCAAATGGCGTCGAGAGCACATAATGCAGGCCACATGCTGAAGCTAAGCAGGTAGGAGCTGGGTCAGTGCTTGGATGGGTGACTGCCTGGGCTGGCCACATCTGTTCTCCTGCATTGAGCAGGGGGTTGGACTCTGTGGTCTTAGAGGCCTCTTCCAACTCTACTTATTCTATTATTCTTTCCTTTGCTCTCAACTATAGTTGCAATGTGTAGAGTCACACAAGCCTCATTCAGGCATTCAGCATAGTTGGAGGGATCAGAGGGGCTGCAGCAGCAGAGGTGGTGTTAGGGGGCAGCCCACTATGACTGGATCCCCAAAGCTTTCATTTGGTGCCCCAGATCTCTGGGAGGCCATCTGCCCCATCACCCTGCTATCCATGGGCACTTGCTGAAATCAAGAGCCTTGATGATCTCTGTTGCATCTGATCCCCCTGGATTAGCTGGCTTTTTGCCCACTTGTGCCTCACCTCCTGCTTCCCCCCCTTGAATCTTTCTGCCTGAGGCTCCCCCCGCCCCCCGGCAATCTAATGCTCTCCTCTGCCCTGTCCATACATCCCATTTTACAAATAGGGGTGTCCTTAGAAGACAGGGTCCTTTACAGACTTTAGAGCATATGTACATTAGCATATTGTGCATTTGGGGGGGGGTCTTCTGTGTCTTTTCAGCACCCCTATGCAGCAGAGAAGGGAAATCTGTTCCACTAGCAGATTCCATTCTACTAGTGGATGGCCAGCACTGGATCCTACCCTTTGGTATTCAATTTGAACCCAGAAATTTCATCTCTATAATAGGGTGTGTTATTCTAGAATTTCGTATCTCTACATACTCAAATTACTGGATACTTACAAATCTTTATTTGGACATTTTAGGGGCTTATTTTTTAGTTTTAGTTTTTAATTTACAAATGTATATACTTTTGCATACCTAGGTAACCCCCTATTTATGTAAAATCTACCATCTTATTTTTGTGTGGATACATTTTGCTTCCAACCAGATGAGGTCACTATTATAGGGAATGATAGTACATTTCTAGTATACAAAGTGTTTTATATCATTTATCTCAGAGTTGTTCTTTTAATCTGGAGCATCAAAATCTCCTAGAAAATAATCCGTGTTCTTTTAAAACATTTGATCTGGCAACCATACCTGCTGGTCACAGACCTCACAGTTGCTCCATGATTAATAACCCACTACTTTTACTTTGCTAGTACACTATATGAAGTTGCATAAATGTATGACAAGCATTTATCTCCTAGACTCCATTGCATTTTTGTTCCCACACAAATGCAATGGTTCCTTTTGGGGTAGGGGTGTGTAGGAAGAGAGCTGAGTTTGAAATGTTAAAATAAATGTTAAAAGAGTATGTGATCTGGGTTAAAGGGTCTGTGAAGTTGGCAAGGTTATAAAGCTGGGCAACTGGCTATAAGCAGGGCTTTTTTTCTGGTGGAACTCACCGGAACTGAGTTCCAGCACCTTTTCTTCTATTAATTGCATTACAATTTAATCACCATCTACTCCCGAGGAAATGTAATCCAAGAGTTCCGGTACCCTTTTCTACAGAAAAAAAGCACTGGCTATAAGTATTTGGTTGTAAGAACAAGGAAGTAATTTAAGAAGATATTAGGAAGAAGAAGGTAATTTTGAGTAATAAAGTAGAAAAATTTAGGTTGTGAATCAGGAAAAACTTGCAGAAATGTCCAAGGTTATGGAATCATTATTATCTTTGATTCCTCATAATTAAATATTGGCTATCTCTTACTTTTGTGATGTGCCAAACTGCTGCTATAGATATAGTTTTAATAACTATTGTTAATAAAAAACCAAAACAGAAAAGATTTCTGAGTTAAGCACAAAAAGGTGCTTACATTATTATTTGGAGGTGGGGATAGGAGAGGGAAACTATATTACATTTCCAGCTTTCATTTTGATGTTGTACTGCTGAGATGACACTACGTTTCCTCGATTTTTCAGAATGAAAGGAAACAATGTCAGCGATATGTCATACAGTTTTCATGGAGGAGAGCCAGAAGACAACCTGCTATTAATCTTCTGAATCTCTGAAACTGGTTTTACCTTCACTGTTCTGGTTTTGCAACTAATTTCTGAAACCACAGTTGCTCATTTCAGTCAGCCGAAACAGTACATTGCATACATCCTAGATTTATGAAATAATTGATAGAGGTTGGAACTATATGTACCACCCTAAGCTTCTCTCAGGGAATGATACATTTGCCTACATTCCCTACTTTAGAACATTGAGTTATTGGAACATTCTGAATGTGTAGTTCTTTATTTATTTATTATTTATTATTTACATTTATTAATCGCCCATCTGGCCGGCAACTGGCCACCCTGGGCGATGAAGGCAGTATACTTTATACTTAGTATAATTTTGTAATGCGATATTGGTATTTACAGTTAAAGACAGTGCCTGGTCTTGGTTTACAGTAACTTCTTTATGGTTTGTAAAAGGTGCTTGGACATGCTTAGATCTATGATTCTCTTTAAAGTCATATAAAAGGTTCTTCCCTCCCTACTGAGTCACCAGAGCCAGTCCTAATGCTAGGTGGCAGGACTTGCAGGGTAGAGGGTGTGGCTTTCTAGCATCTTTCTTTTCTTAAATTAAGTATTGCTCTTTTGGCATTTTTCCCACATATGAAGGGTCAGTGATTTTTCCATCCTTGGAGAAATATCAAATATTGGTAGTCTACCAATGACAATCCATAGCCTACTGTGACAATATCCTCTGCATTACCTTTGATTTCAGACGTGAGACAAGTGGTACAGCCAAAAAAGTGTGGGTTACTTCCGGATAAGACTTTTATTCTGCAATTCCACTGCCTTATTCACATAATTTTACAGGGGGTCCATGTGATGTCATCTTCAATTTTTAGGCCTCCTGTGTTTTCTCACTACTACTACTGTCTTTTTTTCTTTCCAGGAAAAAGTCTGTTAAGGAAAAAAAGATGGAATAGCTGCACAATGCTTTTTGATTGTTAGTGCTAGGAGCCCTCCATCTGGAAGCACCTGTGTGTCATATGGATTAGATAATCCATGTGATGCAAGTGATATGGTACCCACCAAATTTCCCAAAATGGATGGGGGGGAAACTTAAAATGGAGTGAGGGGTGGGGACCCAATTAGGATGGAGCAGGAGCATGCTTAATGGGCACAGAATGCTGACTGAATGATAGAGGAAGAAAAATGAAAATAGGGGGAGGGAGAATGGAATAGAATGGAGCAACTGGAACTCTGAACAGATATATTTCACACTGCAGCATTTTGTTTTAGGGCCCCACTTGTAGCTAAATACATGCTTTCAGAATTCATTGATTGATTGATTATTTATTTACGGTCATAGACAAAACCACTTTGTAGAAAATCGTACATAATCATACACAATTTACATTAGGACATACAAAGGTTCATTATTATACAAATAGTAAAACTTTAAAATTCACCATAAATGTTAAAAAATTTTTTAAAAAAAACTAGATAAAATTTAAATTTTATTAAAAATAATAAAAATTTTACTTCTGCTCATATTTGGTGCGAATGTTGACCACGTAAGCACAAAACTTGGCTACCAGTCTTGTAATGTTCGGATTATCATCAGCTAATAATTTTCTTACGTAGAACTTATCAGGCAGATATGATAGAATCACTAAAAAAGGGGAAATAAATTTAGCCCTTGTTTCAGTATTGTAATATCTTTCACGGGTTCCGTAGGGTCAGCTCAGGCGTAATCATAACTCCAACGTAAGAGATTAGAAAAGAGTCATCCTTTAATCTTATTCATAAGACAGGTGCCAACACACAATACAACATGCAAGAGTGAGAAGTATAAGGACGAGAAGAGAGAAGGAGAGAAAGTGACTAACTCAAAACACTTGGTCAGTTAAATACCATTTCAGGTATATTAAGAGACCGTCCCTCTTAAAGGGATATTACCACATCTCCCTTTCATATAAAACATTTTTTAAAATTAAAAGAAACATTAAAACGTTAAAACATTAAAACATTACTGCAATGGGGCCAGAGGTTACCAGCACTTAGCCCACCGTTGGGGATGGTCTTTATCACCATCCCTCCTCAAGGGACATATCTCCTTGGTAGGAAGACAGGTCTACCATATGATGTCACATGTATGGGCTGTCTTTCTTCGGATGGTGATACAAGTGGAACTTGCCGTTTTATGGGAACAGATTCACTTTGCCCCACACCTGTACAACGAAGGCTTTCTGATGCTCTACCTTGAAACCTCAGATGACGCCTGTTACAACTATACATGTGCGGGCGGCCCTCTGAAGTCCTTACTCGATATGACCGAGGCTGTTCACACCTCGCTGCAACCACAGCAGGGAGCCATCCCTCCCCTGACTCCATCCACACTGAGTCACCTTCTTGTAAAGGCTTAAGTGGCTTTGCTGTACGATCATAAAAATACCTTTGTCTGTCCTGGATTCTCTGAAGATTCTTATGCACTTCAAAAAGGATCTTAGGACGCAAAGCATCAGTCGTTGCTGGAAGTTTACTCCTTAACACTCTACTCATTAACATCTGTGCAGGTGAATATAACATCCCAGTAACTGGTGTATTCCGCTATTCTAATAATGCCAAATAAAAATCCCCACGTGCATCTTCCGCTTTCTTTATCAGCTGTTTTATGGACTGAATTGCTCTTTCAACGATTCCATTAGATTGCGGATACCCTGGGCTACTAAGACATTGTTCAAACCCCCACTCCTGCGCAAATGCTTGAAACTCCCTACTAGCAAAAGGCATATTATCACTCACCACCATCCTTGGAATACCATGACGACTAAACACAGCTTTCAATTTAACAATTACAGTTCTTGCAGTCTTATCATACAAACTCATCACTTCTTTCCATCGCCTCTGCTGGAGAGGACCAAGCCAGGCAAGTAGCCCAGCCTTGCTGCTTGCTGCTGCTGCCTGCGAGTGACCAGCACCGCCTGTGGGACTGCTGGCTGCCCCTTGCAGGACCGGGCCCAGCCAGGAGCCACCCTGCCCCACCTGCAATCTGTGGGGCCATAAAGATCCAGCCCCAGCGGGGTCGGGGTCGCCACCGAAGGGGCGACATCTAAGGGGGTTGCCCCTTTGGGGGAGCCACTTCGGGGGTGGCACGAGGGCGAGGGCCTGTCCCCCTGCTGATGGGGATATAGGTGGGGCTGGGGGTTTTAAGAGGCCCTTCTTTTTGAAGGGCTGGTGGTTTTTAGGGGTTGATTTTAGGGGTGGGTCTCCCGCCTGATCAGTGGAAGCGAGGGGGCTTGTGCCTCTCCCAGGGAGATGATGGAGGGAGTTCTGGGGGGCAAAATATACCACTGTTGAGCGGCAGACGCTGGCAGAACGCTAGGGGCAGGCCACGCCAATTAAGGGGGACAAGGGATCGATGCTTAATACCTGTCCCTTGTCCCGGGCCTGCCCAGAGCCAAGGGATAACTGGGGGATGTGTGGCTCCTCCCCCCACCTTGCGTTTGCTGTTGTGCAATGCCAGGTCCATTACCCAAAAAACATCTTTCATCCATGACTTGATCCTGGATGAAGGTGTGGACCTGGCATGTATCCTGGATGAAGGTGTGGACCTGGACGAGGCCGCTGCTCCAACTCTGGCGGCCTTGTGTCCGGCTGGTTTCTCGTATGCCCAGCAGCCAAGGGTTGGGGGACGGGGACGGGGAGTGGCTGTTATCTATTGGGAGTCCTTGGTCCTTACCAGACTCCCTGTCCGGGAGACCAAGTTTATTGAGTGCATGTACTGGAGGTTGGGTCCAAAGGGCAGTCTGGGGATTCTGCTCGTGTACCGTCCACCCCGCTGCACGACAGACTCCCTGGCCGAGGTGCTGGAGGTGGTCTCTGATGCGCGTGTGTTGTCCCCAAGGCTATTGGTGCTGGGGGACTTCAACGTGCATTCGGGGGCTGCCCTCATGGGGGCATCTCGGGACTTCAAGGAGATCATGGCTTCCTGGGAGCTGCACCCTGTATTAACTGGACCTACCCATGTAGCCGGTCATGCACTGGACTTGGTTTTTGTCTCTGGAGAGGGGGGAAATGATCTGGAGATCGGGGGTATATCCACCACCCCCTTGTCATGGTCAGATCACTATCTGGTGGGGTTGGATTTCTCGATGCCACAACCCCTCTGCAGGGGTGAGGGACCTATTAGGATGGTCCGCCCCAGGCGTCTTATGGATCTGGATGGATTCCTGAATGCGCTTGGGGAATTGGAGCACACAAACGGTAGCTCGGTTGAGACCCTGGTGGACAACTGGAATGCTGCAATCACCAGGGCATTAGACCGAGTTGCCCCGAAGTGCCCTCTTCACCTAAACAGAGCTTGCACAGCACCATGGTTCACTCCTTCGCTGCGAGCTCTGAAACAAGAGGTGAGAAGGCTAGAGCGCGATGGCGAAATTCCCGCTCCGAAGACGATCGAACATGGGTTAGAACTGCATCTTCAGCCTACCGGGTGGCGGTGGAGGCAGCAAAAAAGAATTTCTATGCTGCCTCCATTGTGTCTGCAGAGTGCTGCGCCAGGAGGCTGTTCCAAGTGGTCCAGAGTCTGGTCGGTCCAGTCGCTCCGGACCCAATGGAACAGTCTAAAGCCTCCTGTGAGGCTTTAGTGAAGCACTTCGCAGATAAAATCGATCGGATTAGGAGTGGGATATCGTGCATTGTGGATACAGGGAGTGAGCGGGAGGAGGCCAATGGCAGACCGGTTTTGTGGGATCGGTTCCGGCTCCTTCCTTCTGATGAAGTGGACAAGGTGCTTTCATCTGTGAGGCCGACCACATGCTTGCTTGATCCTTGCCCGTCCTGGCTCATAATGAGCTGTAGGGAGAGACTGGGTGAGGGGATCAAGGCGGTGGTGAATGCCTCCCTCGCGGAGGGAGTGATGCCATCAGCCCTCAAGGAGGCAGTAATAAGGCCGCTTCTAAAGAAGCCCTCCTTGGATCCCCAGGATTTAAACAACTTTCGCCCAGTCTCCAATTTACCATTTCTGGGCAAAGTGATGGAGCGGGTGTTGTGTGCTCAGTTGAAGGCACACTTGGATGAAGCCAATTATTTAGATCCATGCCAGTCGGGCTTCAGGCCCGGACATGGGACGGAGACAGCCTTGGTCGCCTTGGTGGATGATATGAGGAGGGCTTTGGATAGGGGCAAATGCTCCTTTCTAGTCTTCCTCAATCTCTCAGCAGCTTTTGATACCGTTGGCCATGGTATCCTCCTGGACCACCTGGAGGGCTTGGGCTTGGGAGGCACTGTATTGCAGTGGTTCCGGTCCTTCCTCTCTGGAAGGTACCAGAGGGTAGTTCTCGGGGAGGAGGCTTCGGACCCTCGGCCGCTCACTTGTGGAGTGCCGCAGGGTTCCATCCTCTCCCCAATGTTATTCAATATCTACCTCAAGCCTCTGGGAGCTATCATCAGGAGGTTTGGGGTGCGGTGTTATCAGTATGCGGATGACACGCAGCTCTACCTCTGTTTCAAGTCCTCACCGAGGTTGGCCGTTGAGACCCTGTCCAAGTGTCTGGAGTCAGTGGCTGGCTGGATGGGAAGGAACATGCTGAAACTGAACCCCGACAAGACCGAGGTACTTCTGGTGGGGGACAAGGGGAGGTTAGGGGATGTTGACCTGGTTCTGAATAGGGTACATTTACCCCTGAAGGACCAGGTCCGCAGCTTGGGGGTCATTCTAGACTCCCAGCTGTCCATGGAGGCTCAGGTGTCAGCTGTGAGCCGGGCGGCGCTGTATCAACTCCATCTGATATGGCAGCTGTGCCCCTACCTTCCTAATCATCTGCTCCCATCAGTGGTTCACGCCTTGGTCTCCTCTTGCCTAGACTACTGTAATGTGCTCTATGTGGGGTTACCCTTGAAGACGGTTCGGAAGCTACAGCTGGTACAGAACGCGGCGGCTCGCCTAGTTAAAGGCAGCCGGCGGCGGGACCACATCACGCCAGTGCTCAAGGAGCTGCACTGGCTACCAGTTGCTTGCCGAGCCGAATTCAAGGTGTTGGTTTTGACCTTTAAAACCCTATACGGCTCCGGTCCAGTCTATCTCAAGGAGCGTCTCCAGCAACACCAAGTGGGCCGCTCAACGAGATCTGCCACAGATGGCCTTCTCCTTGTCCCTTCAGCCAGAGCAGTTAGACTGGTGGGGACGAGGAAGAGGGCCTTTTCTGTGGCGGCCCCCATACTGTGGAACTCTCTCCCGAGTGACCTCCGCCATGCCCCCTCTCTGCTGAGCTTCCGCTGTTCATTAAAAACCTGGCTGTTCAGGCGGGAATATGGGGTGGGTTAAGTTTTTTAAAAAATTTATAATGTTTTAAATGTGTTTTATCTTGTTTTTAGCCTATGTACATCGCCCAGGGTGGCCGGTTGCCGGCCAGATGGGAGATTAATAAATGTAAATAATAAATAAATAAATTCTGGATATTTTGAAAAATAATCAACTACAATAAGAAAAGGGGATGAACCATACTCAAAAATATCTATGCCCACCTTTTCCCATGGTATCTCAGGAATCTCATGTGGTTCAAGTGGCTCCTTTTGATTTTTGGAGCAAACCGAGCACAAACAGCACAATTTCTAACCATTGTCTCAATCTCTTTAGCCATGCCAGGCCAATACATTAACCCTTTTGCCCTAGCCTTGGTTCTCTGAATGCCCTGATGAGGCTCATGAAGTTGAGAGAGTATACTCTGTCTTTGAGACACAGGAATGACCACCTTATCTCCCATATAAAGAATACCATCCTGACACCGCAATTGATCTTTCACATGCCAAAAGGGCTTCACAGCAGGGGAAGTGTCTCTCATATACTGTGGCCATCCCTGTCCCACAAGTATTGCAACCTCTTGAAGTTGAGAATCTTGCATTGTTGCTTCTTGTATAGTCATCACTCCATCTGGGTGCATAGCTAATGAACTCATTTCATGTACTACTCTCTCACCTTCCACTGAATCCTCATCACCCACTGGAGGATCCACAGCAGCCCGTGACAAAGCATCAGCTAGGTACATAAACTTGCCTGGGGTGTACACTATATTAAATTGATATCTCTGAAGCTGCAAAAGCATTCGCTGCAAACGAGCAGGAGCAGCACCTATAGGGTTTTTACAAATTGCTTCCAAGGGTTTATGATCAGTTTGGACCAAAACAACCTTGCCAAACACATACTGATGAATTTTTTTCATTGCATACAAAACGGCAAGCAGTTCTTTCTCTATTTGAGCATAATTTTGTTCTGACATACTAAGTGACCTTGACGCATAAGACACTGGTTTATCCTCCTGAAGCAAACATGCTCCCAAACCATCTTTTGATGCATCAGCTTGCACAACTATTGGTTTAGCCACATCAAAATATTGAAGTACAGGTGCCTGACACAATTGTTGTTTGATCATTTCAAAAGCTTCCTGATGTTCTGGCATCTACTGAAATACTACATTCTTCCTTAACAAGTTTCTTAAGGGCGCAGTGAGTTCTGCCTCCCGTGGAATATACTTTGACAGATATTGTACAGACCCCAAAAATCTTAGCACACCCTGTCTATCTTGCGGAACCGCCATTTCTCGTATAGCCTTAATTTTACCATCATCTGGCCGAACTCCCTGAGCAGTTACTATCTGACCCATATATTTCACAGAGTCTACCTTAAATTGGATCTTTTCTTTATTAAATTTAATATTCTTAGCACGTGCTGTTTCCATAACTTGATGTAAAATCTGATCATGTTGCTCAACTGTCTCTGCTGCTATAATCATATCATCAGCTATCATATACACCCCTTTTATATGCCCCCAAATCTCCTCGTTCTTTTGCTGAAACACTTCACTAGAGGATTTAAGCCCAAATGGCAAGTGGTGAAAACAATACCTTCCCCACGGTGTATTGAACGTACACAAACGGGATGATACTTTATCCAGCTTCACTTGCCAATAACCATCTTTTTCATCTATAATAGTAAAGACTTTCATTCCGGCTAGATGGCTCAATACTTCATCTATTGTAGGAATAGTATAATGCTGCCTTTGAACTGCTTTATTTAGATCACGGGGATCAAGACATACACGCAATTTCCCATTGTCTTTTTCTGTTATAACCAAACTGCTTACCCAATCTGTGGGGCCCACAACTTTAGATATCACTCCTGCACTCTCCATCTGACACAAAGTTTCCTTTAATCTATCCAATATTGCAAAAGGCACCTTCCGACACCCATGAATAACAGGAACAACTGTTGGATCAATATGTATGTGGTGAGATCCTTCAAACTCACCCAAACCTTCAAAAGCATCAGAATACATAGTAAGCAATTGCTCCTGTGTCAAAATTTCAGCTGTATTTACAAGATCAACCCGACGAACCAAATCTAAAGTCTCACACGCCGGTCTACCCAACAAAGGAATTGCAGAACACTCTGTTACATAAAACAATAATCTGGCTACTCCCTTTAAAGTATGACATTCTAGAACAATAGTTCCCAAAGGTTGTATACGTGTCCCACCATAAGCCACAAGAGTTACATCACTTTTAGTGAATGCTTCCTTACCTGGTAACTCACAAAAAATATTAAATGGCAAAACATTTGCCTCAGCACCTGTGTCTAATTTGAACTTTACTGAAAGTCCTTGTACGTATAATTATATCAACATACCATCCAGCATTTTGGTTTGCAACTAAACCATTACTTTCTTGAGACAGTTTCCCTATCAACAAACTGCTTAAATCAAGCTCATGAGTCTGGTAGCTTTGTTGTCCTTTATCAAGATTTAACGATGTTGCTCTGCATACTCTGGCATAATGATTTTTCATGCCACATTGGTTACAAGTCTTTCCAAATGCAGGACACTTACGAGGCTTATGAAGCATGCCACAATAGGGACACTTATTATTTCTAGTCTGGTCATCTCTACGTTCAAACTGTGACCTTTTAGTTCCAAGAACTTGGACTGGAATCTCTTCACGATTCTTATCTGTCACCAGGGCTGGATTAAGAGCATTATGGGCCTGGTGCTGAGAAGGGCGCGCGGCTGAAGAGGGCACAGAAACGCTGCGCTCCTCTTTGCTGCCGCTGCGCCGCCCCCGCCAGGCCTCTGCCTCCGCTGCGCCTCCCCCGCCAGGCCTCCGCCTCCCCACCCTCCCTCCCTCCCTCCCGCCCGCCGGCCGCCGCCGCGCCCGCCCGCCCCGCTCGCCGCTGCGCCTCCCCCCGCCCTCCCGCTCGCTGCCGCTGCGCCTCCCCCCGCCGCCGCCATCACCACCCCCCCGATCCCCCCCGCCACCTACCTTCTCCGCGTCGTGTCGCTTCCGGAGCCCCGCCCGCATTGTTTTGGCGGGAGGAACCAGGGCAACAGGGCTTAAACAGCCCTGTTGCCATGGTTTCCCCGGCAAAAAACAGTGCGGGGGTCCCGTCGCATCACTTCCTCCTCCCCTTCGGCGGCGGTAGCGGCCACCAGGGCGGGGGGAAGGTAGGTTGGTGGTGGCAGCGCAGGGGGTTTTTTTTTTGCAGAGCAGGGCTGCTTTGGAGGGGGGGCGCTAAATATTATTTCGCCTGGGGCGCCAAACTGCCCTGCACCGGTCCTGATTGTGGGCCTATTTTGGGGTAGGGGCCTGGAGCTGCAGCTCCAATAGCCCCTATCTTAATCCAGCCCTGTCTGTCACACATACTTCATACAGCTCTTTAGTAGAGGTAGCCATAGTCTGCAGCTGGGCTCTTGTTACATCCGCCACACGACATATCTCAACCGCTTTCTCCAAAGTTAGATCTGGTTCTTTCAAAAGTCTTTCCTTTAATCTCTCCTCCTTCACACTGAACACAATCTTATCTCTCACCATTTCATTAGCTGCTGGCTTCACAGCTGCTGGCTTTAAGTTTAAGTTCAGTAACAAATTGTTCAATGGTATCTCCATATTTCTGTGAATAACTCCAAAACAAATATCATTCAAAAACCACATTCTTACGAGGAGTACAATATACTCTAAATTGTTCAAAAACTTCTGTTATGTCTTTTGGGCCTTCCTCAAGAAAAACAAAAGTATTATATATTGCCAAGGCTGCTTCTCCAACACAATGGAACAAGATAGCTACTTGCCATTTTTTTTGAAACGTTATCAAGTCCAGCTGCAGTAAAGTATAATTTAAATGCCTATTCCCATCACTTCCAGTTTTCAGACAAATTGCCTTGCAAGGCCAATGGAGGAGGCTGGAACAAATCCATATCTTCACTCAAACTTTCAACTGCAGAGGAAAAACAAACAAACCAAGTCCACACCAAATTCTGACACCATGTAATATCTTTCACGGGTTCCGTAGGGTCAGCTCAGGCGTAATCATAACTCCAATGTAAGAGATTAGAAAAGAGTCATCCTTTAATCTTAAAGCAGTGTTTCTCAACCTTGGGTCCCCAGATGTTTTTGGCCTACAACTCCCAGCATGCCCCAGCCAGCTATGCTGGCTGGGGCATGCTGGGAGTTGTAGGCCAAAAACATCTGGGGACCCAAGGTTGAGAAACACTGTCTTAAAGACAGGTGCTAACACACAATACAACATGCAAGAGTGAGAAGTATAAGGATGAGAAGGAGAGAAAGTGACTAACTCAAAACACTTGGTCAGTTAAATACCATTTAGGTATATTAAGAGACCGTCCCTCTTAAAGGGATATTACCACCAGTATAAAAAGGACAACGTAAAAACATATGACCCGTGGATTCAACTTCTCCTGAGCCACATGGGCAGAGTCTCTCAGAGTATGGTATTTTCAAATATTTTCCTTGCAATACGGCAGATGGAAAAGCCTCACATCTAGCTAAAGAAAAGGCTCTCCTATGACGTTGAACTTCCTAGTTCATAAGATACGGGGACATCGTCATAATGTATCTACGGCTGATGGAAGATATGTAACTGGGAGATTTTAGCAGATCTTGTTGCCTCTCTATATCTAGGATCCTCTGTTTTATAATGTTTTTTGCCCGATCAATATTTTCAGCAAGAAGGGCATTGGGCGATAAACCCACACTTCTGAGTTTGGATTTAATCGCTCTGATCCATCTGGGTTGCAAGTTGTCATGAGTTATTAGTGGGAATAAGCCCTTTATATCACTATGCAACCTCAACCATAAATAAATAATAATTCATAGACCATAGAGTTGGAAGGGGCCTACAAGGCCATCGAGTCCAACCCCCTGCTCAATGCAGGAAACTAGAGGAGGGGGTCTCCCATCCAAGTAATAACCAGGCCTGACCCTGCTTAGCTTTCCACACTCAGACAAGCTGAGCCAGCATGAGCCACAGTTCTCCTATTCATTGCCCTTAAGATTAACTGCTGATATTTGAAGTTCAAGATGGGAAGGCCAATCATCAGTTAAATTCCTGTATAATATTCTATTCTGATTGGGGGAAAGAGAATAAGTTTTTTTGTTTTGTTTTTAACTCTGTCAAAATACAGGAAGTTCTTGTTCATTCTTGTTTTGTTTGTTTTAAGTTGGATGTTTTGTGCCATTCATAATGAAAGAATGTGGTGTGTTTTTTCCAAAACTAATTTCTAAGAAACTATTTTGCCTTTAAAAGTATTTATTATTGCTTTCATTGTCAAATGTTAGAGATTGGAATCTCTAAATATGCCCTGCAATAAAGCATGCTATACTCAGTTAAAGTTTCTAATCTGCCTTTTTAAAGTATATATTTTCTCTTTCTCTTTGTAGGCAAATATTAGAGATTGGAATCTAAACACATTCTAGTATGGCCTTCAATAAAATGTGCTACTCAGCTAGAGCTTCTAATTGTTTTATCTGTCATGGAAAAAGCTCTTTCCAAATCAAATTATAGTAGCACAGGTCATTTGCAGCCATGGGCACAATCCTATGCATATATGCAGTGGAGGGACTGTGGCTCAGTGGTAGAGCACACACCTTGCATGCAGAAGGTCCCAAGTTCAATCCCCAGCATCTCCAGGTAGGGCTGGGAAAGACTCATGCCTGAAACCCTGGAGAGCTGCTGCCAGTCAGTGTTGACAATACTGAGCTAGATGGACCAAGGGTCTGACTCAGTATAAGGCAGCTTCCTATGTTTAGACAGAAAAAAAATCCGATAACTCCCAGCATTCTGCAGCCAACATGTCTCGCCACAGCTTTTAATCCCTCTACCCTCCCCCCCCCCAGAAATTGCAAAGTCCATCTTGACATATGGCTTTCACATCTCTGGTTTGACAGCCACTGACAGCCCCTTCAAAGTTCCTAAGTGGCACCTTGGAGGGGCTGTCAGTGGTTGGCAAACTTCTTTTTTTGCACACACAATGTGTGCATTTATTTATTTTTTTACATTTTTTGCCGCACTTGGAGCGCAGTTGTGCAAGTGTGTAAATAGGGACCCTTGGTTGGGCAATGTTGGGGGTGGGTACCTGTTGTCATTGACCCAAAGAGGGACCAAATAGACTTTTTCTTCCCTTTGCTTTCTCTTGACAGCTGTCAAAACACAGGATATCAAGCGAAAGCAAAGGCATGAGTGATCTTTGCTTGCAGAAAGTGGGTGGTGAGATTTACACCTCCTTCACGGCAAGATCATCTTTTTTTCTTTCTTTTTTTGCTATCACCCTGATAGTCTTTAGGGTGATGCACATTTTGCACTTTTCCCCGAGACTAGCTGCTTGGGAAAGTGCTAAAGTGCAACCCACTCCCTTTAAAAGGAGTTTTTGACAAGGCAATGGGTGTTTTTTGACTGGGACATATGGACTTCACAGTCTCCAGTGGGGAAAAGGGTAAAGGGACAAAAAGCTGCAGCAAGCCAAAAATGGCTCACAATCGCAGTGGGAGGGCAGCAAGCAAATGCCAGCTGCCCCCAAGTTCTGCTTGGGCACTTGTGGGGCAGCTGGCACTGGTTGGTGCCCGGGCAAGCTTGGCAAGAGTGGCAAGGGGTTTTGCCACTCTTGCCAAGCAGTTTGGTAGCCTATTCCCGGTCCGCACAATGGGGTTGGTCACCTGGGTTTGGACGACACAACAACCCATCATAGGTACAACAACCCCTACAACAACCTATGGGTTGTCAGGGGTGGCTTTTTGCCCTCAAACAAGCCAGCCTGTGGGAATCGGTCCGGGTTCACACGACACGACAACCCGTAATAGGTAACAACCCACAATGGGTTGTCGTGTCATGCCAACCCAGTCTATGTGATCCAGCAGCAAATATGGATAGGAGGGATCTATGAATGTAGATTCAAACAGTAACATAGCTTTGAGAAACTTGTATGTCATTCAGAAAATGGGACTTGGAGCGTTCAGCCTGCCTAGGCATATGCTTGGTAATCAGAAGAACTTGAAAATTAAGACAGCATCTGGCAGCCTGGGCTCGTGTGTTGGCTTGTAATGGTTTTAGCATCTAAAACAGCATCAGTGGAGAAGAGAGTTCATCTTTGGGCCGCATGTTAATAAAAGCCCTTTAACAGTAGCAGTAGCTTTCACTATTATTCTTGGCTCCCAAGCTGATCAATGGCATACAAATGTCTCTAGCCCTACTTACAAATAAGGCACTTGGCATAGCATAGGAAAACAAGAATGCTTATGACACTGCAGTCAACAAAAGAGGGTGGAAAGGGGTGTACCCAAAACTGCAGGTTGACATAATGAAGAATAATAAAGACTATGATAATAATAGTTTCAAGTAATAAATTTAAAGGCTTGTTGACTAAACATAAAGGTTTGTTATGTAAATGTTGAAGGAAACCCTGCCTCCTGGTCTAAATATAAGGTCTTCAAGGAAGCTTACCTTACAGTATGAAACAGTAAAACAAATATTTCTAACTTCTAAAAATTTCTAAAATACTAAAAACAGTAAAATGGAAGAACCAGCACATAAAAATGAAAGCTGTCAAGAAAAGGAGCAGAAAACTATTTGCGCACTGCAGAAGATGTGCAGGGCGGAATAATAAATGAGAGTGAGAGGGGAAGTATGTGTGCTTGCCTTGGTGTATGAAAGCACAACTTAAGTCAGACAGACTTGTATTCCAAGGATGTGGTTCTGTAGAGTATCCCCATGCTTTGTAATCCAATTTTTGGTGGAAAAAGAAGAGAAATTGTTGAGAAATTTTCCCAACAACAAAGGAAAGACTTGCTCAAGGAAAATCTGTGAACCTCTGTTATTATACTGATCTTCATTCAACCAAAGTGCTGAAGAATGTGATTCTGTAATTGCATACTCCAAGGGTGGGGAATGTATGGCCTGCCAAATGTCAGACTGCAATTCCCATCATCCCTCACTATTGGTTATAGTGGCTAGGGCTGATGGGAGCTAAAGTCCGACCACATCTGGAGGGCATCACATTCCTCATGCTGGCATAAGCACAGGTATAATGTGGAAGGAGACCTTTTAAGTACCGGTACATAGCTTCCATTATTTTTCTCTGACAGACAAGTACATTGAACATGCTACTAAGTTTAATAAAACAGTAATGGTTTTCTTTGTTAATGGAATATAATAGCTACATGTTCTTAAGGAAATTGCTTACTCAATTATTTTCAATAGAGACATTGCTTTACCCACTTGTATAGCTGTATAATCAATTAACCTGTTCATTCAAGGTTCCAGCAAACCTCCTAACATTTAATTCAGCAGGATGAGAACTGATTTTTTTTTTTTTAATTGAACTAGAAAGGATTTCTTAGATGAGTTGTCTTACAACAAAATGCAATTTTTCCTATGGTTCTTTTTCTGTGCAAAATAATAAATATTTTAAAAGTGGGCATAAACCATACTTGTATTTATTTATTTATTTTATTTTATTTTATTATATTTACGTATACCCCACCTTTTTTCCTGCAAGGAACCTAAGGCGGCTTACATAATCCTCCTCCTCCTCCTCCTCCTCCTCTCCATTTTATCCTCACAACAACCCTGTGAGGTAGGTTAGGCTGAGAGTCAGTGACTGGCCCAAAGTCACCCAGTGAGTTTCATGACCGAGCGGGGACTAGAACCTGGATCTCCTGAGTCCCAGTCCAACACTCTCACCGCTACGCCACACTGGCTCTTATGTACTTATGTTTATCAGGATATTTTGTTTTAAATATAGGATAAAATACTAAAGATTTTGTACTAGGTTAGATAACTTAATTGGTGTAGAAAGGGTTTGATTGGCAACTGGTAGTATAATCAGGGGAAAAGCAAAGAGAAATAATGGTTCATTTATCTAGTCTGAATTATGTATTTGCTTCCAGGAACATAGAGCTTTTCCTAGCCTGTCTGCTTTGAATACTTAATGATTTTGCTCTCCAGTTTCTTCAAATGATCGTCCTGGCAATCAATATTTTCTAACAATAAGATGAGAGAGATGTGTGGCTAGAAGAGAGGAAAGTAGGGCAGTGAAAGGGCCCATAATAAAAAATAGTCCTGAACATATTATGTTTGTGTGCTCTCCATCCTACCCCATTTCTAGTACACATGTTCTTTTAAAGAGTTGCTAAGATAGAGACACAAGCAACACTCTCCTCCTGTCTTGTCTGTGAAGAAAAATACTTGGGCTCACGTCAACTAGTACAGAGGTGAGAGGAAGTAGAGACTGAGGAGGAAACTATAGATCTTACAGAGAATAGACTGAGCTGTGTGGGAAATAGGCATTTATGTACAGCAGAGAAAATTTTAAGTCAAAGAATTATAAAATTAGAATATTAATACTTAGTTTATTTTTTCCTGCTTATATTGTTTGACTTTTAAAAATGTCTTCATGCAGAATACCAAAGAGAAGTCTACTAATTTTGGCATCCAGTCACCAAAGCCTACAAGCAACCAGGACATAGGAAACTGTGGACAGATTAACATGTAAACTTCAATTGGTACAAAATGTGGCAGCTAAGTTATTGGCTGTTGAAATAACTCCACTGGCTTCTTGTTCATTTCCTGGTACACTTCAAAGAGCTGGTTTTAATCTTTCAAGCAGCCCGAGAGCTGGGTATCTGAAAGACCACTATCTTCAGTATGAACCTGCCCAAGTATTAATGTCTTAGGGTGCAATCCTATGGCCTTCCGACATTGTCTGGGGGGCCATAGGATTATTCAGAGTCCCAGCTACAAAGTCCTCCAAGGTCCTCCAAATGGGGGGGAAACCCCCGCCCCCCCCTTGCAGCTGTCACGGAAATAACCACATTGACTGCATCTCCAAGGTTGGAAATTCACCTCGGAGAGGGCTAAAGGAACATGCTGGGGGTGGGGGGTGGGAGGAGACTGGGACTGACAGCTTATGCCGTATCCAAACAACACCCCAGCTTCTTTCCCTCCCACTCCACAGCACTCCATTCTAGATGAAATACAGGGCGCGAGGTGTGGGGCGACTGAAATTGCAGCTGCTGCACCTCGTGCCCTGCACTGGATGCATGTAAGCCTCCAGAAGCTTAAGTGCATTGAGGGTGGATGACATAGGATCTTGCCCTTAATTGGAGACCCTTCTCTGGATGTCTCCATTTTCAGAAAGAGTGGGTAGCGACTGGGTGGACTTCTTGGTGGTGCCACCCTGTTTATGGAAAGGCCTCCCTAGAGAGATCTGCCTGGCACCCTTCTTATTGTTTCATCTCCAGGTTAATACTTTTAAAAAAAATATCTAAACATGCATAGGATTGCACCCTTAACTTTTATTGTGTTTTCTTTAACCCTTGTCTTCCCGATTGTGTTAGAACACTTTGCACATACATGCCTTCTAGCTCCTATGCAATGCTGTGCAAACTAGATAGCATTCTTTCAGCTGGACATCTGCCTTCTAGACTTAAACTGACACTGGCTAAAGAATTGTGACATGTATGGTACAAGTGGAAATGTTTGCTTTGTTTTCAGGGACACATTGACCCAAGAAATACAATCTATCCTGATTCAGTCTGGAAAAAGGCAGTAAGTTAAAAATATCCGAAAGTGTGGGTTTAAATACTTTACATGTTTTAGTCTGTAGGAGTGAAACATAA
Source organism: Shinisaurus crocodilurus (assembly GCA_021292165.1). Classification (NCBI taxonomy): domain Eukaryota; kingdom Metazoa; phylum Chordata; class Lepidosauria; order Squamata; family Shinisauridae; genus Shinisaurus; species Shinisaurus crocodilurus. The sequence continues at coordinate 229,567,376 of CM037879.1, forward strand.
ATATCTACTGAATAGTTGATACTCTACATTCTGTTATACAAACTTTTTAATATCACTCTACAATTTTGGCAGCAAGGACTGTTCTATAACACCAGTGTGCTGTTTTGTCTGTATTTATCCAAGAAAATGTCAGCTAAAATGAGATAACTAGCAGAAATATACTGAAAACAGGAGCAAATGTAAAATGCATGGAAATTATTTTCAACTGAATATGATCATTTTAATTAAAATAATTTAACTATCTGAAAACATAATCAAAATATTTCTAATAATTAAATTTAGACCTCTAAAAGCATTATCTTTATTTAAAGTATGTCATTTGGGTTTTGTAGGCTTAACTTTGGGGTACCAAAAGCAAGCTGTGATAGTTATATGTTATTCAGTGATTGGATTCTTGTGACGGGAAATGTAATTTGTTTTGGGCTGCAGCCTAAGATTGCACTGGGAATCCTTAGCATACATACTTGGAAAAGTTTGGAATTAAAAAAAATATTTTCTAGTAAATGGGTTAGTATGAGTATGGTGGGCTCTCTTTATTTTTACAGTTCCATTTATAAAGCACCCCATTTTAAGCAGTAACAAACTTAAAATAACATCCCATTTCATAACATTTTAACAGGAAAATTCCTATTGACTCAATTAATGAATTTCTAAAAGGAAAACTGTTATACAGCTGCCTACTTTTCATATTATGACCTGTGGGGGAATGCTACAGAGAATAAAATATTTTAAAAGCTAACTCAAAATCCATTGTTTTTCAATGACTGATGAATTCATCTTACTATAACCAAACCATGTGGTAAAATAGTAATGTGGCTCTGTACAAAGATAGAGATCTTTAGTTCGCCACTGAATGGGGAGGGGAGGATTTAGGACCAACAGGTGGTCTTGAGACATGCTGGCTGAAGT